>OY752136.1:9560541-10185541 GCA_963573275.1 Caenorhabditis uteleia
TATATCATCCATTCAATATCATATTATATTAGATTGTATAGTTGTAAACGGTATTCTTCCCATCATAATTATATTTTTCGGGCGCCAGATAGTCGTGTTTTGATATGTCTGGGAATAAGAAACACGAAAGGGAAAATACGAAACACAGGTGGTTTCAATCTAATTATTCGACTATTTAATGTGATTGGCTGAGTGGAGGTGTGAAAAGTAATGAATATTTGATGGATTGGGATGGAATAGAAGATGGAATGGAGGATGGAACTAATTGTTATTATTATAGACACATTATGGATACATTATATATTCAATTGTTCTTCTTCTTCATATAAATGACTTTTCACCTGTCTTCTATATGAATGTGACACATTATTCATCAACAAAACTAAAGTTTTGATGGAGTTTGGTGCCTTCGAAATTTGACACTTTTTGTGAAATCAAATGAGCATATTTCATAGAATATTGTCAGAATACAATCAATAGCCGAGTGATTGTCAATTGAGCTCAACAATATCGACGTCGCCATTTCAAATCTCATTTTGCCACAATTTTACCCTCTTTCGTTTCGTTTTTTCATTCTCTTTTTTGTTTCAAATTCTCCTATTTTTTCATTTTGTATTGCAAAAAAGGGCGGGAGAAAAAGAGGATTAGAATGAGTAAAGAGGGCCAATTTAGGAGGATGTTAAAATGAATTACGCGTGTAAAATGTTGAGAAAAACCAAGTGTATTTCGAGGTTTTTGAAAAACCAACAAAGAGCACTTTGAAATTGCAATTCAAATCGAAAAACGAAGGAGAAAAAAGGAATGAAGATTGGAAAAAAAGGAAAAGAATGGATGAAAAGAAGAAGGACAATGAAACAAGGTGCTAATAGACATTGCAAAAAGAAGAAAAGGAAACATTTATGAAAAATGATGGATATGAAAAAAAAAGAGGAAAGAGTTTTTTGTAAAGCTAATTCAAGTTGAAGAAACGAATCAAAATGAAATGGGGGTTGAAACGACTGCAGAAATGGAAGAAGAAGGAGAAGAAAAGGAAAAGGAAATGCGACATTTGTGTTGAATATGTTATGTAGTTCCGAAATGGGTTATCACTCTCAAGAGAGACATTGTGTTGAAATATATACAACAACAGAAAAAAACAACAATATTATGATGACTATATGTTAAATACAATATCCCAAATATTTCAAATTCTTTCTTTTGATTCTTCGTTTATCTTCAAATCTATGAATCATTCACTCATTGATGCCTGATTTCGATTAGATTTTGAATATCTACTATACATTCAGATGAAATGGCAAATGTATCACTATGAAAACATGGCAATGAAACAATTGTATCAATAGTTTATATGTATATATGTATAGAATATAAAGAAACAATTCAAATAATGAATAAGTGGATAATGTCATAACCACAACTGCTTCTGTCTCATAAACTTCTTTTTATATACTCACAAATACAAAACAAATGTGATTTCGTCCAACTATTCAACCAAGTGTAAAGGGACATATCCAACTAACAAGCCAATATTACACACAGATACTCGTAAAAACGACATTTATAGTAATTTAATTGCCACCCGGATACATTTTGAGTTTGAAAATTGGTCAAGTTTTAGACAAAAGTATTGTTTCTCAGGAAGAATGAGTAATACGAGGGAATGTAAAACAAAAGGTGACACTCATCTGTTTCCTGTTCCCACATTCAAATATTATGACCCGTTCTCTGGTGGTACACTGTGTATGAGCATGTCAATATAATCCGATTAGTCTGCTCATCATTCTTATCTTGCTCAACAGACCGTATTTTGAATATAACACAACATACTGATAATATGAGAATTTATATTCACAAGAACATGCAATAATAATAAACTAAATATTTCAAAAATTATCATACACATTTGTCTTTTTGCATCCGTATTCGCACACGGAAATAATAATACGGAGAATGGATAAGACTAACAAGGTATAAAATTGACATAATACAGAGGGATACAAAAATATAAATATCTAAATTATAGTATTGAATTACATTTAGATGGGCTGTATTCAGATGCAGATGAGTAAGTTGACCAGTTGATCCTGAAAAACTCTAATTTTAGAAAACCGGAGTTAAATTGAGTTTTCAAGTCTTGACAGCTATTTGTCGAAGGGTATATTACTGTGATTATTGCGTGCATAATACAATAAACAGGTCAAGCATTACGTAATAGTTGGTAACAATAAGAAGTTGATGCAAGGTGTGAATACTACGCAATCGGAAGTATAAATAACTATGGCATATTAGTTGCGATATTATTAACCAAAAATAACACTTATGTGTCCTAGAACATTATAGTAACAGAGGGAATTACAAAACGTGGAATTGTCCTCACCAGAAATCTGTACGAATCTCGAAATATCGCTCCTTATGCCCTTCCAACCTCCTTGCATGATCATTGATGTCTGCCTTGCTTTCAAAGTATATGGACTGAAAACATTGAATTATAATAATTTAATTAGTGTTTTGTTCAACTAATTACCTTTCCCGTCCTTCTATTCCAATAACTTCTGATATTGCCTTTAGTACGTCATCTTTGGTGATACTAAACTTGTTTAGTCCGTAGGCGTAACCCCTTTCTTGAGCTATTACTGCATTTGAGTCCTTGAAAACGAGATTAGTGGGTAAAATATGAGATAGGAACCTGATCAGCAAAAACGGGCATTGTGATAAGTGGCACACCGAATAAGAGCGACTCTTGCACCGAATTCATACCACTATGAGTGATGAACACTTTGAGTCGTCTGTCAGCTGAAGTTTAGTTTATTCAAAACGTTTGAATGAAGCAAATCTCACCTAATAAATCAACTTGTGGAACCCAATCACGATAGAATATATTAGGATATGTGAAGTTGTTGTTCGAAGTAGTTTTCCATATAAATGTGTAATCGGGAAGTTGTTTGAATGCATCAAGGAATGCTAAAACATGACTTTGCTTGTTGTGTCTTATGCGATTCTCACCTATTCTTATGAAATCAGGCATCGTTTCTGATTTCAGCAGGGATCCTAATGAGAACAAAATTGTTCCTTTGCTGGGACGAGCTAATATAGATTCGAAATCCTGAAAAATATAATGACATAAAGCTGATGAATGTAACGCAAACGTCATCTAATCGTGATGGTGTTGGTGTCGTACTTCCACCAATATATTTGACCATTGGAAGAGTCGGACGGGTCGATTCGGTGAATTCATTCGTGTTTGTGAATATATAATCAATTTTTGACTGTAAAAAGAGAAGATTTCAACAGAACGATCGGAGTAAATTTACTCTATAGAGTGCTTCCAAGTCGGGATAATTAGCACCATATTTCTCACGAACCATTCGCTGATCTTGCCATAAAATATAATTATAGCAAAATTTACTGGCATAATAGAATGCGATGTTGTATAAACGACCGAAGAATGTCATTTCTGTTCCCATATGTGTCATTTGGACTGAAAAACGTATCAGGTTTTAGCTTTTATCTGGAAACGTTTACCTGGTACATAACTCAAAGGGACTTGAAGATTTAGTAATTCATAATGAGCATGTGTCATTCCAAGAGCAGTTGCAAGAATTACTTTTTTTACTCCGATTTGTTCTAGAATTGCAGCTGGGCAAAAATGAAAGAATTCTACAATTGCAATATCGAACTTCGAACACTTCAATTGTTCGAGAAATTCATCAGCTTCTAGCAAACCTGTAAGCGAAAATTCATTGAAGTGAATTAATTGTTTTCAATCACTTTTGCAAATTCTTGAATTGACGCTTTGCATTTTGAAGAAGTCACCCATATCGATTGTTTTTGTGTAGAAAATATCGCTTTGTTTGAAGTTAAAGTAAGACCATTCATTTGACGCGATCAGAGGAGATTCAAATCTGAAATCAAACTTTGGGAAAACAGTTCAAAAATGTGTTGTATACCTCAATACTTTATTCACATGTTTTGTTCCGGTTATGTCGACATCTGGGTCATTTTTGAGTAGCAGCATTGTCTTAAAACATGGTTAATTGGATTAATAGTAACAAAAATGAAAGACTAACCACATTATGACCTTCTTGACTGATTATATCAGCTAATCCTCCCATAAAAGCTACATGACTTCTTCCAATCGTCGTCGTCCATACCAGGACATTCAACAAGCTTACAGGAATTATTTGGCAGAATATTAGTAAAAATGTTAATATTGTCCGCATGGATGTTTTACTGAAAAAATTTCGAGTTCTTGACGTAATTATCGGTATAAAAATAGCTCAAAATCTCAGACAAAAACAAAATGAGGAAAAAGTGAATTCTCGAACATTCCATTTGAAACTTTCGTATGTAGCTTGGTCATCCGAGCGAAGTACACACAGTTACTGTAGGCGTGTTGAGACACATCGGCTACTATATGAAATGTTCCTTTGATTGAATTTTGAGGAACATACTTGAAAATTAGATTATATCGTATATTTATTACTTTTCGAATTATATACATCATGGAATGATAGAAAAACTAGAAAAACAACAACAACGACTAATTAATTAATTGAATCCAGGCATTGGAAATGGTTTATCACCGCTTCCCTCCGGTACATTGATA
The DNA here is from genome assembly GCA_963573275.1 of Caenorhabditis uteleia. Taxonomy (NCBI): domain Eukaryota; kingdom Metazoa; phylum Nematoda; class Chromadorea; order Rhabditida; family Rhabditidae; genus Caenorhabditis; species Caenorhabditis uteleia. Next base: position 9,565,148 of record OY752136.1, read on the forward strand.
TCAACATGGAAGTGGACCAAATCGGTACGGGCGTAGAATTCCTCATCAGTTCCGTATGGTTGTGTGCTTGATATTGGTGAATCAGCGAGCAATACTGGTGGAGTAGATGGGGATGGAGTGAATGATTGAGTGGATGATGGAGTTGATACGGATGAGGAGGAAGCGGAAGAGGAAGAAGTTGTTGAGGTTGATGTAGCATCTGCTGCTCTCTTTCTTCTACCGACCTGCAAATCAAATGAATTATAAAGGATATGTTTATACTAGATTCACTTACAGCCTGGGTAATAGTAGAGGAAGGTTGTGTAGTGGCAGTTGAGGTTGATCCTGTGTTGATTGGAGTGATAAGGTCTAATGGAGCACCAGTTTGAGTTGTAGATCCAGTGGAAGTTGCTGGAAAACCAGTTGAAGAAGCAGAAGAAGATGAAGAAGAAGTGGAGGAGGATGATGATAGGTATCCTGGTAGTGCCCTGTTGATTGCATCTCGTAAGTTCTGGTTCATTGTTGCATCGACATCAGGATCTGAAAACATATTCTATAAATATGTACAGTACTAATCAAAGTATTACAATTGTTGATTGAATCCATTCCATGTAGTGTTCCATTTGAATACGTTAATGAAAAGTTATGTAGATATTGAATATTATTAAAATCAGGACCAACTGGGGCACTTATTCCATAATGGAATAAACCAATGATAACTGATAAGATGATGATTGTCGAGTTCATATTGCAATTGAATGAAGAAGAGATGGGGAGGAAGAGGAATATGAAGTGTGTATAATTGTAGCCGCTCCTCTTTTATATACTGTTGTTTCTATATTGCCGCTAGTGGACTCGCACTTTTTTATTTGCTTCTTCTATTCAATTGGTGGATTGTGTTGGCAAACTTGTAACTAACTCATTTTCCATCAACTCTCTTTTCTTATTTCTGTATTACAAGCGAACAAAAACCAAAAAAGATGTGTCAATACGAGTAAAAAACGTATTGAAACGTATTATTTGCATGACTTTGAAGTATTGAGTGTGAAATGGTTGAGGTGGATAAACGAAGAAAAGAAGAAGGAAGAGAGGGAGATGGAGGAGGATATGATGAAGAAGAAGAAGACATAATGAGAAGAGAACACTCACAAATATTTAAAGAATTACAGAATTACACACAGATCTACTCATACAATTGACTAGTTTCATTGTTCAGTTTGTCAGCTGTTCGTCTCAACATTCTGTTTATTTTCGACTCAAAGTTCAATATTTAGACCTCTTTTTTGAGATAAAGTTTACAACAAATAGATCACAATGTAGTGGAACTAGACACTTGTACATGACTCATCAACTGATCATCACTCAATACATTGTTATACCTCAACCCTGCCTCTACATTCCATTCTACTCTGATCATAACACACCCATCCATCCTATCCACTCTCCATTCGTGTGTCTTGTTCTGTTTGATCCGTTCTCATTCATTCGTTCATTCCATTTGTCCACCACATTCCAATCATGTCGAGTATTATATAATAACTCCATCAAAACCCCTTTCATTTCTTTCTTTACTCTCGTTTTTTGCCATTGAATTTTGATACTTTCCAAACATAAAACGTCAAACTTCGATCGGTTTGCTCATTGGCTCACACCCATCATCCTAGGTCAATAGACGTATTCACGCAATCACAAAACGAGATGGAATCGCATCAAAAAAGTTCGAGTTTTGGTCTACAAATGGGATTGAATTGTGGTTGAATGAGGCTGTTTAATGTGTGTTGATTTAGGAACATTTGCGTGGGTTTCCGATTGATTCTCAATGATCAGAGTACCATTTACTTGTTCGTTTCTTGGTTTAATATTAAAATGTGTTTATCTAACAAGTACAGTAATAACAATATACAACTAGAAATGAATAGAGTGAGAATAATTGACTACCAAGTTATGCACATTCAAGTATTTTCATACAATTGATGACTAATCACTGATAACATATCAATCAGGCTTCGACAATCGCAGTGATAGCTGGTGTGAATCCGACTCCGGCTGTGATACCACAAACTAGTGATAACGCTGATACTTGACCAGCTAGTTTAGCGTATTGTGCGGGACACACTCTGAAAGATATGATAAAAGTGATAAGTGATAAGGAATGATAAAGTGATTACCTTGGAGCATACATCATACCAAGTGATGAGAAGTATCCACTGGTGAATGCCATTATCAGATTACCGAAGAAGAATATCCATTCATTTGAATATAATACACCGAGACTCCGTCCGCCGATTGGCTGATAGTTACTAAACATGAAGAATGGAATGAAAACAAGACGGATAACAGCTGGAACAATCAAGAAGCGAGGACCTGGCTGAAAAATGATATTATTGATAATATTATCATTTTATCAGTTGACTTACAATTTGAATGTATGAGGCTGTAAATGAACCAACGGCGGCGAAGAAATTAAAGTTCAAGAAAGTAGTGATGCCAGTGTACACATTACCTATAAATAACTCAAATGAAACATGAAATACAATAATATTTGATTTACTTGGAAACACTGAATCGGGCTTTGGCTTGAAACCAACAAGAATAGTTGGAAATACAGACAATGTGACGAAATATACGAGGAAGACACTGAGACATTGCAACCAACACTGAATATGAATTATGAGAAGAGAGGAATAGAGAAGATACTTACATGTTTGAATGTGGCAATGTATACACGGTAGTCGAATGTCGTCTGTCCTTGTTCTGCTCTTGCTCTGTTTCCTTTATCTACATAATAATTGAAGAACTCCAATTGTTTGCAGAACCACCAAGATACGAGGCAGACAATCAAAAGGGCAAGAGAAATAGAGAAGTAGATTATAGCGACTGTTTCAGGTTGAGTAGAAAAGGCTGAAATATATATGAATTGATTATCAATGTGTTGATATGATATGATTACCTAGAGTTGACATAATTGATAATAAACTGGTGAATGTGCCGCAGATATTGGTTCCAGTAACAACTGCATTTGAATATGAGGCCGGGAAATCAGCTGCCAAACCAAAGAATGAGTTCTAAATAACCGAATGATTGAGGATGAATCGAGATAATAACTGACTTGATACAATCCATTTGATCCATTCATTGCCATTATAATAATAAGTGATACAATATAAAACCATCCGCGGGCGGCATCAGATGGTTGTTGAGCGACAACAAGAACAAGAATAACAATGACAAGGAGACTGTTGAATGCCAATGGGGATACGATACGGTAGATCAATGGACCACGGATGATATTCAGTACATTTATGATGGCAACACAGAGATTGGGTATTTGAGATACAATACCCATGGCAGACATGAAACTACCTGCATATTCAGTAGCTGTACAATTGGTACGTGCGAGGTCTGTACAATTGACAGAGAACCAATAATTAACATAATACTGAAAAGGATACATTGGATTAAAGTTGTTGGAAGAAGTTGATATACCTGTGGAGCAATTGTGATGAACATATTCCATGGTAACAATACTCCAATACCATTGAGTAATATAATCAAAAACACGAAGTATCCTTTATCTTTTGGTACATATCCTCTATCTTCTTCTATTATTTCATCTTCTCCATCTTTCATATTATTTGGCTCATCTTGACTACTTATATCCGCATCTTTATCATATAAATCTGTTGTTGAATCCATCATCTGCAAAATATATTTAATTATATTATGAAATGTATATTATATGTTTGTAGGAAACCTTAATTGATTGATAGTTACGATATATTGTTGGAGCCATATAAAATAATATTAATACAAAATATAGTTAAATTGAATTGTAACTAGATTGTGATAAGAATTGCATAAAATGGATAGACTATTGATAAGCATTAAACATATAAAATAGAATCATTATTCAGTTATTGATAATAGTTTACATGTACTTCTTTACTATAACTCAATTACTATCAATTAATCAGTTGATAGCTGTAACATTTCAAATTAATGGACTTTTGTACTCCAATAATGATACATTTTGATTGCTTATATATATTATAATTATCATATTTTGATGACATATTTTCTCATCAATCTTTTTGTTTGATGACAATATAATACGATGTATTTGCTGTTTCGAGTATGGTCAAACCACGTGCAACACTATCAATCATTGCACTCATTATGGCACTAGATCTATCAACTACTCTCTAAATATTCCGTATTTTATGATACACAAAACACGGTTATGATGATTTATAATTCGAGTGGAGCAGTGATAACACACCCATTCGGTCACATAACTCTACCAATTCTTACTCTATCATTTTCACACTAGTTTTTTGTCTCACCGCACACCTCTCTCCTCTCAGTAAGTACTTCTTTTTGCTCATCAAACAATTTCTCCTTAAAATAATGAAACTACTACTAGTTCGTTGTCACTCAATATCCGGTTGAAACCGCAAAAAGGACAGACAAAATGAATTATTGAAGGAAACTTATTCAAAAGACCAAAACATGGGCGTGTTTTCATTCATATTTTGCAGTCAGTAGCCGGAGCACAGAATACCATGACAAGGATGGACAATGATTTGAGAGTACCTATTAGTCATTTCAAAGTCTTTTTCAATTCATTTTCAACTTTCAAATTCATTCATATTTAACATTTCTTTCACATTCATTCTTTTCTTCCTTTGATTCATAGAAAAATGTGTAGAAAAATATGACACTAAATTTCTAAAATTTGTGATTTGTATTCCCGGTGAGAAAATTGATAGAAAAGCCAATAATTGTTTCTACAATATCTTTCCGTATTTCCGAAGTTCTTCCTTATTAGATTCCTCCTGATTAGATGATAATCAAAACGGTTTGTAAATGAGAAGCCAACACTCAAATAATAATAATTTCGATAATTATGATGGCCATTAAACCACGTGCACATAAAGTTGCGAATTTGATAAACTGATAACAAATATTGAACGTCGTTTTACGACATTGGTCTATTAGATCACACAAAATACTCAAGGAAAAATGAAGGAATAAATTGACAAAAAAGGAATGAAGTGGAGAAAAAAGGAATGTTTCAACGAAAATAATAGATTGATATGTGAAGAAACTGTTAAGAATGGAAACCAACTGACGAATTAATAATCGGCTTATAACAACTATGATTGTGATATTAAGAAATATGATAAAATGATTACCCAAGATATGAGATTGTGCTGATATTCTATCTGATATGGTTGATATGGTTGCAGTGTATGTCCCACTAGCCCACCCTGCAAGAATCTGCAAACGGAAACGGAAATTGATGAATTTATATGAGACAAATGTTTGTATGGAACAGAAAAATGAATAAAAACAATCGGGAAATTGGCAGACAATATACATTACGTTGTCTGATTGATGAAACAATGGACCATATGAAAATGGAACAGGAAATACTTTGATAATAAAGAATAAGTATCAATTGGATATCATCATAATTAGTGATCATTGTAAAATAAATAATTATAAACCCGGAAAAGTTAATGATTCACATTGATATAATAATTGATAACTGATAAAATACTGGAAAACGTGTGCCATTATATTTGTCTATTTCTCAATTATAAACCGATCATAAAAATGTAACAAATGGGGAGAAATGAATTGATATTTAGGAGAATATAAAAGTGAGTTGGCGGAGATAGATGGGCTGATAAATAATCAGTTGGCTCATTCGAGTTTATCACTATTTTATGGTGATAAGACCAACTGCCTCCATAAGCACTTTCATTCATTTTAACACGTTTTTTTTCGGTTTGATGGGAATTATTTTGGAGGAATTTGATGGCAAAAAAGTATTAAATGAGCAGAATATGAAGTTTGTCAAACGGATTTATATCACGAATAATCATGTGAAATAGATGAAAAAGTAATTGAAAACTATTTGATAGACTTATGATTCATATTGATATAATAGATTAATTGTGAGAATGATATACAAATAGAATCATATTGTATTTGGTCCCTTATTATACCCATTATCATAAGTTGTTATTCCTTCGAAAATGCTTCAAATATATGGTGTGACATAGTTAAGTTTTTGGTAGAAAATGATGTCGATTTGATTAATTGATGTCAGGTTCCCTGTGGTGATCGAAATAGAGTGAAGAAGAAGGAAAAAGTGTTGATCGGTTTGAAACAGCTTGAGATTGAATAATGAATTCATCTTTCTCTTCTTTTCTTTTTTCTGATTCTGATAGATGACGTGGCATGTTGGATGACATTCGAAGATTGATGTGAGAAACTATTGTTGTGTTGCAAACATATTGATGTTCTCTGTATTCATATCAGTAATATCAACTATATTTATGATGTTATTCAGATTGATATCACAGTTCCCAGTGGTGATAAATGATATGAAATAGATAGCAATTATTCTCGATTTGACATTGGCACCCCGTAGTGATAAACCTGCGGGAGCCTTTTTCCAATTCATTCGTTTGATCGATCAAATGGCGGAGAATGACACTTATTTTAAATATTCTCGATTTCCGAATACAATCGAATGATTAATTGGAGGAATACACAAATGTCGATCAAAAAGAGAGAAACTTGTTTGAAATACTTCAAACATTGTCTGACACTTACAAAAACTCATTAATTATACTCAAGGCAATTCTTCACATACTCATTCTCTTTGTTGTTTTTTTCGAATATTCTTGTATTTTGTTGTCAATCATTGTATATTTTCTAAACATTTCAAATGAATAATATGAAAACTCCCGCCAAAATGTCAAATATTCATTGTGACAAAATTCGAAAAGTGCGTGATTGAAGGGCCGAATTGCATTTGACATGCCGCCGAGTCAGAACACATCAATTTGAGTCTAATTCGTTGCGAGACCCTTCGTTTCGTATGTGTCATATACATACATATAAGATGACAAGACACACTCTTATCCGATATGGCACCAATCATACCAATTCAAATCCTTTAATGTTCCTCCTCATCCTCCACATCCTTCTCCTTCTCCTTCTTCTTCTTTGTCTTTCATCGTTTTGTCACCTCAGTATTTAAAGATAACAATGTGATGGATGAGGTGTTCTATGTTATCTCGTTACGGAATCATAGATGACAGCGGAAAACGATGAAAAAGAAGAAGAAAAAGGAGAATAATTAAGTAAGTGAAGAAACAAAAAAGAAGGAGAAGGAGGTGGAGGAATAAGATGATAGATTTGGGTGTGATACATATATTCAGGTGTCTTCTTCTTCTCTCTTTTCCTCAATCCTTATCTATTTCCAGTCAATCAGATTGTATCGCCTTTTAGGGTGAGACAAATGGGGTGGCCTAATACGAAAAATGAGTATAAACACGACACGAAAACGATTAAGATCCCTTCTTTTTTGTATTGCTATCCATCTCATCGATACCGCCAAAAACGGGCCTTCGTCCGTCGTCAAACGGAAATGATTGATGCGTTTTGTTTTGAGAAGACAACTCAAACGGGCCAATCTGATCCTGTATGTATGTTTTATGTCAACTAGATAACATCTTCTTACGCTGCTTTTATATACAATATCAAATATATCTACATATCCAAATAGTTTATCTAGTTGTATCCCCCATTTCAGAGCATATTAGTTTATTATTTGAGGATATGTTTATTAGATTGAGAGTGTCAGGATATCTAAACAAAACTGAGATAATGTGTTGGAATTAAACGAATAGTTGAGTTGTTTATTGTCAATCATAATGAACCAAAACAATAACAACAATGAGGATACAAATAAACGAATGAAACAACTTGAAGAAGTTAGATGTGCCGGACAATTATTGATAGAAGACAGTATACTTGTTGTGAGCAGCGATCTTCAATTATCAGAGAAATAGTCCCTCAATTTCTATCAATAATTCTTCAATTCTTTTTGCGGCGAGATCATCCTAAAATCCTTCTTCGTCCGTCCCTTTTTCATTTCATTTCATTCGCCTTATTCTTCTTCTTCATTTTCCTTTTGTGTCACATTTGATTTGAGTTGTCGCGCACGCGGGCAAAAGGTGCGAAGAAGATGCGAACGTCGATAAATTTCACGCTCTTGCTGTTTCGTTTCAAATGAGAATCAAAAGGAGATGATTATCAAATGAATGGCATAAACCGATTACGGTATATGTGAAGGAAAGAAGGATAAATAAGGAATGAAGGAATGGAATGAAAAAAAGATGGAGAAGAAGTTGGGAGAAGAATATAGGGAGAGCAGGAGATAATGATCAACTGGAAAATGAAATATACAAACATATTAATAAATTGATATCACACTTTGAATCGCCTAAATCCTCTCATAATCGACTAATTAGATGTCGAGTATTGATATAATAAATGAAATGCATTACGAGAAATTTAAAGATACTAAACTAAAAACAAATCGATTATGAAGAGGAGCATAATAACTTTTTCAGAACAGCTAAGTTTATAAGCAAACTAAAATTTTATAGAACGGTCCCTGATTTGTTGGATAATATACATTTGTCAAGTGTTTTGCGTTGAGATTTGACAAGTTTCAGATAAAATGACAAGCATATCCTATCAACTTGGTTTGTTGATCCCGCATATTTTGGTTCCCATCAAATAATATTTGCGTATTCAACTTGTATTCCATCTCAATCCATTTCCATTTCTTTTTCTCCTCCTTTTCCCCTCTTTTATTCATCTGTCCATTTCAACTTTTATAGTTCCACTCCTTTAATTTTCCATCTCTTTTTCCCTTTCCTTTTTTTATGTCTGATTTACGATATGGCGCGAAAATTCAAATGAAATCGGCCCAACTTCAAATAGTATTCGATCAAAATCTCCCTTAAAAAGCACATAAAATGTATTTACGAAAGGAAACGAAAAAATAGGAGAAGGCGAAGAAAAAGAGGGTAATAAAATAGAAAATAGGAATTTATAGTAGACTTTAGATGCTTGTTTTATTGCAATATTAAATAATCTTTTAAGTCCGTTTTTTATTGATTCCCTTTCGGTTTTTCTAGTCAATTAATTGGAATTGAATCTGAGAAGAAAATGAGAATGAGAATGAACAAAAAAACAGGAAACATAAAAATATTTGATGGCGATACATAAAAATGAGAAATATACCAATATGAATTGTATTTGATTACCAATATCAATCCAATTAATGACTCTTTGTATCGAATGATAACTACCAACATACTGTTATTTGGATATCAATGTCTACTATATGATGATCAAGTATCATTTGTATTCGGATCCCCATATCATACTATCCAATTCCTCCTCATTCCCTTTTCGAAATCCCTCGTTTTCCGTCTCATTTCCGGTTCAGAAATTTCGAAATATTCCAGTTGTATTTTCAAGGTTCTCCTGTCCATATTGTATCATTTTGCTCCCCATCAATTCACAAATTAACTACGTTTCCCCCTCTTTTGCCTCTTGTCTTTTGAATAGAAGGCACACAAATGAACATTTGTTGCCATTCCAATAAATCTATCAATTAACACCATTTTGTGGAGTTGTCGTAGTTGTAGTGGTACTTCTATCAAACATCAAAAGCAGCCGCAACAGACCACCCGGTGTAGTTGAAATGAACAGAAGAATAAGAAGACAGACGACAGGCGTCATGATATATGTGCACCACCGGATATACATATTCCGCACCATTCCCCAAAAATATTCAAAGAATTGTAATGAGAATAGAAGAAGAAATGAATGGATGGATGAAGAAGGAATGAGTTGTTGTGTCGGGATGAACAAGGAGATTCAAAATAATGATATTAGGCCACCCATTGTGTTCGTATTTTATCCATTGAATTTCAATTAATTGATGTTAATTATTATCTATTTAATGATCCACTTATAGATAATATATTCTATTTCAAACCAATTCTGTTTAAATTCCATACAAGTTGATCCCTTTCATTCCCATATGACACCATACTTGAACCCCCTTATGCGTGTTCAATCAACACCTTTTGGTTACCAAATTGTGTTCGTAGTACATAATTGGTATATTTGCTAAGTACCATTTACACATAATTATTCCTACTACAATAGTCATTCAAAAACACATGTGCGATGGCCACATCCGATTCGTCACCTCATATTACCATAGGTGTCATATTATCCCATCAATTTGTATATGACACCTCTTGATGCCCTTTGTCATCAACCGATCTGCTCAACTGGTGGCCTTTTTTCTGATCCCCTTCCTACGCAATACATATCCTTTGTTTTATCTTACGTAATAAAAAGGTAGGGAAACTTGTAATTGTGTCAAATGTGAGTGTAATCCATCAGTTGATGAGTGGAGCATATACGATATGTACAGTATATTACGTAATATGAGGCAGGATAATTGCGTAATCACTCGATTCTCAATCAATCCACGCAATCACTAGTCTCTTTTCTATATTTGATCCGTGCCGCTTCCTTACGTAACTCAGTGCATTTATATGATCGGTCACACTTTTCATGACCATATTGATATGAAGGTCCTCTAATCAATCAATCAAGCATAAAATGTTGGATTGATATGAATGAGAATGAGAAAAAGATGGAATAGATACAATTCCCTTTGAATCATAAAACAATTAAATGGAATATATAATACGAATGTGTTGTTCATTTCAAATCAACCGCCTGATTCTAATTGCTCGTAAAAATTATGATCATCATTATAATGGGGGCCCATAAAATTTCGGCAACATTGATAAGGTTAAATAAACGATTCTCAAGTGGTGGTTATAAATTTAATAGCCTCTAATCAAAACGTTTTATAACTAATTTCATTCATCTGTTTCGTATGCCCCTTTTGTATTAACCGGAAATTTGTATAAGGAAGAAGAAGATGAAGAAGGGTGTCGGTTGGGTAAATACAGGGTGGATGAGAATGTTGCACCCTCTTGTCACAGTGGGAGATTATTACCCCATCTATCTATCTATCTACATTCCTTTTTGTTTCTTTCTCCCACTTTATTTATCGTCTACCTTTGAGATTGTTGAGAGATATGGATGTACGATAATTATAGACAAACATCGGGTGACAGCTGAATGATCAATGAGGTATTACGTAAAAAAGGTCGGCCCTCAAATGAAGTGTCTCATCGACCGACAAAATATACTCAAATCCTATATCTATTTGTATTATAGACAAATGAACTAGACAGACTGAAAGGCCCCATTTGATAACTATAACAGTGTTTCGTATTGATAAGGGGTCCGACCACAAGAAGTGATAAACAAGAACAAAAAACGTGATACAATACACATCCGACATAATTTATTGTCAAATCTATATCGCAATCTGAGTCTCTTGAATGGCCAGATTGTCTATAAAGCCATAAATAACAATTAGTATTGTGTGCCTTGTCAAATATATAGACAGACCCCTTCCTTTTTATGTCTTTCTTCTTTCATCTTCAATACATAAAATATACAGTAAGAAACTATAAATTATACAATACCAGAATAGAAAACAACCCGTATCCTCTTTATTTTGTTCAAATACACTCATTCTATTTGGTTCCTTTCTTTCTACGTCCCCTTCTGATAATAACCATTAATTTTTGGTTGACACATTGTTGGGTGGTCTTTTTCATTTGTCGGAGAAAGAAAGAAAGAAATGCGAAGGAAAAGCCACGAATACACGTTAGAGCTCAGATTTATGAGGCGCCAACGACAAGGATGTAATTCGGTTGGGTTTGAGAAGAATGAAACGAACAAAGATTTATGATGGTAACGATCGGTGACGGAAGACGAATTCAGATGACAGACAGAGAATGAGTCGATGAGCATTACGGATATTGACTCAAAACGGGAAGATGCATTGAATAATGAGAAGGAATGATGACGAAGTTTGATATTCGAATCAAGTGACTCATTCCTCTTTTTCCCTTCCTTATTCAACAATATTTCACAAAAACATTAGTGTTTTTTCCTCGTTTGAGTTATTTGTTCATTCTCATTCCCATCATATTTCTTTCCAATCATCAAAAGACACGCCGAGCCAATATTCGTTATCATTCCCATCTTTGAAATTGTTCTATTTTAATAGCCACCCTCCCAGTAGTTGTGTTCTAAATTTCAGCCCTTTCTCTCTATCTCTCTCTTTTTTTCCGTTTATTGATACTTAAACGCATTAATATACATTTGTGCCTTTTCATCTTGTCCGTTATTCTTCCAATATGTTGCATATTTTCAGTTGACTATCATTATTTGCAGTCCCTTTCCCTTTCTCCCTCTCCTTTTTCCTCGCCATTCTTCTCGTTGTTCTTAACTTTTATCACCTTCTCCTCATTCTTGTCCAATTTTTACGACGACCTTCTAGTTGCGACTCAAAGAGCCACCGACAAAACTGTCATAAATCGTATTGGTTGTGAAGGTGTCTTCTTATCTTTATGACCTACACACAATATATATTGATAGCTTTTATACAAGTAAATATAATGATAAAATAAAGAGAATCAGAGAAATAGACAGTTGATATTTGAAAACAATAACAACAATCAAGCTCCGTTAAACCAAAAAAGGAACTATCTAACAGTAGTTGTTGGTGTTATTGTTTGATTGTGGAGTCATTGGATAAAGAAAGAGTAGGAAGACCTTTGTATTACATAAATGTGTATATTGTATTGTTGAATACAATGAATGTTATTTGTATTACAAAAGGAAGGAGAAGAAGGAGAAGAAATTAGTCATTTTTGGAGACTGACGCAACAATGGTGCACTTTGAGACAAAAACTACAATGGCGGCATTGGGTATTGCGTATGTATTTACATGTTGAATGAGCATGTATAACGATAGTATTAATAACATACGCAATATATACTTGTATATATTACATATGCCTGATTGATTACTGTATCTTGGATATTCAAATATACTCATGATGTCAATCTTATCAGCCAAATCAGTTGATCAAACGAATTACATGATAAGATTCTATTGAATTACAATTCAATTGTCTACGATTGTTCAAATTCAAGTATTTGAATTGTTTCAAGTATTCCCTCTATCTATCCATCCTTCGATTGGTTAGGTTTATTCGTTCAGTCCTTCAGTAATATGACTCCATATCTTCTCAGCCGATACTAAAACTACAGAATGCCACATGTTGCACCTGTCATATACATTTAATAACACCACGTTCCACTATTCACTACTCAACTACCCCATACATTTTTATGGTGCGGTACTCTTTGTAGGTGTCAAAAAGCCACCAAATTGTGCCATAAACGCAAAACACCTGTTGTCAATATGCCGGAAACACCATCCATTCACAAATTGAATAAACGGGGCGGGTTGGATTGGAATGAAATCGAGGAACAAGAGAAAGAAGAAGAGGAAGACGCCTGTGTGAGGCTGTAAATTTTGATGTTTGTCATCGGACGAGATTTGGACGGCCCTAAATGTCATCGTTTTTAGTGCTACCGTATCGCATCGCAACAGTTTCTTCCTTTCGTTTTATTGATACGATTCACGATGCGGTTTTCGTTTATACTAAAGGTTTATGACAACGAGATATGGAACATAAACGACCAGATATGTATCAGTATTGTAAATCAGTTCGGGATTATTCAAATCTATTCAAATACTTGTTCCATGTGGTCACATATTTTTGAATCGAGCTCAGACAAAGTGATTGATTGAGAAAGAGAGAGGGAGAGAAGAAGGCATGCGCTAAATCCTAAACCGAAAATCGGTACGTATGTATATCATTGTTGACGACTTGTGTCAATTCAAATCAGCATCAGTTGCTTATGAACAACATCAAAAGAATACCGCCATGTCAAAACGAAAAACGAATAATTGAGAATGCCCCGATCTGTTTGTATTTTGCAATCGCTTTTCAAATTTGCTGTTTCGCAGTAAACCGTATCTTGTTGTTCCTTCTATTCCTTCTCCTCCTCCTTCTTCTCCTTCTTCTCCTCCTTCTTCCTCCTTCGACTTCATCCTTTTTCTTGTTTCCATTTTCTTTTTCATCGGTCAATTTCCAATTTAATGACCATTCTACGTTATGTATTGCAACAAGCCGTCATAAAAAAAGCGGAGTGACATGCAATGAAGCTTTAGTATTCCGTGACGAGAAATGGCAATTGGTGATATAGGAGGCAGTAAGTACACCATAAAACAGCCACCCATTGCGAAACGAAACAAAACGAACGGATTCGAAAAACACGAAGAAACAAAAGGAATGAGAACACGAAACAGTGGGAGATGGCTTGTCTGATCTTCTACTGATGTTAGTGTCTGTCGATCGAATTAAACAATGACAGACAGGGTGGCTGACAAAGATCTGACAAGCGGTTCGTTTGATGTTGACGGATGCGAAGTGACATCGAGATGAGAAGACATGTCACTTTCCGACTCATCGACCGTTTTTCTCGGTTTTGATTTGTTAGCCTAATACAAGCTGAACACTCCTCCATCATTACAAATATTCACCCATTTTTCGCCTATATTTGCTCATCACAAAAACTGCGGCAAATGGTAGGTGACGATGAGGGTGACGGCGGCTGGGCTCTGTGAAGTTTCATGACAAATCAGTCATTCGTCATGATGTTGTTTGAATGTATATTTGGACTACTGTCATATTAGTAATAGTTCAACACATACCAGGGTTGACACGTCATTCAGAGAAAAAAGGAAAAAGAAAAGGAACAAGGTATGAATTGGAATGACGAGGCTGGGTAAAACACATTGTGTCGATACAAACCGCCAGGTGTCTGTTGTATTTCAAATGTAGATGTTATCCAGGTGCGAGATTCAATATTTTGGTACTAATTAGAAGGTGTTAATCCTCGAATGTGACAGGATTGGTGTCATATTCTCAATGGATCGACACCTATTCCTTGTTTCTGTAATAACCGCCTGTTTCCGTATATCTATCGACACCTACAAACTGCCACTTTTGACAAACTACATTATACAGTAAAAGGTCAATTGGAGGGCATTGTTAGTTCTTTCTCATAAATCTAATTAGTCCATTCATGGAACTTTTATTCGGTGTTTTGTACTTTTTTTGTTGTTTCAAATGAATCGAATGAGTAGTATCGCATTTCGTATGTATTTGATGTTTAGATAAATGTATTCGATGATCATCAAATACATATGTTGTTGTGTGTTTATTCACCAGATGCACTCTTTTATTATCTTGAATATGTTCATCTTTTTTCATTCGCTTAAATCTATTTCATATTGTCTTTGTCCGTATATCCGATCTAATATACCAATCTATGTTAATCTGATCCATATTGACATGTTCCTAATCCTTCCTTCTTCCTTGCCTATTACATCATCATCATCTGCTCTCTCAGCTACTTACCTGTCCATTAATTGTATGTCGAGTGACTATGTTTACCTCCACAAAAGACTAGCCGACTCCATTCAATTGAGATAATCTCATCTTTAGTACCATTTTATGGACCCATTTGTCATTCATTTTGTGACACATCTGGACACTATTAGCACTTCATTACCAGTTGACGCAGGATCATATTAGATAAAATGAACACAGCATGAGAGAGAGAGTAAACATGGATAAGAGAGTAGATTGAATGATTGGATGATTAGAGCAATTTAAAGTTCATCTAAATAGGAGCCATTTTTGCAGAAAAAGGGCAACACATTTAGTATTCATTAGATAATTGTATTGTTAGTCACCAAGTCAACTATCCTTTTATTCTAGTTCAATATTCAAAGGAACTTCAAATTCATTGCTTCAAAATTAGATCTGATCGGTTTTGATGCTTCGATTTTTGTGCTCTAGTTGAATTTAGACATGATTCTATCATGTTTTGATTCAATTTTTTTGATATCTAGTAATCCAATCAATCCTATTTTTGTGAATCTCCATTACTAAATGTTAGTTCTATAATTAACATTTGTTCTAATATTCTATTATGATATGTCAGTCATATCATGTCATCCCAGTTTTTCTTCTTCTCCTTCTTTTCTTCCATTTTTTGACATATCTGTCATTCATTTCCACGTCATTTTTTCATCATCCCAATAATTGTCCAAATAATAATAATAATAATAAATGTGACTTTGTTCTCCTTCTTCATCTTCTTCGTTTTCTTCTGTCTGATCAACTATTTTATTAATCAATCATTGTGCAAAATAATAGATGAAAAATGCAACAGTTTTCGATGAATGTTCATCAACCCCGTCCCATTCTTTTCATTATCTCTTTCTCGTCATGTCAATTGACACATCATAAATTTGATGATATATGTTAGTTTTGCCTCCCCCCCCCCCTCTATCTCTGTTTCTCTCTCTCCCTCCCTCTCCCTCCCTCTCTCTCATCAAATAAGCCCCGCCCTAAACAGACACCGCACCGATTCGACGGCCCCGCCCATCGACACTTTGAACGTGCCGATAGGATTGAGAACTCCGCCTTCTTCTCACACACACAGATAGATACATACATACACACCACTTCAGACGACACCATCACACCATAACAGTGTGTATTCCTCATCTACTGAGCATTGTTTTTTCAATCGTTTTCATTCATTCGTACATTCTTCTTCTTCTCATCTCATTATGGTTTCAACACAATCACAATATATTACTGATTTCGTTCCAAAAATAGTAAGTTAATTATTATAATTATATGAATGTGTAATATATGTTTACCCAAATATCCTTTGTTTTTTCTAACTTTCCCATGCTTTTCAAATGGTTTATGTGTCCTTCATCTATCTTTTCCTCCCCTATTTATTTCCTTCTCATACTCCTTCTTCTCCTTCTTCTCCTTCTTGTCTTGGCTCGCACATTTTTCATTGCGCCGCCCATTTATCAAGTCCGTCGTCCTCGTCTATGTGTGTGTGACGCACCGCCTTCTGCTCACTTCATTCCATTCCATCATTCCATCATTTCCTTTACTTATCTAACTCTCAATCCCTTGTCCTTATTACTATCATCTTGTGTTTTGTCATTCTAACCTTTGCTTCCCTTTCTGTTTTCACCTCCTTCTTCATTTCATTCATCTCTCATTTTTTCAGATGGAGCCAGGAAAGTCGCCACTTGCCATGCTTGCTAAGACATGCGAAACAATCGGTGCCGATACTCCGTCTAAAAAGAGCCCAAGTGATAAGAAAGATGATAAGCGTTCCCATGAGCCATCAACTTCTTCCTCATCAACAATCAAAAAATCATCTCCACGAGCAACTCCAGCTGCAAAAGAGCCAACACTTACATTCCCTGGATTACCAAAACCAGCCGGATTTCCAATGGGTATGCATCCAATGGGATTCCCATTTTTCAATCCAATGATGGGATACCCAATGCAATTCCCTGGATTCCCAATGAATCCAGCTGGATTTATGAATGCTGCTGCTGCAGCTTCAGCCAATCGGATGCCATGTCCATTTGCAATGATGCGACAACCATGTGCCAATCCACAATGTACTCAATGTCCATCATCATCTGCTGCCGCCGCCGCTGCTGCTGCCGTTGCTGCAAATCAACAACAAATGGCACAAGGATTCACACCTGAAATGATGGCTCACTTCGCTGCAACAAATCCTTTATTCAGTATGATGATGCCAGCTGCTTCTGGGTAAGAACTTATCTAATACTTTTCATATTCTTATTGTTTATATTTTCAGAGCCAATCCAATGCCATCGTTCCAATCATTGCTAGCTGCCTCTGCTGCTAGTGCTTCTGCATCTGCAGCTTCAACATCTTCATCTTCATCAAAAAACACATCAACTACCACAACAGCTCCATCAACATCATCAGTATCTACTCCAACTTCATCAACAAAACATCGTTGTAATTGGATGGAGCCAACTGGTGTTTGTGGAAAGACATTCACTGATGAGGATGAACTTGCTAATCATGTTAAGGTAAATATCAAAACAACCACAACATATTCTTACTGTTTCATTCTTTCAGGCAATCCATACTCCATCACCTCCATCATCAGCCTCCTCATCAGCTACTGAACCAGCTGTATCATCAGCTTCATCTTCATTGAAGACACCAACTTCTCGTCCTACATCATCGGCTTCTCTCCGATTCAATCCATATGGAAAGATCCCAACATCAATGCCAACAATGATGCCACCAATGGCATTGAATCCAATGATGATGTTCCAGAATCCACTTCAAGCTATGTATACACAGAGACTTATGTCATCAATGCCCCATCCATAATTTCAATATTTTCTTTTCTATTTTGACAATACTTTCCCAGTGGCTTTTTCTCCCAGTTGTATTATTTTTGTCTTATTCTTTCATTTTCTTTTCTCTTCTATTTTCAGTCCATTTTACGGGTATTTTATCCATCTGGTTTCCTTTTCCTCACTATTTATATTCATCCTTATTTATATTTCCTTCTATTTTTGTTCCATTCTCCTCTCTCTTGTTCCTCTTTCTTTCCATTGCATTTATTGGTAGTTTTCTATAGCTTACGAGGTTCTTATTTGAATGTAATTTGTTGCTTCTTTGATATAAGGCGCAATACTGATAATAAACAAATCAAACAATACATTTGAGTGTTGTGTATAATGAAAAATTGTAGAAGAAAAAAGCATAAACAAAGCCATAAAAGTGATTGGACACATAAAACACTGATTTTATGGTATGTAATGGGGTTACGAAATGGGCATTGGGAATTGGTTATTTGTATGTCTAGAACATTACAAAGGTGACAATTTACTTGATTGAAACTGAGCAATTTATAGTTAAAGAAGGAAGGAATGGGAATGGATAGGGATTGTTATCACATTCCCCCTATCATATCACTTTATAACTATCATTAATCATTTTAGTTGAACACTCATCTGTTCTTCTTTTTTTGTCTTTTCTGTATGCCCAATTCATTCATCATTCCCTGTTTTTCCATTCTCTTTTTTCTCCCGCCTTTGTGTATTTATTTGATTGTCGTTTTGCCTGTCGAATACCCATCACATTGCCGATTTGAATGGTCTATAAACGTGCCTATTAAATCACTATAAAATGCTCGTTACACCAAAGTTATACGACTTTGTTGTCATCTCGTTTTTCCAGCAGAAGAAGAAGTAGCAACTGAGAGAGAGAAAAAGGCATTTCGCAACTTGAAAGTGATGCGGGTCAATAAAAAGTGATGGACGAAATGAAAGAAAAAAGGAGGAGAAGGAGGAGAATGAAAGTGACAATAATCACAAACTGAAATGGGTTATTTTGACATGATATGAGTCCCCAGTCAGAAACTATCATCAATCGTCTCCTCCTTCTCCTCCATCTCCTCCACCCCCTCCATCCTTCTCCATCTCATCATCTGAAACAACAACAACCACATTCAAAAACCTCGAGTAGACATACAACCCATTCAAGTATTATTTATTGAAACTAGACAAATATTCTCAAGAGAAAACTTTTTGATGATGTTACCGAAACGACCGAATGATTGATATTTTTGAAATCGATTCTCAAATCTCATCAATTTCAGGTGTATTTTGCGTGCCGTTTCCCACATTATTCTCCCATCATTTTTTCGCACAAATCGCATCTCTTTTTTCTCAACCATCTATCAAATGTCTTTGTGATCCGATCTGATCTACAAATCGACCGCAAAATAGAAATTAATCAAGAAACGGCACTCAACTGACTCGACTCAATATCCATCAATTCCGCCAAATAAACAACTTCTTTTTCTGATTCAATTCCATCTCCTTCTCCTTCTCCTATTCCTTCTTATCCTCCTTTCCATTTTGCTCTTTTCCAGTTCAACGCGTATTCGAGTAAACACTGAAGCGTTAGACAACACCACCACCACAATCCTTCTTCCCCATCAGACAATTGATGAGTGTGTCGTCGGTATGTGTTTGAAGTGAGAAGTTATTCTGACACAAGATCGACGACCCTAGATTATATTCGATTTCTTTAATTGAAGGTATATATGTATGTGTATATATGTATTTGTAGATAAGAGAGGAAGAAGGCACTATAAATTAGAAATCGACGGCCGAAATGAGCGGGTCCATTCACTATCTCTTGATTGATCTTCTTTTTCTTCTTCTTTTATATTCTTTCTCCCCTTCATTTTCCGTAGTTTTAGTAGTAGTAAATCCTTCGATTGTCAGCTGTTTTTCTTTCTAATCGTATGGATTCGGTGACTTGGCCTCTCTATGGCCATACCTCATAAAATCATTATAATGAGTTATTTGGTAGACAGGTGAAAACGAAAATGACAGGTTTATGAGCATCATAAGCTGATTAACGATGTGACATAACACCGAGATAAATAAGTGACGGACGGATATACCCGAAGGCTTCTAAGAATATAATTGTTTTATGGATATGGATAATTCTACGGTATATCAAAAGTCAACAACACCTGTCAATGGATGAAACCAATCTGATAATGGGCAAAGAAAGAGGAGGAGGCATTCATTTGAATCCTATGTAATTACAGACATGATGACATAATAATGTGTTAGATGAAGTGAGAAAGAGACACGTGGTATTTGATGTTACGTCAACAATTCTATTCGACAGCTCATTACTATTCAATCACACATACTTCAAATCCATTGATGAATAGGCGACTAATATGTATTTATGCTCATATACCACTTTGTTATTTGAAGAAGAACGGTACTAACACGATTACCAATAATTGAAACTAGATCAAAAGAATAGAAGAATTGTCAAGTGCCAATGAAGTGACGAACCCTTTGAAGTGGCAATTATCTCGAATATTCGGCTGACTAAATCAACGGCTGATCCTAAAATTACCATGATTTAAAGTGTTGTAAACCCATCAAGTCGTTACATACGTACTGTAATTAAGATGGTTTAGAATGTAGATAGAATAGACCGACAAAAGGGAAGGTAATCCATAAATTGACGTTAATTAGGATGGATTAAGATAATATCATCATATTCAAATGATCTATTATATTTCATCTATCTTATGTTTCGTTTATTCAATCCTTTTTCGAATATCCTATCCGGAAAGTGTTGTTACGTGAGAACGAAGTACTTGAGAAACATTGAAAATGGATTGAGACGTTAAACATATCAATTGACCACCCGCAATTGGTACACATGTCATTCATCGTTCATCCACCCAATACTCATGTTCAAAAACTGATGGCACCTTCTCAAGTATCCACTTCTTGGTCGCCTCAAGTACCGTTGCTCTCTTCTCTCATTCTCATTTTTCGTCTTCAAAACTCAAGTACAGTAATTGGCGACAAGATTGAAGATTGACTGAATTGAAGAAGAAGAAAATGAATAAGAATAGGGAATCAGACTGAAAATGAGTAGAAGGAGGAGGAAGGAGAAAGGAGGAGGAAGAAGGAGAAGTGCAGTGGAATGTATATGATGGATTGTGAATAACGATGATGGATGAGCTCCCGGGTGGCTTGGTGACAACTGAAAGAGAATCCGAAACTGATGTTTTGTTGTGTCTCTAGAAGAAAAAGAAAATCAGAGTGGGATGGAAGATATTTCCAGTCGTTGGCTTAGTCGGCAGTAACACACACACAACGGCACTCATTTTGATACGTAGAGATCGACACGGGTCTCGCAACGAAGATTGATTACTCATGTTAGAACGACAATCAATCAATGGACCCACACACACACTCATACATCAGTCAGTCAGTCAGTCAATGTGTGTGTATGTGTTTGAAAAATACTTTGGTTGGTGGGAAAAAAGGAGAAAAGGAGAAAAGAATGAAATGGTGGGCAATGATTTATTGGGCGGATGGAGTACATTTTTAGGCACCCAAAAACGAAGAGAAAGAAAAAGAAAAAAGGGTGAAAAAAGAAACAACATCTGTCTTGTAGACCATTGAAATATTGCCCATTTTGCATGTTTTTCACAGTTTCGTTTGAATACAAAACAAAGAAAACCACAAAAGAAGAAACGAAGGGGATCAATTTGAATAAACAATACGTGTTAATACCGGAAGTGTCATATAGATCTTGTTTATTTTTCTTCCTATATCTTTTCTTCCATCTTCTTCTTCTAATCATTTTTGCGATACATCATAAGAGATCTAAAACCTATAGTGTGTTAATCGTCATTCTCCTTCTCCACATAATTGCACTACTACATCCCGATTCCATCAAATGTCGATCATCATCCATCATTCATTTGTCGCAATCGGATCCTTTGCAAAACTGTTCACATACACATCATTAACCATGCCGTCTATCTACCCGAAACAAACAAAACATCCGCCTGCTCAACTACATAAATAGGCCTAATTCAGAGAGGGAACAGTTGACTTGCTGATGATTGACAGTATGTTTGTGTCGCCGAAATTCTTCTTGACACTTGTAATCGATCATCAATCCTTCTTCCTTCCTCCTCTCTTTTCCTCTTCTTTCCTTCTTCTTATTCTGTTACTTCATCTTGTCTTTCAAAAAATGTCATAACCAAAAAGTATTGCGGCTATATGTCGAATGTCTGTTTATGTCAATATCTGAAGATGGATCAGCAGATACAATTACACCACGAGGCATATACAGATCGAGAGATGGAGAAGGGAGAAAGAGCCTGTTGTTATACGGTATTAATCCCATCAGGGGGTCCAAATATTGACTGGTAGATAATGAGTATGTAGTAGTACTTGAATGATGGTTACGCAAATACCGCAGTAGGTGCTCACACCTGGCATAATGAATGATGTGAATAGACAACATATGACACCATTAATAGCCCAATGAAACAATGTAATTCTAATTAGAGACAGAAAAGAGTATGCCGACTGTTTTGTGTTTATAAGCCTCTTTCGTCTAATTATTATGTTTGAGATGGGGGGTTGTTCATGGTTGACTAGTAAGGAGATTAGGATTAAGTGGTGAGTAGTAGTAGAAGGGTGGATGGGTGGATGGGTGGTAAATAACTAAATGACGGGTCATTCACACCAAATAAAGGATTTATGATGGGATTGTTTGTTGATGTGGTCGGGTACATCTTTAGAAGTACACTCGATCGACAGTTTAGCGAAGGAAAGGCGATGGATGACCTGACGGAATTCGAATAGCCATACACATGACACTCATTCATCATGGTATTCATTCCCAAAAAACAACAAAACTGACTTGTTATGTTATATATGTCTCTGTTTTTTATCTACAGTTGAGGAGGACAACACAAAAAACTTTAAACATTTGCCGCCGACTAGTGCCAGAGGTGATTCGTCATTTTCGTCAGATGACAAATCGGTTTTTTTGGCAGCAACAGCAGCCCCATCGGGACGCTTGTTGAGAAGGCACATACACTACACCAACAGAAGAAGAAGAAGGAGCCACACGAACCATTTCGAACACATTTGACTTATCTCTTCCATTCATCATTCAAAAAGGAGCAACAATTTTGGCGCCAAAAAGAGAAATATTGAGAGATTGGTGGCAGATGTAGACAACTGGAACGGGGGGATACAATAGTTGAAATAAGGGGGATATAAGGGAGGGAGAGGGAGAGATTATTAATAACTATTTATGACTACGGTCATCTGTTTCTGTTTCCCAAATAAGCATGAAATCGGCTTATTAATGTAATGAAGCCGTGTAGTAAAAGGTATACTAAAGGATAATATCCAGGTGGTTGGGATTCGGTATTTAAGAGGATTACATCTTATTAGCCAGATATACAGCCGTATATTCTCATCAACAAAATGAATATCCGGGTAGTGATATTGATTATTTGATAATTGATTGATCCTCGAAAAGATACATCTTATCCTTCTTCTTCTCCATCTCTTTCATTCATTTCTCTTTCTCTCATGTCTGTTTTGTATAGATGTGTTGAACCCACACGACCACCAATTAGCTATCAATCTTCGGAGCACCGCCAAAAAAATCTGTTGATGATGATGTTGCTCAAGTGTTGCTCTTCTCTCGTCTCATCTCGAGGCATGCCTGTCGCCAATCACATAATTTATGAGCTTTGTCTGTCATTTGGTAGATGTATTGGGACGAAGATTGCGAGCAGGAATTGGCAAATGGTAAACGGGACCGATCTGATATATTTGTTGTAGTCCATTGATAGTTAGCTAAGTTATGATATTATATGGAAGTCGAGTCATGTGGATGTTCCAAATGAAAAATTCAAATTGAGATTGATCAGAATAGTCGATAATTTCAACATTATTCACTCAATCAAAATGGTTCCTCCGTCTGTCGTTTTTCATCCATACATATCGTGCCATCAAATAAATTTAACCTTCAACAGAAAAGGGAATGAGAGAGGGGCGCCGTTCGTTGTGTAAACGATGTGACACATAAAATACACAACTAATTAATTACCATAAGATACAATCTTGACAGCACCCATTTGAATTTTCAACTTTTCGTCTATTTTCGTTTGAATCTCCACATTCATCATGTTTTAGTTTTTTCAACAAAACGAAAAGTTTCATCCTAAGGGAGTTGATCGAAATGTGATGAAAACAGACATTTGTGACAAATGAGACCATGCCGTTCTTATTCAACTTCCATTTGGGACCAATTCATCAGATCACACTCTCCTTCTTCTTCCTATTTTTGATTGATCTCATCCATGTTTCCTTTATGTTTTGTATTGACTTCATCTTCATTTCCATATGATTTTTCATCCTTCAAATCCTTCTCCTCCTTCTTCATTTTTCTTAGTTTTGTTTTCACTTTTCTATGATGTTGATGATCAAGTAGTGATGGATTGCCTATGACATTTGTGAACGACACAAAGCATTTGGAGCTAGAAAAGCTGACACATCAGTGAGCAAATCAATCAAAATGAAATGATGAGAGTACTGTCATGAGGAACAACTTACACAATTATATATTGTTATCATATCACAGGGATCTATCTTCTGATATTCTGTTTGTCTGTTTTTGTTTCTCAAATGTATCAATGTCACATTCATTTATCAATAAATCATAGAATAACTGCTCTCTCTTCTGTATAATCTCTCCTTATTTTTCTCAAATGGCTCACACAAACGACGGAAGGGGGTTTTAGCCAAACAGAATAAACTCATAAATTCAACTCATTTCAATATTATTCGTTTTTCAAAATCATCGATATGATAGAGTGTGTAAGACGAAGAGGATTAGAGATGAATGTCTCTTCGTATCGTCTACTTACTCGATTCTTTTGAAAGAGTATGGCGCGACGAAACAGATAAATCAAATCGCGGGGAAACGGCCCAAGAGAACTCATAAATTGAACAATGAATTATGTGTTTGTTGCTCTATTATATTCACAGCCACAGTAGTAGAATGGGGGAGGAAAAACCGAAAGAAGTGGAAGAAGGAGAAGGAGATGGAGAAGTAGTATCAGTCGGTATGATACACGATATGTGGTCGTGATTGGAATCAGGCTAACAACGAAACAATCAGATTATGAATATTTCCAATCGTCTTCTGTTGAACTTATCAAGTGGTTTCCAAAAACAAACTCTGAGCCAAGATTCAATAAATCCTCAACTGACCCTTCCATTTGATTCATATTCCATATCATATATAACAGACATAGACCACCCAATTCATCTCCATTTAAGCATTGGTATTCGAAAGAGAAATATGAGATTCAAAAATATACGCAAAACCATAATTCATTTGGCTTCGAAATGTCGTCTCTGGCCTCCCATATATCAAAATGAGCAGCAATAAATTATGGGCTCATATATAAGTGAAAAGCCATTACATTACTCGTTGTAACCAATAAATTATCATCGACCAATGTCTGTATGATTGAAAGAAGAAGAAGGAAAAAGAGAAGAAGAAGAGGAGCTCATCAAGAATGGGTGATGGATGATGTGATCATCAATCCAACATATCCTCCTTCCATTCCTTCTTCCTTCCTTCTCATTATCCTACATCTTTTCATCATTTTTCATTCTTCCTCATTTGTTTTTTTCATATCGAAATCGTCAAAGAAATTGACAGGCATATAATAATAACAATGATTTATTGAATTGGTGGCCGATAATGAGGAGGTATTTCAAATTGACGCATTTCGTTTCGCCATAGCCGCCATCATCACATTTTTCATTTTTCCCATAAATTTGTTTTGTTTTGAAAAGAGAAAGAAAGGGCCAATTCGGTCTCCTCTTCCTCTATTCATGATCGACAGCTACTGGTGGAAAAAAAAGAATAAAAATGCGCCTTTTTTGTCAAATTATAGCTGTCGACTCAACACCAAAACGAAAACCAATAATTATGGAGTGAAATGGGACGAAAAATGGTTTGGGAAGGAGGGAAAAAGAGAGGAATTTCAAGAAATTGATGAGGTGTGTGGCTTCAAATTGGGACGAAATACCGACAAACTTGGAGGGATTGAACAAATATGCTAACGACTATTTCAGACTGTCTACTCCTTCTAGCAGTGGCACATCATGGAGTGATTCCCCTGACGATTCTTTCAAACTTCTTATCAGTTGAGGGTTTTACCATCATTTCGGAACAGTTCCATATGTACATTTGCTGATTCCTACTCGTAGATTCTTTCTCCTTTGATGTACGAGTAATCCATTTGAGTCTACAGATATTGTAGTATTCTTATATGGTTACTCCATCTCCTTCTCCTTCTCCATCTTGTCATCCTTCTTCTTATTCTTGTTCCAAGTTTCCTTATTCTATCCGTTTCTAAAACATACTGACTGACAAAGACACTAAAAGCGTTTGGCGCATTTGTGTGGTGTCGGGTTATGACAGGCGGCTGGGCCGAAAAATGATTAATGTGTGCCCATCACACAGTTGTGGTGATCTATCAAATTTATGTACGTCGCTCATCGCCCTTCTCCCACACATTCACATACAGACACATATCATACTTCATCCTCCTCCTCCTCCTTCCTCTCCTTCTTCTTCTCCTTCTTTTCCATCTTTATCAATATTTACAACTATCACGTGGATATCCGGTATCATTCGAAAACATTATAAAGGGATTTGAAAATATGGGATACATAAAAGGGGTGAAAAACAGAATATAAGTAATAAAGTATTGAAACTGGGAAACATTGAATAATGTAATGCTCTCGAGATGGTCCAAATTGATACAAAGTCCTCATCTCATTTCAGCCAACTGTCAAACTACCCACTCTTTTGTCGCGAATGCTCCGTACTTTTTGTTCCAAAGCTACCAACTTATACAGTTGATATTTCGATCGTCGCCTAGTTCAAACAGCAACCGTATTAATCACCTACGTGTTGAACTCTTAACCGATTCAATTGATGTTGTTGATAAGTGTGATGATATCGCGTGTCTGTGTTCATTGCATTTGTTATCATATCATATTATTCATATAAATTCCTTCTCAACTATTTTCAGCCAATCAATCATTCCTATCGAGACAAAAAGAATGAAGAAAACGAAGAAATGACAAAAGAAATGATAAGGGGGTTTCGAATATATAGCCGTCAAATCCCGTCCTAAATATTATTATCAACTCTTTTAGCAAATATCATATACATGTATCATTGTCAAAACGGATAGTCGGATAAGAAGAAGAAGATGGAAAGGGGTTGCAAAATATAAATCATTGTTCCTTCTCGTTATCCTCTGATAAAATACAACAATTCATCAAAATGTTGAGATTGAAAGATAAAACAACACGAAGAAGAGAGGATATTGACATCGGGATGTTGTTAAAAGAGAATAACACACAGGCACACGGCACCGCCAATTTATTATCTTTTTTCACTTCGACTTCTTCCAAAACAATTATTCGTATCCTGTTTCATCAATTTTTGGTTGATCTCAAATGTTGCAAAATGTTGAGACAAGGGAGTGATTGAGAGGATTACAATAGAAGATAACAATATACAGAAACGAATCTATATCCTATTAATCCTGCCTATCAGCCAATCCTTGTATCCTTTCAACTTCCTCTTCACTCTTTTTATTGTTCAAACTGATGATTGAATGTTCAAAAATTCAAATACGGAGAGTGACATTAATGTGCAACTTCATGGCGCCACCGGCATCTAATTCGTTTGGCGCCAGTATCTGATCCATTTTCAAATAATTCATCAACAGGTGTGCAATATAATTGGGCCCTTCTGTCTCATCCAAATACAATCTAGAGATTAGTCGGCAAGATGAAATAAGAATCAACTACTAAAATACTTTGTGGGAATGGACAACGACAGCAGGGTGGGATACGATCCTGGCCATAAATTGTATACAACCCGACATTCGATTACTTTATGCATATTAGATCAAAAAGAAGGGATCTACCAGATTTATGATGACCATGAAGGCTGTTGAAAACGATAAAATGACAAGATATACAGAGGGAACATGATGGATTATGAGCATATTCAAGAGGAGCAGTTATGTAATCCTTCTACAGTAATCCATTTACAGTAAGCCATCTACAGTAATCCATCTACAGTAATCCATCTACAGTAATCCATCTACAGTAATCCATCTACAGTAATCCATCTACAGTAAGCCATCTACAGTAATCCACTCTCTTTGATCTTCTCCTTCTTTTTCTTTGTCTTATTTAGTCTTTATCATTTTCTTCTTTCTTCTCTTATTATCATCATCATTATCATTATCAGTGTTATTCTAAACATGATTGATTAATGTAAAGGCGTGATATGACGCGCATCAATCCATCATTTTTGTACACCCGAAGTAGAAAGGAAAGATAGAAAAGGAAGCACAACAATCTCGTTAAACAAAAACGATAAAGATGGGAAAAAAGGAGAAGATGAACAGAACAAATTGGCGACAAATGATTTATGATATGGGTATATATCTATGTTATCATTTTATTGATAAGATAATATGTATACTCATTTCTTCTTCTCCTGTTCATATCATTCATTTAAACGAGAATGGTTACTGTAGTTAGACCGCCAATTCAATAAATGCGCAATCATTCAGCCAAATCCCATTTGTATGCCATAAGTATGTGTAGTTTCGGAAAAAAAAAGTTTCCGGGTGAAATTTGGCGTAACATGGTGAATGTTGCGTGTAAAATACGATTGAATGGTGTTGGAAATAGATGAAAAAGAAGAAGAATGACACGTCAAATGGGACGTATAATGACCATAGGTGGTTAACGAAATGAATGGGAAAATGGGAAGTGAAAAAAAAGGAGAAGGGGAAGGAGAAGAAGTTTGAAATGTGACAAATAATGGAATTATCATACAAAAGGGAATAGATAACTTCGCATGAACTCCGTGAAAAATGGACATACTCATTATGGAAGGATAGTCAAGTGGACATAGCTTCTGGAAATACTCAGAGAGGGATTCACACCATACGTTCTATCCAGAAGTTCATAGTCAGTTCCACCTCATATCAGGAATATTCAATAAGTTTCAGTATATATTGTGGTCATTGATAGTTGGTCTGTTTTGTGATTTTATCCCAAACACATTCATTCATTCATCGTTTCCCATCTGTTTACCCATTCAAACGGCCCATTTTATTTCACACAGATCATCATCAAATATTCGTTTTACGATCCCATTTAAGCACATTTCATCTCCTCTTTCTCTATTTTTTGCTCAATATTTAAGTGTCGTCGGCTTCTTTTTCGTCGACAAAATGAACGCTTTCTAGTGAATGGATTCACATCTAACGACACCTCATCAAGCAAAGCACCACACAAAAATAAGATAAGTGAGTGTATTTGAAGGAGAAGAAGGAATAGAAGAAGGAGAGGATGGAGAGACAAACGATGGATTGAAGGAAGAGCCATTTGGAAACGGAATGGGCTCATAAATCTCGAAATGTAAAGGCTGATGGGGCGAGACCTCAGAAAAAGAAAAACGAAAAACGAATGAAAAAGAAGATGAAGTGAGAAGAATTGAGAGAATAATGGTGTGAAAAACACGCTGTAAAATGGGATTGAACTAATTGTCATTAATCAATTGGGAAGGAGTCGATGACAATGAATGGGGCTCACAATGAATGTATGTCAGGTGAGGGGATCTGATTGTATATCAAAACTGTACCATGAGTCAATCTGTTATCCATATTCATGTTATCCATTATCCAAACATTTCGATTGTCACCCTATACCGATTATCGCCCTTGTTTACATTGCTTTCGACATAATCATAATTCAAGGGATTAACCTTGTTCATCAATATTTGTGTATACCGTATTATTCAACTACCGTACACTTGGCTACACTTCTGATGGAATGCCGACTAGAGGATTAGGAATCAGTTGAGCAAATATGCATATGAATACATTTGATGTGCGTATAAGGGACTTGGTATGGCACATATTGTATGAAATGATACTTCAAATATCCCACCAGCTGACAGTTCAGTTCAGTTTTATATTCATTTGTTCATTGTTCCAGTTTCTAAAAATCCAAAAGAATGGAAACAAAAAGTGAGTGGCTGTATGATTCGATGATAAATGTGTAGCTCATTCAACTTGTCATTTTTCATCCATCAGTATGTACCCGACCCATTATTCTTCTTTCCGTTGCTGCCGCCGCCAGCTCTTTCTCCTCTTTTTTCTCAAAAAATGGTCAACAAAACTGTCTGCGTCTCACTAATAGATACAATATTTTGAGAAGTAAAAAGTTGCGAAAAGGCGCCGACGATGATCGGCGGACATTCATCATTTTGGAGCACATTGGGGATTGTTCTGGTAGATTTGAAACGGAAAAAAGTTGCCAAGTGGAATGGAAATATGATGAGAACGATAGATGAGAATGATGAGGAAAGGGACCGGAAGTTGATGTACAGTAGTCATATACAACAACTACTCAATCATTCTAATTGTCGTTCTTCTTATATCATTATCATTATCATTATTATACATTTATCATAATGATAAAGAAAAAAGTAAATAGAAAACAAATATATGAGATGGTTGGATATAATCTGGAAATATGATTGATCATAATTGATTAATCACAGTTGTTGCTCATATTGTGAGGAAATATCAACAGAATTATGACTGATTAGTATTATGTTTTATTGGCAACTGACATCCGATTCGTGCTGCTTCATCTTCTGACATTTCCTTCTAATAATCAAAAAGATGATGAATTATCATATCAGATTGAGTCTCTTCTTCATCTTTGTCTCCTTTTTCCTTCATCTTATTCTTCATTCATTGTCTGAATCAAGTGACCACATCAATCATCCAATGAGGCCTAATATCTATCTTCATTTTGACCAATACTTTTGCCTTATTATCAATTATTATGATGATAATGATAATATAATATGTGAAGTGGCGAGATAGTACACATAAAATGGAGAAATAGACGGAAAGAATAGAAATATAAGTAGAATTGACAAGGGGATCGACAAACTGTGATTGTTATTTATTGGTTTGTTTTCGTCTTTCCTCAAGTTTATGTTTGATAGACATATATTTGGTTGGAAAAAGGGACTTTGTATTTCAGAGAAACCACAGTACGAATGGGTTCAGTAACAGTATTCTGGAATAAAATCACATGTGTCTCACCAGTTATTGTCAAGATGTCCGTGTTTTTGTGGTCAAGACGATCAGTCAAATATCCGATTACTGTATATTATTCAATAACTGGTTCATTAGTTTAATGTTTTGTTTCCAGTCATATCGGTTATCACCTTGAGTATTATCAATATTCTTGATCTCACTATCATTTATTATCTTGCCCATTCTCCTCCATTCTTTCTCATCATACTTCTCAATTCTCGCTTATCACCGTTTTTGTAGACAATGCTAATAAATCATTTGATATTTTTGGCGAAAGTATGACAAACATAACAAAAAGAAATGAGAAGAAACGTGAAAAAAGGAGAGAAAGACAAATGGAATGAATGTACAGTGTTGGCCTAAAACCTATGAAAATGATGGATGAGTGATGATGAATGAAGTGTCGTCTCGTATCGTATACCTTATCATATCATTATTGTACTGATCATCGAATTATGAATAATAATACAACTGTGAGATTGTTATGGATATTTTGTTGAGAAAAGAAGCATGGAATACTGAAAATGAGTACGAATGTGGACACAATATTTATTTGTAAAATTCGTATAAAATAAAAACAAGAGTGTTACTATCTTATTCGAAATCACCATGCCCCGACCACCGTGGTTTTCAAACCGACTTTGTCGAGCGAAAAAAGCTGATTCAAAAGCATAACAAAGGTATGTGAGTCGCCTATCTGAAAATTGAATTTCTTCACTATCGTTTCATTTTTAAGAGTTTCCCTTTTCCAAAAAAGCTATCAGAAATAAATTGCACATCAGTCTTGCTTCTTTGTTAGAATATGACAAAGTATACCGAATGAACTTTTCACTGCTCTACAAAACTACACAGGTTAGAAATAGCATGAAATTGTCAATTCAGTATATTCAGAATGTTGTCAATATTTCGATGAAGCAAAAATAACGGAGAAATGAGAAAAGTATTGGTAAATCACCGGCTGAATGTGTCATTCAAAGTCTTGATAAATTCTGTCAGAAATAAATCTCTTTTATGATATATCAGCGATATACAACTGCGGACCAACACAGTTATTTATAGCTCAAAAAGTGATTATTGGCTGAACGATTTTTTCTTACGAAAATTTGTCAATTATGTTTCTACAATTTCACGATTTCAGAATGTGGCGATAATATGAAAAAGCAAAATGTATTATTTTAAAACAACTCAAGGAACTTTTCCAAAAAAACCTAGTCGTACTTGTCAATAAAACTAATATTTTTTCATGCTTTTGTTCAGCCAATGGTTAGGTAGTCTCGATCGAAAATTATTCGTATTTCTTTATTCATAACGAAAAGTTTTTATTTTGAAATTCGATCGAACTTATAATAGTAACTATCACAATAACAGTAACTGCATTATGAAAATAGTTTTTGGTCACCTGCAATCATTGGCTCTACCCGATAAAGTGAGGACTTCGTTTAATGAGAAGGACTTAATGAAAGACATGAGGACATTGATTTTAAGGAAAGACTGATGGAAAAATATCGGCACTGTTCTAGAATCGAGGACCGAAAAATAAAATCGAGGACCCAAAGGTCTTTTTTGTATGGTATCTTATCAGTTCTGTCCTCGATTTTATTTTTGGGTCCTCGATTTCATTTTTCGGTCCTCGATATTTTTTTCGGTCCTCGATTGTAGAAGAGTGCCAAAATATCTATAGATCAAATATAGAAAAATGATATCGTAGTAGATTCATATTGAGTTATATGTAGTAAACCATTGACAGTACATATAATGCATGTTATCCTAACGAACCGAACGCAAATGTTAACCTAAGTCCTTCTTAAACTTTGAAAGCCTCTGAACATCAATATATCCTTAAAATCTAAGTTCTCCTGTTTCGCTTGTAGTTCCTTTCAAAAAACCGAGTCCTTACTTATTTTCAAAATCCCTCGTTCCAGAGTCAAAACATATACTGTAGTTCTGAAAGCCTTCCGGTAAATATTGTGAATATTCGGCACTCCTGTAACATTCAGGACCGAAGCGAAAAATCGAGGACCGAAGAAAAAATCGAGGACCCAAAAATAAAATCGAGGACCGAAAGGCTGTTTTTGTATGGTATATTACTAGTTCGGTCCTCGATTTTATTTTTGGGTCCTCGATTTTTTCTTCGGTCCTCGATTTTTCGCTTCGGTCCTGGATGTTACAGGAGTACCGAATATTCTATGGTTTTTCATTTTCTGTGCGTCTGTGTGTTATCAAATCCAAAAAAACTGTGATTCTGATTGTAATCTGAAAAATTACGTCGATCAAAAGTGTGTCTAATTTTAATTTACCACGAAATCTATATCTGATACTTTTTTCTTATTTTGATTTCCAATTGCTGACTATTAGTGGCATTTTACAGGATATAATATGTCTACCAATCAACTCCCCAAGAACTATCTGCCATAACTTGTGCCTTTCCTCCACAGTTATTTCTTCGCCACATTCTCCATCTCATCTGTGTTTTATTGTCATTGTGCTCTTTGTTATTTTCTTTCGAACAGTTGCAATTTGTAAACATTGACACCATTGATAGTCACCGACAAAGGGTGATTTGGCGGCAAATAATAATGGATAGTCGTATATTATTTGGTTTATGGGGTAAATCATCGACTAGTTACAATCTCAACTTTATTCTTCCTTCGACTCAATATTCAATTGTTAAATTGGAACTGACACATTCCTAATGATGATCTTTATTTAACCTGATTTCAACCTTATTTGCATACCGTTTTTTACCAAGTGTTTGTCCAGTCAGTCGGTATTCCTAATGATGAGTTTTTATCTAATAAGTACCAATTACGCAAGTCAACCGACATGATTTATCTTTGTCTACTTTTTGTATCAACTAGCCGCTGCGTTGATATCAAATATCAGAATGGCGACGGACGGACGGACAACAAACAATAAAAAACAATAAAGTGTGTTGCCATCTCACACATCTAATCATCTTATTTGCACAATAGCTCTTCTTCTCTTTCCATCAAGAGGTCATTCTTTATTTCCCTTTTCTCTATCCTCATTATATTTGATGTAGACAGATGGTTGTCTATATATTCTTTCGGCTTTTTCCGGTAGTTTATACTTGCATATCGGAAGTGTTCAGCTGCTTCTCGTTCTTCTCATCATTTCCTATTCGATTATATTCCACATTATGTTAGTTTTCAAATCTATCCGCGGTCATAATCATAGCTAGTACATATATTGGTCATTCTCATCATCATCAGACCAAATCCGAATCCAGGTTATATTTGTCAACTCAATTGACATTTGACTCTTCTGAATAGACAACGGTAACTGGGTGAGAGGCAACGCCAAAATGGTGCCAGCCACCCTTGAATATATCTGGCAATTATTGTGCGGACAACCCCTTTTCCACCTAATTATATGTATGAATAAATCTATGTATATAGTACTCATTTCTTTGTTTATTCCCATCCGTTTTGATTTCAACTTCCTCTCCTCATCAATTCCTCAATTCATCTAGTTTTTCCTTCTAATAATTTTGTCCGTCCTCTCGAGAATAATCGAAAACTTCTTCGTATTCCCTCATTGTTTTTTCTCGCCTCCTTCTCCTCCTTCTCCCATTCCATCTTCCCTATCTTTATTGTTTCATAAATCCGCGAATTGAATTGGTATCATTTTGACTATACATCCAGCCGGATCTTTCGATTTCCATGCACATGTTTTACTTCGGATGAAGTTCAAACGTTTAAATTGCTGGATTTTCTCTTATTTAAATCAATCCCCTAAACAACAGATATGATTTGAATATGATAAACACACAACATGCACTTTTATTATTTTGATAATGATCACCAAGTGTAGCTGAAATTAGACTGAAACTGGTGAGAATTAGGCAAAGATAGTTGATTGAGAAAGTGGCTAGAGGTGTTTTCAGGTGAGTTTATCCTATAATTGAGTGATTGTTTTTGAGCATTAAACATGATCTTCTGATACATTGTAACATGAGTACTCGGAAACAATATAATATGGTTGTTGTCGTTCATTCTATTTGTATTCAACTGGTAATACACGTTTCAATATCTATTTGTTTTGTTGTTTTGAGTCAAAATGGTCGATTGATTTTTGGAACAACTGAATGTCACTGACCCACATTAAAGCTTTTGGTTTGAAAAGAATAGAAGGCGAATGAGAAATAAGAAGTAAAAACGAGGAAGGATACAAACAGAACAGAGGGACAGACAGACGGATGGACACATACATACATACATACATACATATCCACCCTCCAATCACTTTCACCTACATCCTCCTTCTCCTTCTCCTTCTCCTCTGTCGCCGTCACTTTCGTTCGTTTTCTGCCCTTTTCGTTTTTCATCTTAATTTCTTTATCCGGTCATTTTCCATTTCTTTTTCTTGATCTACCACAGCTGCCCATTCATTCATTCATTCTCTCTTTCATTCTATTTGCTAACCGATATAATGTATTCCTCTTTCTCTTTCTCCTTTTTTCATTCGCCTCCCGTTTATATTACTTTCTATTGTATTAGTTACTAGTCAAATAGTCACACAACTTGTTTCATTTGATATCCATCTGATATCTTCAGAATGTGCATTATCCAATATATCATGCAGCTATAAAACATAGTCGTAATTCTATTTGTTTAAACCGGAATCAATTTATTCCGACACAGCTATTGGTGTCCATTAATTACCTCGATTCAATAGACAACCGCCACATACTTCTCAACTTTAAACTTCTCCATTCCATTCCTTCCTCTTTCATTTATCTCATCCGTTCCCTTTTTCAATTTATTATATTTCAGGAAATGCCATGATTTTGAATATATTTCTGTTGATTTGTATTATTCCGTTGATACAAACATGCGAAAACACATTCATAATCGAATCAAATAAAAAAATAACAAATGGGAAAGTTATATTGGAAAAACATGTTGATAGTTTGACACAATGCTCAAGATTTTGTATATCGGTGACTGATCAATTAGAATATAATCAAATAATGGATTGTTGTAGATCAAAAGTTGCACGCATTTCAATTTCATCATTTCTTCCAACTCTTCACAGTTTTCTTGTACACTTTTTAATGAAATCAATCCAAAAATATCAACATTTGGATCGTCAAGTTTAGGAACAAAACAATGTTTAGAAAGTGAGTGATAGTGATCAGTATGAGTTATATCAATTTGGAATGACAGGGAAATGTCTGAAACGTAGTTTTGCATTCGAGAAATATGGTGGAAGAAGTCTTTTGAATTCGACTTATATCATTCGAACATTCTCAATCGGTGTAGATCAATGTCTCAATAAATGCCAAGAAGAGTTCGTTTATTCCTTATCCTATGTATTATCACATTCACTTATTACAGTCCATCCTGTCGTGCATCATTATTCAATCGAGATACTTCGTTATGTCAGCTATCTAAAATATCATTGAATTCTGTTTATAACCCTCGGTTATACTTCAAACAAAACCCGAGTATCGACTTATACGACAACAATTGTATTGAATGTAAGATAGCAAAAGTTTTTATTGTATATTGAATTGCTTGTTATGTAGATACAATGACACAATCAGGATGTACATTTATGAGAGTGAATACGGGTGGAATCAAGGAATTGAGTGACCAGATTATACAGAATATACAATCGGTTGATGAATGTGAACAAATGTGTCTGGTTAGAACAAGGATTGCTGATCCATGCAGGTTTGATTATTTACTCCCTTTTTATTTCATATAGTATTTTAGATCATACACATATGATAAGAAAACAAAAGAATGTTATTTGATGTGGTCATCGGCTCGAATGTCAGGAAGAAGTCCACTTGAAAATATGGATGATAACTTATCACACGGAGACCTTGATGATTGTGTTAATTGTATGTATATGATGGGACTTATTTTGAATCAACGTTTTTCAGTTTCACTAAAGTGTAGAAAATCGAACTTGGAAGTCAAAGCTTCATCAATGCGAATGTTTATGTAAGATAGAAATCAATATGAATAATGTCACTTGATTTCAGAGGAAAAATGATGACGAAGAAGTCAAAGAGTATAATGTGCGAAGAAGTATATGATGGTGAATACGACTTTTCAACAAAATTCGATTTCGAGACATGTGGATTGGAACCGAATGTATGTCTGATTCGAATTGATACCGAGAAAAGGGAATATTACAGACAAAACAAGACAAAACATACAAGGGAGTTGTACATGTGAAAGAAGGAAGCACAAGTTTAGTGACAATAAGAGACAAAATACTACAAGTAATATGAATTATATGAATTGATATTGATGAGAGTGTTTAGGTTAACTGTCGAATGCATCAGAATGTGTTATCAGACGAACAATCGTTATCAGTTCGGATGAATGTGAGAGAAAATAACAAGACAAATCACATAATGTCGGATGATACTCCTCTATCATCAACTACTTCTCCGTTGAGAAAAACGAAGTTTTCATTGAAAATATTGACGATGAATTCGACAGAAGCAAACAGTGTACATATTGGGGATTATGGATGGATTGTTATGAATATTATCAATGGAGCCGACGACTTTACGGTGACTAGTCTAATTGCAAGAGACACGAAAAGTGGAAATGTACTACAAATCATCGATGAAGATGGGTAAGTAGAGAGATACAATGAGAAGAACTATATTATAATAACATTGCAGATGTGTTGTACGTAGAGATATTGTCAAAGAAATCCATAAGT
The DNA here is from genome assembly GCA_963573275.1 of Caenorhabditis uteleia. Classification (NCBI taxonomy): domain Eukaryota; kingdom Metazoa; phylum Nematoda; class Chromadorea; order Rhabditida; family Rhabditidae; genus Caenorhabditis; species Caenorhabditis uteleia. Next base: position 9,603,218 of record OY752136.1, read on the forward strand.
CGAATGATAGTTTGAAGTTAAAAGTAAGCTTCTCCGGTTTCAAACGACAAACAGAAGTAGTGTATCATGCGATGGTCGAAACATGTACAGTTGGATGTATGCCGAAGTGTAATCAAGATTTGATGGAAATATTGAATGACTTCAAAACAATACCATTGTCATTAGATATTCCAAAACATCGAATGATGAGGAGAGCAATCAATGGAGAACCGAGGCAATTACAATTGACAAATGATGTGTATCAAGTACAGGGACATAGATTGACACTATTGAATCCGGATAAGAATGTTACAAACAAAATGAAGAAGAATTCATATGAATTTGATGAAAAAGGAGAATATCACGATGGAGAAGTTATGGTTATCAAGAACTCGGCGACAATTTATTCGAGTTTTCAACATTGTTTTGTGGAAGATATCACATGTTTATTCACATTGGTACTTGCAACTATCCAAATATTCTTACTCATTTCGTGTATTCTGATAATGTATTGTTACTGCCAACAATGGAGACAAATCAGGAATGCTCACTCGCCACACAATCATAATATTGAATATTATCGGACGGATCGGCCGAAGACACCGGAGAGGCCACTCACAAATTAACTAGATACAAACTGGTAATCAATACTTTCACTTTTTATTAAATTAAACGGGTTCGAAATAAAATATGCAATACTTTTCATGATTATCAATAATTATTGTAAACATGTGAATGAAAGACTTTAATACAAATACATATGACCATTTACATCTGTACGCGGTTTTGATGACACAATTCTAGCAGCGGGGCAGGAATTGGCTGGTTGAGGACGATATGAACTACGTTGTTCCGTATGATACTCAGTCGGATATGATATTGATTTGATCCATTTATCAACTGGAATTGATAATGAAGATCGGTCTATGGGAAATTCGGTGAACGTCAATCTGGAAAAAAAGAGAAATCAGATTAAGAATAAGAACTGAATTGATACCTTGATACGGATTCATGCTGCACTTTCCCAGTACCTAGACCCATTTCTGATGTATGTTTGACAATATCTGCCCTATCACCAACTCCACCTTGATACGTACTTCTGTTGATTGTATTCGAGTCCAGCGATTCTGTTGGTCGATCTAGCTGATCCTTCGGCCGAGTTGTTTGGAATCTCTCACCAACTCCACCTTGATACGTACTTCTGTTGATTGTATTCGAGTCGAGTGATTCTGTTGGTCGATCTAGCTGATCCTTCGGTCGTGTCGATTGGAATCTCTCACCAACTCCACCTTGATACGTACTTCTGTTGATTGTATTCGAGTCGAGTGATTCTGTTGGTCGATCTAACTGATCCTTCGGCCGAGTTGTTTGGAATCTCTCACCAACTCCACCTTGATACGTACTTCTGTTGATTGTATTCGAGTCGAGTGATTCTGTTGGTCGATCTAGCTGATCCTTCGGCCGAGTTGTTTGGAATCTCTCACCAACTCCACCTTGATACGTGTTTCTGTTGATTGTATTCGAGTCGAGTGATTCTGTTGGTCGATCTAGCTGATCCTTCGGCCGAGTTGTTTGGAATCTCTCACCAACTCCACCTTGATACGTACTTCTGTTGATTGTATTCGAGTCGAGTGATTCTGTTGGTCGATCTAGCTGATCCTTCGGCCGAGTTGTTTGGAATCTCTCACCAACTCCACCTTGATACGTACTTCTGTTGATTGTATTCGAGTCGAGTGATTCTGTTGGTCGATCTAGCTGATCCTTCGGCCGAGTTGTTTGGAATCTCTCACCAACTCCACCTTGATACGTACTTCTGTTGATTGTATTCGAGTCGAGTGATTCTGTTGGTCGATCTAGCTGATCCTTCGGCCGAGTTGTTTGGAATCTCTCACCAACTCCACCTTGATACGTACTTCTGTTGATTGTATTCGAGTCGAGTGATTCTGTTGGTCGATCTAGCTGATCCTTCGGTCGTGTCGATTGGAATCTCTCACCAACTCCACCTTGATACGTACTTCTGTTGATTGTATTCGAGTCGAGTGATTCTGTTGGTCGATCTAGCTGATCCTTCGGTCGTGTCGATTGGAATCTCTCACCAACTCCACCTTGATACGTACTTCTGTTGATTGTATTTGAGTCGAGTGATTCTGTTGGTCGATCTAACTGATCCTTCGGTCGTGTCGATTGGAATCTCTCACCAACTCCACCTTGATACGTACTTCTGTTGATTGTATTCGAGTCGAGTGATTCTGTTGGTCGATCTAACTGATCCTTCGGTCGTGTCGATTGGAATCTCTCACCAACTCCACCTTGATACGTACTTCTGTTGATTGTATTCGAGTCGAGTGATTCTGTTGGTCGATCTAGCTGATCCTTCGGTCGTGTCGATTGGAATCTCTCACCAACTCCACCTTGATACGTACTTCTGTTGATTGTATTCGAGTCGAGTGATTCTGTTGGTCGATCTAACTGATCCTTCGGTCGTGTCGATTGGAATCTCTCACCAACTCCACCTTGATACGTACTTCTGTTGATTGTATTCGAGTCGAGTGATTCTGTTGGTCGATCTAGCTGATCCTTCGGTCGTGTCGATTGGAATCTCTCACCAACTCCACCTTGATACGTACTTCTGTTGATTGTATTCGAGTCGAGTGATTCTGTTGGTCGATCTAGCTGATCCTTCGGTCGTGTCGATTGGAATCTCTCACCAACTCCACCTTGATACGTACTTCTGTTGATTGTATTTGAGTCGAGTGATTCTGTTGGTCGATCTAACTGATCCTTCGGTCGTGTCGATTGGAATCTCTCACCAACTCCACCTTGATACGTACTTCTGTTGATTGTATTCGAGTCGAGTGATTCTGTTGGTCGATCTAGCTGATCCTTCGGTCGTGTCGATTGGAATCTCTCACCAACTCCACCTTGATACGTACTTCTGTTGATTGTATTCGAGTCGAGTGATTCTGTTGGTCGATCTAACTGATCCTTCGGTCGTGTCGATTGGAATCTCTCACCAACTCCACCTTGATACGTACTTCTGTTGATTGTATTCGAGTCCAGCGATTCTGTTGGTCGATCTAGCTGATCCTTCGGTCGTGTCGATTGGAATCTCTCACCAACTCCACCTTGATACGTACTTCTGTTGATTGTATTCGAGTCCAGCGATTCTGTTGGTCGATCTAGCTGATCCTTCGGTCGTGTCGATTGGAATCTCTCACCAACTCCACCTTGATACGTACTTCTGTTGATTGTATTCGAGTCCAGCGATTCTGTTGGTCGATCTAGCTGATCCTTCGGTCGTGTCGATTGGAATCTCTCACCAACTCCACCTTGATACGTACTTCTGTTGATTGTATTCGAGTCGAGTGATTCTGTTGGTCGATCTAGCTGATCCTTCGGTCGTGTCGATTGGAATCTCTCACCAACTCCACCTTGATACGTACTTCTGTTGATTGTATTCGAGTCGAGTGATTCTGTTGGTCGATCTAGCTGATCCTTCGGTCGTGTCGATTGAAATCTCTCACCAACTCCACCTTGATACGTACTTCTGTTGATTGTATTCGAGTCGAGTGATTCTGTTGGTCGATCTAGCTGATCCTTCGGTCGTGTCGATTGGAATCTCTCACCAACTCCACCTTGATACGTACTTCTGTTGATTGTATTTGAGTCGAGTGATTCTGTTGGTCGATCTAACTGATCCTTCGGTCGTGTCGATTGGAATCTCTCACCAACTCCACCTTGATACGTACTTCTGTTGATTGTATTCGAGTCGAGTGATTCTGTTGGTCGATCTAGCTGATCCTTCGGTCGTGTCGATTGGAATCTCTCACCAACTCCACCTTGATACGTACTTCTGTTGATTGTATTCGAGTCGAGTGATTCTGTTGGTCGATCTAACTGATCCTTCGGTCGTGTCGATTGGAATCTCTCACCAACTCCACCTTGATACGTACTTCTGTTGATTGTATTCGAGTCCAGCGATTCTGTTGGTCGATCTAGCTGATCCTTCGGTCGTGTCGATTGGAATCTCTCACCAACTCCACCTTGATACGTACTTCTGTTGATTGTATTCGAGTCCAGCGATTCTGTTGGTCGATCTAGCTGATCCTTCGGTCGTGTCGATTGGAATCTCTCACCAACTCCACCTTGATACGTACTTCTGTTGATTGTATTCGAGTCCAGCGATTCTGTTGGTCGATCTAGCTGATCCTTCGGTCGTGTCGATTGGAATCTCTCACCAACTCCACCTTGATACGTACTTCTGTTGATTGTATTCGAGTCGAGTGATTCTGTTGGTCGATCTAGCTGATCCTTCGGTCGTGTCGATTGGAATCTCTCACCAACTCCACCTTGATACGTACTTCTGTTGATTGTATTCGAGTCGAGTGATTCTGTTGGTCGATCTAGCTGATCCTTCGGTCGTGTCGATTGAAATCTCTCACCAACTCCACCTTGATACGTACTTCTGTTGATTGTATTCGAGTCGAGTGATTCTGTTGGTCGATCTAGCTGATCCTTCGGTCGTGTCGATTGGAATCTCTCACCAACTCCACCTTGATACGTACTTCTGTTGATTGTATTCGAGTCGAGTGATTCTGTTGGTCGATCTAGCTGATCCTTCGGTCGTGTCGATTGGAATCTCTCACCAACTCCACCTTGATACGTACTTCTGTTGATTGTATTCGAGTCGAGTGATTCTGTTGGTCGATCTAGCTGATCCTTCGGTCGTGTCGATTGGAATCTCTCACCAACTCCACCTTGATACGTACTTCTGTTGATTGTATTCGAGTCGAGTGATTCTGTTGGTCGATCTAGCTGATCCTTCGGTCGTGTCGATTGGAATCTCTCACCAACTCCACCTTGATACGTACTTCTGTTGATTGTATTCGAGTCGAGTGATTCTGTTGGTCGATCTAGCTGATCCTTCGGTCGTGTCGATTGGAATCTCTCACCAACTCCACCTTGATACGTACTTCTGTTGATTGTATTCGAGTCGAGTGATTCTGTTGGTCGATCTAGCTGATCCTTCGGTCGTGTCGATTGGAATCTCTCACCAACTCCACCTTGATACGTACTTCTGTTGATTGTATTCGAGTCGAGTGATTCTGTTGGTCGATCTAGCTGATCCTTCGGTCGTGTCGATTGGAATCTCTCACCAACTCCACCTTGATACGTACTTCTGTTGATTGTATTCGAGTCGAGTGATTCTGTTGGTCGATCTAGCTGATCCTTCGGTCGTGTCGATTGGAATCTCTCACCAACTCCACCTTGATACGTACTTCTGTTGATTGTATTCGAGTCCAGCGATTCTGTTGGTCGATCTAGCTGATCCTTCGGTCGTGTCGATTGGAATCTCTCACCAACTCCACCTTGATACGTACTTCTGTTGATTGTATTCGAGTCGAGTGATTCTGTTGGTCGATCTAGCTGATCCTTCGGCCGAGTTGTTTGGAATCTCTCACCAACTCCACCTTGATACGTACTTCTGTTGATTGTATTCGAGTCGAGTGATTCTGTTGGTCGATCTAGCTGATCCTTCGGTCGTGTCGATTGGAATCTCTCACCAACTCCACCTTGATACGTACTTCTGTTGATTGTATTCGAGTCGAGTGATTCTGTTGGTCGATCTAGCTGATCCTTCGGCCGAGTTGTTTGGAATCTCTCACCAACTCCACCTTGATACGTACTTCTGTTGATTGTATTCGAGTCGAGTGATTCTGTTGGTCGATCTAGCTGATCCTTCGGTCGTGTCGATTGAAATCTTTCACCAACTCCACCTTGATACGTACTTCTGTTGATGGTATTCGAGTCGAGTGATTCCGTTGGTCGATCTAGCTGATCCTTCGGCCGAGTTGTTTGGAATCTCTCACCAACTCCACCTTGATACGTACTTCTGTTGATTGTATTCGAGTCGAGTGATTCTGTTGGTCGATCTAGCTGATCCTTCGGCCGAGTTGTTTGGAATCTCTCACCAACTCCACCTTGATACGTACTTCTGTTGATTGTATTCGAGTCGAGTGATTCTGTTGGTCGATCTAGCTGATCCTTCGGTCGTGTCGATTGGAATCTCTCACCAACTCCACCTTGATACGTACTTCTGTTGATTGTATTCGAGTCGAGTGATTCTGTTGGTCGATCTAGCTGATCCTTCGGCCGAGTTGTTTGGAATCTCTCACCAACTCCACCTTGATACGTACTTCTGTTGATTGTATTCGAGTCGAGTGATTCTGTTGGTCGATCTAGCTGATCCTTCGGTCGTGTCGATTGAAATCTTTCACCAACTCCACCTTGATACGTACTTCTGTTGATGGTATTCGAGTCGAGTGATTCCGTTGGTCGATCTAGCTGATCCTTCGGCCGAGTTGTTTGGAATCTCTCACCAACTCCACCTTGATACGTACTTCTGTTGATTGTATTCGAGTCGAGTGATTCTGTTGGTCGATCTAGCTGATCCTTCGGCCGAGTTGTTTGGAATCTCTCACCAACTCCACCTTGATACGTACTTCTGTTGATTGTATTCGAGTCGAGTGATTCTGTTGGTCGATCTAGCTGATCCTTCGGTCGTGTCGATTGGAATCTCTCACCAACTCCACCTTGATACGTACTTCTGTTGATTGTATTCGAGTCGAGTGATTCTGTTGGTCGATCTAGCTGATCCTTCGGCCGAGTTGTTTGGAATCTCTCACCAACTCCACCTTGATACGTACTTCTGTTGATTGTATTCGAGTCGAGTGATTCTGTTGGTCGATCTAGCTGATCCTTCGGTCGTGTCGATTGAAATCTTTCACCAACTCCACCTTGATACGTACTTCTGTTGATGGTATTCGAGTCGAGTGATTCCGTTGGTCGATCTAGCTGATCCTTCGGCCGAGTTGTTTGGAATCTCTCACCAACTCCACCTTGATACGTACTTCTGTTGATTGTATTCGAGTCGAGTGATTCTGTTGGTCGATCTAGCTGATCCTTCGGCCGAGTTGTTTGGAATCTCTCACCAACTCCACCTTGATACGTACTTCTGTTGATTGTATTCGAGTCCAGCGATTCTGTTGGTCGATCTAGCTGATCCTTCGGTCGTGTCGATTGGAATCTCTCACCAACTCCACCTTGATACGTACTTCTGTTGATTGTATTCGAGTCGAGTGATTCTGTTGGTCGATCTAGCTGATCCTTCGGTCGTGTCGATTGGAATCTCTCACCAACTCCACCTTGATACGTACTTCTGTTGATGGTATTCGAGTCGAGTGATTCTGTTGGTCGATCTAGCTGATCCTTCGGTCGTGTCGATTGGAATCTCTCACCAACTCCACCTTGATACGTACTTCTGTTGATTGTATTCGAGTCGAGTGATTCTGTTGGTCGATCTAGCTGATCCTTCGGTCGTGTCGATTGGAATCTCTCACCAACTCCACCTTGATACGTACTTCTGTTGATGGTATTCGAGTCGAGTGATTCTGTTGGTCGATCTAGCTGATCCTTCGGTCGTGTCGATTGGAATCTCTCACCAACTCCACCTTGATACGTACTTCTGTTGATTGTATTCGAGTCGAGTGATTCTGTTGGTCGATCTAGCTGATCCTTCGGTCGTGTCGATTGGAATCTCTCACCAACTCCACCTTGATACGTACTTCTGTTGATGGTATTCGAGTCGAGTGATTCTGTTGGTCGATCTAGCTGATCCTTCGGTCGTGTCGATTGGAATCTCTCACCAACTCCACCTTGATACGTACTTCTGTTGATTGTATTCGAGTCGAGTGATTCCGTTGGTCGATCTAGCTGATCCTTCGGCCGAGTTGTTTGGAATCTCTCACCAACTCCACCTTGATACGTACTTCTGTTGATTGTATTCGAGTCCAGCGATTCTGTTGGTCGATCTAGCTGATCCTTCGGCCGAGTTGTTTGGAATCTCTCACCAACTCCACCTTGATACGTACTTCTGTTGATTGTATTCGAGTCCAGCGATTCTGTTGGTCGATCTAGCTGATCCTTCGGTCGTGTCGATTGGAATCTCTCACCAACTCCACCTTGATACGTACTTCTGTTGATGGTATTCGAGTCGAGTGATTCTGTTGGTCGATCTAGCTGATCCTTCGGTCGTGTCGATTGGAATCTCTCACCAACTCCACCTTGATACGTACTTCTGTTGATGGTATTCGAGTCGAGTGATTCTGTTGGTCGATCTAGCTGATCCTTCGGCCGAGTTGTTTGGAATCTCTCACCAACTCCACCTTGATACGTACTTCTGTTGATTGTATTCGAGTCCAGCGATTCTGTTGGTCGATCTAGCTGATCCTTCGGCCGAGTTGTTTGGAATCTCTCACCAACTCCACCTTGATACGTACTTCTGTTGATTGTATTCGAGTCCAGCGATTCTGTTGGTCGATCTAGCTGATCCTTCGGCCGAGTTGTTGGGAATCTCTCACCAACTCCACCTTGATACGTACTTCTGTTGATTGTATTCGAGTCCAGCGATTCTGTTGGTCGATCTAGCTGATCCTTCGGCCGAGTTGTTTGGAATCTCTCACCAACTCCACCTTGATACGTACTTCTGTTGATTGTATTCGAGTCCAGCGATTCTGTTGGTCGATCTAGCTGATCCTTCGGCCGAGTTGTTGGGAATCTCTCACCAACTCCACCTTGATACGTACTTCTGTTGATTGTATTCGAGTCCAGCGATTCTGTTGGTCGATCTAGCTGATCCTTCGGCCGAGTTGTTTGGAATCTCTCACCAACTCCACCTTGATACGTACTTCTGTTGATTGTATTCGAGTCGAGTGATTCTGTTGGTCGATCTAGCTGATCCTTCGGTCGTGTCGATTGGAATCTCTCACCAACTCCACCTTGATACGTACTTCTGTTGATGGTATTCGAGTCCAGCGATTCTGTTGGTCGATCTAGCTGATCCTTCGGTCGTGTCGATTGGAATCTCTCACCAACTCCACCTTGATACGTACTTCTGTTGATTGTATTCGAGTCGAGTGATTCTGTTGGTCGATCTAGCTGATCCTTCGGCCGAGTTGTTGGGAATCTCTCACCAACTCCACCTTGATACGTACTTCTGTTGATTGTATTCGAGTCCAGCGATTCTGTTGGTCGATCTAGCTGATCCTTCGGCCGAGTTGTTTGGAATCTCTCACCAACTCCACCTTGATACGTACTTCTGTTGATTGTATTCGAGTCGAGTGATTCCGTTGGTCGATCTAGCTGATCCTTCGGCCGAGTTGTTTGGAATCTCTCACCAACTCCACCTTGATACGTACTTCTGTTGATTGTATTTGAGTCGAGTGATTCTGTTGGTCGATCTAGCTGATCCTTCGGCCGAGTTGTTTGGAATCTCTCACCAACTCCACCTTGATACGTACTTCTGTTGATTGTATTCGAGTCCAGCGATTCTGTTGGTCGATCTAGCTGATCCTTCGGTCGTGTCGATTGGAATCTCTCACCAACTCCACCTTGATACGTACTTCTGTTGATTGTATTCGAGTCGAGTGATTCTGTTGGTCGATCTAGCTGATCCTTCGGCCGAGTTGTTGGGAATCTCTCACCAACTCCACCTTGATACGTACTTCTGTTGATTGTATTCGAGTCCAGCGATTCTGTTGGTCGATCTAGCTGATCCTTCGGCCGAGTTGTTTGGAATCTCTCACCAACTCCACCTTGATACGTACTTCTGTTGATTGTATTCGAGTCGAGTGATTCCGTTGGTCGATCTAGCTGATCCTTCGGCCGAGTTGTTTGGAATCTTTCACCAACTCCACCTTGATACGTACTTCTGTTGATTGTATTCGAGTCCAGCGATTCTGTTGGTCGATCTAGCTGATCCTTCGGTCGTGTCGATTGGAATCTCTCACCAACTCCACCTTGATACGTACTTCTGTTGATTGTATTCGAGTCGAGTGATTCTGTTGGTCGATCTAGCTGATCCTTCGGCCGAGTTGTTGGGAATCTCTCACCAACTCCACCTTGATACGTACTTCTGTTGATTGTATTCGAGTCCAGCGATTCTGTTGGTCGATCTAGCTGATCCTTCGGCCGAGTTGTTTGGAATCTCTCACCAACTCCACCTTGATACGTACTTCTGTTGATTGTATTCGAATCTTGCTTATCATTTGGCCAATTCATCTGACTTTTCGGTTTTATTATCTTGTTTCTGTCCGTGGATACATCACAATATGCTTCCTGTGTCTCCGTCACATGTTCAAACTTGTCTGTCCTATTCCGTATATTATCTCCAGGCCGACTCATCCTGTAATGATATCTTGTTAAGCAAAGAAGGAAAAAGAAAAAGAATGAGAGAATACGTAAAGTGTCAAAAATTGTTCATTCATTTGCAAGCGTATTCCCACTCTGTTATGCATTGTTTCCATGGATACGTATCGAACTTTTTCGGTGGTGCAACACGTATACGAAAAGGATTTGTTTATCAGAAAGGAAACGAGAAATTGGAAGAAAAAGGGAGGAAAACATAGTAGTAACAACAATAATAATAGTTATATTAATATGCATTTCTACAGCTTCAGAATATAAACGAAGAATAAACAGAAGAAGATCGAGTGATTGTACCACGTATTTAGATGTTATTGTTTATCAATGATAAGATGTTGCCTGATTTGTTGATCCTTGACTACTATCAATATCTGTTTCCATTGTCGTCGAATGTGTCATAAATGTTGAATTACTATGTCGGATTTCAGGTCGTGGAGCTGCCATTTGAGGAGGTCTTCTGAAATATTTGATTATATTTGTGGTCAATTATCATTGAGTTCTAACCTATATACTTCATTGCTACTTCTATCATCAGAGGAAGAAGCAGCAGAACTTCTAGATGGAGCAGGTACTCCATATTCCGTTGTTGGTATCCTTCTTGTTTGTTGTTGTTGTTGTCTTCTGACCGATGCATATGATGACAATGAATCCCTCCTTTGACCAAAGTAATTGTGTTCATTCGGCATATCTCTATTATCATCATGTATCCAGAAATCAGGTTGTTGTGTTGTTCCTTTTGGTATTTTCAACTGCTCCACTGATATTGGTGGCATCTTTCTCCCAGTTGATCTTCGTTTCAATAAAATAGCAAGAATTATATTCATTGTGAATCCAATAATTGAACAAACTGAAACATAGGTGGTTTTGATATTTGTTTGATGTTTTGTTGACTTACCAGCTAGGAATATACATAAATAGTAAAGTAGTTTAAATTCGAACTCCGTAACACACTCCGTCGACAATATTTCATCTCTTTCTTTCTTCACAATCATATTCGGTGGCGGTGTTTCATTGTCTCTATGTACATTTTCTTTTGTTTCATCAACATTTTTCGCCACAATAATTTGATTTGGTTCCTCCAAATTCACAATAATCCATGCTTTTTGCCCTTCTTCTGCTTCTACACTTGATGTTGTTTTCTCTAATAATGACGATGCAGATGCATCTGTATCACAACTTCGTGTCTATAATCAACTGATTTATGATATCGACACTGATATTATTACCTCGCAGTTCCCATCGCATTCAGTTACCACACATGATATTTTGAGTTGTTTTGCATCGGGGAATCGGAACATTGAAGGAATATCAGCTTCCTCGACAGATTCCCGACGACCGAAGTTGCCCATTATTGATTTGAATAGGGCACAACCAACTGGGTCAGTTAACTGAATACAGATGATATTAGAATAGAATGCTTGCCTATATAATACCTGTACAGTTACATTTCCACCAATTGGTTGAGCAGTACATTGACCAACAAAGAAGCCTAACGCATTATTCTGCCGGTGTGGAAGTGGCCGAACTTGTAATGTATATGGCTGTGAATACTTGACTGTTTCCACAGGTAATCGACTTCCCAATACACGTAATTGATAATCAGATGGAATTGGCGAATCACTAAAAAACAATACATTTACTTGTGATCATTATATACCAAGTATACCTCTGACTTCCAAAATGTGTTCCATTTTCAATCTCTCTACAAGTAATATTCACTGTTTTGTCTCCTTTGACAATTAACACTGGATGTGAGTGAACATTGACTGTTATGTAATGTGTCTTCGTTGTTTTGTCGTATTTCATTCCACATTCTTCCGATTTCAGCCGCAGTTTAAGTACGGCTACATTTGTACCGAATCCTTGAACACGACAAGCATCGGATGTACTCGAATGTGCCTGGATAAGACCTTCGAATGGTTGAGGTGTTCGGACGAATACAGATACGATATCATCTGAACATGTCCATCGAACTGAAATATATTGATTGACTAGGGGAAATAACTGGGTTACGGTACCATCTGCCTCAAATTCTGTTGATATTCCAGATATGAATACAGTAAACTGAAATTATTCTCATATCAATTGTTTGTTTATTTAGGATTACTCACGAAAAATAAGAAAAGTCGCAAATATTTCGTCGGTGAAGTCATTCGACGCTACTTTTCATCTCACCTGCAATATAAAATATTATGAAAATAGAGAAGAAGTTGGAAGTAAAAGTGGTCGACAAAATAAGCGGATTGAATGAAACGAGAAGTATAAATGGAAAGAATGAGGAAATGAATGAATATCATATATGAATAGAGAGAGGAGAAATACTTTATCAATTGGGAACAGGTAAACATATTGGATGGATACAAAAAACACACAAGTGAGTAAGGGAGGAGGTGTTGCGATGACAGAACTGTATGGGCTATTAGGTTTACATCGGGCAGACGCCTTCTGAATTGTCGATCGAATCTCGATCGGAATAGACAAATACACTTTAATCGAATGAAATTAGAAGGGAAAGGAAAAGGAAGGGAAGGGATATGGGCGAGAGTTGGTTTCCGTTGACTCTATATTCAATGTGTTATGTGTAACCTAGACAACATTCAACTAAAGAATATACAATCTCCATTGGAAACAAAAAAAAGAAGAGGAAAAAGGGGACGCAGTGTGAGAAACAGATTTGAAAAAAAGATGAAAGTTATGATGGCGAAAAAAAGAAAAATGAGGAAGAAATGAAACCAAAATAAGATAAGCTCGTTTGGTGGAGATTCGATTGGGGGAAGAAGTTGGTAAAATGCAACAAAATATACACAAATAAGGACAACAAAATATGAGAGAGTTGGAAGGATTGAAGAAGGAATGGAAAGGGAAATTAAAAACATATGAATGGAATGATGAGACTAAACATTGTTCATCCAACCAAGGCAACACACGGAATGGTAACAAATGTTGATCCGTCGATAATCCGTGAAGAAGGAGAAAGAGATGGGAGAATAAGAGAAAGAGAAAATGAAACTTTCTCAATATATATAATGCCTATTCGACTATAACTATTCATTCATTCACTTTCATCATAACAACCAACTATTTACTACTAATACGCATTTCCCTCAAAAACATACATTTATTGTTTTTCGGTTTTTTTCAATTCATAGGCATTACAGCCAGATTAACTGAATTGCGATTGGTGAAGAGAAAATAAGCAACGCCATTGTTATGGGTGTGAATGGCGAATGTTGCATTCACTCCGTGGGTGGTCCTTCTTTCCTTCCATTCCCCACTCATTCTGGTTATTTCGAGTATTCTAGCTGGACAGGAGAGGATTAAAATGCATACGAAACAAGGTGCATATTCCCATTTGCACCAAATATATGAGGGGGAATGATTATGTTGATTAGAGAGACGCAGACAGATACATTTTGGGGATATATACAAATATGGGAAGGAGGAGAAGGAGGGGAGAAAGGCAAATGATGCTTTCCTGGATATGTTTGACTTTGAATTGCATGCAATTTTTAGTTGCGGATGAGATGGGAAAAGGACAACAAAAGAGGCGAAAAAACGGAGGAGAAATAAGAATGGAAAAAAGCGGAAATTGGATTGATAGTGTATCTTCAATCGACTAAATCAAATATATTCAATCAGAAAAGTGGTTTTTTGAGATAGAAAAGAAGAAGCGAAAGAAGAGAAAGATATGTTGAGTGGTGATCCACTTCACACCTATCAAGAGGATACAATAGGTGATAAATGAACAAAATGGACAAAAAAGAGGGAGAGGGAATGAGTAGGAAGTAATGGATACATGTTTTAATTAAAAAGAAAGAATAACGGTAGATAGGTTTACATTCGGAGGAAACCATAATGAAATGAATAAGTAGTGTCCGAACGAACGAATATGAATGTGAATGTATTTCGGGAGTCATAGTAGTATAGTGGAACAAGTATGTATGTAGTTCTCATAACATTCTTTTTCGTTTCGTTTCGTCAACTTAAGCACCTACCTCATTTCTTTGTTCCACTTCTAGAAAAAAATGAATGAATAGATGTGGATCTATAATGGAATGTAATAAAAAGTAATAATCTTCTCGAAGGAAGTCAAGATGGTGTGGTAGAGGTTAGGTTACTTGACCTTACAATCAAATTCATACTCATATGCTTCTTCATATTCAACTAATTTGTATGGCGGAAGACAAAAAAGAGATAGTCAGTATCTCAAGAGGAATCTGGATTTGTGTGTGTCTGAAGTACTTCCAAATGCCACCCTTCCTCTCATACTTTCACGTGTATTTACGTGTAATTAGGTGAATATTATTTGGCACTTAAAGTTACTCGAAGAGTATGCTAATAAACGAATAATTGAGAAGACAAACGTATTTACAATAGATAATATAAAGAAGAAAATGAATGAAAATGTGTGGAAACCTATGAATGAAATAGTAGTTCATTAGGGAACACAATTCATTGTCCTCCTCTTCCTTCATCTCCTCCTCCATCTCCTCCTTCCTCTTCCTTCTTCTGTAGTAGACCAACGGTTCCGGAGTCATTTGGCGAATGATTCGAACACATTTTCTATCATACAAAAACAGTTGATCTTTCGGCTTATTTCCAACACAAAAATGACATACCAATGACAGATTGGCTAACAACGTGAGCTCGCGTGAGCATGTTGCACATAAAAAGTGAGCATTTGCCGCATATAAGAAAGACACGAGAGAGTATAGATTATTAGGAGACGCAGACACAACAATGCTCGTCTTTTTTGACGGAAAACCGGTCAGATCAAAGAAATTAGAGGGGTGACAAAAAATGAAAGAAAATACAGGAAGAAAAGGTATCACAATTTGGAATGGAAAAAAGTGTGAAACAAGTAAGGTTTGAATATGGAAAAGGTCAGAATTTATCAAGCGTTCAAGGTGAAAATGATCGAATTACAGAGGTGTGAAATGAGGGAACAGAAAAAAGAGAAAGAAGAAGAAGAAGATAGGAATGGAAAATGTATACAAAAAGTAACAAGTAATACTAGAAATGTGTACATGTTTAGAAAGTTGAAAAATAAAATGAACATCTCAAATTACAGACAAATTTCGATGAAAACCCAAAAGGAAAAGTATACAAAGAGGAAAGATGAAGCAAAGTAGACATAAATACTATAAAGGTCACATCTTCACTTCATTCCATTCATTCAGTTGTTCATTCCCTTCTCGTTTCTCGTTTCCTTCCAACTTTTCTCGATTCATTTTCTTGACGATGCGCCAATATAATTGTATTGGTCGGGAAATATGACGAACAATAACAAGAAATGAAACTCTTTTTGTAGGTCATACTCCTTCTCCTTCTCCTTCCTGTTCTTCATAAGCTTACTCAATTTCTTGTCGTGTTTAATTCAATTTCTATTCAAAGTTGGAGTTGATTCATTTGAGTATTATATCAAGAATGAACACGAAAGATTGAATTACTGGAATTAGATAGAAGGAGTGAGATGGAAGAAGGAAGATGTGCGGGGAACATCCGGTATCAATATAATTATGTACTTGATTAGTAGTGACACCAGATGTCAACTCAATACATTTGATACTCGTCTGACCTACGAATGCCTCTCTTGTCTTCATTCCCATCTTGTCATTTTTAGATTTCAATCTTTATTAAATAATACAAATTACTGACGGGAAAAGAAAAAACGAAAAGAGGTGTAATGCAAATCTTGATTAGAAAATGGGCGAAAAGAACACAAAAGGTTCATACATATTTGTTTTTTTTGAATATTAATAGCATCGGGATAAGAAGGGAGAAGAAAGAAATGACTGACTGTGACTAGAATTATTAGATGAATACATAACAACTATCATATATATTGACAATAATTATTATATCATTTCGTTATATATTTGCTATACTTGATCTCCGTGTTGTTGTGCATATTTCTTGACTATTTGTTCTTCTCTCAATTTGACAACTTGCATGAAGTTGTTAACCTGAAAACGAGAAAATATCAAATATCAAGTTGTTATGTTTCGAGTATACCATGATTGTGATTGGTAAGGCTAATACCATAACTCCACACACAATTGCTCCACTTCCAACTAGTTTACCAGCTACCGTAACCGGCACAAGATCACCGTATCCTACAGTAGCCATCGTAACAACACACCACCAGAATGTGGCAGGAATACTCGTGAACTTGGTATTTGGCTCGTCTCTTTCCAAGAAATATATCAAAGTGGAGAAGAAGATAACGACTGTCATCATAACAATACCAACCATCTGCATCTGTTTCTTCGATTTTCTGATTGTCAATGCAAAGTTGGCAAGACCTGTGATATGAGATGATTAGGATGATAAGGGGATTGGCTGACATACCTGGTGAGAATCGACCAAGTTTAGCAATTCGAACAACACGAAGTACTCGAAGTAGTCTGACTGTCAGGAATGCCCATCTCACTTTTCTTACATTTTCTCCGCTAATTCCACACAACCAAAGAAGCAATTCACAATAAAACGGAGCAATCGAGAGCAAATCAATGACATTTAGTATTTGACGTGCAAAGTTCATCTGAATTCGATTATTGATTTGGTGCGGTTTGTATTATTTGTAACCTTTCTCGGAGCAACAATAAAACGAAGAGCATATTCAATGGAGAAGTATATGACACAGATATTCTCAACCCAAGTAAACACTGGATGCTCAGTCATTTCAACCTGAAAAATAATAAATTGATAATATGATAATGGTAATATTGAGTGGTCTGTCTCAACAATTATGAATGAGACAAATCGACCAACTATTCCAGAAGTACACAAAGAAAATGGAAAGTAATAATGCAATTCGTTGTTTTGTTGTTAGTACATAGAAATATACAAAAGTTGTCTTATATTGTTTTCCTATACATATAATCTACCTTTCCATAATTATTCGAATCCAAGTTCTCATCATTTATATTTGTCTGAAAATGTATTATATTTCCTAATAATCATCTGTTTTCCCTATCAATATTCCCTTTGATATCCCTTATCACTTACCGAATTATCACCGCCTTCTCTGATAACAGTACGACTCTCAACAGTCATTCCACCTCCATTTGGATATGTCGGATATGTTGCAGTTGCATATACCAATTGACCATCTTCTGTTTTATGAGGAACTTGAAACTCGGGAATCGAACCAAGGATGAGGGCAGATATAGAGAGAACGACGAATGCAGTTGACATGACTTCGAACACCTATCAATATGATGTGATAACCATGATAATTCATAAATATGCATACTTTCCACCATCTCGTTTGACTGTGTCCTTCGAGAATCAACCATAATCTACGACGAATATTGGCACAACGAACACCAATGAAATGATCTTTCTCCTGTAAAATGATAACTTATCTAAACGTAATCAATCAATAATGTGTTGTTTGGGGGAGTTATATGGTTATTTTGTTTATGAATATCTTGCAAAATGTTAGAGTATGTTGATAAGAGAGAATTAGGGATAATAATCAATTTATTCATTTGTTTCACCTTTTGTAGTAGCGCTTCAGCTTGATCCTAAAACATTTTCAATGAATGGATGTGTATACATCACTTATCAGTTGTTGTTATCCTTATCATTATTATCACTTACAGTATACTTTGGATCTCCTCCCATTGTAACACAATATTGTGCAAATGGTGAGCAACACTCATCCATTCGTGACTTCGATACAGCCCAGAATCGAAGTTCGGCCATGAATTTGTCGAAACACAAATCTTTTGGAACATGGAGTTTACCAGTGGCATAGAAATCATAGATTGGATCGAAATATCTGCAAATGACAGAAATGAAGAACGGGGAAAACAAATAACTTTCGAAGATTGGCTCGGTTGATTGATATATATTTGTATATAATATGTCAGCCAATCTACTCGATTCAATTCTTTTGTCTATTGTTCCATGATCTTCTAATTAATAGCATTGGTCACGGAAAACAGCTGTCAATCCGTGTATTTCCTTCCTTATCTCTCTCGTTTTTTCTCAATTCGTTTCCCCCGCCAGACACCTATTTTCATGCCAAAGATCTTTACTCGTTTTATTTACCTTGGCACTCTTTCGAAGAAATATTCATCTTGATCCTCAAAATACCAATCAGCCCATTGTCGTCGATGTTCGTGATTCATACGACAGAAACGGCCTAGAGTTGAAACTTATCTAATATGACAACAATTGACATCACTTACCTAGAAGTGTTTTCGGTCCGAATTTGATGATTGACCGTGTCCGAATACGATAACTACTTCCTCCGATGTTCAACCTCAGAATTGAGTCAGGTGTATTATCCCGAATACTTCCTTTGTGACTTGGTCTCTCGAGTGGTATCATTCTACTCTCAACATCTTCGTCGAAGTTCCTAAATGTTATGTATCAATGAAAAATATTCTGGTATAGTCGTTGTCAAACGTTTCAATGATTTGTCTGTCATATTTAATGATATGCGATTCCTAGTTTCCTATACAATTTCCCATTCCAATATTCACTCCCCAACTCACTTGTTACTTGATCGATCATCAATACTCGCCCGATCCGGTTGATTGTCGACCGATCCTTCTCGATCACATCCTGTTGCCGCCATTGAGGAACTCCCAGACGCTATTTGCCTGAAAATATATAGATACTTAATATGATTCGGATATTTGATATTTGTTATGCATCCATCCAGTTGATGAAACAACTTACGCTGCTACTACAGGTGCAATGAGTAATGCCATACAGTTGCAAATATCTCAATATAATCCCAATATTTCGTCTTCTTTCTCTCTTTTCCACAAATTACGCACAATACAACAAAGCACAAAAGAAGGAAAAGAACGAGGAAAACAATATGAATTAGTTAGTCAGTAGTTAGTTATTTTCATAAGTCAGATAGACAGACAGGACCACTGAGGACAACAAGAGAGAAGAAGGAATGAATGGAGTTGAGGATGGAGTTGAGGATGATGGAGGTCCGTTTGTGTAATGACAGTAAGAGTAAATATGGGCGGGGCTTAGGAATTGGAGGAAGACGAGAAAAAATGAAGAGAAGAAGGAGGAGAAGGAGGAGAAGGAGAAGGAGAAGAAGGAAGTTGAGGATGAAGGAGGAGGAGGAGGAGAGAAGATGATATGAAGACGAAGAAGAAGGAGCAGAAGAAGACGGAAGAAGGATATAAAAGTTACGACTTTATGTTGGTAGAAGAAGAAGGAGATGGAGAAGGAGACTAAATGAATATTGGAAGTAATCGGAAGACTACTGTACATTGAATTGGTTTGGATATAATTGGAAAACATAATACACCGGATTATTGAATTGCTCATTTTATTACATAATTGGAGTGGATTGTGATCATGTATATAGCTACAGTATCCTGATATCCATATCAATTGACCACTGACAATCATATCAATCTTTTTATCACACAACAACTCCTTTGTTTACTTTTCAATCCTTCATTTTCTGACATTGAAATTCATGAGATGACAGTTGCCTCCTCGTCGGCTTTTTCTTTTTAATCTTCGTTTACAACTTCTGATATTTTGATAACATTCTACTTATTTTCTCAAAATATTTTCCAAGTAATTTTTCAAAACATTTGATATTTGATTCTTATCTCCCCTTCTCCTTCTGTTAACAACTATCAATTGTGTCTATTTAATTGGTTCATTAATACTATCAATCCTTCTCTTTTTCTCCTTCTCCTTCTTCCTATCATTTCATTCTTCCTGGTTTCTTCTTCTTTTTTCATTCTTCTTTCCTTATCACTTATCGTTAAAGTTCACCAGCACACAATGTTCTGTGCTTTGGACTGGCTCCTTGGATTTTTGACCTCTCGTCTCGACGGATTCCTCGGAAAAAAGAAGAAGACACGGATTGGAAACAATGTTGTGTGGATGGATAAGAATACACAGAGGGACAGATTGACACAGTTGTTATGGATGGACTCGACGGATAAAAATAGAGTGGGGAGGAACAGAATACAAGGAGAAGAGATTGAATTGATAGACAAGTTGGTGAGAAAACGGATGAATGTGGGAAGGAATGGATGGAGAAGATGGAATAGATGGATTATGGATGGATGATTGAAGAAGAAGAAGAACAAGGAAATGAAACGGAACAGGGTGATATGCACAATGATACGAAACAACGACAGATAGAAGTATCAAAGAACTTCTATCTACAACAAATGCATCAATCCAGCAACTTTTTAAGATGCGGGAATAGTGATCTGAAACAAATTGATACTAAACAGAAGTTTAGAAAATGATAACATTGTATGATTGGAAATCATACATGTAACCAAAACACAAATTGAGTTGGTATAAATGAGAGTCGAAACAAAACACGAGTTATGCTTGAAATAGATAATTCCATCTTATAAATAAACATTTTACTAATCCTTCCCTTTTTTGGTCCTTCATTTACTAATTATCGCAACATTCTGATCAACAATTATTAACCTATTCAATATATCAAGAGAAACATACTAATACTGACAAATGAGATCATTTTTTGAAAAATTGGGTAAATATGTTCAATTGCTCTAAATCTGAGCTCATAATAATTTGTATAGCTCCGCTTTATTTCCCCGATTCCATTATAATTTTTTGATGATTCATTAATTATTTAATATGTTTTTTGCAATGTTCAATTTTGTTTAGAAAATGTGAAAAATAAGGGCTCAAATTATATATATTTTTGCCTTTCGTTACTTGATTTTGATGGATTAGTTGTTTATAATTAGAGTTATATTAATGGACATTAAAATGAGAAAAGATGAGAAAAATATGGGCAATGAGCAATAGGGAATCAACGAAAAAATAGGAGAAAACGAAAGAAACAAAGTGATATATTCAACAGAAAGAATGAATGGACAAGGTAGAAAAGAAAAGTGAACGAAATATGAGAAAGTGACAAGATGACATGGAAAGAACATGTCATGTACTGATATGATATGATATGATAAAGATATCAATTGATAGTACATTAACAAGTGGAGAAGTATTATGGATAACTATCAAATATTTGAATATAGTTTAGTTTTGAGATATTCGAAGGTAGTAAACTCGAGATTCAAGAAATAAACGGAACAAACAAAAGAAAGAATAGAAAGGTTGACGTAGTAGTATGTATATGTATATTTGATGTACTTAGATATCCTTTCTCTATTTTTTGTAAGTTTCCACTCAATTTCACAATTTATCCGACACCACTTATATCCTTACTTTCACATATGATGTTTATATTTGATTCAATTCAATTCTATAACTCACTGTATCATTGCTCGATTGACAGTTGTTGTCGAGGCGTTTGATGCCCTCGATGTCAATGATGAATTTGATCTAGCTGAAACCAATCGTTGATGTTGATTTGAACCGATTGATGATTGTGACGAAGGTGTATTCGACGATGAGTGTGATCCTGCTGGACCTGGAGCCGTGCCTCGCCTGTACGGCAGAGCTCCGCCCAACTCGATCACTCGGCTAACCGTTTTGCTAGAAGAGAACATGAGGAAATAGTATATGAAATAGAGAGGGAAGAGACAAACAGAGATAGAAGATGAATTGGTTTTGGAGGGATGAGCAACGATGGATGAGAGTCGAAAAAAAGAAGGAAGAAAAAGAACATGATGATATGGAACATAGAACGGGATGGAATCGGGTTGGAAAACGAAATAATACTAATAATAATGGAATGGATAAAAAACGAGAAAAGAAGGAA
Source organism: Caenorhabditis uteleia (assembly GCA_963573275.1). Lineage (NCBI taxonomy): Eukaryota > Metazoa > Nematoda > Chromadorea > Rhabditida > Rhabditidae > Caenorhabditis > Caenorhabditis uteleia. The sequence continues at coordinate 9,625,173 of OY752136.1, forward strand.
GGAAGGAAGGATGATGGATAAGATGGATAGGGTGGATGGGTGGATGGGCAGGTTCGAAGAGCTGTTTTTATGATGTTTATATTGGAAGGCAGTTTTATGAGATGGAGGTGCCAAATGGATATTCAACAAAACCATTCAAATATTTTCGAGAGACGAATATCAGAAAGAAAAAGAAAACATGGAACGAACAAAATATAACACAAATTATTATATTTCAGTCAGAAGAGGACATTCGTATCATTCTTATGGTATTTCCAAAGTCATCGGAGTACCAGTCAGAAGTCATAATACATACAAATCCGTAATATGCTAGCCATATTGACGTATATTTGAAATATCAACTATCTATAATTTTTTGCATGAATAACTTCTATCATATTCAGACTAATAACTTGTAATCCAATTGTGAGCATCTATCATTTGTTCCATTTCATATGAAATAGTCGTTCAATACTTTCACTACACATTTGTTTTTCTTTCAATCAAATATTTTTCAATAAAATGACAAATGAGTATTCATAAATGTTTTAAACGACTAAAATATTCTCTGATCTTTATTAGTTTTTTGTCCATTTGACTTATGTCAATCATATCTTCACTAAACCTTTTTTATTCCTTTTCTTCCTCTTCCTTCTTTCTTCCTTCCGCACATTTAACCTCCAGTTGTGTTTTAGCTTCTTTCAATCATCATACTGATATCCTTTCATCTCTTCCTTTTCCTTTATCTTTTCATATTCTTCCAACACTCAGCCTCATATTTCATTGGCAATAAATTAGATGTAGAAATAGTATTGAAAAACATGAGCATTTTGATTTGAAAACATGTCTGCGTATATTGACTTTTAATGCTCATTTGTGTTGAAAGTGACAGTTGGTGGCAGAAATGGTAAAACAAAAAATGAACAAAAAAAATGAAAAAAGGTAGAAAGAAGAAGGAAGAAGATGGAGGAGAAGAAGGATAAGAAGGAGATGGAGATGGAGAAATGGATGATCATGAGGAGAATACAAAATGAGATATCTGAGTTGAATTGGAAGAATAAAAAGAGTAGAAAAGGGGGATCAGTTAGAATTCAAATTGGTGAATAAAAAACGGATTAGATTGTTGATGTCTGAGAAGGAAATGATGTAAAACAAGGAAAATAAGAAGAAGGAGAAGGAGACAAATGGATGGAGGAGGAATTAAGACGGATCGAATACAATATAGATGAAGAAGTTGTAGTTATGAGAATACTGTAGAATATAGTCAACTTTTGATTGATATAATATGGTCAAACATCATATTATCCGTATACATCGACGGATTTAGATAAATATCCATAGATGTGCGTCGTCGTTTTGTTAAAGTTCAAATTAGTCACAAGAGAGAAGACGGAGGATTGGAGGATTGGGCTGATAAACATCTGATAAGAAGAACTCATAATGTGATAATTAATTAGAGAAAATAAGAATAATAGAGATGGGGAGAGACAGAGGGAGAGGGACAATGAAGTATGAGAATGACAGAATACGTATCAAATGAATAAATATTTGTTACCTTCCAAAAAAGTGACAGAAGAATTAAAAGAAAAACAGAGGAAGAAGAAGAAGAAAGAATGGAATAAAAATGATGAAAAACATTTGGATACGACGTGTCGTCGTATTCATTCTTTTGCCAATCTCAAAATAGAAAATATATGCGGAAATTGCGCATAAATAGTTCAAAAAAGATGGGGATGAAATCAAATATTGAAGAATAAATGTAGCACTTTTAAGCCAAATGAAATATAATAATCCGATAAAAGAAAATGGATAAATATATGAGGAATGGAGATAAGACGAAGAAGGAATAGGATAGGATTAATGAGAACGAGATAAAAAACAGAGGTGAAAGAAGGAGAAGAAACGAATAGTCGAACAAATATGTATGGTTGATATGGCAGCAAAAGGAATCGAAAGAAAATGAGATGAAAGGAATTGGAGATATGAAAGGAAAAAGAGCAGTAGAGAGAGGATATATATGCAAATATACATCACTCTATTGAGTAAAAGTAGAAAAACCACAACTAAGTCAATGAATCAAATTATGGACGAAAAAAAGAGAAAGAAAAGGGATATGTATGAGTGAATAGAAGAAGAAACATATTGGATATTATCCATCATACATCATATATACATTTGTCTATCCACCCCATATATTGTTGTTTGTTACCTTGGTATCCTTGGTACTACAACTACATTCATTCAATGTTGTCTATTCACACTCACAAATCACATTTTGTACCAAAAAGAGAAGGGCTTTCTTTGCACATTTCGTAAATTGAAAATAACAAAAAAAGGAAGAAGATTTTGGAAATTCGAGACAGAAATGAGTTGATTTTTGGAATGAACATAGGATTATTTGAGCATTTGAGTGTATGTGAAATTGCAACAAACAAGTAAATATTGAGCTCATTTGAGCATAACTTGCCGAAAAAAGAGAGAAGGCAAACGAGTTTATATATGTATTAAAGTACATTCACTCATTCGTTTCCATCATTTGCTTACCCGAGTTGTAACAAAAAAAGAGAGAATTAAGTGAGAAGGGCTTACCCGGGTACAATCGACATTGATGAGGATGGAGGTGATCGCTCCATGTAGTTCACTAGTTTTTCAGCATGAACACGGGATGATATGGGTGTAGATGTGACATGTGATGGACGGTCAATTGAGTTGGTACGAGAATCTGGAGATAACAATATTGGTAAGGGGACACGTGTGTTAAGAATTTTTTACATAATCATTGAACTTCGAAATGGGATAGTAGAAATCATTAGAATATTAATTAGTAAGTGATAACAAACCGATAGAAGTGACTTCCACAAATGGATTCCTTCTTGAACTTGTCCCATTTGAACCATCTAATGGTGTGAAATTCCTTCCGGTCGATGATAACATCCGACTAAAATGTGAAAGTAAAATTGAAAAAGAACAGAAAATGAGCTAATGTCAAGTGGAAAGACAAGTCGATGGGAGAGAAAAACGTGTGGAATTGATTGACTGATATGATATGATATGATAGACAAGATGAAAGAATGAATGAGGATCGACAGACAAACCGACGATGAAAAGTATGAGAAGGAGAAGGAGGATGGAGGAGATGGAGATGGAGAAGAAGGAAGCGGTGTTTGAGGTTTTGAGTTTCTCGTGTTCACATCATATTCTCACTTACACTTACACTTTTATTTCAAATCAAAGATAATATCCATCAATTTCTTTTCGTTTTTTCACCTTTTGATATGTGATTTATGCATGTTTCGAGTGTTTAAAGTATGTGTCTTTCATAATTCAATTTATATGAATGGTTTCAGGTGATATAAATTGAGTTATAGAAAAGAAACAAATATGAAGAAAGAATCAAGTGCATATATAGAATCATATTGAACAATTTGTATATAACTCCATTTCAATAAACATTTTTGGAAACATTTCAAAATGTTTAAAATTCACTTGAGCTTCTAGATAATCTTTCGTTTTTCTTCCCAAAAAAGGAAAAAGAAAAGGAAAATGAATACGAATGATAGAGACTGATTAATACGGAAAAAAGTGTTCGAAGAACGGAATTATGATGAAAAACAACTGTTCATCGACGATGGAAGATATTGAATCATCGAAGGAAAAGAGGATTTTCGAGGATAAAACGACATCATTGATAGATGAGAAAGTGAGAAGAGAAAGGACTATAGTGAATGAATAATCAAAATGATAATGATAAGATGAAAGAGCATGAATGAGTAGAGGATGGGAGATAAGAAGAAGAAGGACAGATTGGTGATGGAAACACTCAATCATTTTCATCATTCTCCTGTTCTTTCCTCTTATTCTCCTTCTTCTCCTTCCTTCTTTCGTTTAATTTCATTTTGTCTTCTTTGCTCTTCACACGGCGGATTTGCATTTTTCAAAATATAATTGAACTCGTAAAATGCAGGAAATTTGTTTTGGAAACCGGAAGGAAATCGGTCGGAATGAGGTGGTGTCACCTGTTATTTTTGGAATACAAACGATAGATTTATTTGGAAATTGAGACATATCGTCGACGAGTTTATTCATATTTTGAAACGAAAACAAATTCTGATTTATGGGCAATATTTGGAATTGAATTGTTTTTTGATACAATTTCAGCTGTCGATACAAAATCAGAGACAAACTGAAAAGAAGGGAAAAAACAAATACGAATGAAATTGAGTTATGAATACAAATTGATTATGGATTAGGTTAATATTGTATGGCAAAGGTCAGAAGACGAAAAAATGAAAGAAAATGATGAGAAAGGAAAAGAAATATTTGAAACTAAGGCGAATAATAAATGCGGTCTCAATCTGTGATCATTTTATGAATATTCAAATACTTTCTCCTCCTCTTCTATTGCTCTATCTACGTCTATATTCCATTTTTATCTGGAATACAATTGCTCGTTTCCCGTCCGTGTCGGACTATTAAATTTTATTGTGTGGATATACAACGAATGGCAAAAAAACGAGAAAGAAGTGAGAAAATATGAACAAATCATAAAATGAGGAGGATTAATCAAATAGAGTATTCAAGTGTATAGTTTTAATATTCTGAATGAATATAGGGAGGGAATGAAGAAGATGTTGTTCGGTATATACGGAAGAATATTCCATTATTATATTACAGTAGGGGTATTTAGAATATTTGTACGAACTATTTGGACTGAACAGAATGAATCGGAAGGATTGTAGTTGAAAGACAAGAAGGGAGAGAGAGAACAACATGGTCTTGTTGATAATTGTTTCCTGTTTGGTTGTTTTGGGGGTAGAAACATTGCACAAGTTGATTGATATCAATTGAGCAGGCATCGAAAAAAAGAAGAAAACGAGTCTCGAAAAATGGGAACAACAAGTTAGAAAAAAGAAGGAGTAGAAGAAGGAGAAGGAGGAGGTACAATAGCAGAAAACTAGATTTGGCGATTATGAAAAGCTTCGCTGTCGTCCGAGTCTTCTCGTCATATCTGAAGGAACGAAAAGGAGCAGACGAAGGAAAAAAAGAAAAAGAAGAAGGAAAAAGGTCTACAAATTGTGTTTTTGTTGCTTCCACGTGGATGTATGACTGAATGAACGAACTGAAAATCGAATAGAAAACAACATTTGAAATATATTGAGATGGAATGAGATGAAGTGAATAAGTTGGTATGTTTTTACACTCGGATGGATATGAATTGGTGGATAATAACATATACATGATATGGTCAATATATGGAAATAATAATCTAAAATTATCCACATTGATTGTGTGAAGATTTATTAATTCCGTATTTTGAGTTCCTCATATCTTACCAATTGTTCTAAATATGTAATTTCCATATTATTTATTATCAAATAATTCAAATCAATGTACAGTACTGATTAAAATCGACTATCCTGGAATAGTTGTTTCGGTCGAACAGGTTGTCTGTGTTTCCGTGTATACATATCCTTCAATACAAGAATAGCAGGTAGTAACAACTCTGGAAGGCTCTGTGCAAATGTGAGGAATAATCCGATTGTATTCTGATATGGTAATATACCAGCTCCACTATTGATATCATTCAATCCATATAATGCCTATAATATCAATATCTCAATCACACCCTTTTAGTATACACAATACCAATTGAACCAATGCAATGAACAAGTATTGATATTTCTGTTGTTCATCGTGTTGTATATCATATGCCCGACTCCTTCTTGTTGTATTTTTCAATTGAACACGTGATTTAATATATAATACAATAGTTACCAGTGGAAATACATAAAACACTCGAGCAGCGTATGTGTGCAGTATTGAGCTATTGTTTTCGTAGTCAATTATTCCAAATTTCAAATCAAAATATCGATCCATACTGCCTGTTTTGACTTGAAGATAACCAACATTACTGGCAAATATAGACATAATGAACAGAATGAAGAAATGACGATATCCACCGAATAACCACAATTTCCATTTGATTGATACAAGTGTCAAATACTGATTCATGACAAGATAAGTGATTATCATGGTAGAGAATAACATAACAGATGTATCCAAATATAATGATGATAACAAGACACCAGAGGCATCTTCAGATATGTACCACGAAAAAACACAACAGAAACTGAATGTTGCACGACCAAATATGGAAATTGATAGGATACCCAGTATCTGATGAGGTGGTGTATATAGGGAAAATGTGAACAAATATATAAGATAGAGTACTTGGAATAATATGACAAGTAGTTGAACACCTTCGAATAGATAGAAATAACATACGGAATCATTTGGAGTACGGAGCATTTTGAGGGAGCACACAAAAAAAAGAATGTGAATAAAAATTAAGAGAATAAGAAGGAGTGATCAGACTCGGATAACATATAATTACGGCGTCTGTTAGAGGAGATATGAAATAACATATTTGTACTAGGTATCCTCTTGTGAATTCTTTCAGTCACGTACGTCAATAATTCAATGATCATCATGCTTTTACTCAATGTTTTTCTTATCATTTGATATTTGATCGAATGAACTTCGTCTTCTTCTTTTTCGGATATATTCTTCGTCGTTCCTAGTTTCATTTTAATACCGATTGTTATCCATTCTATCGACCCAATTCCCTTGTATCCCTTCCATTCCTATTTCTTTTCACACATTATTCCTAATAATGTCTCAACTCATCTGCCTATTTTCCTTAATATTTCTTGTGTTTTCTGTATATTCATGTAATTATAAGGCCTATATCCGTTCAGAAACCGATCGTGATATCTATGCTCAATTCACATTTTATAACAAAACAATGGGTGAAGTGTTTGTTTTCCGTCTCCATTTTCTCAGTTGTATTCCGTTTTTAGGATGAAGTTTACGAAATATGGAGAAACAAGAAACCTGACATTCACTGGAACTCTATGTAATATTGCACCGACCACTTTGAAAGTAAGTCATTTTCAGTTGATTCAGTATAATTTGATCGTTGTAGACGTACAATGAATACCCAAAGAAAGGTGTGAAACCATTCGGAGAAACATCGGCATTCTTCGAAGGATCTGGTCAACTGTGGTATAAGGTAACCATCGAACATCAATTGATAAAAGAGAGAAAAGATATAATCAAGGCAGTATTTGCAAACATTTCCGTTATTGCAATATTGTTTATCTATCCATCCGTATCCTTTTAAACATCACCATCAAGTTTATAACAATTTTGAATAACAAGTCAAACCAGACAGATAATTGTTTTGGATGGTTATTATCCGAAATAAGTGTTACCTTGACCGGAATCATAATTGCCACCCTCTGAACCATCACCAAATCCTTATCATAAACCATTTTTAAAATTCAGTGATCAATGGTGACATGTAACTAATTGATCATCTATTATCAAATCAATCTATCATTCCTTCTGTCAACTTTTTAGTTTGACCTTATCACAACATCAATTTGTTGTGTTCCTTTCTTATTGTTTCATTACAGTTATACCCGAAGGATGGGCCAGCCGCGGTACGTTCTGAGGGAATATTCTGTATGTTTGGACAATGCCGTATCGGAAAATGAAGAACAACGAAATCAGAAGAAGAAGAAGGGAACATAATCGAATTATATTGTTTCTAGATTGTTTCTGTGTAATAAAAGATCTCAAACGATTATTGGGTGTAGTTCGTTTCAATTTTTGGTTGAATATGGTTGAATATACTGAAATATTTGATTGTGAATGTCGTCATTTCCCTGTCGTTTGACGCCTACACATACCATTTCGTCGTGCCATATTCATTCGTTTCTCACTGATCACAAACCTATCCATTATTTCGTTTGGGTTTCTTGTTATGGTGCTTCGTTTTTATTCGAGAACCTCCATTCAAGGTGAACGATTGAATTGAAGAAGGTTGACAACAAACAAGTGCAGACCCTTCTCCTTCTCCTTCTTTTTCTTCATTTCATTTCGTCTTGAATACTACTATTTGGTTCGGATGATGCCCTCTCAACTTCTTTTTCCAAGGTTACAACATTGTTCGAAGATTGAATTGAAAACGGCAAAAAAAGACGAAGAATGCGAAAAAGAAGAAGAAGAAAAACTGAAATTCGAAGTATATTCTACTCGTTAGTTGTTATCTAAAACAGTTCCTGATGATCAAATCGGCAACACACCTTCGCTTGATTTTCGGAGAAAAAAAGAAATACCCGATGGAGAAGGAGAAAGAGAAGAAGGAGAAGGGAAAGAAGATGGAGACGATGATGACAGTAGTCGGCATCTATGACCTTTGAAATATTACCAAAAAATAGGGAGTAAGATCGAGAGATTTTGATCTATTTTGTTGTTTTTTTCGGGTTGCATCAGCTAAGATGAACTAAATTGTGAATGATATGAATGTATTCGGGAAACAAAAGAACAGATCAAAAAACAAGATCAACTTTTGGAATTGAACTACTACTCAGAACATGAAATAATTAACAATTGACAAGAACCGATATAGAATGTTTTAAAAACGAAAGGAAAGAAAAACCGGAGATGCACAAAATTTCAAGTTACCTTCCGTTAGAGCATGTAGCTTTAATGGTAACTTTTGACTTCTAAATGAATCACTGCGTTTGGAACTTAATGAAAACATAAGAAGTTGTTCACATTCTTCAAACACAATGTCCGTATCAGTGAAATATTGAAACTACAGTCTCTCGAACATTTCATATATATTGAAGCGGTCATCACGAATTGCAATATTTGACACGGAAGTATGTGAAGTCTATAATGTATCTCTTGTTTTCATCTTCAATATCACATAACGATGCACGTCAGTATTGGCAATATATGTCTATTTTCTAGATACTCTTCCGTGTTTTGCAATAATAATGTCTGTCTCTCCACCAATGTTCCATTCAATTCTCAAATTGGGTAGCTGTCCGTTTCGCACTGCTTCACACACAAAAAACCACAAGGTCTCGAACTGTTAACCGGTTTCAAGCGGCGGGACAACACAAGAATTAGAGAAATTGTCTTTCAAAATGCCATCGTCTCTGATGCCATTACGAGAGTTTCATGGTATTTTTGGAGGAGGAGAAAGAGTACGGACAAAAAGGCGGAGACGCCGTATTCTGATGTAGCCTAAACCGTTTATAAGGACGACCCGGTCAGGTCATTCACCATTCAATCATCATTCTTTTTCTATATTTTGTTTTTTGTATTCAATCACTTTGACTTTTGTATTCCATATATTCCTGATTATATACTTGACTTTCAGATATAATGAGACTCCTACTCATCGCTCTTCTCGCCATCACTGCCATTTCTGCCGGACCAGGTATATCACAAACTATTCAAATGACTGAATTAACTGTTTCGTTTAGTTGTTCGCCGCCAAGCTCAAAATTCTTACGGAGATGAAGCCGCTGCTGCCCCAGCTCCAGCTGAGCAACCAGCTGCCGAGCCAGCACCAGTTGAACAAGCCGCAGAGCCAGTCGCACAAGAAGAAGTAGCACAAGAACAACCAGCACAAGAGTCCGGATACAGAGCCAAGAGAGATGCACAAAACTCATACGGAGATGAGGCCGCCGCTGCTCCAGCACCAGCCGCAGAAGAGCCAGCAGCCGAGGAAGCTCCAGTTGAGCAAGCCGCTGAGCCAGTCGCACAAGAGGAGGTAGCTCACGAACAACCAGCACAAGAATCCGGATACAGAGCTAAGAGAGATGCACAAAACAGCTATGGAGACGAAGCTGCTGCAGCACCAGCACCAGCCGCCGAGGAACCAGCTGCTGAATCAGCCCCAGTTGAACAAGCCGCTGAGCCAGTTGCTCAAGAAGAGGTCGCCCAAGAACAACCAGCTCAAGAGTCAGGATATAGAGCCAAGAGAGACGCCCAGAACTCATACGGAGACGAAGCAGCCGCCGCTCCAGCTCCAGCAGCCGAAGAGCCAGCCGCCGAGGAAGCCCCAGTCGAGCAAGCTGCCGAGCCAGTTGCCCAAGAAGAAGTAGCACATGAGCAACCAGCTCAAGAATCTGGATATAGAGCCAAGAGAGACGCACAAAACAGCTATGGAGATGAGGCCGCCGCTGCCCCAGCTCCAGCCGCTGAGGAACCAGCCGCCGAGTCAGCACCAGTTGAACAAGCCGCCGAACCAGTTGCTCAAGAGGAAGTTGCTCACGAACAACCAGCACAAGAGTCGGGATACAGATCCAAGAGAGATGCACAAAACTCTTACGGAGATGAGGCCGCTGCTGCTCCAGCACCAGCTGCTGAAGAGCCAGCCGCCGAGGAAGCCCCAGTTGAGCAAGCCGCTGAGCCAGTCGCACAAGAAGAGGTAGCTCACGAACAACCAGCACAAGAGTCAGGATACAGAGCATAATAATCAAACACGGGTACAATCTATCAATTTCTCAAGAAACTTTACATTTTTCAACTGCCTTTTCTTCATTTGTAATCGCTTCAATGTGTGATTTTCAATCGAATAAATGAATTAGAGCAATATTGTTTGTAGTTGATTGAGTGTTCTTTCCATCCAACTCGATAACTAATTTCCTCGTATCAAAAAGTGTCTTGTATACATCCTAAATGTTTACGACTTTTCTCGCAGTTCCAGTGAATCCGTGAAACAATCAAAAGGTCAAGAAATAAAATGTTTATCAAGTGACCAAAACGTTCTAAAATGACCGATCAACCAGTCTTTTGTGCCCTATATAAATGCGTATCCATGATATCTTCTCTCTCATTTATTCATCCATATTATCATGATTCGTTATATTCTTTCACTTCTTCTCTTATTTGTTGCCTTTTGTTCCACTTGTGATATCACTGCAACATTGGAATCACAAACATGGCATTTGATATATGCACAGATTACATTCAACAATAAGACTGTTAGTCCAGTGTAAGTTATCAAAGAGTATTAGATGGATAAAGGAAAGGAATCTATAGATATACATTCTCAAATGATGGAGAACAGAAGAAGGTACACATTCAAGATAGATCATCGATGATGTGCAATAACAATCCAACTAAAATTGAGGTATGAATATATCAATTGATGGATAGACTAACAGACTGATATATTAGGTATTCAAAGAGTATCCAAAGAAAGGTGTGAAACCATTTGCAAAGAGTGAGGCATATATTGATGGATTTGGATTCCTCAACTACATTGTGAGTGCTTCCTGTTAGTATATTCCCTTCATCGTATTGTTATATAGATTGTCAACGACGGAATATGGATGGGTGCCCGTGTTGGAGTTGCTTGTCTAGCTGGTGATTGTGGTGCTGCAAGAGGATAACCAATGTGATCAGTTATTGTTCAGTTATTCCTTGTTTGTCTATATTCTCATAGTTGAATTGTGTTGTTCCGATAATAAATATTTGTTTCATTGATGTCGTATTGACCATAACTGAGTACCTTGCCTCATTTTGACTACCTGCTCTTCTCTCAACTCATTCATTCTCTCTCTATCCAAATAGTGACTATAGTCATATTCATATGCACATGTTTAGAACTACTCTCAATTCTTTTCAATTCCTTCACCATAAACCATGGATTGTACTTGACATATGTGTTACTTTGCTCATTCCTACTCAATTATTTGAATAGTTGTCCCATATATCATCACATATCTGTTCTTTCTGTGATTCTTTTCATTTTTCCAACTCTCGATTCCTCATGTAATCGTAGTCTCCTTGCGTATTCTATTCATTATTATAAGTAGTATTACTCGATCAATCTACCACTCTAGTCGTTTTCATTGATAACTCACTTGTTTTATATTTTGAACTTTTCCCTTCCTTTTCGAAATCAGAAGATGTTCCGATTTGTGGTCATATTTGCCCCATTTCCACTGATAATCGACATATATTTTATCGGAAAAGCACTGAAATGTTGTTGGTTTCTCCGGGGCGAAGGGCATTTCAAATAGGCCTATCAGACCATTTCTCGTATGATTCCTTGCAAAACTAAAATAGAGTGTTAGGGAAATAGTGTGTATTTTGAAGAGAGTAGTAGAGAAAGAATGGCTATCTAGAGGTGCGAGCAAATGAGAAATAGAGGACGAAAAAAGAAAGAAAGGACAAGGGAAACATCGATTGAGACCATATTGCAAAAAAGAGAATAAAAGAAAGAGAAAACGCATTCGAATATAATACGTTTCATCCACTTTGCCCTCCCTTACCAAATTTTGTTTTACTTTCAACTCATTTCTTCCATTGGCTTGTTTGTTTTTTGAATTGTTTATCTATGGTGGCTATAATCAAATGGCTACAATCAAATACAACATCATCTCGTGTATATAAATAGAAACACTCAAATGGTGGTTACAAGTATTATTCAAGTTAGCCATCCGCAATACCTTCAAGTATCGAACTATAAATTGCTTATTGACCACACATTTTTTGAATGTGAACATTATTTCTTCTGCTTCTTTTACAAAAACTTTCCGTTTAGGATTCTAGACTAATGACTGAAATTAAATGAGTCTGATTGACAGTCAACGGAAATAAAGAATAACCTTTGAATTTTACGATCAATTTCAGAATAGATATAAACGATAAGAGAAATTATAAATGTTTTGATAGCTCTTTGATGTGTCAATTGATTCACATGTCTTTCCACTTTCATATCAATACTTTTTGTATTTCGTTATCATCAATTCTTCCAAATGGCGTGATTGTAGATTATCATTTCTCACTCACTATTTTCTTTTTTTTCAAAGATAAATTTCAAAGGTGCAATTCATTCATTCATTCCTCCACACTCATTCATTCTTTCAATTCTTCCATCTCAATTCAATATTTCCATATATTTCAGAAATGGCAACCTCTACCCCTGCCTCACTTGTGGATATTCTGACCACACAATGGTCCCTTCCGAAGACTGACTCTTACATGTCGACATTCGTTCCACTTTCCTACAAACTTGCGGTTCTATACTTGATCACAATTTATTTGGGTCAAAAAATAATGAAGAACAGGAAGCCATTTGAGTTGCAAGGAGTGCTCGCCGCATGGAATTTCATGTTCTCTGCCTTCTCCGGATATGCTGCATTCATTCTCATCCCAGAATTGTATTCCGTATTCGCAAAGGATGGCTTTGTTGCTTCATACTGCCAAAATGAGACATACTACACTGATGCATCAACTGGATTCTGGGGATGGGCATTTGTTATGTCAAAGTTCCCAGAACTTGGTGACACAATGTTCTTGGTCCTTCGTAAGAAACCAGTCATCTTCATGCATTGGTATCATCACGCATTGACATTTGTCTACGCAGTCCTTACTTATTCCGAACATCAAGCATGGGCTCGTTGGTCACTTGCTCTTAACTTGACTGTCCACACTGTCATGTATTTGTAAGTTATCCTTTCTCCTCCAATCACATATATCTCCATATTTCCAGCTATTTCGGTATCCGTGCTCTCAATATCAGTACTCCACGTCCAGTTGCCAAGTTCATCACAACCATCCAAATCACTCAATTCATCATTTCCTGTTACATTTTCGGTCATTTGGTATTCATCAAATCATATGATTCAGTCCCAGGATGTGCCGTCAGGTAATCAAATCATATCAATTATCTAGTCTCAATCAATATCATTTTCAGCTGGAATGTATTGTCAATCGGAGGAGTCATGTATCTGAGTTATTTGTATTTGTTCGCCGAGTTCTTCTACAAGGCCTATATCAAGAAGCGTAGTCCAACAAAGACCAAATCTCAATAAATGTGCAGTACAATTTGATTACAATTCATTTGAATTCCTACTTACGGGCCTCCTTCCTTTTGTTAACCAATCTTTGTTTTATCTCAATATATAAACCCATTTTTGTTGCAAATAATGTTTAGTCTGTTATCAGTTAAATCATAGTTGAAATGAGGGCAGATAGCATAGAAATTGATTAGAAGTTTTGAATTTCCAATTGAAAATTGCTGACTTATCAATTGGTTTGTTTGGTTATTCCTGATCAACTGAATGGTTCTCACCAAAATATGGTTAATACCAATATCCTATGGAATATGTGCCATATCAGCCACTGCCACTAAGTAACTCATTCTTCTAAACCTAATCACTTGTCCCCTTTTCAGGTATTTCTTTGTTTCACTACTCAAGAAGTATCCTCATTTGATTCCTGAGCTCAGGTATTTGATTCCCATATCATTTTCAGTCTATATCCTTCATTTTCAGTCACCACGATGCGAGTCTATTCGGTGAATGTGTATTTGCCCATCTTGTCACATATTCATCGTTTCTCTGTAAGTTCGATTATTTTCAAAAATCGGCCGATTCAAACCATTTTCCTATCTTTCTCTCGTGCCTCTTCTATTTAATTTATGACCTTTGTTTTGCATTTCAATGGCATCAAAATCAAAAACGAAACGAAATGTGTGTGGTAGAAAAGGTGGAATAAGGGGAGGGGTGGAGATGGAGAGAGGGAATGGAGAGAGGTGTTAACCGAAATGAATTGAAATAAGGGGGATTGTAGACAACTAATGATACTTTAAGTAATGCTGATATCATATATCCGTCATCGACAAACAGTCGAATATTATGCACATCGTCTTTCTTGGGAGAATACTTCATGGAGAATAATATCAACAATCATTGCATTCTTCGGTTTCTTTGCTGCATTTGGTATAACAGTCATTGCACATTGTGAAGTATTTGAGTAATGTAATAATTGAATACACAATGTTATAGGATCCAGAATTAGCAATTGTACATGATTGGGCAGATACAATTGCATTCACAGCCGGACTGATATATGCATGGGGACAGGCTATATTAACGTATCACTTATCTTATCAATAATCAGTTGATAATTGATATTACAGATGGTCACTAATACCACGAATGTGTACTCTGCGAGTTTGTGTATTTCGGTTTATAATTGTGTTCGTGGAGACAATTGTGTTTTTGTTCTGTAAGCCTTATCACCATTATCCTAATCATTTATCATTTGCAGATCGAGTAGCCAAAACAGATCCAAATCTGTCTCCTCCGTGGTTGTTAGAAGCAAGTCTATGGATAATTGCCATCTGTTTCCATGTTTTCATAGTCACATTTTTCATTGAACTCCGTTTTTCATATCTACATTCCCCGAAAGTCGTATTTGTTCGATCGGTATCACAAAATGAACAAGAAGAAGAAGAAATATTAGTTGAAAATAATGATGAAGTCAACAACAATTTATAGAAATCTCGATAAATAAATAAATACTCTCTAAATACATATGTTTCATATATTATTTTAATCACCGGCATGTCATGGTTTCTATCCCGATTTCTTCATTTTTCGATCTCCCGGGCAATGTTTGCAAGTGAATGGACAGTATGATTTCATGACAAAAAAGAAGGAAGCACGACTACAATATTGAGCGAAATGAGGACAATCAGCAAAGTGATCAACACATTCTGAACAAGAATATTGATAAATGAAGTGATAAGTGATAACACTCACTCTCATCAACCGATTTCTTTTCTTCTGTCGGTGTTATACTCATTTGTGGCTCTTCTGTTGTTATTCTTAGTTTTTCCTTCTTCTTGGCCTTACATTGATACAACTTATTGATCTAAATAATCATTGATAATTGATAATAGATGATAATTGTATATACCTTAACAATATCAAGTGGTGATAAATCAGTAGCCGTTCCAATAACTTGTGTATATCCATCTTCAACTGTTTCAATTGTATTCCTTCCATTTCTTGAGAATGCCGTACTATCATAATGCATTATTGACTTATAATCGTAATTCTCCCCTTGTAAATCCTATAAAATACATCAATTATTTGTTTTATTTGTTATTATTCCTTACTTGTAATACAGCTGATATTTTATCAAACTGTGATTTCATTCCTGGTAGAATATTGTCCCATAATATTTTGATATGATCGTCTCGATCTGAATATTATTCTATATCAGTGCCATATCACTTTCTCTCTTTCTTTTGTTTGATTATTATCTATTTTGCTGTCATATTTCTGTTCGAAAATAATAAATAAACAAATGTTGGAAAACATCAGAAAATGACGGCATAATAATATTTGAGAGAGAGAAGAAGGAAACGGAATGTAAACCTGCTCTCGAGTGTTCATGCCAAAACCCAACCGAATGCATCAATTCATGCACTATAATCTCATGGTAAAAGCATCCGCGACCCAATGAAATCTCTTGTTTGCCGCCTGTTCTACCCACTTGTGAATAGCATCTATGACATGTTGCGTGGCATAATTTGATAGTCAATGATTCATTATTTACTCACCCATATCCTTTAACAATATTCAAATAGTCTGTCTGTCCTTCACGTTTCTCAAACCGGATACACGTATTTCTACGATAGCTATCGAATGCTTTCTCTAGAATCTTCACTTCACTTGGAGCTGAAAAACAGAATATTTCTCATTAAAATCATTATCATTTTATCAATTGTTATCAAAATATGTAAAACTCACTCACAGAAAGCCGTATCCATTTCATATGGTATCACACCATTCTCCCATGTCAATTGCTTGTTTTTCAACGCATTGAACAGTACTGGACCCTCCTAAAATAATTAACTGATATGATAATCATTATCAGTTGTTATACTCACAGGCAGTCTCAACAAATTCGGATCAATTCCATCGATATCTCCTTGGAATTTTCCTGAAAAAAAATGTGTTGACTTTCAAAGAAAAATTTTCAAAAACAATGATGGTTCTCATCAATTCAACTATATGAAAAAACGAATAGGAAGCGTCAGGATAGACCGGAAGAAAAACGAATTAACAGAAAAAAGCAGTACTTGATATCAATAAATGAATAAAAGCTCACCTGAATTCTGCCAAGTGTGATGCGCTTTATCTGGAATATAAGTAGCAAAACTTCGGAATATGTCAGCAGCTGGTTGGGCGCCAATTAATAAGGCGAATTGTATACAACTGAGGGTGATGACGCCCAACATATGATGATGGCGTAATGGCGAAGATGGTGTGAACAAGAAAACGGCTCAATCTTGAAGGAAGAATTGGAGGAAACGAAAACGAGAACAAAAGTGAGAGCAAGAAGGGAAAAAGGAAAAGAGGGAGAGAGACAGGAGCGAATTATAGGCGGAGCGATACCGGTCCGGAATGGCCGGATACACAGGTGAGCTGGAGCAACAAAAAACAGAGAAGGGATAGAGAATAGGTGGGAACAAGAGACGCAGAGATAATGGGAACACGTGTCAAAATGGATACGGTATACTCTGATATGGTCATACGTCTATCAATCGTTCGATTTTCTCTCTATTTCGTATATCTTGTGCTCATTCAGTAGCCAGCTCTTTTTGTTTCGCCCCGTTTTTGCATCTATTGATGACAACACAACACGAAGTGTCATACATCTCTTCATTTTCTTCTCCTCCTATTCCTTCTTCTCCTTCTTCTTCTTCCTTCTCCTCCGACGGGAACACTGTGAACACAACAATTCGGCGGTTTTCACCACCTCCGCTCGTGTCATTCTATTTTGACCTGCCGAATCGCAAAGAAACATACAATGAAAGAGAGCAAGAGAAAGAGAAAAGAGCAAGAGGTTCGAAGGATCTGATGGATTTGTCGCCTTTTTTGTTGTCTTGTTTTCTCGAAAAGTGCAAGTGTGTCGAACGAAACGAATCAAGAATGAGGGACGACAATTGATTGATCAACATCTGATATTGTATTCTATTTCACAGGTTAATTAAAGCAGACAACAATATTCAGTTATATTTGCGCATTTTCCCATGCTTGATCTTTGCATGTTTTGCCTCGTAAATAAACACTGACAACGGATTTGTGTGATTTCTGATTGTCTATCAGTTATCTTCTGGTTCTTTGTCTTTCACTTTTCCAGAATATTGCTCATATATGAAATTGAGTACTTCGTTGACTGCCACTCCTTTTTTGAAAGTGAGGATACGCATTGAATATTGACCTAGAATAGGAAAGATAAACACAAAGTATCGATGTTTCTTTGGTATTATATTTCAGTTTCATCAATGTCACGTTTCACTCAAACTATCAATATGTCTCAATATTCATCTGAATGGTCATTAATGTTGATTTGGAAAAAAGTCAAAAGAACAAAAAAAGGAGGGAAGGAATGGAAAACGGAACAGATTAGACAGACACAACGGCTAACAACCAATACAAAAGTCGACAAATGGCTGCATCACAAATCAGTGGAAGAAATACTAGAATAGTTGGGAATGTTCATTGATATTGATATGATAACACAGTCATACACTTGTATGTGTTGCCTGGATTGTTGTTCTTCTTCTGATCACTTCAGTTGTTCGAACTATTATCATTTCACCGGGACTTGGAGGAGCTAAACCTATTTGATATGTATAATAGAATGGAAATGGAACAACAAACCAATCTGATGATATTGCAGCATTTCATTGTTAGGCGAATATGGTGAGTATTGTTGTGGTGTTGTTCGTGTTGACTCATAATATGATGGAGGAGGTGATGTCACCTGGAATGAACTTGTTGTTTGGAATTGATAAACAATATACAACTTACAATGTATCTAGGGCTTAATGTATTATATGAGCTCATACTTTACTCAAATACAAAACTGAAATAAAGTTGGTAAAATGAAAGTTATGAACGGAGAATGAATTGAAAGGGTGTCTGTCTATGTAAATAATGGCACATTGAAAAGAGAAGAAGGAGAAGAAAAACGGAGGAGAAAAAGATAAATATATACATGACTGCAAACTATTTTTTGTGTGCTGTTTTATCGATTTGCAAAAAAACGAGAAGAAAACAGAAAAAGGGAATGAGTCTATTGGGAATACCGCTGTCACATCATTCAATCTCACTTTACAAAACTTCGAAAAAGGTAGTTGGTAAAGGAGGAAAAGGAGGAGGAAACGGAGAATAAGAATGGAGGAAAACTAAACAAACATATGCTCACATCTACTTTTGTCCTCTATTTTGAAGCTTCTCGGTAGAATATATCTACAATTATCCATATTTCTATTCTCTAATCCCCAGTTTTCTGATCAAATATATGTGCAACTCCTGCATAATTTCATTGTTTTCCCACGGTTAGAGAGAGTATATTCCGTCTGACGAATACTTTCTATATCACGAGAATTGATAAACAATTGATACAGATATATAGAATTGCAAGTTTCAAACTCCAGGAATTGGCATATTATGATGCTGATTATAGACAGTCAATATGCCATTTGGTTATTTGCTCGAAAGTGATTTTCCAGAAGAGTGCGTATTTTTGATTAGCTGTGATTTCTTCCTAACAACTCACTCATATCGTTTACTTCCCTCTTACATGTTGAATGAAATGCTCAAATGATACATCTGTCATTTCTATTGAAGATGTCTGGTGTATCCGCCAATATGTTGTCATTGGTTTCTCCCACTCATGTATATTATAATTATTCCCCATGCCAACATGCCCATTTTCCTTCCACTTTTTTGTCTTTTTTTCACAAAATATGATATATGTGCTCGTCATCATCATATTATAGTAGCTCTTATTTCAACTTATGCTCACTCCGACTCTGTTTCTATCTCTAAACCCTCTTGCCTGTCCATTATCTCATTTCATTTCGACCAGCTGTCCTTCTCTCCTTCTTCCCATTTTGCTTTCAACATCCACAACAACTAACTCAATCGTCTCTCTCTTTCTCTCTCTCTTGTTCCATTTGGTTTCTAAACCCTTATTCCTTTTCTCTTTTCCCATGTTCCATTCAAATCTCAGTGTCTTTTGTACATATTTTCAAGTTCTTTCATTCGTTTTTTTTGGAAATAAACATATTTATTCATATTTCCACCTCGTAAATACACACATATTTAGTTTTGCTCGAATGCATTCACACACTCTATTTTCCATCTTTTTTCCGTCCCCAAATTCTCTTATAATCTTAGCTGATGCTTTTAAATGTTTGATAAGTTGTCTTGTTTTTGCCACTTTCTATCCTATTTTAAGCCTCCTTATTTCTCTTCCTTTTTTGCCAATATTACTACGAACAACTCAACAACTCACTTGACTTTCCATATTCTTTTCTTTTTATAAACAAGCGACCACCCATATAAGTTGTCTCTTATTCCTTATTCCTCAATTCCTCAATCATTACAACTTAATGATTCAAACTTTTTCGTGAAAAGCACAAGGACTAGCATTCTTTTCCTTCGATTTCTCCATCATTTCCTCTCCAATTCCTTCTTTCTCTTTTCGTTTTCTTTCCTACTTTCTATCTTTTTCTCCTCCTTATTTCACCCAACACTCATCATTTTCTTTCCAATGTGTGACATGTTTTCAATCACCCAAATTTCAATTCATTTTCATACCAATATATTCCTCATTTTGCTCTTTTATTCCTTTCCTTTCCTCTTTCATCTGATGATTTCTTCAATTACCAATAATTGCCTCCTCCTTCTCTGTCCTTTTTCCCTCCAGAATCCTTTGCCCCCATGTGTATCTCTCCATCCATTCCATCTTTTCCTTGTACTTATTCTTTCTTCTTTTCCCTTTTTCCTGCCTCATTTTTGTCTGTTTATCCTTTGATAATACATTTGAATCACATCAAAGTTCCTGACATTTTGATGGAAAAAAGAACAAAAACATACACCACACAAATATTGCTTCCTTCTCTATTTCGACCGTGTCTACAAATACTTTCTCCTTCTTCTCCTCCTTTTCGTTTCCATCCCTTTTTTCTTATATTGAAATATAATTGGTTTGTATGTTTGTTATCAAATCATCACTAAATATTCTCTATTTACCATTCAATTCTCTCTCTTGTATTATATACTTCCTAACAGTCAAAAGTACATTTATTTACATTTCTATTTTGATTTATCAATCAATTATGAATGAGTTCAACTATACAATTCCTTATCATTATGTTCATGTGATTCCATATTATAAGCTACCAATATCAATCATATTCTCAGTTTTATTGAGCCATTTCATTTCTCATATCCAGATCGTTTATGACTCATTACTATTTCATTACCTGTTCATACCGTTTTCCTTGTTCTCCTTTCTTCTAGTATTCTATACTTCAATTAATTTTATTTCGATTCATTCTCATATCCCAATCTTTAATGACTCATTACTATTTCATTACCTTGTCTTACTGTACTTGTTCTCCTTCTTTCACTCGAATTCTTGTAAACATAGTATTTTGATTGTTATTTGAGTACGCTTCCATCGAATATAAACAATCGAAACGACTCTCCGTGATCATCAAACTGATACTTATTGTTCTGTTTATTATCTTCTTCTTCTTCATACCTTATCTGTATTTATCACTTTCATTTTCATTCCTTCTTGTCATCTTCCCTTTTGTTATCTTATCAATAAATATTGATATCCATTCCCAAATGTCGTCTTGTTTTATTTATTTCAAATATCACATTATGCATCAATGGTTTGAGCACTTTTTGAAGTCATGCGCAATCCATTTTTAGTTGAAAAAGCGAGTGGAAAAAGGATTAGAATACATCATTTCGCCCATACTTTTGCTCTTTCTTCTCTGTCTTTTCACCCGTTTTCCTTGCGGAGTAATCTTATTCTGTTCCATCCGAAATATGTCAAGACGAGAAACCTCATTCATTTCTTTCGTACTTACCCCTATTTAATTGCCATTCCAACATCATCATCAATCTTTTTTCTGTCTTCATTTTTCCTCTGATAGTCCATCAGTTGTCATATCCAATTTGTTTCCATCTCTTCCCCATATTCGTCTCATTCTCCCCTTCTCCTTCTTCTTTCTCTTCTACCATTCTTTTCAAACTTTCATGTAATTCAATACTTTTCCTTGTTTCCCTCAAACTTTTTTTGTTTTTTGTCTCGTCTGTTTCTTTCATTGTCCCAATATATATTATCTTTCTCCATGATCTTTCCATTTGACACTTTTCTCATAGATACCATCCAAATACTACTTCTATTATTATTGTATTCCTTTCTGTCTATTCGCTTATTTCCTCCTCGTCCTACATCATTTCCGATGATTCAATTGATATAATACGTGACTGACACACGTTGTTTCACCCAGATATTCCAACATGACTCTCCATTCATTTTCTCCCAAAATACACCATTCTCTCATTCTTTCACACATTTTCCAACCGATGTTTCTTTTCCGTTTAATGTTCAAATATCATCTTTCTTTTCTTCTTTCTATGAATATCTTATTGATATTATTTATTCATTCATATGTCTTTATTTCAGAACTATAATCGTATATTGTGTTGTATAACTGGTGAATGACTCATTTGTCATCATGTGTAGTTGTGCTGACTTTGTTTGTCATGCTAATTGTCCAACCAAATCAAGCACAAGATGAAACAACAATCAGTGCATTACTTGATTCGGTATCGGACAATTCAACATTGACTGCGGTTTGTCTTGTTATCACTCTTATCAGTCTGATATCCTTATCATTTCAGCCAGCACCAACAAATAGTACCAGCACAGGATTGAAGATACCCGTTATATTTGGTATGCGAGTCGAGTTACCACCGGATGATCCATTCGGATTCGAGTATGTTCTTATCACTATCATTATCACAATCAATTGTTTAGTGATATCGGAGTATGTATTGTAACACCTGATGAGAAGTTCAAAGTAGTTATCTATGGTAATCATTTGGACAAAATATCACAAATTGTATGGACATTCACCAACAACTGCTCGGAACCAGCATATACTGTAGAAGCCGTCAATAACTTCGTTATTCATTTCAATCACAAGGCAACATTCCATCTGACATTGAAGTTACTCCCTGAAGGTGTACATGCATACAAAATGTGTGTGAGACAGAAACAGGCACCAGGACAACCGATAATCTCTGATTCCCATCCGGTTAGTCTATCTAGTATTCCTTCAGTTTGTTCATTCTCATGTGTTCAGCTCGATGACGTGTCAACATGGATCACCACCGAACGGCCACCAAAAGAATATTTCTTACCGTTGCCCGTCCAGATCTGTTGTATTGTTTTCCTTCTTCTCCTCTCTGCCCTTTTCTCTGGATTGACATTAGGATTGATGTCATTGACACCACAGGAGTTGGAACTTGTTATCAAATCAGGATCAGAAAGCGAAAGAAAGTGTGCAGCAAAGATATTACCAATCAGAAAGAAGGGCAACTTATTACTGTGTTCATTGCTGTTGGGTAATGTCATTGTAAATTCGGCTATTTCAATTTTGATGGGTGAACTCACAACTGGAATATACGCATTGATTGGATCTACACTGGGTATTGTGATATTTGGAGAGATATTACCACAAAGTATATGTGTCAAGTATGTTTTATCAACCTGATCAATTGATGATTTGTGTATTCAGGAAGGGTCTTGAGGTCGGTGCCCACACCATCTCCCTCACTCAATTGTTCATTTTCCTGACATTCCCAATTGCTTGGCCTGTTTCAAAGTTACTTGATTGTCTACTTGGTGATGAATATGTAAGTTGCCATACTTTTATTATTTCAATCAATTCGTATTTTATCAGCAAGCATATGATCGTAAACGATTGATGGAATTGATTAAAATGTCAATAACTGATAATGGAATGATATCAAATGAGCTGAAGATCGCAGTTGGTGCAATGGAAATAGCTGACAAAATAGTACAAAACGTGATGACAAAGATCGATGATGTATTCATGTTGCCTGATACTACAATACTCAATGCAAAGACTGTAATGGAAATAGTTAAAATGGGATATACAAGAATACCAGTATATTCACTCGGAGACAAGAATAATGTGACTGATATGCTATTTGTCAAAGACTTGGCTCTACTGGATCCAGATGATAATTTCACTGTTAAAACAGTATGTGGTTATCACAAACATCAAGTGAGATTCGTGATGAATGACACACCATTGCCACACTTGTTAGAAGCCTTTAAGAAGGGTGAAGGACATTTGGCAATGGTTAAAAGATTGATATCGGAAGAAGGAAGTGATCCAGTATATGAGTTGGTTGGAGTAGTTACATTAGAGGATGTTGTAGAGGAAATACTGCAGGTATGTTACCATATCTTCGAGTTTTAATATATAGTTATGAGAATAGGCTGAGATCAACGACGAATTCGATATTGTGAGTGATAATGTGAATAAAACGAAAATCAACAAAAATGGATTGAGAGATGTATCGAAGTATTTCCAAGATCACGAAGCACCACAGACAAAGATATCAATGCAGGTATGATATATAATCAGTTAATCACTTTCTAATCTATATATATTCAGCTCCAAATGGTTGCTCTTCAATGGCTTGTTTCGAATGAAGAAGCATTCCGAGAGAAGTTCCTTGATACAACTGTACTCGAAAGACTCATCAGAAACGGAGCCAGACGAGTCGATGTATCTGCATTGATGGCAATGGGAGATGACGCAATCAATGTGCCACGAACAGCCAAATTGTATAGTAAAGATGAACCAAGTGACAAGTACATATTGATATTAGAGGGACGAGTACAAGTTACTATCGGACAGGTGTGTATTATATAACAGAGTCATGGATATGAATACATTGTTTATAGAGTGGAATGATGTTCGAAGCTGGTCCATGGCATCATTTCGGAGGAGAAGTATTGAAGAAAATGGTAGAAGGAGCGGCAACATTGGGAAGAAGTGTGTCGATTGTTGGTACAACTGACCTATCCGCTCGACGACCTGATTTGATGTTCCATCCTGATTTCAATGCAGTTATCAAGGAAGATTGTACATATTTGGAAGTATCTGTGGCCGCATATATCAATGCATACAAGGCATCTTTGATGCAAAGAGAGAAACCATTGTAAGTGTATTCGACACAATCCCATAACTTATCTAATGTATTACAGAACTGATGTATCTGATTGTTCTCGACCATCATCACATCATAATAGTACACTATCATTAGCTGATAGACAGCCACCAATTGCTGATCCAACTGCAATGCTTGTACCTGAAAATGTACGAAAACCCTCATTGGCATCAAATATGTTGACAACACTCAATCTGATAGGACAGAGAGATGTCGCCCCAGTTGCCGAAGAGGTACGTTTCTATTCTTTTTCTGGTCAGACTTATCATACATTCATTGTTTTTTAGGAGGAAATGTCTCTGCTGAAAGAATGTTAGTTCACAATTGCTTGTTAAACATGTGCTGGTGATATCCAAATTCACACGGTTATATAATAATGTCTACTATACTTCCATTTTATATTTAATTACCTCAATTATTATTCCGAAATATTCTAGTTGTTATTTCAATTGTTCTTCCCCAGGATGTTTTATTTCAAGATATTTGAAACCATTGTTTCGATGATCTCTTGTTCCCCTTCAATCTTTTCAATCCATTCGTTTTTTTACCTTTTAATCAGTATTGTCCCTCTTTTTCTTTGTTTTGTTTTCAAAACAACCTTCAGTTTTCTTGTTCATTTTTATTCAATCTCTTTCAATTTTCCGGTCTGAAAGGTAAACTTAAAGGAAATAGGGGAACAATTTGTCATTTGAATTGAATCCGAGTGCCTTCTTCCTTTTCTCAATGCATTTTTTTGGTTCTTATACTTTAATAAATGCCTTCCCCTTTTTCCATCTCCCATTTTTTGAGTTATTTGTTGTGTTGGGTAATAGAGATCAATGGAGTTAGGTTTCACAGTTTTCGAGTCGTCAATTCAAATAGACGACGTTGTTTGTGTTTGAGCCACTCAAACAGGCTAAGTCATGTCCGTTTTTCATAAAACAATGTCATCATTCATTTCATAAATGATGAATTTGTCGGATGTCAATTGAACTCATGATCTCGTCCTATTCTTAGATTCCATTCAAATTGATAAACTTACTACCGGATTATTAACACTTCATTTCAATGATACAAGTAGAATGTGTTTTATTGAGAGAGAAGTTTGATGTTGTCGGACTAGTGACGTATCATACCAATTGTATATTCGGTTCACCGACTCACAAATGTTTGAACCATTATTGGAGGTATAAGGAGGTAATCGTCTACAACATAATACATCCTCCGATTGTCTTCTTTATTCTATCCGCAAGGAGGGAAGCTCTTCACCATATACGTATTATTCACCGATATTCTGTCATCAAATTCATCACTCAAGTTTGCGTGAAATATGAAATATCTAATATTTCCTTTTTTCATAACCACCGTATTCTCCGCCTCCTTTTTCTTCTTCTTTTGATTGAATATTATGAATATTCCTCGTTTTTCCTCCCTCCTTCCCAACACATTTCCGTATATTTTCTTCTTTCGTATTCGTGTAATATTCCAATAACTACCGTATACCTTATATCCTACTCCACCATATCACATCATCATAATAATATATAGGAATATCTCTTCAATTGATATGATATATCATCTAATTGATTAGGAAGAATGATGTCTTTGATTAACACAATTCGGAAATGCATTAGCCTTATCCTATATATACCGAATATATGCACCATTTCATTCATTCATTCGTATCATTCCACATCTATCTTCATTTTTCAGATGATTTCCAAACTGATCGTTCTCTTTGGATGTGTTGTATTCGCATTTTCGGCTTCAATGGAAGATCTTCAATCTGAGAAATTCTGTGAGAAATTCCCGACTCTTCATATGTGTCGTCTCAAAGAAGAACTTACTGGATCATTGGTTGAGCTCCAGTATTTACTTCAAGATGGTGGAGAAGCTGCGACATCAGGTATATCAATCGAGTAGTTATCAATGATAACATGTGTTGTTAAGGTCTCTCTATGCCAACTCAAGAAGTTCAAAAGAGAAAGTCGGCATTTGTCAGATTTGGAAAGCGATCTGCGCCAGAGGAAGATGCCATGGTATAAACATTAACACTAGTAACTGATTATATTGACTGATTGTAGGAAATGGAGAAACGCAAGTCGGCATTCGTCCGATTCGGTCGCAGTATCGGAATGGAGCCAGAGAAGCGAAAGAGCCAATACATCCGATTCGGAAAGTAACTTGGGAATAGTGTCTGATAATCAAACCAACAATCAACCACACATACAAATACAATCATGCTTGGGTACCAATTTTCGTAGAATTCGATCAAAAACAATCAACTTTATTTCTTGTGGCGGAAAATACATCGACGGTGGCATACAATCAATCAATGCTCTTGTTTCCCCTACTGTTACTCTCTCCCTATTCCTTCTTCATTCCTTCTTTTCCTTCATTTCTTTGTGCTGATGAATGAATAAACAATTGATGTGTTATCGAATTGTTTTATTAATCAAAGAGAAAAAGAACGATGGAAACAAAATACACAGAAATATATGAATAGAATGAAAGAACTACAGTATGCCGATTGAAACAAAACATTAATAAATTAAACAACTTTATAAGTGACTGATTCGGATGCTGGATGTTCGATTGTATACTTAACAGGTAACAGACGGTGTTGTCCGGGTGCCAATACTATACACCATTCTAGATTATGATCTTTGTTTAAACGCGCATCAGCTGGAGGAGATTGTTTTGACGACGATGATTTGATATCCGGAGATACTATGGATACCTGGAATTGTTATTCAATTCATATCATATCATTCCTGTTATCAATCATACCTTTATCTTATCATCGTGACTTTTTGGTATTTGTTCTTTCACAATTATTTTAACACTTTGACGACCTTTCGCATTTCGAACACTTATAACTTGTTCATGTGTCATCAATGTACTCTTCGACATGAATCCCACCTCAAAATATCAATTATTATATCATCATTGCCTGATATTGTTCATTCACCTACCTGCTCATAATTAACAGTTGGTGTCTTGTATTCAACCTTCACAGAAGGATCAATACCCATATTACAACGGAATTCTTCGCCTGGAGAAACTAAGCGAAGATCTGTTTTGGTAACAAAACAGTTATTGACATAAACGGCAACTGGGCCAGGCAAAAGTGGAAATGGAGAAGTATTAGTGATCAGGGCGGATAGATAGGCACTTGTTGAACGGGATGGAACTGTTTCATGGGAGAAGGCACATGATAAATCAGTCTGGAAAGAAAGTTAGAGGGTAGGTTGATAAATGAATATAATACCTTGGAAATGAGTAGTTTGTGTTCGGCTCCATTGCTCATGATTGACACTGTCCGTGGAATTGAAAAACATGTTGACACAGTAGATTCCAATGCCTGTGTCGTCACACTATTCTCTTCACTACTTCTACTATGTATTCCATTGTTATGTCGACGAAGTGCCGTTGCATCAGATATATCATTGTAATCGAATGATCCGAACCCCATATCTTCTTCCGATGCAGCCGACATTGGCTTACGACGGGCGGCCGATGAAGCATGCCTTCGTTGGGTTCTCGAACTATGAAGTGAGGCTGAAAGTGTTGATAGATGTGGAGGTGATCCACCGAGTGATGCGGAACATGTTGATAATACAATCTCGCAGTCCTTCCAATCATCTCCCGTGTTCTGTTTGACAATTCCATAATAACATAGTGATACACTATTATTCTGTTCCTCGTCTTCCGCAGTACTTGCTCTGATATCATAACATGGCTTCCATCTGGCACAATATACTTGGTATGTTATGTATAATTCTACTTTTCCCGCCTCTTCCATCTCGACAACAATGCTGATGTTTCTGAAAACACGATTGGTATAGGTTATCATATATCCTCAAATAGGCCCTTTTTAGTCATAATTTTCAATCTAATTAATATAAGCATCAATCATCAATCTGTTATGGATATAAACTATTCTCCCCTCATATATTGTAGATGCCAATTGACGTTTTTCAACTGAAAGATAGGCGGGTGTGGTAAGAATATCGGGTTTTACACAGTCAGACCGAAGAATCAGAAAACAGAGGAAGAAGAAGAAAATGATGATGATGAGAAGAAGGAATAAGGAAATATTGGAGAGAATGTGGAACGGCATAAGAAACTGCTCTTTTTTTCTACACACATATCCCCACAACTGTCGCGGACTTTTTGTGCGTTTAGTCGGGGGCGCGTCGCTTAGCAAGTACGCGATGGCGGTTGATATAAAAGGATATCCAATTTAGGATACTCACATTATATTCCTTATCTTCTCATCTTTTATTCATTTCTTCTTTTCTGCTTATCATAACTGATTATCATATTTTATTAATATCAGTTGATATTTTCAGGATGGTTGACCTGAATGATGATAGACAATCAGTCAAGAAGTTCGCATTCTTCGGAATCGCTGCTTCCACTGTTGCTACATTGACAGTTATCATGGCTGTTCCAATGCTTTGTCTCTACATGCAAAACATTCAATCTGGTCTTCAAGATGATTTATCATTCTGTAAATCACGCACTGATTCCCTCCGCGGTGAATACACTCGTCTCGTTTCTTATCGCGATTCAGCAGTTGCCTCACGTCAAAAGCGTCAAGCATCAAATGATAAGTGTTGCTCATGCGGAGTTGGAGCAGCTGGACCAGTCGGAGCACCAGGAGATGATGGAGCACCAGGACCAGATGGAAAGGCTGGAAAGCCAGGAAACAACGGAAAGGACGCCGAACCAACACAAATTCCAACTGCCGATGACTTCTGTTTCGAGTGCGAACCATCACCAGCTGGACCACCAGGACCACCAGGACCAAAGGGACCAGATGGAGAAGCTGGAGCAGCAGGAGAAGATGGACCAGCTGGAAGACCAGGAAACAAGGGAGCACCAGGACCAGTTGGACCAGTTGGAGCCGATGGAGAGCCAGGAGAACAGGGACCACCTGGAGCACCAGGAGTCCAAAGAACTATTGCATCACCAGCTGGAGAAGCTGGAGACGCAGGAGAGCCAGGGGCACCAGGAGAAGTTGGACAAGATGGAAGACCAGGAGCACCAGGAAGACAAGGACCACAAGGAGAACCAGGACAGAATGGAAAGGATGGAGAACCGGGTAAAGATGGAGAAGATGGAGAACCAGGAAAGCCAGGAGAGAATGGACCAAAGGGTAAAACATTCAGATTATTGATATTGAGTATTAACAATGATTATTATAGGATCATGCGATCATTGTCCACCACCACGTACAGCACCAGGATATTAAATGGATCAATCTATTCATTTTATTTCTTCATAATTTATTGTTTTCCCAATATAAACCTAACTTTATATTTTTCTCATAGTGACCTTTTCCACCCGGGTCTGTAAATAAACTGCGTACCTCTTTATTGAATCATATTCAGCACCACATCGCAGTTGATCCAACTGACGTTCGAATAATTCAATTCTCTCACAAAGTACTTCACATTCCCTTTGTCTTTTTCTCAATTCTTGTTTCATTTCACGTACAGTATCTCCTTAACAATCAAATCATTCGTCAACAGAAATACATACAACACTAATTACCGTAATATTTCAAAAACTTTGCCAAATTGTCCAATGATTCGTCATTGAAAAAGAAACCAGTTGATAATTTGGGTGAGGAAGCAGTCAATGGATTGGGTGGTTCCTGACCAGTTACAGTATGTCTACGTGTCAAATTATGTTGACTATCATTGGTTGAATTATGAGAAGAGAATGGAACTGTTGATGAACCAGATGATATCTATATAGACAATGATTACTTATCATTACTTGTGTTATATCTACCTGTGCAGCTACTCCATCTAATACTTCTATCCGTTTTCTAATCGAACAACATTCATCTTCAATTGCATATCTTTCGTTCTCCATATCCGTTTTTTGTCGTTCCAATTCAATCATGTCATCTGTTTCAATGCTCACATCATTCGACATTTCTCTATATTGTACTTCTTGTATCAACACTCCTCTTCCATCTACTCTCACTGATTGTCTTTCGATAAATGCTGATACATTCTGTAATTCATTCTATTTCCACCCTATCAATTCTTCGATTCATCGTTTTTTGCGGGGGTTATAGTTTTTCCTCGAATTTTCCAGGTAATTCCCATATCAACGAAATGTGATAAGATAGGAAACCCCCCTCTCACTCCATTTTATTTGAAGAAAATGGGACAAACAAGTGGTGCAAATGTGCTCAACCAAATGATTATCTTTCGATTGAATGACGTTGTTCAAAATGGAAAAGAGAGATTGTTTACACCGTCTTCAATATCAAAATTATCAAACTTCTCGGAAAATTGCACGGTTAGCAGAGTGGTTAGAAACGAGAGAAAAAGAGTAGATAGAAATATAATGGAATATATACATGTATGGTCAGTTACTGATAACAACTAACATTTTCGAGAAAAGAAGAAGACAGAACACTGATATTTCAATAAATGATACTGAAATAGAGTTGAAAGAACATGAAGTATCAAATTTCGAAACAATCGAATGATTGATCAGGTATATATCAGATAATGATATGATAATGAGTGATTACCTGAACAACAATCTCATGATTACCCTTCGGTAGATCAACAGTAACCAATCGTTTGACTTCTGCCCGGTTACAATATACAATGACTGATTTGGTTGGCAATGTAGATGCCTCGAATACAAAAGGCACTTTACTTGGTTCCATCATCTGTCGTTTTGGCTGAAACATATGAATATGAGTGTGTGTTTTTAGGCCACAAAAATAATAAAATATGGATGGAGGCGGGGTAATAGGGGCAAAATGATAAAGAAGAAGGTGCACTTTGCAACGAAATGGAGAACAACGAAGATGGGCGAATAAATAGAGTAATAGAAGGAATAGCTTAATCATCAAAATAACTGATAGGTCAAAAACTAAAGGAATAAAATTGGAAGGAAAGAGGAGGAGGAAAAAGATATAAACATGGTAGCATAGAAGTAACGTGTTTATGGCCAAATGTTTCTATAAATGTTGATGACAAAGCATAAAATGGAATAGAATGACAAGATGGAAATATGAGGAGAAGGAGAATGGTAGTCACATATTCAAATGATGAACATTCAACGAAATATCTCGTTTGTTGAATTGAAATTGTGAATATTGAGAAGAATGAATGAATTGGGCGGAATAAAATGCGGAAAAAATGCTGTCAAAATATAAGCTCCGCCCATTAATTGTGTGTTGATAATAGAGGTCATCTACAACTTATTACTATTAGAATTTGCTGATAAATTATAAGAAGACTAGTTGGTTGTTGTCAATCTTATCAATATTGATTGACACTTTGAGTGGACATTGAGCATTTCAAGATATCAATGCAAAATTATATGGAATAATATTCACATTATGTGCGAAATGTTGCAAAATTCAACGAAAGACATTGATAATTTTCCAAGTGATAAAAAGATGATTGTTTATTCAAATATGGTTATTGAACATTTGTTATTGAGATGTTTGAGTACTCAATGATAAATGGTCTATTTAAGGTCTGAAATTGAACATCAAACTGTATACATCAAGTAGTAGTAATTGATCATCGTACTCATCATTTTCAGCCATTCCATCCAATCACTTTTATTCTTCTTTTTATCGTTTCCAGCTACCGTATACCCACTAATTATTTGACCTACCACAATGAAAATGAATAACACGTGGTGATTGGAACAGTTATTGGCAACATTAATTGCTCTTTCTCTCCCGTCTTTTGTATTCTCTTATCATTCGAGAATTCGCTGACTAGTAGTCGGAATGGTACCTAGTGGTACGGCCACTGTCCTCCTCCCTTCTCCATCTCCTCCATCTTCTCCTTCTCCGCTTCCTTCTCCACTCACAATTATCAGTAAAAAATGAAGGAATTAAATGGAGAAGATGGAATTGGCACGATGTATGGTCATTTTGAATGGACAAGGGAGGAGGAGGAAATAAATAGAATGAAATGATATCAGAACAAAATGGAAGGAATAATTGAGGTGATCAAGGAGGAAGAATTACAAGAACAATAGGGGTAGAGGTCAAAGGAATAGCGATGGAATAGGTAGAGGTCAGAGATGGATCAGGATGGAACAGGATGGAATACACTTCATTTTAGGATCAGAATACATATATAATTATGAGAAGGATTTAGTGGAATAGTCGAAGAAAGAAAGAAAGACAAAAACAAAATGAAAAACAAATGAATCGAATGAATATAAAATGAAGTGGTAGTTGATTGAGGTATCAGTCATTTACTTACTACCATATACCAATACATACATACAACCACTCTTCCTATCCATGTATTGATAACAATATTGGCTTTTGTTTTTCAAAAATATCCTTCATCATTTGCCCGTTTTTCACCGAATATTCCATTGTTTTTTGTTCAACTTTTTCCATTATTCACATATTCCTATTTTGATCATCGAGAAATTGTAGAAATTGATTGGTCGAAAACCATCAAAAGCTTGAAATTATCTTGTCAAAAAGTGCTGAATTAACATGTTATATAGGTTGTCGTCGAAATGAGAATGATAAAAATAGTAGATGAATTGAGGAGACGCAGACTCATTTTTTGATTGTACCATTTGTTTATGATGGCGTGTTATTTGGGGTGGTTGACTACATGGTTGGAACTCAATTATGATGATCATTCTATTTCTATTTCGTTGCAAATTAGACGGTAGTTGGAAAATAATGAACGACACAAAAACAATAACATTGATTGATAAGGAATTGAGGATTATGAGTGGAGTATTTAGAATGGATAATGATAGTCGAAACAAACAAATGATAGACAGATTAATAACAGTTACACAAAATAACTCAAAATGGGAGAGTATTTGTGATGAATAAGGAGCCACAAATAATAATAAACACTGCAAATTAGAAACTTCTAGACCAATTTAAATGATAATAATCAGTTGAACATCATCCTGATGAAATAATATTAATCTATTAGATATAATGCACGTACTCAATTGTTGTCAATTCCATCTACAGTATACCATCATTATCAAACAACACTCTGTTATTTTGGGAAACTATTCAAATTCATCGACCAAATGTGTTCACGAATTAATCAGAGTGTTATCGTAATTATCAACATGTACTATTCGTTATTACCATAACATATTCCTCTGTTCTTCTTATCCTTATCACTATATCTTCCTCACATATCCCCATAATATCTTCCGTTTTCTCTTCCTCTTTTACTCAGATTTGATGTGGCACTTATTTGGTAATCTGTCAATATACTCGAGAAACGATAAAAGGAATGCGCAGTCTGTGTTGTTTCCACTTGACCGCTCCTCAATGAAAACCCGCAAAACACTACAGTTGTCTTACTTTTTGATTGATTATTGTTCAAATGAAACACAGCTCATCCAAATGATGATGATAGCAACGAGAATTGCGAATTGAAACCTAACGAGATTTATTATGGAATTCGGAATTGGGTAAATATATTGAAAGGGAATTGAAAACGAAATGCGTGGAATATCTGATTACACTTGTTGTTCGGTTGAATATTCAATTGTACGAATGTCATTCAATTATATCTATTAGCCATAATAATCCATCAAATAGTTTCCTTTTTTCTTCACTTCCTACTAAAAGCTTTCTAATCTGTGTTGGTAATCCTACTTCTTCACATGTCTCCCTTTCCTTCTCCTCCATCTCCTCCTCCTTCTCCTTCTCCTTCCTTTTCCTTCTTTTTCCCACCGTTTCCTTTTTATTTGCACCTGAATAGGTTTCTCACACTATTCTTACCTTACCACTTATAGAATTACAGCTAATAAACCTGTGAACTGTTTGTGCTAATGAAGCATATCAAATGTGTCCTGTGTATATTTATATGAGAGAGAGACGCCAACAATTTCATTGTTCATGTGTGCACCTTACGAAAAGCAAATAGTGCTCCTCGGCTTCTACCCAAATGCTCTCACCTCAATCTGATATATTTACTTTTTTACTATATATTCGCGCCTTTTCACGCTTGCTCTTCATTTGCACGATGGCTTTCTCTTTTGCTCATTAATACATCGGAAACAGAGGGTTAACTAATTATAACGGCTGTTGATTTATCAAATACAGATAATATATTTCCTCTATGCCAATATTCGATATTGAGTCCATCTCTCAAATCCTTCGTATATCTCAAATAACATTGATTTCCTTCCCCTTCGTTTTTCCTCATTTTTTCATCATTTTCCAGTGTGATGCAATACCTTTCACATATTTCCTCAGCTCAAAAATCACACTCTTTTTCTCTCGTCCATTCTATTTTCTATACAATTTCCATTCGATTACCTTTTCATTCGTTGGTCAATTCACAAAAAAGTCGAGTAAATGTGTTAGTTTTTGCCTCTATCATTATATACTTATTTTACGCAATCCACACACACATATATATTTCACTTGTCATTTCGGATGCCTTTCCTTCCTTCCTTCCATCTCCATCCATCTCCTATTCCTTCTCTCTTTTTAGTACTCCTTCGTCCACACGGCTGTCTCTATCTCTTCCCTCTTTTTCATCAATCTTCCTCCCTATCCCGCCCTTTTCTTTTCATTTCTTTTTGCATTTTTCGAGGCGACAACTCAAACAATTTTTGGTTTTACAAATTAAACATCATTCGTATTCATTTTCATTGTCATTTTGTTTTCAGGATGGCAACAAAAGATGCCCTCATAGCCGAAGAAGGCACTCATATATCAGGTGACACTGCCACTTTCGACAAAGTTAGTCTTTTTTTCACATGGGTTTTAAAATTGCGAAATTTTCGTTTCCAACTTAAGAATACTATGTACTGCGTTAAGAATAGAAAGACGTTGTCTGTTTGGAAAAGCTTTTCATTCCATATTTGTCTGTCAAAATTTGCTTTTTCATATCCTAAATCTTTGAATATGATAGTCTGATAATTTCAGAATGCTGAACGTGTCAACTTCGAATTGGAGCCAAAGTCGATTGGATTGACAAAAGAGCAACTTGAGAAGTACAGGAATGATCCATTCTGGAAGCCAGTTAGGTATCCATCATATTCATATAGACTAATTGTCAATTAAACTGTCAATTGTTCAGAACAATCTTGTTTGCCCTCTTCTGGCTCGCATGGATCGCCATGTTTGGCGGAGCAATTGCAATTGTGTTGATGTCCCCAAAATGCGCGGAAAAACAGAAACCAGAATGGTGGCAACAGAAGGTGTCATACCAGGTATCATATTCAAATTGAGTAGGAAACGAGGGATTAGTATGGATATTCTCTTGAGAGAACGTGTGACCTCTTATTCAAAGCGCCTGTCAGTGTTTATCTCGACAATTAATCATATGCGCAATGAAGAGAATGATCAAAATAAAAGGAAGGAAACAGAGTGGATGGCTGAGTAGAAGGAGATGGATAAGTGTAACAATTGAAAAGAGAGTGATTGTCACCCAATTGTTTCCTATTCAAATATATCTAAATCCTTATGAGAATATATTCCATTTATAGATTCTCACTGCAACATTCCGTGATACCGATGGAGATGGAGTTGGAGATTTCGCTGGTATTACCGAGAAACTTGATCTATTGAGAAAGGCGGGAGTGACAACAATATACCCGACACCAGTGATTGAAATAAGCTCGGGAGACTACTATAATGCACATGATGTAGTTGATCACATGAAGGTTGATAAGAGATTTGGAAGGGAAGAACAATTCAAGGAACTTATTGATACTGTACACAAAAGAGGTAGTTGTTAATACTTGAATCATTGAATGATCAGATATATTCAGATATGTATATTGTCATGGATCTGCCAGTCTCGTCCGTCAGTATCCAACATCCGTGGTTTTTGGACAACGATAAAGACAAGTTCATTCTCGCAAAACCGACTGATGCCGGGTTCAACAAGACAAACTTCTTCCCATTCCATGGATCATCAACATTGAAGTAAGACCATTTTATAAATTATATAACTTATCTAATCGTTTTTCAGATATCTTGGTTTTCCAACAAGCGAAAACCCAGTACTCAATTGGAAAAATGAACAAGTGAAAGAAACAATCAAAGGAACAATCAAGAAGTTCTTACTGCTTGGTGTTGACGGATTCCATATTGATCATGTTAGTCAACTCGCTGTTGATGCTGTTGGAAAAACAAATGTATGAATTAAATGATATGATATGATAACGATGGTAGAATTACAGCATGATGATGCAATTGCGACATTGAAGGAAATCACTGGATTTATCAAAACATTTGCTGCATCTCAAGATGAATTGGTTGAAAAGAAGATGTGAGTATTTGATTGAAGTAGTTGTTTATTATATTCTTTCTTTTCAGAGCATTATTCTCATCAATAAAGGATATCGAAGAATTGCATTCAAGTGCCCGTGAAACTGGTGACTTACATTATGTAATTGACAATACATTCGCAAATATGAACAAAGAGAAATGTGGAGCATCAATCGGACAATGTGTCCATAATGCACTTGATGCTGCATATAAACGACACGAGGTATGTTGACTAACTTATTATTATCTTCTGTCTTCTAGATTTTGAAGTATATTACTCCATCAAATGTAAGTTGTTGAGTGAAACAAAAATAGAAATAGTATGTGATTGTTGAATTGAAAAGGAATGTGTAGATTGTGACAATGATCAAATGACTATTAGATGCATGATATACTTCGACATTCTAAAGAAAAATACAATATTTACAGAAGGATGATTTCACTCCATACTGGCAATTCTCAAATGCCGATTCATCTCGTTTGTCATCTCGATTTGAAACAGCCGATGCTCATTTGCTCACATTCCTTCAATTGACACTTCCTGGAGCAGTATCACTTTATTATGGACAAGAATATGGATTGAAAGATGGACTAACAAAGACAGGAACAGACAATCATAGAGGTGTTATGCAATTCACACCGACTGGAGATGATCATCATGGATTCTCAAATGATCAACACGAAATTTTCTTCGGTGAAACAAAGAATAACTATGAGAATGATAACTATGAGACACAATACTACAATGATAAGTCACCACTCAAAGTACATCGTAAATTGGCATTGCTCCGTGGTCGTGATGAGTCATTAGTTGTCGGTGAAACAGTCCGTGATGAGATTGTCAATGATGTTATTCTCTTCTCGAGATTCGTTCGTCACAATGATACTGTCAGTGGATTCGCATTCGTCTCTGTCTTGAATTTCGGTATTGTTGATCAAAAGATTGATTTCAAGACTGAACCATATAACAAAGTAATCCCAGCCGGAAAGGAAATATCAGCTGCACAGGTACTAGTGATATTTTCTGATAACAGTCAAAATATCTATAATTATAGATTGCAATTGTATCAGCAAATGTAACAACATATGCACCACACGACAAGATCAATTTGGCTGAAAATACACTTGATATTCCAGCCAAGTCTGCTATACTTTTCAAACTTTGAATACATTTGACAACCTCGTGACCTAAATACATCCCCGTTAATGATATTTTAATTTGATGAGAAATTTGATCAAATAAATGTTTTGAATTTATTCAGTTGAAACGTGACGTGAATGATAAGGATGATGATATAGAATGAGTTAGTTATTACACGAGATTACTCGACAATAAACTAGTGACCGCTAGAAAAAGTAAGTGACCATTCGGGAGTCAAAAGACGGAAGTGGATTCAGAATCCGCTGACAACAGCTAATAATGACCCATTTGAACTTCGAAACTCGAATGCCACTCGGACAGGCTGTTGTCGATCAATTCCTTGGATTGAAACCACATCCTACTAAAATACAAGCAACATATATATGGATCGACGGAAGTGGCGAGAATCTGAGATCAAAAACAAGAACATTCGACAAACTGCCGAAGTCGATTGGTGCGTATCCGATATGGAATTACGATGGATCATCAACTGGTCAAGCAAAGGGAAGAGATTCGGATAGATACTGTAGACCAGTGGCTGTGTTTGCTGATCCATTCCTCGGTGGATCGAACAAATTGATCATGTGTGATACATTGGATCATGAA
The DNA here is from genome assembly GCA_963573275.1 of Caenorhabditis uteleia. Lineage (NCBI taxonomy): Eukaryota > Metazoa > Nematoda > Chromadorea > Rhabditida > Rhabditidae > Caenorhabditis > Caenorhabditis uteleia. The sequence continues at coordinate 9,663,928 of OY752136.1, forward strand.
ATGAAACCAACACGTATGTTATCAGTAAATATCAGTGTGTTATCACCTGTATCATCATTACAGCAACAAATCACCGTCAAATGTGTGCCGAGATAATGCATGAAGTTCGTGAACATCGTCCGTGGTTCGGAATGGAACAAGAATATTTGATTGTCGACCGAGATGAGCATCCACTCGGATGGCCGAAACACGGATTCCCAGCACCACAAGGCAAATATTACTGTAGTGTTGGAGCCGATCGAGCATTTGGCCGCGAAGTTGTCGAAACTCATTATAGAGCATGTCTCCATGCTGGTATCAATATCTTCGGTACAAATGCTGAAGTGACACCGGGACAATGGGAATTCCAAATTGGAACATGCGAAGGAATTGATATGGGTGATCAATTGTGGGTTGCCAGATTCATTCTTCATCGTGTTGCCGAACAATTTGGTGTCTGTGTATCACTTGATCCCAAACCAAAGATCACAATGGGAGACTGGAATGGAGCTGGTTGTCATACCAATTTCTCGACCGAAGAAATGCGTGCACCAGGTGGTTTGGCAGCCATTCAAGCAGCAATGGAAGGGCTCAAACGAACACATCACGAGGCAATGAAGGTGTATGATCCACATGGTGGACAAGACAATCTCCGTCGTTTGACTGGAAGACACGAAACATCATCGGCCGACGAATTCTCGTGGGGAATCGCTAATCGTGGTTGCTCAATCCGTATTCCAAGACAAGTTGCATCCGAAGGTCAAGGGTATTTGGAGGATCGTCGTCCATCGTCAAACTGTGATCCGTATGCCGTGACTGCCATGATTGCTCAGAGTATCTTGATGGTTCCAAATTGAATATTTTTGTCATAATACCCCTACGAATGAAGCTTATTTTAAAACATTCTGATTCTAACCTTTTATTAAAGAAACATAAAACAACTAAAATCTGAACAACAATCAATTTTCAATAGTTTTTGAAATGAACTTATTGGAATTGAAATAAACAAAAAGGCATGCAGCAGACAGACGGCTCATAAGCTCTTCTCTTTCGATTCCATGAGACCATTCAACGGATCCCCATGTTTCTGCTTGAACTCTTTGCTCCAATGTACCGGCATCAACAGCAGCAACAGCATCGATATGATGACGGATCGCATTGTAGGCAATTACGAATGATTTTATCTGAAAAAAAACAGTCAGAGGCAATTTTGTATAACTGAAAGTACCGATTCAGTTGCATAAAGAATTCCAACCAACGCAGGAAAGTTGTGTTGTCTTATCCATTTTTCAATTTTCAGCTTATCTGCTTCACTCGCAACATCACAATCCAAAATCGATTCGCTCGCTTTGACATTGATTCCCAAATCAGAGTTGATATTTTTGATGAGTGGTGTCCAGCTCTCTTCTTGGCATCTGTGTAGTTTCGAACTTTCAGTGTTGAAATATAAAACAGTGTCTCCCTCAATATAGTCGAGCACCTTTTGCGTGATAGATTCTCTGAAATTAGATGTGTTGAACATTTTGAATAAGAGGATAAGGTACATACGAAGTCTGTTCGAGTGGATTATCTTGAGATGTGAATGCCAATCCAGTCAAACGCATTTGACCAAGTTTTAGAAATTCGTCTTGAGAAGCCCATTCTTCAGCAATTGCAAGAGCAAGTGGATATGAATCTAACTGTAAATTTATCACTATCAGCATATAAATAGACTTGATAAACTTTGTGTTGATATGCATATTACTTTTTATTGAAAAAGAGGCGATCCATTATGTCAACAAGTTTTCCTCAATACTTTCTAACTTTTCACCCGTTTGGCCTTGAATCATAAAATAAATAAACATGTGAATTGTTGCTATTATTCGACTACTTCTGTTTCATATTCATTTCCTTATCTATATTTTCTTGTTAAGTACTCTAATTTGATATCATAAAGGAATTATAGGTTGATGTGATCACTTTTCGATTATTTGCATAATAAAATTCTATTGATTTTTATGCGTTTCTTTCGTTCTGATATTTCACTTACTATGTTTTTCAATTGTGAAATGATGAAATAAATATCAGATTGATGTGATGACTGCTCATAACCTTGCTCTACATCTTATTGTGGTTATTATTTTTGCTGTGGTGAGTATTTTGACTGTTCGTGAATGAAAATTGATATTTTTCAGTTCTTACTACTTCTTCTGTTTTTATGCAGAAAAGCAGACGCTCAATTAATATCTCGATTTTCTTCTAGAAAGTCTAGTCAAAGTTCAATGAAAATATCTCAATCTTCATTAAAGGTTTGCCTTCATCCTTCAATACTATTTCATGAAAAGAAATGTAACTTCATCAGAGGTTTATTACAGATCACACCGAAACAATGTGCAGTTAATTTGGTAAATCAACCAAATAAACTGGAACGAAAAGCATCATTTGTTTAATTATTACGGGAATATAAATTTTACATTTTTCAAAAACGAATAAAACGTTTACCTTAAGAACTTGTCCACCTTGGGTCTTCAATGTCCGATGATCGAGGGTAATCTTATGAATTGTATTTCCTGACTCATCATTTTCATTAATAATTCCAACTTCCTACAATTATGTTGATAGAAACAAAAACAGAATGACCACGAACCTTGTAGAATCTCTTTGGTTTTGCCAATGCAGTTGCAGATGCTGGATTCGAAGCGAATCGGCGAAATACCAGACTCAATGGATTCATATCGAATTAATCTATGAACATATCAATGAGTTGATGATAACACATATCATTTCAGTATTAATAAGACAACACGTACTTAGTAACAAACAAAAGAGTAACACAAATATGGCAATGATTTATGGCAACTCAAAAAATGGCAAATTAATCTCAATATAAAACTTTCGAATGTGGAAAATGCAGGGTATTATTTACATCGAAAAATCAAAAATAGGAGTTGAATGTTAAATGAATCATATCTAAATTTGTATATTCGTCAACATTTATGTTTCATGTTTTTCTACTTCATCTATAAGCATTTCAACTGATCCTTCATCGACGAGTATGAACTTCTTATGCGGTTTGCTGAACATGTGCATTTCTCCTGTGATTGAAATGATTGATTACAATTATTGGATAGTGACTAACCGGTATAAATATCGAACCACATTGCGTGAAGATCAACTGTTTTTGATACAAGAAACTCTTTCAAAAAACCATGACTTGCAACGTTTTCCAATTGTTGTAAAGTGTTGATTTGAGATAGTTTATCTTCGACGTTCAACTTGTTTTCTGGATCAATCAATGCGGAAAAGCTACATATCGGCTATTTGTATGACTTTGTGGTTCAAACTTACGAGAACAGTGGGTTGTCACTAACAAACTCGATCGGTTCGGCGGTTTTATCAGCGAGTCGTTTCTCTAATTTTTTCAATGAGTTGAATCCGTGCCGCCTCAGCCAATGATCCATCGGAGATTCGGCATCAAACGATTTCGGGCATTTGTGTAAATTATACAAGGTATTTATGGCCTAGAACCAAAACTTGTATATGATATAGCCTTGTTTCTATAACATACTTTACAGTCGGAATGCCCACAAACAATAACGTGATTAATTTTACCACGCTTGACAGCTAATTCCAATGCAGCAGGCTCAGTTGTAACAGATACTTCATATCCAGATGGTCCTTCAAACAATTTATCGTGAATATTATGAAGAATATCTTACCATAGTTATTAGCATGTGGAATCATATTTCCTGAGTTTCTAACAACAAACATGTCTCCGACTTGACTTGAAGTGATTCTAGCAGGAAGAAGACGAGAATCCATACAGGTGAAGAAGACAGCCGTTGGATGCGGATTGTCACGAATATGTTCAAATTGCTTCACCTGAAATATTACGTTGATACTAATTAAGGCATATCATTAACGTACCAAATCTTTCCGAACAGTCTGCCGGAACTTGATCACACCATTTAGAATTTTTTGAAGACCCGGCATCTAGAAATGTTATTGTGTTTAAACGTAAATTACTTGCAAAGATACTTGTTCGATTAAAACGAATAATCAACTGAATAACCGAAAAATGAATAACATTTATTTATTTCTTTACGGAACCTATAGTTACTATTCAATTCTTAGATATACATTATTCGTTTGTTATCTAATTATTATTTTTGTTGTTCTTCTCGAACACCTGGAGTTGTTTCGAGGTCTTTGTACTTCGGATATCTATAAACGAAAATGAAATTGATAAGAAGAAGCAATACATACTTTTGTGGCTTGTGGTCTCCGGCTCCGATACCTTCCGAATGCACTTGTGGTGCTCTTTTTTCGGTGTTTGAATCTTGTTCAAGTTGTGCCTGTGATAAAATGGGTTAATTTTTTTGATTAAACGGCAGAGATTTAGAATTTAATGATAACAGATAGTACGTGACTTTGTTCTTCGTTTAACTATTACACTATAACGACAGAGAATGTTCTCTGGTTTATCAATAAATCAATGCCACTCCGAGTTTTTCAAAGTTCATAAATATCAATTGTACCTGTTGTTTCATTCTGTTGAATGCGATTTCTTGATCCGATGGTGGGAATCGTCGAGTTCCGCGAAGCCATGACTGCCACTCTATGTCGGGCTCAATTTTCGGTCCATTTGCGGGTGGTTCGAACCCTCTATAATCAGATATTAATTTTTATTCAACGATATGACGTTCGGATTACCTGGATACATTTTGACGAGAATTAGTGATTTCGTAGAATCGGTTTCCAGCTGTATCTTCAGCCACATAATTCTAATATCAGTTGTATTCAAACTTTATAAAATCCGATATACCTTTTTCGAAAAGTCATTTCTGAGATATTTCCATAGATTTGAAGCAACTCTTCCCCATGCTCCTTGTCTGCTCATCTGATTTTATTGTTATTTTCCTACATTACAAAAATTGGAAAAATAATCCCATCGCTTTTGAAATCGATAAGTGTGTTTCCTATGAAACTTTGAACAGAAAAGTCGAAACCATTAATTTATTATAAAAAAGCATGAGATAATAAAGAGAAGAGGTTGTTATCGTATCGAATACTTAAACTTCTGAATAAAAAGGGGGAACACAACAATTTTTGAGATGCTGAAAAACTTAAATATAATATAGTTCGAATAATTTATAGGGTCGGTTAAATATGGGAATTAATAAGAACAAAAGGGAATAAAAGTCAAGGTTGGAGTAGGGATCACAAAATGATTAGCATGGTGGTGGTGGTGGTGGGGCTGGGGCAGACAATAGTTGAGACAAATCTGGCATTCCAGGCATTGGTGGGGGTGGTGGTGGTGGCGGCATGAATCCAGCCATTCCCGAGTTTGGCGGCGGAACTGGCATTGGCATAGAATTTCCTCCGTAATATCTGGAAAAATAACAGGGATATACAAATTTACTTATAGAATCGTACTGTTTTTGTCCTTTTGCACCTCCTCCTCGAGCTCCAGGAGTATAAAACTCGCTATAATCTTGCTGTCCCATGTATGGTTGCTGTTGTTGTTGCTGTTGTTGGTAATACTGGTTTTGATACGCCATATTTTGGTAGTGATCTGAATTAGGTTGATAACAATAGATAATTATTCATGAAACCATACCATAATATCCCTGCATTCCGTTTTGTGCTTGTTGATCTTCTTCAGCTTTCGGAGGTCCAAACAAGTCTCTTGGATTTTGATAACCAGGTCTTGGACGATTAGCTGTCATTGGCTTCTGCATTTGTGCTTTCACATCTCCAGCCGCAGCAGCTACACCAGCCGCCGGAGTTTCACCAAGCTCTGCCATCAAAGCACTATATTCATCATCCATCCCAGCTTCTTGATACATGCCCGCTGGATTTTTACAATCTCGAGAGATATGGCCAAATGCACCACACTTGGCACACTTGATTTGATTGGTTACGTTCGGAGCATCGGGGCATTCCCATGACTTGTGTTCGTCAGATCCACAGTTAGAACAACGTGCTCCACTGTAATGTTTTTCTATTTGATTCTGAATGCAATAGTAAAACTTACTTTGCCAAATCCTCCGGTCTGAATGTTCCATTGAGTAACGCCAATTCGCGAAGTTGGAGTTTTCGAAGCTCATTATTATCAGGCAAAGCAGTTGCTTCCGCGATTACTTGTCTGATTTTTTCACAGGCTTTTTTTATAACATTCATGTCCGTTCCTGTTACATATGCATGTAATGGTTCATTTTCTCCAGGCATCGGACCCATGCGATTTGTCAGTTTTCCTTCCTTGATTGATCCTTTTCCTCTGAAAATCATTTATGATTTCAAACTCTGAGAGAAATTCAAACCTAATAATAATTTTAGCCCCTGTTTCAGCTTCTAAGCTTTTCAGTGTATTACCACGTGGACCTATCAATAAACCGACAAAATTGAGCTCCGGAAATTGCTCTTGTGGAATCCAAACTTTGTCATGTTGACGTATATTTGGTGCACGGTAGTCGGCTGGTGGTTTGAATGAAGAATTTATCTTCAAAAGTGCTTGAATCTTCTCGTGACGAAGTTGTTCCAATTCTTGCCGCTTTCTAACATCTCTCGTGTTCAACCGTTTACCATTGGCATCGTAGACCGGTTCGGGCGATGGACTTCTGAAATACGAATATATATTTACGAGAAATGCGCGCCCTATAAATTAAATTTCTGTAAATTTTATAATTTTTATATTAAATTTTTTGAAACGATTTTCCGCTCTGCGTCTTGTAATTCTAAACGCTAAATTTATTATGATTAGGATTAGGAAGAAAGTATTGCAAATATGATTGGCGCACATCGACATGTTTTGTCTGAAATGCTGAAAAGCAGTTATATGGGAATTAGTATTATGAAATATCAACGACCCAATTGTATGAATCTGAAAACGCAATTCCAAAAACAAAATTAAGATTAAATTAAAATGTTTGCAAATGTCAACTGTTGTAGAAAGTCTGTAACAGAGAATATTGTCGCGATTACAGATTCAAATGTTTCGAAATTGTCTTGCACTATATTTTCACGCATTCTTTCCCTAATACAAAAAACTTGCCTTTCTCTTCCTTCTGGAACTCCAAAGTCAGCCAATCTCAATTTTCGAGTAGCATCTTCGATTTCGAGTTGAACTGAAAAGGCGGCAAATGCCGCGAATATTAGTAAACCAATAACTTTGATCGATGTGAAAATACAGAAAATACATACCTTCTCAAATTGACATTTCAACGTATTGGGCTTTCTTATTGTTAAACTTACCTGTTAAAGGAGCATTATAGCTCACATTTCTTCCAAACAAAAATAAAAAATATATAAGAAACTTACGCAAATATGCGGTCCGTTGTTCTTCGGTAAGATCGGCTGGCAAAATCGTCGGCATTCCAGGAACAAAGCTTTTCGTTGTCGACCAGCGACTTTTTCTTTCCCTTGAAACATTATTATATAAGACAGATCAGTAAACAGTAGAGTACCTTTTGACTGGATTTATTGGCACAACCGCACCAACCGTAATAGCTTCAACTGGAATTTGACCACTTTCCACAGCAGCCGCCAAATCTTCACGAATGAGAGGATTTATAACTGGCTCACGAGCTCTGTGAGGACTATTTGGGACCATGAGTGGACTTCTAAACACAAAGTTAATTTTCAAGTGTATATTCGAAAAATTACCTTTCTCGTCGTCTATCACGATTACTTCTTTCCCTGCTTCGACTACGTCGACGGTCTCTTGAGCGAGATCTTCTTTTCCTTTCCCGATCTCTTGAACGAGAACGATCACGACGATCACGATCACGCTCGCGAGATCTTGATCGATCTCTCTTCTTTCTATCTTTTTTGCGTTCACTGCGATCGCGATCTCGATCACGCTCGCGATCTCTTGATCGACTTCTTGAACGGTCTCGACTCTTCGAAGGAGAACGAGGCTCTTAAAAATATGCTTAAGAAAGTTCAACAAAAAATAGTAATACCTTCTTTGTAAGTTTGCATCACCATTTCGGGTGGCATTCCTGGTCCAGCCATAGTATTATCGTCAACTTCAGCACTTGGTCCCCATTTTCGAATAAAGGGCATAGGCTCAGTGTTTCCACCAGTTTTCGACATCTAAATGAGAATTAATAGTTCGATAATTGAAAATCTGATATAATATTAGATAAAAGTTTTCGTTAAAACGAATATATAAAGAACAAGTATCAATCGAAAAATAAAATGAATTTATAGTGAATAAATTACAAAAAAGATCAACATCGGTTCCAAACGGAGCACCCGCGAAAAATATAGAATAGGAGATTATTTCAATATTTCAAAAATGGAGTCTATTCTTCCATCTTCTCTTCATTTTCTTTTGATTCTTCTTCAACAACTGGTGCTGATTTTGCTTTTTCCGCAGCTTTCATCGCAGCTATTCTCTTCTCTGGCTCGATTTCTCCACTCTCCACGATTTTCACTACCATTTGAGGTTTGCCAGACGGCGTTCCCTAGAAAAATATTGTAAGTAAATGTTTTCTACATTAAATATACCTGTTGTTCGATTTGGCGTACGATATTCATTCCTTCAACGACATGACCGAAAACTACGTGTTTTCCATCGAGCCAATCGGTTTTTTCTGTGCAAATGAAAAACTGAGAACCGTTAGTGTTCGCTCCACAGTTAGCCATAGATACTGTACCAGGCATTGTATGGCGAAGCTGTAACAAACTATGAATCGAATTATCCATTATAAACTCACTATAAAATTCTCGTCTTCAAACTTGGTACCATAAATCGACTTTCCTCCAGTTCCGTCACCTTTTGTGAAATCACCACCTTGTAACATGAATTTTGGGATAATACGATGGAAAGTCGACCCTTCGTAACCATATCCTCTTTCACCGGTACATAAACAACGAAAGTTTTCAGCGGTTCTTGGAGTTACATCAGGTCTCAATTCAATAACAATTCTGCCGATGTATCTGATTCCAACTTTGACACCAAGATATACTCGTGGAAGTGTAGTTGTTTGTTGCGTGCTTCCAGATTCTATCTCATTCTCATCATCTCCTTCATTTTCTCCTCCTTTTCCATATTTTTGAAGCCACTCGTCATCTGCCCATACTGGTTTTTGTGATCTTTCAGTGGCTTTGGGTGGACGAGCAAAATTGACACTAAATATAATGTTGAAATTAAGACTAAATGTCCGACTCACCGAATGGTTTTTCCAAAAAGCTCACTTTCGTTCATGTTATCGATTGCAGCGGCAGCGTCTTCGGCTAGATCAAACTCAACGAATCTTAAATTTATAATTAGATATATCGAACCAGCTACGGGGTTGATGTCAATTAATTTGTCCGCATAATTTAATTTTGAAAGCGTTTTACTTCCGTCTCTGATTTTCGGAATTATTCTAAAATGAATGAAATACTCACCCAAATCCTCGATGTTTCCCCGTTTCATAATCCATCGGAATCGAAATAGCAACAACATCTCCGAATGGAATGAAGGCAGACATTAGTACCTTTTCCGTTACTTCTTCATTGAAACCTCCAACATACAGTGTCCTTTTCCGATTGTGTGGGAAGTTCGAGTTTTGTGCCATCTGAAAGAAGTCGATGTAGTAGGTCTCCGAGTTTCATAGAAAGAAACATCGTCATTCGATATAAATGTGGCTGTGAACCAAATTTCAACAAATAATAAATAGTATACAAGTTATTTGGAATAATTTATTGATTGGATAATTTAAAAGAAAAATGGAAATTTTATTGATAACAATGAAACAGCTGAAAATCGACAATGATAAAGAATTTTCAGAAAAAAAAGTTAAAGAGTTCGAAAAAGCTGGTAATCACTTAATAATTATCATTTGAGAAGATCATAGAACAACACGAATCAACCTCTTGATCATCAATACCTTCTTCGGTCACGGCTTCTACTTCTACGTCGTCCACCGCCGCCGCCGCCACCACCACCACCATATCCACGACCTCCGCCACCATAATGATCACGACCACCACCGCCACCGCCATATCCACGATCTCGGTTTCTGCCGCCGCCACCTCCGTAGCCTCCTCCGTAACCACCGCCGCCACCGTATCCACCACCTGATTCTCCACCGCGGCTTGACGGATAATGACCAGCTGCATCAGCACGTCGTCCTCGTCTTCCATATAACCGATCTCCAAGCTCGGACGAGATGGCTTTTAGGTGCATGAAATTGCAGAATCCTCCTTTACTACATGTAGTAACTTCGTGCTGGCGACAACGAGACTCTCGGAAATCAGTTACGGGGCACAATTCAGCATAAATGGGCTGTCCATTGAACCTGAAAGTATCTGTCAAAAGGTTTTATTCTAAAACTTTTGTGAGATACGAGATAAAATATTTGCACTCAGATGGCCCCTGTGCCTCATTTCTTCATTTCAGTTTACCGATAAACCGTACAGTGGCACACCATCATCACCGTGCTACAGTGAAAAAATCAATCAAAAGACAAAAAATGAAATACTCACCATCGATTGTTAAGGTCATTTTTGGCCTTTTCCGCATCTTCTTCTTTCATGAATTTCACGTAGACATTTCCAACCATGTGCTCTCCAATATTCTCACAAACGTTGATTTCTTCAACTTCTCCATACTTTCTCTCCATTTCAACGAACACCTCTTCATAAAAATCATCAAAATACTTTTGTTCTTGATCATTTCTTTTACCAACCTCTGTAAGAATTACGTTGTAAAAAAACCATAAAAACATTATAACTTACTGTCAAAAGCATCAGCTTGACGAACATCTACAACAGGATTGTGATAAAAGTTTTTGAGTACAACAGTCGGCGAAAATGTTGGTGTGTGATGTGCTCGTGAACATTTATCTCCGTGACGACATGCTCCTGTTTTGAAAAAAAAGGAGCAATTGACTTTATCCTTTTCTGTTCCATAAATCGACGCAAGATATTCGGCTCCTGACAAGCCGTCACCGTAAGACATGACTGTCTGAAAAAATATAAATGAATTATTGGAATCTAGTAGTATTAAGAGGGCCACTAGTAAGAAACAAAAAACATCAATGAGGACGATACATAACCGATGTAAAAAAATAATAACCAAAAGAGTTCATAACGAGCAAGGATCGATTGGAGCAAAAACACTTTTTGTGAATGAACGACTACGGTATGACCTTTCGATTACTGTTTTCTTTAAATGTCGTAAATATAAATTCGAATTGTGGAAGAGGGCACACAAATGTGGGCGTGTCCTTCCATTGCAATGAACGGGCACACCATTATGACCCCGTTGGTGCGTATACGCGCATGCATATTTCTCCACCATCTGCCATTTGAGTAAGAGAGGCCATACAAAAAAAACAGCACATTGTTCTAATTTCGAAAATTACAATTACCCAAGATGTGTCAAGATGTTCAACGGGCGAATGATGGTCAATCTAAATCGATAAAATGTTGGTCTGTAAAACCTTAAAACATTAATTAATGTAATAACAGATAGCAAAACTTTATTTGCAGAAGAGTACATATCAATCTATAAATTATGCGATAAATAAAACAAATCTATAATGGCATCATTTAACTTTAAATCAAAGTAGCAGGCAATATAAGTGACATCCTAGGTAAAACATGTTATAAAATAGATTATATAAAATAAATATTATGCAAGGTACATTTTCTACAAGTTTAGTTTGGTAATTATTGCAATTGAACGTAGTTTGCTGGAATCAGGCCAGATTTTGAAGGATCACTCGCTTTGTGCCCGGTCCACCATTGAACATCGGACTTGTCCGTAATCTGAAAGAATGAATATTGTTATGCGCCGAGAGTAACTCCGATTATATTTCAGAAAATATATACTGACCACAATAACATCTCCGACTTTGATGGTCAATTCATCTTCCTGAAGGGCATCGTAATCGTAAACAGCCGTAGCAGTCGGATGATTGCCAGAGATAGATTGTCTAGGTGTAGCTGACGCACTGGTCTGAAATTGATTATATCCAATAATCGATCGATTGAATTTCCATCAACTACCTCAATAGCTTTAACATAATCACCAGGGAACCAACCAGCCATTGGTTGTCCATTCCTCATTATTTCTCCTTCCCACCAACCAGCTGCACTCTTTTCGCGAACCTTAAGTATAGAAATTACAGTCGTATTCAAAACTGTAATATCACCTTAATATGATCTCCAACTTTGATTGCTAGTTGATTTGGTGCAGATGCCACAAAATCGACAATAGCTTTGGCCTCTAAAATCACTGTTGGGGCTGTGGTCACTGATGATGCAGCAACATCCGAGCCATTTTTATTAACATAGTTGGCTGGGAAAATGCCTTCTTTTCCGTTACATTTACCCTTCCACCAATCATCGTTCCTGTAAATAATTGTATAACTTAAATCAATTTCTAGAATATATACAAACCGATCGTGATGTCGTTTAGGCATTTATAGAATAAAATGAGAAAAATATGACTAAATAAACGTCAAGAACAGAAGGAAAGACACTTGAGAAAATAAAACAACTCACTTCTCGAGCACGAGAATTCGATCTCCAACTTTCAGACTAAGATCCGTCGACTCAACTGCATCGAAATCAAAGATGGCAGTGTAGTATTCTCCAGGTGTTTCTACAATTTTTGGTTTTTTAAATAATTTGAGACAGATTCAGACTAACCATTTTGTAGAGTGACATCTGATGGAACAACATCGTATTGTGCTGCAGATGTCGGTGACAAAACTGGTTTTGTTGGTGACCCTCCTATTGGTGTTCCTGATTCACTTCCTCCCACAACTTTCACATAACTTTTTGGGAACCATCCAGATTCTCCAGTTGCTTTCTTTCCGTGCCATTTCATCTCTTGTTTTTCGAGAACCTAAAATCATATTTTCATTTGTACTGATAATTTACTCTCACATCAATAGTATCTCCTTTCGCAAAAGATAAGTCATCCTCGTTCCTTGCTCTCCACTGGAATTGAGCAACACACTGACAAAGTACTGGTTTCGTGGTTTCTGTATTGTGTTGATTTAAACATAATTTCAGGAAAGATACAAACCTGCAACCGGATTCGCCAGAACTTTTGCGATTTCTGCTTTTCTGAGTGATCCCTCTTCTGGTATTTGATTAAGTGATGTTGATGGAGTGACATTTGGTGGCATATTCTGTATTGGTGGCTCATTTCCATGTTGTGGTACACTGGCGATCGGCTCCACAAATTCTTCTGGGAACCATCCGACCTTATCTCGTAGCTGTCCAGCTCTCCATCCAGGTTCAGCGGCATGTGATTGGAATACGATTATAACATCTCCGGGTTCAAAACTCAATTCATCCTCAGAACGGGCTTCGAACGCATACAATGCTCGACATTTTGATGTTTCATGAGATGAATCAATATGTGCAGATGCATTCGAAACGGAGTTCCTACTTTCGGATGTTGGAATGTGTGGTTGATTCGGAACTTGTGGTCGAAAAACTGGTGCATTCGTCTTATTTGAAGTTGCTGATGCAAACGGATCTTTTTCCGAGTTTGAAAATGGATCGGTTGGAGCAGAAGATCCAAATGCAGCATCGAATTGGGAACTGGCATTATCAAAGTCCGCAAATGCATCTTGTTGAGAAAATGGAGTAGCGTTTTGTGGTGGAACAGGAGCAGATGAGAAGCCATTTGTAACAGGTACAGATGCAACTGGAGATGCTACTTTTCTAGTTGCTTGAACTTCAGATATTTTAATTTGAGCCTGTTTTTGAGCATGGATAAGTAACTCGAATGCCTTCCGATAGTCTTCTCTTCTCGATAAAAGCTTCGAATGAACATCATTCTTATGACTCGCCTCTTTCTGTTGCAATACTTCCTTCTGTTTTAATGTTTTCTCTTTCTCGGTAACCAATTCAATCGAACATTCTTCAATCGCTTTTCTCATTGCATCTCGTTTCTTTCGCAGGTTTTCCAATTCGTTCTTCCGATTTGTCGTATCTTTATGAGCACTCTGCATTTGTAACAGTTGATGTCCCATTTCTTGAGATTCAATGGCCAGCTGAAAATAATGCATGTTTATTAGTGTATTAATTTATTCTGTACTTGTTGATTTTCCTTTTGCAGCTCCTGAATCTTAGACACTTTAGAATCTCGTGATCCTCTCATATTTTCAATAGACGATGTAACCTCGGCAACTCCGTCTTTTGCTTTTCCAATGTCTATTTCAATGTCCGTTGCTTTTTCATCCAAAGCTTGCAATTGGAACGTCAAAGTCTTTTCTCTCTGTTGCCGTTGTGTTAGTCTTTCGTTTTCTTGTTGTTTTTGAGACTAAATTATATTTAAATATTTTAAAATTATGGTTTCATTATTCTAAAAATACCTGCATTTGCTTGACTTTAGCTTTTTCCATAGCCAATTTCCTTTGTCTTTCTTCTTCTTCTTTCTTTTTCTCCAGTTCCATTCGCCTTCTGTTTTCCTCTTCCTCTCTTTGTTGCTCGATTATTCTTCGCCTTTCTGAAAGTTTTTTCGATTTATTATTATGTTAAAAATTATATTCATTAATACCGAGTTCTGCTTGTCGTTCTAACTCAAACTGTCTTTCCTTCTCTTGTCGTTCACGTTCCCTTCTTGCTTCTTCTTCTCGTTCTTTTTTCTCAATTTCAGCTCTTCGTCGATTTTCTTCTTCCAATAATATCAACCGTCTTCTCTCTAGTTCTGCTTGTCCTTTTGCTAAGTTGTCTTGTCGTTTATCTTCAAATGTTTTTGGTGCAGGACTCTTTTGAGGTGGTTCTGCTTCAGGATCGAGCTCTGGTGTGTTATTTGCGGATCTTGACATTCCACACATTCTAACTAATTCGACAGGTGTGGTTTTAGGCATTGCATATCCAGCCTATATTTTATCAAATGATTCAAAAACAAACTTTAATTTACCTTGAACATTTCAATCATAAACTGCGAAATACAGTATTCATCGACTGATAACTTTCCATCTCGATTGACATCGGATAAAGACCAAATATGAGCAAGTACGTTGGTTGGTAATCCACTTAATCCAAGTGCACTTCTACCTGCATGACTGTTCAGAAATCCAACACGATCCTGTAAGAATACATATATTTTAGGAGCAAATCTTGAAAACATACTTTATCGAGCGCATTGAACAATTGACTATATTTGAGCTTATTGTGATGCGGGATGACCCAGTTTTCAAGTTGACGACCATCAAACACACTTCGATCTGTGGATGGAGAACCTGAAGAAATTCTATGTTTTTTATAATTATTTTATATCAAAATGTACTTGAAATGGAATTGTGTCGAGATTGTACCGTTTGACTAATTGGAAGAGGTGCAGTAGGATAATTTCCAAACCCTTGTGATTGTCTTCTTTCAACTGTTGTATTTGAGAAATCAACACCTGAATTGGATATAATTCAGTTCAACATGGTTTCAGAGAGTAACTTACTTCCATGGCGGCTATTTGTCCAATTCATATTCTGCATTGGTGGTTGCATTTGAGGTTCAAGTGGCGTATTTCTAGCTGGTACTACATACAATGATGGTGGAAGTTGCGGTGGAAGTGGCAAGCCAGCTATACAGTTGAATGCTAATCTCATTGCTATACAGTACTCTCTAATATCCAGACGACCATCTTTGTCAAGATCTGCTAGTCCCCATACCTAAAACAATTGAATTCACTTAGGAAAACGAATTTTTAGATTAAAATACTGGATTTTTTCATGATAACGCTCGAAAGAACTCACTTGTGCCAATACTGGAGCAGGTAAATTACTTCTCATCAAAGCATTTCTGGCTGTATTTGCATCCATAAACTGCTGTCCACCGGTCAGTTGATTGAAGTGCAGCACATTTTTTTGATATTCAGCCTCGGATACTTCCCATGGGTTTGTCATCTGAAAACAAGCGATTGATTGTGAAATCACACAAAGTTGAAAAAAGATCACAAAAGAGAGAAAAGATAGTGAGGAGCTTTCAAGGTAAATATCAAGATTGTAATTCGATAGATACTCCAGCTATTTACAAAGTGAATTGAAAAAAATACGCATGTTGATTGGAGTCCAAAATGTTACTTTTACAGGGGAATTGTTGATAAACAGAATGACAATGACGATTCATAAGCAGAAAAAAGAAATACGAGGAATAGTGGTGAGGAGCAAAAGCAGTGTGTGTTGGCATTTTCGTCCAGAAGGCTATTTGAATTGGCTGTCTCGCATGCTTCTTTTTCGCGCATCTGAACGTTTGAACCAGAAGAGAGTATATGTACGAGAGAGTATATATGGCCCCACATGTACAACTCCCTTCCAGTTTCTTCCTCTTCTTTTCTTCTTGGGACTCCTCTACTACGCATCGATTTTGCGCACTTTTGCGGACTACGATTTCGTCAAAGGTACCCTCGAAAAAATAATTGTATGCGGCGTTTAAAGGATAGGACATTTCACAGAAAATAAACAAATATAGATGAAGGGAATAAATATAATTGAAACAATCATCATATGATTCATGATAAATAAACTGATGCGGAGAGACCAAAAGTTTCGCGGATGGCCGTGGCCTAAAAAGAATAACATTTTTACGACCACGACCTCCTCTGTCATGTCCCATCAAACGCGTTTGATCAAACATAGAGTTCAAAGCTTATTAAAATATTGTTTCTCACGAGAATTTGAATTAGTTTAACAGTGAAGCTGATTATATTCAGAAAATATTTATGAGAAGCGATCAGTTGATTTGTTCTAACTTACATTCTTGGTACTGTAATAAAATGATTTTATTGTAAAATTATGATGACATAAAATTGAAAACAAGAGAATTAGTTATTGCAGATAAATACGTTAATGATTCATAATGGCCCGTCAATGCTTGAGATCTCAATTAACTCGTTTGGCTTCAATACATAGGACGACCTCTTGCAACTCCTGGAAGTCTGTTCTGACCGGATTGATGGTTCATATTTCTGTTCGAATCGTCGCTCCTCCTATCAACTGTACCAGGTGGAAGTGGAAGCGAAGTGATATCAGGAGATTCACTGAATAGAATGAGGAATTCTCCAACTTTTTTGCATTCTCCGTTTCGCCCGATGCCAAGAGTTAATCCTCCTTGAAACACAGATGTATAAGCTGATCGGATCTTCAAAATATCGCCAGGCCGCCACGTTTCTTGAAATTCGGGATTCATAATAGATGAAGTGATACTGCCTAAAACATAATAACATTGGAGACAGCGGCTATTAGAACAAAATACCCGAGATATCCGACACTTTCATTGTGAGAATCGTTCCTGTTTGAGTTCGTCTAATTTGTCCTGAAAATGAATATTTGGAAAAACTTCAATGTGTTAAAAGACAAACCTGGATCTAATACGACAACAGTGACATTAACACAGTTCATATTCGGTTGTAATTGGGCTAATGTTGTTTCTTGCGTCATCGCAACTAAATTCAGAACATTAAAGTTAGTTTTAAAGAAATGTAATTTTAAAAAAACGAATAAATTTTTATATTTGGCTTTATTTTTTGTTGAAAACGCTGACGTAACTTCTGTGTTGGCGCAAATAAGAGTTTGCGCTTCGCTTTGCGCGGCAGTTCAAACACGGATTTTCGTTATTTGCGCATGGTGCTGTTATTTTTTTCAACAAATATCGCATCATATTAGGCTGGTTATCAGCTTTCAGTTGCGAAGTCATTAAAAAAAACTCTATAAATTTCCCTTCCTATTGTTTTCTCATTTGCATGGTTTTGTACAAGCATCGAAACAATTGATTTTCTGAAGTTTAGTTAAGTAAAGTACAGAAATAAGATTGTTGGTATAAAACAAGCTTTTAATATTTATATTAGACAAAAAAAAACAAAAAAAATATTTATTTACAGAAAATCATCTTTTTCTTCGTCAGTTGAATCTCCAGTTGATACGTCTGGCTGAAATGATTGCAATATATGAAATAACAAAGTCACTCGAAAACATACATTTATGTTCTTTTCAACTTCAATCGGCGTTTGTTTCCTACTGAATATTGAAGAAAATACTGTATTTTGCAACTCGGATATTCTGAAAACAATATCAATTCGAGTGTTCGAATGATAATCCAACAATACCGTCCGAGTATATTGACATTATTTCGGCTGTTGAATTTCGACAAAATAGTAGCCGAAACATCGGAATGACGAGATTGAGTGGAGTTTCTATAATATTGATTAATAATTGATATTCAAACAATTCGGTTATTCATACTTCTGCGCCAATCTCGTTTGTTGTTCATTTGTAACCGAATGCCGTTTTCTGTGCATTGCCATTACATGTTGTGATCGCAATTCTCGATTGATATACGCATAGAGGATTGGGTTGGCAGCCGAGTTGAAACATACCTGCGAATAAAAAGGAGGATATTAGGGAATAGGAAAGAGATGGAATACCAATAGATGAGCAACAAAAAACATGGCTGATAAGGCAGGTGTCATCCATGAAACGGCGATCAAATTGAATTGTGACATTATATTAAGTGTCCATTGTGGTGTCCAGCATAAGAAATAAAACAATATGACTGCAACTATTCGCTTCGTAACCTATCAAATAACACTACGTTTCTCCTTAAACTCTTTGTTTCGATTACCTTTTTTACCCGATTTGATGATCCATCTGGCTTTGATATTCCCCGTGCTCCTCTTATATTTCTCGATGATTTTTGAAGGGCATAGATCACCTAAATATGAGTTATTATGATATATTCTCATATCTCTTAATCTTTACTTGAACATAGAATATTATTATAAGAAATGCAGGTAATGCGAATCCGATCACAAATGTGTATAATGTGAATGTTGCATCCGCATCGAACATACACTTTGATATAGTTGTTCCAGCATGATCTACAATATCATTGGTATACACTATAATAATATCATATATTCACCAGATTCTTCTAATTCTCTCGTTCCTTCTATCAATGGTATCATTCTCATTTTATCAATTTTAACAACAGCTGCCTCAATTAATACAGGTAGAAGGAGTACTGTAGCTGATAATGTACATCCTAATAATACTTTCATTGCTGTTGATTTGCTTCTCATTCTAAAACTCATATATACATTGTTATCATTTGATATCAAATACTTCATTGATTTGACTGGACTACACACAGCCATATATCGATCCCAACTGAGAATTGTCATGAGAAATGAGCTCAATAACTTATTGACACTTTCTCCGAACCAGTATACTTTACACATTGCAACTCCGAATAGCCATTGTCCTGTTAAATTGAATTGAAATATGAATGGAAATGTATGAAACACCTTTGAGTAGATCGACAACGAGAAACGGAAGATGAAGAATTACGAGTAGATCAACAATCGAGAGACCTATATATAGATATGAATATATTGAGATAAACTGAAACAATTACCCAATACATATATAAATACATGATTTGTATTTGACATTACTTTCCTTTTACCAGATTGTACATTCCTTTTCATTGATGTTAGAATATTGATAATCATTAGGATAACTGTTCTATAATTATATCAATTTGTCAAATATATCATATCATAATTTGTTACCCATTTCCTACTGTTCCAATAATGAATAATACTAAATATGATATAGCAAGTACCAATTTGAGTGTAGTCCTTGATGTATCATCATTTGTTTCCTCATTTGTCATGTTCATTTTTCTATATTTTTCTGTAACATGTTTCAGGTTGATAAAGGGTGATAACAACGAATAGGAAAAAAGTATCAGAAGGTGAGTTATACGACAATAATGACAAGGTGATAACATTCGAGATACGTCATATCCGTTGATGGAAACAGAAAACGCACAAAAAACGAGTGGAAAATGAGTAAAAAAAGTGGGAGAAGTATTTGCATTGCAACCCAAATAAAACCTCATACATAAATGATGGATAATGAAACAATATTAATGGAAGAATGGAGGAAGAATAGTTGGTTATGATATAGGATATATAGGGATTAGATAAGATATGAAGGAGAAAAAACACACATATACAAAAGGAGAGAGGCTGAAAATGAAACTATGAATAGATAATAATTGTGACTATAATTATGGATATTATTGATGTGAGATTCATTTCAGTTATTTATGAATTCTTTACTTCTTCAACATAATCGAAACACTCGAGTGTTTTGTTCAAAGTCCGCCAAATAATGTAATTATAATTTCATCTGCTCTCAACTTTTCTATTAACTTTTTCATAATTTCACTTATATTTTCAAATGAATAAAAAACCGAAATAATGGAAAGTGATTTTAACAAATATTATATTGAGTTAAACGAGAAATATGTGTATAAATAACATATTTTGAATGAAATAGACGACGGAAATTGAAAAAAGAATAGGATAAAGAGGAAGAAGCCCACATGAAATTATTGAAATGGATCAAATATATATGCATTCACATATTCCTCCTCGTTTCATTTATTTTGATTCAAAAATATGAGTGATCATGACTTGAAAACTATGAAAATTGAATAAAAAAGAGGAAACATTTTGGGATTTGAAAAATGCGGAAAAGTCATATAATACGATGGAATATGGGAGAGGAAGAGAGCAATGTGGAAGTATTTGGGGCGTGAAATGAACATACCAAAAAATCTTTATTCAATATATTCATACGTATTCAGACAAGACAATACGTGTGGTCTGATAAAGGACGAACGACGAAAAAGATTGAAAGATTTCTGATATGAGTCAATATAGAACAATATTAAAGGATTTATGTAGATTGATGACAAACGGCATAGGATAAAGAATGAAGAAGGAATAGAAGGATGGAGGATGGAGGAGGAGAATGGAAAGGTTTGAAGGAATATTCCAACTATAATTGGGTTTTGCAATACGAATGAAAACACGTGGAAAACAGATGAAAAAACGAGCAAAATAAACAGAATAGTGGTAAATAGGCGGGATGAGGCGACAAGCGACTCTTCCGCGTATTTATAGTTAATTTTTGATTCGTCAATAACTGGAATAGTTTTAAAAAATAAAGAAAACAAGAGGAAAAAACGGAAAGATGGATGGATGTATGGAAAGGAAAAGAAGGAGGAGAAGGAATGAACTTTCACCTTATTGTGGATATCATAAAAAGTTGGATAGGAAATATACGCCTTCTACTTCTTTTTATATTTTAATTAATTGAAAATATATGTATGAAAAAGAAGTATATTCGTATCAAAAAACATTCAATATTTGTGGGAAAACGATTATATTTTAAGACGATTTTGAGACGAGGAGATTTGTCTGATTCATGATTCGAAAAATTATATGATTTCCCCTGAGATGGGCAAAAGTACAGAACTGAAGAAGTTTGAAGAATGAAATAGTTATAGAGAATGAAAAAGAAGAGGATAACAATTATGATAAAATGTCTAGAGAAGAGTAAGTACATAGTTAGATAAGTTAAAGGAAACAGACGGGGAGTAGGTAAAATGGAAACATTGAAAAAGAAACAAACTATGGATAGATGACGTGGCACATTTCAAATTGAATTTCGTCGTTTTTAGTGTCTGAGAATGAAACGAGCAAAAGAAGACGAAGAAAAAGAAGAAGAAGAAAGATCTTCAACTGAGATGATGAAAAGAAGAAGGAATAGAAGAAGGAGTAGAAGGAGAAGGAGTAGAACGAGTAGGATTCAGTTGATGATGGGTGGTCACTGACCTCTTCCTTCTTCTAACTCATGTTTATCCTTTTTCATTCCTACCTATCAATTATATAATCTACACAATTTATTTTCAGCTCAATTTATTTATAACCATATACACACAAATATCCACCATATAAACACACTTTACCCACTCAAATATCTTTCAGAAATTCGTCAATCGTTTGAATAAAACATCACGTTCACCTACAAATATTTCGTTTCCGCTGTTGAATATCTGAAAACACATGGAGGAAAAAACGATGAATACATTACTTTTTCAACTCATTTTTCATATTGGCAGAGATTTGAAAACGAATATGAAATGGGGCGAAGAATTATGGCTCGGATATTTTATATGTATGGATGTGTATATATGTACGATACGAATATACATGAAAAGAGTGGACAAAACAAGAGACGCAGACAATATCAGAAGAATCGGAGTGAATCAGATGATTGAATTGAATCGAGGGAGTAACCAAGTGGAATGTAGAGACAACGATTGAGTCAATATGATTATCATTATTCACACATAGTTGTCATCCACTGATGTTGTCTTCTCTATTTTCGGATAATATGATGTCATTTGACAACGGATATTGCCTTGATTGACACAATTCAATTGTCAATATACAGATATATAGATATTGTCAAGTTCATAAGGAATTATAACCAAAAAAAGCAAAAGAATTAGGGAGACAACAAATAGTAGATCAAAGACTCGAAGTGGAATAATACTTCAGATCCAGAAGTTGACCATCCATTCATTCGGTTGTGTTGTGTCCTTATTCGCCATTCGGCCGTGTTACTCATTTCATAATGTTGTTCCATTTCTCCAATTTTCACAAGAGTCTCCGATTTCGGATCGGTTTCTGATTTCTAGAAATGACGGAAAACATTGATATTAATTACTTTTTTGATACAAATGACTCATTCACTTTTGTAACAATTATTATTATTTTGAAGAATATTTGAAGATGTGACAAACACAAAACTTGAGAAATAACAAATAGATCTCGATTCAATTGGAATCGCATTCTTGGAAAATGAAGAAGTTGAAGGAAGGAATGTGCCATCTAATCGAAAATCTTTTCTTTTCGTCAAGAGGGTCTCAATATTTGAATTGAGAGAAGATGTACTTGTAGATATTCAAATAGAATGAACATCATATGAATCAAAAAAGAACAACACAACGAATCATTCGAGTATAGAATATGTGACAGACAAATGAACTATCATTTCGGATGAATGAGAAAATGAAACGGGTCTATGAGGAATGAAGGAAGGTCTCGAAACTCGATTTGTGCATCTTTCGTCGTCCCCGCCGCCGTCTTCTATTACTACTTGTGACTAGTCACGCCTACTTGTAATCCTATTTATTTATGTTCTTGATTTGACAGACGACCGAACAAGTGAAGAAAACAGATGAGAAATAGATAGAAACAAGAAGAAACGACACAATATATTATAATTAATTTCCGTTGCTCATTCAAAGTTTATATCAGAATATTCATAATGGTATCCGACAATCCCAGTTGTAAAATGGTATTCAATATATTGTATACCAATGCAATATTCTTTCCTCTTTGTTAATGATGATTGTATGGTTCGAAATAAAAGTATTATCATATCTTATTAACTGATAACACTTTCTTATCATAATTTCTTATCACTTCACTTGTCGTATGCTGTCGTTATGTGCAGTTGATGGAAATGTACCGCACTTGCTCTCAACACATGAAATTCAGTCGAAGACATTCGAAAATGTGGATAAATCTTGCTGGAACATTCGGGTTGATTGTGGACTGGATGGATCACACAATGTTTTCTATACCCTGATTTTTTTCCAATTTGATTCAACATTTCCTGAACTTCTAAACTTTCTTGTATTTTCGCTCTGATGGTTCTGACGCCTCAGTGAGGTTCTTCCTTTTGCTCTCTGTGTTCAATTTGCCGTCATCTTGCAAAACAAAAGTATTCAACGACATTAGTTGATAAGAAGTAATCACACAATCTTCATTCTTCTATTGATATGATCAATTCAACCTTTACTTCAAAAGTCATCAAAAACTATAAGAAAAAAGAGAACAAGGAACATCCATTGTCCCTCTCCATCCAGTATTTCAATAACATCTTCCGATATTTCACATGATACTCAACACAGTCCAAACCATCTGATATGTATTCTTTTGTCAAGTTCTATGTTCCCTGTCAATGACATTCTCCATTATTTCCGTTTTTTCATTCTTTTCTCCGCCCATTCAAACATATGTATTTAAATAAACATGACCCCTCATCAGACTCATCTACTTATCATCATTCCATTTTTCCCTCCTTCTCCTCCTTTCTCTCCTTTTCTTCTTCATTTCCTTATCAGTTATCAGTTCATAGGTAGAAGCACAATTCAATATTGCACCTAGTTCATATTTCCTCTTTTTGATAGTTCGAACTAACGAAACAGCAAAAGAAAACTGGTTGTATTCATCAAAGTGTGTAATAAGTTGATACATGTGAATGATATTATGATACATTATATCATATCTAGGTACTTGCGTACTCCTCTTCAACTAATCCTGTTTTTGTTACATTTCCCCGTATCAATTTCTCATTTTCAGATGGGTGTTCCATCAATTGCTCCGATATCAGATATTGACAGTTTGTATAAGAATGGATCATCATCTGGTGTATCATTAGACAGTATCCGATCACCATTACACGAAAGAACAACAGAATGGAGAGCAATGTGGATATCAATTGCAATGCAATTTGTTGTTGGAGTACAGATATCAGTGTATTACATGTCAATGTGGCCATATTTATCAGGGGTATGTTATACGGGTGATAAGTGATAATGAGTGATATGTATTTCAGTTGGATAAGACAGCTGATATGGATTTCCTAGGATGGGTGGTTGCTGCATGTAACATCGGATGCACAATTGTGAGTACTATATCCTAGATTGTTCCTAGACTGAGTACATTCTCTCTCTCTCTCTTCAATAGATCTTGTTTTTATCAATTTGTTCTTTCTTGAATCATAGTTCAATTGTGTGATATATGACCATAATATTTGCAGTCGAATCCATTGTACGGTATATGGAATCAGAAAACAATGTCATGTAAATGGCCGACCATCACTGGATTCGTAATCGCGGCAATCGGACAAGTGATGTATGGGGCAATCAGTGAAGTGAGGGAACATGGCAAATGGTACATGTTGGTGGCTAGGGTGGTGACTGGACTGGGTGTCGGTAACCTGGCTGCATTGAGGGCGTATGGTGCAACTGCGTCGACACCCAAAGATAGATTGAAAGCAATCTCATATGGAACTGCTGGATTTGTATTCGGAATATCATTCGGACCAGCTATATCTGTTAGTATCAAAATAACATTCCGTATATGATATTTGGATTACAGGCTGTATTCACACCATTGGGAGAAACTGGATACAATATTTGGATAATCAATCTGAATATGTACACATCTGCCGCTTATCTAATGGCATTTATTTGTGTACTCGCATCCGTTTGTATGCTTCTGTTCTTTACTGAAGATTATGCTGGAATAATGGGAAAGGACTCGGAAGACAAATCGTCATCGTTCTACGTTGTACCTAAATTTGACTTGGTCCCCGCACTCGTTTGTATCTATCTCTATATGATTGTCAGCATGATTGCAACCAATATCGAAGTGTAAGTTGCCCCTTATATTCTATTCATAATACCGTACCCATATTCAGTATGTCAACTCCTTTGACAACAGTATTATATGACTGGAAAGACAGTCAAGCAATCCTATATAATGGTATTATTGAATCAGTAACTTGTGTTGTGTCTGTTTTGATCAACTTCGGAATCGGAAAGTCAAGGATCGGAAAGTTGTAAGTTTTGACAAAAACAGAGAGCATCAAAATAAATATGTTATTGGCAAAAAAGTAGATAGATAAGGTTGCATAATACAACTATATCAAAAATCATTAAAATATCTCGTGTCATGTTCATAAGGAAGTATATTTCAGGGACAAAAGATTACAAATAATATTTGGCTTGTTTGTTTTCTTCCTTTATCATCTCGTCAATTATCCATGGGGATTCTATAGTGGACCACTCAATTATCTACCAGCCGGTAGTAATACAACAATAGTTGGTGGATGTCTTGATACTTATAAATGGTGTGGATCAACAACAAGAGTACCAATGGCACTTTATATCTTTGCATTTGTCATTTTCTTCGGCGTTGCATTCCCATTTGTCGAATCTCCGGCTGCTGCATTATATTCCGAGATTCTTGGTCCACGAAAACAAGTACATCTATACATCTATATACTCTGATATATACTTTGTTTTCAGGGAACAATGCAAGGCCTATTCTCATTTGGTGGAAGTATCACTCCATTCGTCGCATCGATCATTATTACGTATGTAAATGTGTCATTTTATCGTTTTCAGACTGTTTTCATTTCAGTTTCTTATTCCAACACACCGGTTACAAATACGTCATCATTCTACAGACCGTCACTCTCTTTATCGGTCTCATACTCATTCTTGTTTTTTATAAACGTCTGGTGCCATTGAAATTGAAACCGAAGAATGGTAAATCAGCGGCATATAAGAATGGAATATTCTATTCAATGTAATGGAAACATAACTTAACACATGTGATTCATATTATTCTTTTTTTTTCATGTTTAAGACACTTTGCTATTTTGCATAATTCATTCGGAGATCTCACAAATAAAGTTTTTAATGACTATAACGAGTATATCAGACATCTTTTCTAATTGATAATTGGAATGCGAAGTCTTTTGCTGTTTTGGTCGAGTCTGTCAGTTTTGGATCGGATACCTGGAACAACAAAAATGTAGACAAATAAAAGATAACTGTCGTTACCGCAGTGGAAACTGATTTTGTCTTTGGAAGTGGAGGATAAACCATTGGAAGATAGAAGTAGATGAGGGCGGCGATGATCTGTGGAGCCATGTAGAGTTTCCTGGAATAATATCTTGTTTCGAAACGAAGATGATAGTTATTCTAATACCTATACATGAAAAGACTTGGCCAGAAATGCATGACATAGAACGGATAATGAACATATCCAATGATGAATTTACAAGCAATACAACCAACAATATCATATATCAATTTATGAGTTGGATTATCAATGAAACGATGACGCATGCAACGGCGGAACTGAATATACATGAAAATAATTAGATAAGTTATTGAAAACTTACAGTAGCTGCTGATAGAGTGAATAGAGCACTACTCAAGAATGACAAGTAGTATCCGATAGCCAATCCATGCCATGCTGCACCGGTTGCATACACAGCCACTGTTTTGTAACTACCATCAATCCGTTCGTAAACCACTCTACGAAGCCACGCGACTGTCCAGATATTCCAATTGTCTACCATTTCCTTGTAGTTCATTCCACATTCAACGTGCATCGGCCGGACATTTGTCGTTTTTGACCACTTTGCTTTTCCCGTTTTTTCATCAATTCCATCAAAACCGAAACCAGAAATATTGCAAATGGAATCGGATATGATCCATGCGAAGTAGTACGGTAGTCGATGGGCGGTAGAAGCTAATGCGTGGAACACCCACCAAATTAATATATTCCTGTTATTGTATTCTGGATCAGAAGTGATGCTCATCGGAAAGAGTGGGCACATAATACTGTAGACAACGGAGATGACCAATGCGATTTCAAACTTTTTGACTGCCGTGTTGTTCGGATTGTACGGTTTTCCAGTTTTCTTATCGATCGGAACATGTGATACGTCAAGGAAAGATGAGAATGTTGAATAATGATTCATTGGTCCACATATTACACTCTGAATAAAAACACATGAAGGGAAATATTGAAAAGTAACGACATACTTGGAAATTGAACATGTATGCCACGAAATCCAATACATTAGGAATAGTTTTGATGGCATCTCGTGCTTGTTCCGGTAACAATTCCTCTTTTTTTCGTCCCATTCCATCATGAACTGCAGTTGCAAGAAGTGTTATCTGAAATAAACATGAACATGGTTGTTTTCTGTATATAAAGAAACGTACCTTTCCAACTGATACCATCATACTTCCAGTGACATCGAGACAATATGTCTTTTGATACATCCAACGATACGCGTGGATTAGAATGAGATACCCCATTGAGAATGCGAAAACAGCTCTGAAAATTTGATTTTTGCATTGAAATAATGAAAAAAATTACATGTGGACGACTTTCGGATTGGAAACCTTCATAATCAAATAACTACCGAACCCATTGATGAATAAATGGAGAATTGCACTGAAAGCAATGTGGATGTGAGACGTCAAAAACAAAAGCAAACTAACTTTCCATAACAGAAATAGCACATTGCCAGGCCAATTGATGAAGTTACAGCAGCTCGAACCGTTCTATTTGATGTTTGGAGCTGGATTCGATACCAGTAACCGATGGGAAACGACAACAGGAGGCATACTACAAAATTCAACTGAAAAAATGCGTTTTTAATTGAAGAAAATGTGAATTATTTATACCTGGTCCAAGTTGATTCCGGTAAGCCGGGAGAGTGGCCCTAATAAAGTAACGGGATTATAGAATAGTAGATTACTATCATCTGGTTCATCATTCAGAGACATTTTTGTAGCTTGACAACAAAAACAAACAACGAATTTGAGATGAACATTACACGTTTCTTGGCCTGATTTTTAAAGGCGCATGTTCCTAGTTCACGTTTTTCTGACTTTTAAGACTGCTAAAGTTCCTAATGAAAAATTCAAATAAATAAACACATTGAAAATTTCAAGATTACAACGAAATTAAAAAATTTATATTTTTCAGAAAAGGCTACAGAACCGAATGTTTCAAAAGAAATATTCCGTTTAATTCCAATTCAAACACCCTCCAACTTCTGGCATTGGCCGAGAAATTCCACTCCGCGGCCTATAAAAAGCGTAAAAGAACCAGAAACTCGTCCATTTCTCGTATTTCTTTTTTTTTGCCGAAACTCAGAATAAATATTCGCTTATATACGAAATGCTCGATTCTGACAGATTATGCTTTATAAAATATTTTCAAAATCATATTTTATTGTATTTCAGAAGATGTTCCGATCATTGCATCGGATAAAAGTGTTGAAGGCATTCAATCGGCAATTCGTCTCAAATGGGT
This sequence comes from Caenorhabditis uteleia, assembly GCA_963573275.1. NCBI lineage: Eukaryota > Metazoa > Nematoda > Chromadorea > Rhabditida > Rhabditidae > Caenorhabditis > Caenorhabditis uteleia. The sequence continues at coordinate 9,692,684 of OY752136.1, forward strand.
CTATTGTGAGTTAAAAATTCAATAATGTTTATAGTTAAACGTTTTAAGGTTCCTGCGCGAAATGGCCAAAAACAACAAACAAGAAATATTCTTTTCAAAATGGGAAATGATACTCCGTCAAGAATTGTTGGTTATTATGTGGTGTAAGTTTTCTTTTTCCTCGAGAGTAATAAAAAATATAAATAAATTTTATTCAGATTTCCCGTAATTCCTGAAGAAACAGTGGAAAATAATTGTTTCATGTATAATGTTGCGAAAAGCGAAGATTGGCCTAAACTGGCGAGTGCAAGTCCGAAGGAAATGTACGAAGGAACAGTAAGAATGTTGATGGATTATGGAGCAACTGTGATGGAGCATATGGAGCATTTACCACAAAGTACGTCAATAAACATTATTTATATTCATATTGATAATTTTAGTAAAGCCAGAAGACCGGAAATTCGAGAACATCGTTGATCCGCTGTTAACGGAAGAATATGACGTCAATTATGCTTTCCAAACACTAGTATTGAAAATGTTAACAGATTGGCCAGACTGCAATAGAAAACTGTTTGATGCCGATCTTCATCACGTACGTTTTATTCAAATTTATCACTTGCATAACTTTCAAAAAAATAATTTTAAAATGGTAATGATTGGCCATTACAGATCAAGATTATGTGCGCTCGTGATCAAATGGAAAAACTTACAAACATTGATTTTCAAAGTGCTATAAAGCAATTGTACGAACAAAAAGATGGACTAACAGATTGGCAATCGAGACTTTTGGAGTGGTATCTTCTTGAAGTGAGGGTTTTCTCACATTTTCAAATCAAAATCTTTTAAACTATAGATCAAAGCTAGTGGATTGGACAAACATGATGAAAAAACGAGAAAACTTTTGGGATCATGGAGCAGATTTATCGACGAATACAGGAGTAAATATATGTATGTTTTTGATTATCAAATTTGAAAAAAAAAATTTATTTTGTAGTACTGGTGTAATGTCAACGAACGATCAACAGACATTCGTTGTAACTGACAAAAATGTGATAAAAGATGCGCCGCCTCATATTCTTCAAAAACTATCAGTGGACGAGTAATAAATGACTCATTTAACATCCAGATTCATGAAACAATTACAGGGCTAGTTGGGAAACTGGACCATGGCGAGGAAGAATGACACCACACACCATTCATCCATTCTTGCAATATTGCGGAGATCGTCAGTTGAGAGCAGCAGCATGGGAAAAATGGGTTAGTAAAGCTGGATTTGATCACGACTTCTACAACAACTCGATCAATATTGAAGAGTTACGACACAATAAGTAAGTGTTTCAAAATATTGCATCTAAATTAAATGTTTCTTACAGTGAGGGATTAGCAAAAACATTGGGCTATTCATCTGTTTCTGAGCATCGATTGGCTAACAAAATGGCTGCATCGCCGGAGACTGTAAGAGGATTTATCAATGCGTGAGTATTTCTTATGTTTTTATTCACAAATGTATCCCGGCGTTTCAGTCTGACGCGTCGTATTCGTCCTGTTGTGATTGATCGAATGGAATCATGGACAGCTTGGGCAGCACGAAGTGAATTGATCACTGGAGAGTTACAGGCACATGATATGCCATACGTATGCAGGAAAGAGGCTGAACAGCATTACGAGTGAGTTGAAATTAATTTTTCTTGTTATTTGTAAGATATTTTCAGTGTTAATCCATTAGATTTGATGAACCATTTCCCATTCTGGCCTACATTCAACAATATAACAAGTGTTGTTGGACATATCTTCAATTTGGAATTCAAAGATATCACAGACAAAGGACTGGAAAGAGCTCACCAAGATGCGAGAATCTTCGCTGTTTCGGACAAATTCTCTGGAAAACACTATGGAAGGATGTATGTTGATCCATATGATAGACAAAACAAAAGAGGCGGTTGGAACACACTTTTGGCAAGGCGTAAGTGATTTTATATTTTCTATTTGAGTGAAATATTACATCCGAACGTTTAAACTAATTTTTTCAGCTGAATCAAAAGAACGAGGACTGGACAAAATTGTATACTTTATTGGCTCAGCAATTGCTCCGACGACAAACGGACCATCCCTTCTCCATCACCAGCAACTACAACAACTTCTTTTCCATGTTTGTTTATATGATATTTCTTTTGACAATATTTTATTTTAGATGGGACGTAGTATCCAACTTCTTCTTTCTCAATCGCCATTCCGCGATATCACAATTCCATGGACACCATTCTATGCAAGTGACTGGGATGCAGCTGATATGTTCCCAACATTCCTTCAACATTTCATTTACAAACCAAATCTTTTTGCTGCATTGAGTAGTCCACATGTGGTATGTGATAACTTTAGGTGGTATCATTTAATACTTCTTCAGATAACTGGAGCAACAATGACCGAAGAGCATGCTAACAGTGTTGCATTGGCACTTTCACGTGCTTCTCTTTGGGAAACATACCGTACATTGTTCTGGTCCGATTTCGATTTGAGTATTTATGAAATGGAAGATAGAAAGCAAAAGTTCTGGTTGGATATGTACAAGCAAATGTATTCTGAATATTTCCCATTCAAACGAACGAAAAATGACTATCAACCATGCTCATTCACTCCAATTTTCGCCCTACAACCACATATGTCGATGTATTACCGCAAACTTTGGACCGAAGTACGTTCATTATTCAATTTCTTTTTCACTAATGTAACTGTTTCAGATGTTGGCATTGGATATTCATGAAACATTTGACACTGAAGACAATGAAGTTCAAACAGGAGAACGATTAAAGACCGAAATCTTATTGCGTGGAAGTGGTGATGTTGCAAAAGAATTGTTCAGGAGATTCCAAGTAAGGCTTTGTTAAACTTTAATTCAATACTAATTCGTCATTCCAGGGTCGAAATCCATCTGTTGGAGCCATTTGTGATTTCTATGCACCACCATTGGCAATCCTTGAAGATGCGGAGAACAAAAGCTAAGATATTGTGTTTAGTTGTCTCTAAATTATCTCTAAATTGTTTCAATATCTGACCTTTTTTGCGGGTCTTTCCCATGTTGTATAAAATAGGAATATCGTCTTTTTAGTTTTAGATATACTTTTTGTTTTTTGTTTAATTTTTCGTTTCGTTATTAATAAATACATTTATTGAATAATGCATTAATCTTTTGTGACCATCGTTAGGATTACTCCTTCGATTATTTATATCGTTGAATAATAGTGTACTCAAGCTATTTCACCAATTATAGAATGGCTTCATCTTCCACGGCTAATTCTTCAACTTCTGGCGGACAACCTGGAGGACAGAACGACACGAAAGTTGTCGATCAGGTTACACTACTTTGATGAAGAAAAAACTAGAAACTTTCCCAATTCAGATCCCCGAAGTTCTTAATCAATGTCTTCTTATGATCGTGAAAAACTTCTTTTCGAATGTAAGCTACCAACTGATCGATATATGATATACATTTTAAATTGTATAGGAACACTTTCTGGTCGTCTATTATATAATGAGAGCGGAATGTATTCGAGAGGAAAAGCTGAGACAACGACTGTGTTTCGATCAAAAACAAATTCGACAGGTATACAAAATTTGCAAATTATAAAATACGTAGGAGAAATTACAGTTACTCGCATCATTGAAACAAGAAAAGTTGGTGAAAGAACACTTGGAACAGCGGAAGAACGAACATAATCGTAATGTTTCGGCTATCTTTTACTATATCAACTACCGAGCTGTTATCAATGTTCTCAAATACAAAATTGATCATATGAGGTATGATATTCACTTTAAAAAATCTATTAAAAAGACTATCTTCAGACAAAAGCTGGAAGCCAAAGAAAAGAATGACACTACGAAAGCACATTATAAATGTACGAATTGTCAGTCGACTTATGATGTAAGTAAAAATGATTATATTCAATCAATCATCTTATTTAAGATGTTGGAAGTTGATAGTATCATGGACATGCATACTGGTACATTAAGATGTTGGAGATGTCGAGGTGTAGTTGAAACTGATGAAAGTGTTGCTCCTTCGAATCTGACAAGGTACAATTTTTCTTTTATTACAATTATTATGTCGACCTTCAGAACATCGGTTGCTCGTTTTAACGAACAAATGGTACCGTTGTTTTCTCGAATTCAAGCACTTAACGGAATCCAACTGGCTCCTCATCTGCTTACACCTGACTTTACGAAGTTTGTGGAAGAGGATCAAACAGGAGATCTTGCTCAGACACAAGCAATGGATTTCACAGCAAATGGCGGCAATCGGATCCAACTTGGTGGTGTTGCACATTCTTATAATGCACACACACTCAATTATAAACATGGTGATCAAATTACTGTTGATTTGAATGCCGATGTGAACAAGTATGTTTCGCTACAGTTTCTAGAAAAGAAAATATGAATTATAGGGGACCAGTTGAAGAAGCGAAACAAGTGCCACTTTGGCTTCAAGACAATGCTATAGCTGGTTCAGAGGCCACACATAATATGCAATTACTGTCACAAGTGTAAGATCATCCGTATTTTTCATCAATATATAATCAAATTCAGAAATGAGGAAGAACAAACGGAGGTGGAAACTAATGAAGGTTTGTCTATAGAAGTATTGATGGAGTACGAAGGGTTCTTGGAATCGGAGCAAACTAATGGGGAACCAGAATCAAAACGGAGCAAAGCGAGCGAAAACGAGGAAGAAAGTGAGGATGAAATGATGATAGATGTAGGTGGATCTTCGATGTCATTGTATGATGTTACACCACGGATGGTCGAAGATATGATGTCCGATGCAGAAAGAGATCGGTATTCACAAGTTGTAATACAAAAGCTCGTGTATTGATTAGTTCCGTGTTTTATATGTTTTCCACTCATTTTTAATTTATTTCTCTTTTTAAAATTGATCCTATAATATTTGTTATTTTTCATTCAATAAACTCTCTCTTTTTTTTCAATAACAAAACTACAAGTTTGTACGACCTTCGTGATGAACTGGACGAGATCTGACACGCCAGAATAGTTCGAATGTAATCTCCTTTCCCTTTGGAACCTTGTATCTCTCTGGATGTTTCTTCGCAATTTTCAGAAGTTCATTGGCGGCTGCCTGTAAAGAACAAACGGAATGGATAGTATAATAGACACAAACCTCTTGAATAGTTCCCTTCACATCAATGTATTTTGTATGATCATAATTTGCATAATGACACGAAATTGCCTTTCTGAATCCCTCTGATCTATTGGCTCCAGATCCATGGAATAGATTTGGATGGAAGAATACAGTATCACCTGCTTCCATCTCAACATATTCTCTTGGCAGTGACATATCGTAATCCTTTATAGCATAATATGCCTTATTCACACCACCCTATCATTATCACTTATAATCTTATCATATCAATATCAACATACCTCCCAATCTGGATACGAATGTTCTTGTAATCCTTTTGTCTGTGTACCTGGTACCACTTGTAAACATCCATTCTTTTGATTGATCTTCTCCATTGCAGTCCATGCACAACATGTCAATTCTTCAGTTCTCCATGGGAAATACAACAAGTCTTGATGCATTGGATGGCGGGATGTCAGTTTGCCTATCAATTATCAATTATCATATCAGTATCAAATCAGTATCAATTACCAGTATCAGGTGGTTTATTGATAAGCATTGTGTGCATTGCTTGTAGATTCGTACCCGGATTACCAATCAAATCTCGTACAATATCAGTCAATCTCTGATTTTGACAGTACGAGAATAGAACTGGTTCATCGGCAAAGTCTTGTACTTTAGTGATTGTATCAATACTATCAGGTGTTACTTTCTTTGCAATTGATACATCTTTCATTACTAACATACTACTCGGTGGTTTCACTTTTCTCTCACAAATCTCCTATAATTATCAATATCAATAATCATTTGTTTATTGATATTTCTCACATTGAATCGTTTCGAGTATTTGTCCAATTCCTCCTTTTTTATAACATTTCTCACAAGTATGTATCCATTTTTCTTATAGAATTGTTTCTGTTCGACGCTCAATACTTTACCAGGAGATGACCAGTCGATTACCGAGTCTGTTATCAACTCATCAATATATCCACTTATCAGTATATCTTACTTTTTGAGAACTTTCTCACGAATACCACAAAACGAGATGAGTGATTCATATCGATCAATGAATTTATTCCGAGCCTCGAGTTGTACGTGAAATGGTTTATGGGTTACGGTCGAATTAACTTTTACACGGTGTTTCGATTTTAAATTGGATCTTTACATTTTATTCTGACAACAACTTTCAATATGAAACATAAATAATCAATTGATAATATTTACAAATTCGATCGGACTCCATTGACGGCACGTGCTCGGATTCTCCAAATATCGGCGAAGTTTAGAGTGACATCATTCGGATCGACTCCGTATTTCTTGAATCTCTTCTTGGCAAGCTCAATGATTTCTTCGGCGAGATCCTAAATATGATAAATTGATAATGATAATAGTGATAATTGAGTGATAACCTCTTGTGTTGTTCCTTCCACTTCGACATATCTACAAATATCATCATTCGCATAGTGACATGATATTGCTTTGCGGAATCCATCAGTTCGATTTGCTCCTGATCCATGAATCAGAATCGGATGGAAGAATACAGTATCCCCAGCCTCCATTTCAACATGAATACGTGGCATTGATGGATCGTAGTTTTGTATTCCATGATATGCTTTGTTGACACCACCCTGATATGATAACAATTATCAGTGAATAATCACAAGGTGATTACCTCCCATTTCGGGTATTCGTGTCGTAGAAGTTGTCCTTTATGAGTACCCGGTACAACAACTAGACATCCATTAGCCCTGTTGATCTTCTCCATTGCAGTCCATGCACAACAGATGAAATCCGAGGGACGGAACGGGAAATATTGAAGATCTTGGTGCATCGGATGGCGAGATGTTAGTTTACCTGTGGATTATCAGTTATCATATCATAGTAATATATATTGATCACATACCATTATCTGGTGGCTTATTGATAAGCATTGTGTGCATTGCCATCAAATTTGATTTTGGATTTCCGATCAAATCTTTGACAACATCGACTACCTGATAAACCAATGTAAATTATAGCTGATTACTGTATACTTACTCCTGGATACTTGCAATATTCAAATAGAACTGGATCATCAGCAAAGTCTTGTATCTTTGTGATTGCCTTTTCTCCTTCCTTGAATTCCGATTTGGCAATTGAAATGTCTTTCATAACAGTCATATTCTGTGGTGGTATCACTTTCTTCTCACATATTCCCTATAATATTCGAATGTGATCAACAATTATACATTGATTGACATACCTGGAATCTCGCTTTGAATCGATCCAATTCATATTGAGGTACACAGTTTCTAATCAATAAATATCCATTTTCCTCATAAAACTTCCGCTGTTCAGCTGATAGAATTGATCCTTCTCGAGTGTAATCAACCACTCCACCAGTCAACATTCTATTAAAATAATCAATATATTGAGAACATAATGAATTGGTTTTTGATACAAAAAAGGAAACAATAAAAGTTAATGAATAGGAAATGATAAAGGTGATAAGAGAGATATCAGCCATAACATCATCTATTTCCCTTCATCGCTTGTTCTTTTTTTTGGCCGAATCACGTTTGTATTTGATTACAATAATCAAACTACAAAAGATATACATATGGGTGGTGATAATAATGATAAGTGACACAATGAAAATAACCGAAGACATGTGTGTCTGTTATCATTTATATATTTTCTGCCGCCACAGTGTACCTTTATCGTACGTTGTTTATGAATGTATTCAACCAGGAAAATATTGAGATGTTTCGCACGTAACTAATCACCAAACATGACTATTACATAATTAATTACATCCATATTTACTCAATTTTTGAATATCACCCTCACAATCGTTGGTTCTTTGATCAATGTTGACTTTCACATCGAAAAATATGATTCAATATTTTTCTTATTTTCCGTTGATTTCCCAAATCGAATGAAGTCCCTTTATATACCCCGATTCCTTTCATTCTTATCCATATTTCATTCAATATGAAATCCATCCTCTTCCTTCTTCTCCTTCTCATTGGTATTTCCGTCGTTTCTTGTTCCCCTGATACCCTTGGTCCTCTTCAATTCATCAATCAAATTGCACCTAGTTTCCGAGCCGCATATGCCACAAAAAACAAATACCTTATTCTCAAATATCACGACAAAAAGGCATTCAGATTCGAATTCTGTGAGGATAAGGGAGACTACAGTAAGTGATATGATAAGGATGGATATATGGGTGGATATTCAGATGATCTATCGAATTGGTTGTCATCGAACATGAAGTTCATCGAATCTGGAGATGTATGTAACAATGTCCACTGATATCTGTATAATCTCATTTTCAGCTTATTCCTGGATTTGTATCGAGATCAACCGAAGTGGGAAGTGATTACGAAGTGAAATACGTTGAGACATTGGTGAAGACAGGCGATCTAGTCACAAGAACATTCGGAACAATTCACTTGAAGAAGATCGGACCATACAATTATAAGATTGTCAAGGCAACCGAAAATTGTCCAAAACCTGTCTGATTTTTTGGATAATGAATATTATATGCAACTGACTCATTTTCTATTTAAAAAACCAAACAAACAATTGATGGAATCTATGTGGAATTGATTTGAATTGAAATAGAAATACAATTAATATTCCATTTGATAGTCGAATAGTGTGGGTTGATTGAAACAATCTATCATTATACTCAGACTCATGTTACTCTATATTCTTCGTCTGGCTCTTTTCTTTCAGTTATCTAGATGTATAATAATAAATACATCATACGGAAAGATTGAAGGAGCTCAAGTTGGCGAACATTTTCACACATTCAAAGTACATCAAACACCCATTCTTCTCTTATTTTCATTTTCAGAAAATTCCATTTGCTGAGCCGCCATTGAATGAATTGAGATTTAAGAAACCAGTGGAAATTAGGAAATGGAATAATACATTGAATGCAAAAGGTATAAATAGATATTGTTGTTTGAATAAAACATAAAATATTTGATAGAATATGGACCGGGTTGTTTATCAAATAATACATTTGAGGGTTATATATCATACGAAATGAGTGAGGATTGTCTACATCTCAATGTATTCACATCTGATTATTGTTTGGTATTCCATCTCCTCCTTCCTTCATCCAATTCAATATCCATATTCAGAAATCGAAAAACTGTTCAGTTGCTGTTTTACTCCATGGTGGAGATATGAAGTTTGTTTCCTCAGTTGGATACAATGATACATTCTTCCTCAATAAATATGTTGTCCATGGTATGTAATGAATATCATATTATATATTGTTCTGTGTTTTTAGATATTGTATTCGTAATACCTGCATATCGACTTGGTCTCTTCTCTCATTTGATAGTGACAGATCAATCACTCGTTCCAGCTAATCTATTCCTTTATGGTAATTTCAATTGTAATTCAGAATTATCATTAATTAACAGATATCATAATGGGATTGGAATTTGTGAAGAATGAGATAACAAATTTCGGTGGATCACCTGATAAGGTAACATTGATAGGACACTCAAGTGGAGGTGGATTGATCGGAATACTTAGTCATTGTGCATTTGTTGATAATGATCTATTTCAACAAGGAATAAGTGTATCAAGTGGATGGGTTATGGTAGATCAAAAAGATGGACACAGACATACGGTAGAATTGGCAAAGAAAGCAAATTGTTGGATAAATGATACTGTTGATAGACAAGAAAAGTATATGGTTGAGTGTTTGAGGAAGATAAATGGAGTCGAACTGATGCGGTATGTACGATATTGAGAAAATGAGAAATAATGAATAAAATAACAGAATGGATAACGATTATTATCCAGAAATAGCGAAACAATTCGTTGGATATACTCCAATGGCTCCATTTTTTGATGGTCCGAAAATAGATGATATATTGAGACATCCGAAACGAATCAATTATATGATAGGAATGGGATATAATGAATTTAAAGTAACAAGAAAAGTAAATGTGGGTAAAATGTTTACTTACCAACATCCGGATGTGATAACAGAGAGATATCATTATGATAGAATGCACAATAATACATGTAAGCTATATTTGTATATTCATAAACATAATCAGTTTAGGCTTGGAAAGAGAAGATGAAACGAATCGAGAAGTAATAATAGCATATAAACTGGCTGATAGTATGGCAAGATTTGGATCACCAACATATTTATATGAGTATTCATATCCTAAACATACAACTCATATTCAAGTGGTTTATATGATTTTTGGATCTTTCGGATATGAATTTGATGAAAATGAAGTCAAATTGGAAAAACTAATGAACAGTATGCTTGTTAATTTTATGAAGAGTGGATCACCTGGAAATGGTATGTATGTGTTGAGTACTGTCGAAATAATGATGTTGTAGGGTTCGAGAAGTATATACCAGACAATACATCATATTTTATTATAAATATGAATAAAACAACTGGAGTGATACCAACTATGAAGAATGGCTTTGAGAAGTGTTTAGTTGACTATTTCATGACAACACTCAAATCACTCGATATGGAATATGTTGTGAATCATGGGCATTTCAAATTAAACTCGTTGATCATTGCGATACTGGCTACTTTCTTATTAATTTTGTCATAGTTATATTTTCATTTATCGACTGAAAGTAATATGTTGCACTGATCCGGCAAGATTCACATATTTTCATTATTCACCTAGCCCCAATAAATCTAGTATGTGATCACTGATATATACTTCCTGTTCCTTCTTCTATACCTTCTTTTTTCTTATCAGCTAGCATATGATTGTCCAGTTGTCCGTCTGGCCATTTTGTATTTTCCTGACCATCGAATCCTTAATTGTATCGCTCCTAACTATAATTATATTGTATGATTCCTACGATACGATGGTCAAATCTAAGTTCACTGGGTTACTGTAGACATCAAATACAATTGGTGAAATGAATAATTACTTGATATGGTGGACACTCACTATTACTGTGGGTGGATTTTTGATATCTTTGAGAGGAGAACTGGGAAGTTTGAAATGGGAAAATGAAGCAATATGTAGTAATTTGTCATCAAACGGATCACATATGAACATCATGTTTATTATCCGCAATCGTTTTAACGATGCTTGAAAGCTCTCTTCGCCCAGCTGATATATTCCTTCCTGTTTTCCCTCTAACTTCTACATTTCGGAACTCTTCACAAGTCGTTTCACTGTGATTTACAGTAATTTATATATACGAAACATTTCCTTTGATTAGCCATGATACAATTGTCGTATTTGATCTCAACATTATTCACATCACACATTTATTTGATTATTATAATATTTGTTTCGAGAAAAAGGGTGTGACAATACAAAACAATGATTGTATTTATAGATTGGAGTTGTGTTTTGTCCTTTCTTTACATCATTAGAGTTTTGCTCTTGTAGTCTCACTGTTGCTCCGCGGATCAGCTCCACTCTTCGACATGTTCTCGACTGTATTCTGCCCAGTTACAGTTGATTTTCTCTTTCCAATACACTTCATGAACAGTTCTGAAATAAAAAAAATAGGTTAGATAGTTGAGAGGGATAGTACCAATGATTGCATTACGGTAACACTTGATGATAATCATATTTGGAAGTGGATCAATGGCTGGATAGAGGGCGATTGTATAACCGACAAAGCTAGTAGTGAAGAAAAGTTGGAAGTTGATCATGGGGAAAAAAAAGAGGACACCAATTGGGATATACATCAGAACAAGGGGAATAAAGGTTTGAACAACCAAAGCATGGAACAATTGTTTTTGAAGGTTCTTTGTGGTACTCGATACGGATGTCGATCCTTCCATTGCTTTCGATATCTTATAATAACACCTGATTCCGAAGTAGAACACACTAAACATTGATGAAATCTGAGATCATCAGTCTATTATCAGTGTTGTTATCAGTTAACCTACAATCATGTACCACATACATCCAATTGCACCAAAGATTCGAATATCAGGGTGTGGAACTCCGAATTCATCAGCCGGTTGGAAATAAACACAAATATAGGATGAATTCTTGATTGGAATACCGTAGTGACTCTCGATTGTCTCTCTATAATTGGTCATTATATCAGTTTCCCATTCACATTCGAAACCTCATATATTCATCAGTTCTGTTATCGAAATGGAAGTAGATATAACAAAGGATTGCCCACCAAACACCATACCAAACTGGGATAAAGAACAATGCCCAAACACGATGTCCTTGGAATAAACGATCACCGAATGATCTAAACTCTTATCATGAATAGTGTCAACGTATCATTATCATTATACTTGTTAACAGCTCCATAACGATAGATGAAATGAACACCAAAGATAGCCATTGAGAATCCGAAAAGACCACAATAGATACAAATGAGGATGAAACTTTGCTCTCGATCAAAAACTGATCCATAATAATCACGAAGAACAACGAAAGCAGCACCATGTGAATGAACAATCTATGAACATAACATGTCATTCATATTTTTTATTTGGAAGAAAAAAGTATTTCTAGAATGTAAATGGAACGGGTGAAATAATAACTGATCATTTGCTTCGTTAACCCACACATTATTTTTTCTTGTGTGTTACGTGACACTTGTATTATTCAGTTATATGGTATTCAAAACTAAACCTATACTATCTATCAATTATTATCAATTAGTTTATCACTCACCGGCTCACTTATCATATCCCAAACTGAATAGAATACTTCGAACAATGAAATATAACACATGAGGTATTTGTAGACGCCAAGTTTCTTCGGTGATTTGATCAGGATGAGTAGAGTTAAACAACAATTGAGGAATACTGAGCATAATGCACAGAATATCTGAATAATTGGTTGACGAAAGAATATATTGGAGATATATTGGAATATATTCATTGAGGGGTAAATTGAATAGATGATATCTAGTTGATTATCATTCTATTAAATACCTATTGGTTGATCTACCATAAAAACTTACTTGAAATATGTTCATTACGAATTGTCGGACACACTTTGCGTCTTTCACTTTTTTACTTGAACCTTATTTGAATAGGATTCTGGAAAAAAAAAGAGTTGATAAAAGAGGCAATAATTGGGCTATTTAACACGCGATATACGGATTATGATCAGTTTAGAACATCAAATGACGAACAACAAGAACACACGTTGCTCATCCAAGTGTGAGGAGCCAAATGAACATATGAATGATTGTTTTCATATCTCTCTGATAATCGAGCCAGAAGATTCTGAAGGGGGCGGAGTCTGCTGATAATGCACGTTAACAAATATACAAATCATATGAACACAATCTGTTAAGGTGCGGTAAGAAAGGAGGAGGAGGAGGAGGAAGGAGATGGAGATGGAGAAGATGGATATATGGATGGAGGAGGACTGATGTGTGGAGCTATATGATATGGACGATTTACAATAAACATATGAATGGTTTATTATGGAAAGAATAGAATGATTCAACAACTACTCTAGATGGTTATGAAGCAAATAATAATGAACATATTTTCAACAACCAAATCAAGCATCTCTTTCGGAAAACAACAATGGTAAGTGAGAAAAGAATCGCATCAAGCTGAAACAAAAGAGAAATATACAAGTAGTGGAATACACTCGGTATCAGATGTATATTCAAAATGTCACTCAAATATATAATCACAATATTCGCGAAATTGAGTTTTGTTCGAAATTCTATGTTTTCGACACGGCGAACATCTCACACAAAAAGGAAATCAAGATGAAAGTGTGATTGGGTGGGAAGAAATGATATTCCTTTACTACTACTATTAATACATGTCATCTAAGGTATATCAGTAGACGACAATGCTTATAATAGTTATTTTAACACGAGTCTGATATATTTATGATAACTGTTTATATGTTCTTTATCCTTTCTTTATGTATAATTTGTCATTCTAACATTTCCGTTTATGTTTTTTTTCTTCATTTTTATTCTCAGTTGTCGCGTGTATTCTAACCATAATATTGTTAATGAGTTCATGTAAATATGTTATCACTACTATTATCATTATATCACTTCCCCGTCATTATATTCGTAATTATAACTGTCTGCAAACTCATTTTCTTCCATCATTATCTTCATATCATTCCATTATCACTACTTGTCATATCATCCCTCCATTCTACGTAACTTCTACTTGTTCGAGTGTCCTTCGTTCAGCCATAAGTTTATCTTTGACCATATAAAGTTAAATACAAATGTTCCCTCGAAATACGAAATAAGGCGGCTAGACACAGAATTGTGTCGATAAACGAAGGACTAGCGGATGGTGTTTGACACTCCTTGACCAATAGCATCCAATTTCAAATAATCAACATTTGTAGTCACATCTAACAACTACATATGACAAACAATCACATGTAAATAACAATATTATCAGTTGATAAGATAGATTGGATACAATATTCGGATAATAATTGGAATATTACTCAAACAACTAAAGACAAAGGAAATGAAGAGGAACAGAGAAAGATTATGTGAAAATGGGTAGAAATGGAAAAACAGAAGTATGATCAGTAACATTACTGATATCATTAGTATATTTATAAAGTACTGATAGCAACTGACACAGACGGCTCGACAGCATTCCTTCGTTTACAGTATCCACATGATATGATTGTTAATCCATCTGAATAGAGAATGTTAAGTGATTTGATTATCAGTATTGATTACCTCTGATTGCATACCAATAACTCTTTATGATAATCATAGTTGGTAGTGGATCAATGGCCGGATAAAGAGCAATTGTGAAGGGAATTGCATTACCAAACATTCCTCCGTCGATATCAAACATTGGAAACATGAATAGAATACATATTGGTATATACATCAATATCAATGGGATTAGTGTCTAAATATATGGATTGGAGAACAAGTAATGATCGAATACTAACTTGAGCAACAAGGGCATGGAATAGTTGTTGTTGTAGATGTGTCGCCACTCTTGATCTCGTTTCAGTCAGTTTCAAGGCATTGGCAATTTCAAAATAACACAGAAAACCGAGTCGAAATACAGAAATCATTGAAATTGACTGAAAGATATTGTGTTAAACGCCTTCTGGGAAGTATAGATATACGGTCATAAGAGAGTTTGAGAATGTGCCAATAAATGTTTTGAATATTGGATCAAGTCGGTCTTGATCATCTAATGTGTAAAATATGGCTGTTACATAACCAACTTTATCTATATCGATTCGGTAGTCAGTTTTCAGTTGAGCTCTGGAAGTAGTTGATTATACCAATTCATCTACCTACTTTCAAAATGTACTGAATAAAAACACGAGTGTTGAGGAGGATGATTTCGGTCAGTTTTCGTTACTAGAGGTAACATTTATTGAGACAAGATCAATGAGAACACATTTAGTACAACAGTAGTTTGATTCCCCAACTGATGCTACTACATAATACAAACCGTTGTATATCCGTGTACTTTGGCGTCATTCCAAATGTAAAATGAACTGACATCGACCACCAAAATGCGAATAAAAATGGAGTGACAAATAATATAAATATACGTTTACCAGATAAATATTTAGTACGAAATGTTGGATTGATTGCACCATATCTATAGACGAAATGAGATGCGAATAGAGCCAATGAAAAACCAAAGAAACCGGTGTAAATGATGATAAGGATGTATGATGTATCACGAGAAAGTGTCGGATTACGGATATTTTGGAATACAATGAAAGATAATCGAAACATGGCACATGTCTATAATATTCACGTAAATCACACCACTCTATTCTATCATAATTACCGGTTTGGTAACCATATCCCATACTGAATATGTGAATTCAAATACGGCTGTATACATCATCAAATACTTATATGATCCCAATTTCTTCGGTGATTTTTGAATAATAAGGAAAAGGAGAAGTGTATTCAATAAAAGAGATACACTTGCAAACACATAGTGCAACTTCTCATGAATTTCAATAATATAATCTTGCATTTGGAACGATAACAGAATGAATTATAAATAGATGATAGACAAGATGATAACAATTGCGATTCGTACGACTATCCTCATGAGATTGCCTGTATTCCACTAATATCAATTATTATAATAATACTACTTACTACACATGTGATTTATGGACAACTTCAACCATGTTTTTCTATGTCCAAGAATTCAAAGAACATCAAAACACATTATCAGTTGATGTTATCACTTTCCGTTCTTATCAGTCTTCCAGATATACTTCTTATACCATTTCCTTGTGTCATTTTGCAATATCCTCGTCTCTTTCTGATTCTTTTTCAACCAATACAAATTCTTTAATACCCTTAAAAATGTAGTGTCTTAATCCAAAATAGTAAGATTTTAATGAGATTTTTTATTTCTCATTGGATATAAAAATTGAATAACGGAGAACAGAAAATGAAATCAAAAATCAAAGGAAGCTAAATTGAAGCAGATAAGAATGTTCAATGCTCGATGATACAACTACAATTATAGTCCTCGTGTTTCAATGATTCGTTTATTTGATGCATTACTTCCTTCGACAACATCCCTTGGTTCACATCGCGTCTTTCGAAACTTACGGAATGGAAACAAAACAACATGGATACCACAATCTGACAAACAATGAATTAAGGTGATAAAGATACTGATAAGGATTACCTCTCATTGCCTTTCGATAACTTTTGATAATCAACATATTAGGTAATGGATCAATTGCTGGATACAGTGCAATTGTATAGGCAACAAAACTACTCGCAAATCCAATATCAACATTCAACATTGGAAATAAGAATAGGATTGCAATTGGAATATACATAAGGATAACAGGAATAAGTGTTTGAATGACCAATGCGTGGAATAACTGTTGTTGTAATCCTTTTGTTAGATTTGATTGAGAAATCGACTTGTTCAATGCTTTTGTAATTTTGAAATAACAACGAATACCGAAATAGAATACACAGAACATGGAAGAGATCTAAATGAAACAAGTGATGTTATAGAACGAGGCAATCAGTATTACAATCATAAACCACATACAGGCAATTGAGCCTATCATACTCGTATCCAAATACTGTACACCATCCTTTTCAGGCCAAAAATATACACAAATGTATGATAGTTGTTCCATTGGTAGATCGTATCCTTCGAATATACTCAATCTATCAAATATATAATTAAACGAAAAAGAATACAAATGATACCGCATATAGTTATCAGTTGTTTCAGTGAAATGGAAATAAATATAACACAAAACGGACCACCAAGTGCCATATGATATCGGAATAAAGAATAATATGTAGATTTTGCAACCACCAAGATAGAGATCTTTGAAATCTCTGAATAATGAATAATAGAGGGATAAGGAAGTATATTTGAGTTGACGTATGTATTCTTTTGTGTTGCTCATCAACTTACTTGTTTACAGCACCATATCTATAGATGAAATGAACACCAAATATGGCAAGTGAAAAACCAAAACAACCACAATATATGACAACAAGAATGAAACTTTGTTCACGGGAAAACATTGAATCTTTGAAACGACGGAATACAACAAATGCGGAACCATGGGAATGAACACTCTGAACATTGAAATGATGATATGAATGAGATAGAAGAAAGATACTGGTTGAGTCATATAATCCCATATTGAATATATTGCCTCAAATACTGATATGTATATCATCAAATATTTATATAGACCCAATTTCTTTGGCGATCGTAATAATATCAGAAATATAAGAAAAGTATTCATGAGAATTGATGTGATTGTACACGTAAACTGCACATCTTCTAAGAATTTCGACCAAAATTTTGGTTGATAAAACATTGGCAAATAATGAGATATTTGTTCTGATCTAACTTTATTTCTGTTTTCTTATTCTCCCAATTATAGTCTATTGAGTATGTAAAGAAATATTGTAGACATTCATTTATGTACCTCCTCCCATTTTCTTTCCTTTTTTCCCGTCTATATACGTACATTATATGAACTTTTCATCACTCCAATTCATCACTATTATATCACTTTATATACAAATATATACACTGACAAAGAACATATTTATAGAATTCCAAGTTGTTGATTTGTACCACTTCGAGATACTAATTCCACCTGGGTACACTGTGAAGTACGGATTGTTTTACATGGATTGACAAAGAATAGACGAAGGAACTCTGAAATTATCAATGCTTGAATGGTTTTTGTTTTGTTGGTTTTTCTTACCGAACACAGCTTTTCGATAGTTTTTGATGATAAGCATATTGGGAAGTGGATCGATAGCCGGATAAACAGCAATTGTGACGGCAATGAAGCTACTCGCGAAACCGATGTCACAATTGATCATAGGGAAAAAGAAAAGGATGGCAATAGGGATGTACATTAGGATAAGGGGAATGACAGTTTGGACTACTAATGCTTGGAATAGTTGTTGTTGAAGTGACTTGGTGACACTCGATGCATTGACTGTCTTTCGCAATGCACGGGATATATTGAGGAAGCATTTGATACCGAAGAAGAAAACACAAAAGACGGAACTGATCTGAGGTTGATCACCATTAGTATACTTGCACTCTTATCATATTGTACTTACAATCATGAACCACATACAAGATATTGCTGCGAATACTTTTGGATCTGGATGTGTTTCTCCGTATTCATCTTTTGGATGGAATAATACAATAATGTATGATGTTTCTTCGATTGGTATATCATATCCATTGAACATTGTTGCCCTCATGTAATTATCAGTACTATCATCATAATGAAAGTAAATATAACAAAGTAATGACCACCAGGCACCATAGAATATAGGAATGAAGAACAATATATAGATCTTTGAGCCACCGAGCCATTTCAATCGAAACTCTCTGAAAATGAAATTGATATGGATGAGGGATACGGTAGGTTGATAATTACTTGACAACTGCACCGTATCGATAGACAAAGTGTACACCGAATATAGCCAATGAAAAACCGAAACAACCACAATAAATGACAACGAGGAGGAAACTTGTTTCACGGTCAAACTCAGAGTATTTGAATTTACGGAACACAACAAAGGCAGATCCATATGAGTGAACCATCTCAAATGAAACAAGTTAAGACTGTGGAGGCAATCAGTAATACTTACTGGTTCGGTAAGAATATCCCAAAACGAATAACAGGCTTCAAACACAGAAATGTAGATCATGAGGTATTTGTATAATCCTAATTTCTTTGGTGATCTCACAATTATCAGGAATATGAGAACACAATTGAGGGTAACAGATAGGAAGGCACTTGTGTATTGGACTGTTTTGAGGAAAACATTCCAGAAGTCGGATAGTTGCATGATTGGACTGATTGGGCTGATTGGGCTGATAATGGAAAGGAATCAGGTATTGTACTGGAATAATGTCTGATTATATACAGATACACGGTATGTCTGATGGGAAATGAGCAAATTGATATGAATACAAGACGGGCTACTACCAAATTCATAGAATATTACATGACTGCTATTTGATTGGATTCCCACGGGAATCAATTCACTATAAATTGTCTATCAAAATATTATCAAGAAATACAAGAGTAGTACTGTAATTCTCATGGTATTTCATTTCCGGAAAGTATGATGTTTGTCATAAAATATCAAGAGAAATGGACAAATGAGCAATGAATACGAGTAGTATGTTTGTGTTATTTAGTGATATGTGATAACGGATGTTACGTTGTATTATGTCATTTATTGTATTTTGTTCATATCCCACGGGAATTCGATTCAAAACTGCCATTTATCAAAATTACTAGGAACTATTATTTGTTTGGATAACTGTTTAAGATGAACTTTCATTGTTATTAACATATAGTTCGGTATACTTTAGTTCATTATAACTTGTACTAAAAAGGAATATACACAAAATACTAAGAAAAAAAACGAAATACGTGGGTACAGTAGGAACAGTAATAAGTGGACAAATGAAACTAGATAACGAACTCAGCCAACATTTATACATGAAGAAAAAAACGGAAATGAGACTGATACGAACCGGCCAAAAAACAATATATTAGTGATTACATGCGAACATACACCGCCTTTCAGTATTATAGACAAACTATCGTATCGTGAGCATATCTTGTTCCGTGTCTGGAGATAATGAACTGATACCGTGATAACTTATCTAAGCGAACATTAATATTCCTCTCAAAATTCAATCACGGAAATGTAATTTTGACATACGATCGACGAATTATTGATATATCGACAAACATGTTGAACTATTTGAATATCAAAATAGGACAATCGTAAAAAGAAAGAAATTGAATGAAGACCCAAATCCACAAAAGAAGACAATCGAATCAATTGCTTTGGATGCTGCTTGAACTTTTTAGACCTGTTTTTTTTGTCGTGAACATTACCGTATATTTTTGACCTACCATTACTTTGAAGTTTTTTGATCATCATTTCTCTCATCGTTTTCTTCCCTTTATATTCATTTTCTCACAATTTGATTATTTTTCGTTTTCGTTTTTATGTTTATGATATGCCAATATCATTTGTTTATTTATACTCTATCCGTTATGTGTGTTCCCTTCCTATTATATAATTCATTATAACCGTATATTTCAGATGATTGGAGACATGAATATCACATCGAATAGTTATGCGAATCGAACAACAACCATTCCCAATCAAGTTGTTTATTTCTCCGAAGATGGCGATGAAATCATGTTAGAAGGCGACGAATCGAGAAACACAACTCCGACGAAACTATCCGTCGATGATTATTCGTTAGTTTGTTTTGATTTTACTTAAAGTATTCAAATGTTTCCAGCGGTGAGCAGACTATGGCACAAATATCTCCGGAGCAACCAACAATTGGTATGAAACTGATGATTCGTGAGTTTGAGAAGCGAGGCGAAGGAATGAAGGCATATCTGGTATACAAAGTGGAGACAGATGTCGAAGGTGTCGCCGGATACACAAAACGAACAAACAATGTTTGGAGACGTTTCTCCGATTTCCTCGGACTTCATGAGAAAATTGTCGCAAAATACTTACCAAAGGGAATTATTGTACCGATTCCGCCGGAGAAAAGTATTGTCGCGCTGACCAAAACAAAGGTTTGTCTTACTATCATTGTTTTTTAATCACTGGTCTTTTCAGAGTATCTCTGATATTGAAAACTCGCGAGAGATTGGTATAAACAGATGCCATCAGCTCGAAAGATTCATGCGTCGTATGGTACAACATCCACGAATGAGAACGGATTGTGATATTCGTGATTTTCTGACGATGGAGGGTGATCTACCGAGCTCATTGACTGCATTATCAACTGCTGGAGTCAAGAAAATATTCAAAAGTGTTGGTGATGTATTCACTAAAATGACATTCCATATGGACGAAGGAGATCGTTGGTTCGATCAGGCACAATCACAAATTGACGAACTAGATGTATCACTACGATGCCTTCATCAAATCACCGAATCACTTGTTTCACATCGAAAGGATATTGCATCTAATACTGCATATATGAGCAAGGCCTTATCACTGCTCGCTGCATCAGAAGAATCAACGACACTGTCAAGAGCATTGTCCGCATTGACGGACACATCGGAGAATGTATCTGTAACATGGCAAAACCAAGCAGAAGCCGATGCAGCCAAGTGAGATTGATACGGTATTGAGATGCATATTGAACATATTTGTAGGTTTTCCGATTCGATTTGGGAATATATTCAATTGATTGTATCACTGAAAGAAGTATTTGATGAGCGGGTACGGGCATGGCAACAATGGAAACAATCACAACAAACACTTGGAAAGAAAAGAGATCAGAAGAGCAAGTAAGTATGATAGAAGAAGAAGGATATGTATGGATATAAACCTATTATAGAATGGATTTGAATGGAAAAACTGAAAATGCGGAGAAGATGAAAATAGAAATTGAAGAGACAATTCAAAGAACAGATCAACTCGAACATCATTTTATTGCGTTGAGTAAAAATATAAAAGAAGAAATGGTACGATTTGAGGAAGATAAAAAAGATGATATGAGAAGAATTATGATTGAATATTTGGAGTCGTTGTTGGATACTCATATTCAGGTTTGATTGAAATATTCATTATCAAATAATATAAGCGGATACTTCAGTTACTTAAACACTGGCAGAACTTCGAGCAACATGCACAAAATATTCACATCTAGATAGTTTCCTTTTCTAAATATATCATATTTTGTACTTGTTAAAAATTATTTATTTTATGTTAAATGGTATTTTTATTGTATTCATTACCTAACGATGTCGAACCAATTGAAATTTTGAAAAATGTCTGTTGTAAATTGGATCACAAACTGATGACTGGCGAACAAAAGTTGGTGGTGGGAAGACAAACCCGATGACTAAAGAAAAGAGCCAACTATTTTGATAAGAGTTTCTAAACTGATATGATCTGAGAGTATATACTATACGAAGTCGTCTAGACTTTTAATTTTGGTGGAAACAACAAGGAACCAAAATTGAATGATTTCGGATCTTCAAAAATGTTATTTATTTTTCGGATCAGATGAGATAGATATCAATTTTGTTGCAAAAGGTGTTTGGGTGGCATATTCTATGCCATATTAGTGGTAGAATGCTTTACGTTGTGTATCGTTAACCTTTATGGGAAGACTTAGTAAGAGGAACATATGTACATAACACTTTATTATGTGTACACGATAGATGGGTTTAACTCCTTCGACGTCGTAGTTGTAGTTGCGGCGCCATTGGTGCTCCATATGATGGTGATTATATACCTAAACCTGCTACTGCTATCATACCTGCGTTACTCTGCTTCTCTCCTCGGACCTGCTCCTATATCCGAGCTGCCAGTCAGGTCTGGAATATAAACCCGAACTCCCTATTCAGGTCCGGTCTATAAACCTGAACTGATTATCTTTCACTCTTTCTTTCCTCCTTCGTATATATATTAGGTCACGTGAATATTCTCCACGTTCTCTCATTATATACAATTGTTACCATATTTGGGTCACAACACTCCCCATCCGACAAAAGACAAGACAAAAGGTCTTTCTCTAGTATCGTTCTGCTTCAACCCTTCGTCGATCTACCCGACACTGTCGGCATGTTTATAGTCTTCACTACACGGTCTACCAATGTACCGGTTACGGTGTGAGTAAATGCTCACTAAATGTTTGCAATACATCGACCTAAAAGTTGGACTCTACTCACGATAGGGTCACCTGCCTATTTCACTATAACTGCCAAGAAAGAGTATCTGTCGAAAAATTTATCCTGCCCTATTCTATCAAATCGTGTTAGATGTGGTTGTTAAGGTACTGCATTCACTTAACTACTTTTATCTATGATCTCCTCAACTTTTTTCCTGCTTATTTCCTTCTACTCTCAGGTTTTCTGCTGCTGCTTCTGTTAAATTGAACTTTGCTTCTTATTACTGCTGTTTCTACAATGTCTAGTGACTGCCTTTTCTATATTATCTGCCTGATAAAAAATTCTTGCTGCTAATTTTACCTGAACTTGACTACTGCATCTAATTACTACTACTATATGCTCTGAATATACTGTTAAGACCTGCTCGGAATTACTGCTACTACTACTGCTACATTACTCACTGCCTGCTATTAATTTCATGTTGGAAAGATTATTGCTGATTGCTATATCGCTGCTGTGCCAATGTTTTCTGCACCTGCACAGCATGAACATCAACTTCAACTGCTTTTGCTCTTTTTGCCTGCTTGGAAACTCTCTCCAACGCATCTGCTACTGCTTCTGCATCTTCCAAAAGCATCTCCATGTTCCGATATGCTCGGTTCATCCTGAGTTCCTTGCTAACCTCCGCCGGCAACTTATTCAGAACTGTTTCAATGTAAGCTGCTGAATTCACTTCCATTTTCAACACTCTCGACTCAATGATAATTCTGCCGATCTCTCTCAATCGTTCCTCAGTTTCAACGCTATCACACTCTGCTTTCTCGGGTAACCCGACAACTGATCCCACAAATCTGCACCTCGCTGGGTATTACTACCGTATTTCTGCTTTAACGCTTTCAACGCTCTCTCATATTCACCTGCTACTCCTGGTTTATAGTAACTGATGAGATCATTAGCTGCTCCAGTCGTTGATCTTTGTAGAGCAATCAACCGATGAGCATCACTCTCATAACTTTCTGCCACGACTTCAAACGTACGTATTGCCTGGAAATACTTTCCATCCGTTCCGCTGAACGTGATCGGCTCGATCTTCAGAAATCTTGTACGACGCGGGTGCTGGTGCCCGACACTGCTTTCTCTGCTGGAAGTCGTTACTTCGGATCCATCCGATAACATGTCTCTTCTTTCAACACCTGCTCTGTTGCGCTCCATCTTTCCGACTGGTCTACTTTTGGGAGCTGTACTGCTGTCTCTGGAACCACCCGATGCTGGTTTCCGAGCTCCTTTTTTGTCATTGCTGATTTTCACCTGCTTCATGATTGGCGTCTCATCCTGTTTGAACAGTACCACCTTCGCTGGTTTTCCGTACTCCATTTGTTATTCCGACTGACTCCGAATATTTATTGGAACCCTTCCATTCCTCTTCATATCGGACCATCCGATTCTCAGCTGCTTGCGCCATAACCTGCGCCATGCTCTCCTTTGCCAAGACAAGCTGTTCTCGCAACTGCTGATTCTCCTGTCGGACTTCTCTCATCTCTGCTGCAATGCTGCCAATCTGCTTCTGCATCGCGACAAGAACGTCCATGATCTTGTCGGAACCTCCTCCTGCTGGCACACCCGTACCTGCACCATCGTTAGAACTACGATGTGGGTTACGGTGGACTTCTCTCGGATACCCGTCACGAGCACTGCCACTCGACAGTGACATGTCACTCTCATACCAATTCATCTTTCCGTTCATCTTATCTTTCACCTGCTAAACTCACTATTTTCCAGTTGAATCTGTTGTCGATGTTGACTGATAGCCAAGTGTTGATAAGCCTGAATCATTTACTATAATCCTCCGGTTCCATTACCGTTTCAACGGCACTGTTATGACTTGTTAGGTCTACCTGCGCTCTCTACTTTCACTCTAGACAGGTTTGCTGCTGGTACTGTAGTGGTTGGGGTAACCACAACGATATGGATCATGGATCAGGATCCAGAGAATGTTGCACCATCATTTCTGTATCCTTTCAACCTTGCGGCTGAGGATCCATGTTCCAACACCGTCCTTTCCAATCCTATCCGCAACACCTGTCTAGCCTCAATACTGCCCTTCATAGACCTGCTACAGACCCAACTGGTCGTCTACTTCTTCTACTCTGCTTCCCGATGCTCACCTTGTAGCTGCTCGAATACTTGAAGGAATGATCTTTCTTCAATTTCTGCGACTTATCTGATTGACCTCTGACACGTGTCTGTACACGTTCTGTCATGTCTTTCTATTTAGTAACATTTTTATTTTCACGCTGAATTTTGTTCTGGTCACTTTTCGATCTATATGTAACATGACTGTGCTCTGACCTGCTCCCATTCTGTCTCTGTTGACGTATACGGAAAAACACGTCGTATCCCGCCTCTACAGTTGGGTTTCCTGCCGAAAAGATGGATAATCCCGCCTCAATTCGAAGGATTCACTTCTACAGCTGCTTCCGGTTCGGGTTGTCGGATTTTTCCTCCGGAATCTGATATTCTTCCCCTAGGCATTCGGCTATTCTCCGATACTCTTTTTACGGATATTCCCTCCGTTTCGGCAATTCTCCGATATTATCTACGGATGGTTTTTCCGTTTCGGCTATTCTCCGATATTATAACAATAACCTCATTTCGATACCACTAGACTCAGCTAAAATGGCTCTCACGGAAATGATCCCTCCCCTTTCAGCACCTACGCTGCAGCATATGATGCTTTCTAGGTTGGCCTCCCACTCGCAGGCTGATCCTGGTTGGTTAATGCGTCGCGTCGACTCAACACAAAACCGGGAGTCTGTATACATTTCACGACACAGGACACTTCTCACTCAAGAAGTAGGTTTGTCGGTGGTCGCCGACTGTTCAATAATGCCCCCTTTCACACTGTTTCATGCTCTTGTTCTTCAGATCTGATCACTGCACTTAAGTTACATATTCTCATGATTTCTTATCATGGAGTCACTGACTCCTTCCATCCTTATCACAAAATCCTGCGTGTATCTTATCCGACTTTCTCTCGGACGCCTGTGATCATCTATTGTTTGTTACTACACTGCTTCTTCTCAGTATTCATCAGTACTCTGGTCTTGCTTGACCCACACTGCTTTTTTCCTGTTCCGCTTGCACAATGTCATCTGCGAGTTGTCTATCTAGTGTGTAGGCCTGCATAACCAAA
Organism: Caenorhabditis uteleia; assembly: GCA_963573275.1. Taxonomy (NCBI): domain Eukaryota; kingdom Metazoa; phylum Nematoda; class Chromadorea; order Rhabditida; family Rhabditidae; genus Caenorhabditis; species Caenorhabditis uteleia. The sequence continues at coordinate 9,719,112 of OY752136.1, forward strand.
TCAGCTCCTGCAACTGATCATGTCCACCACACAGACACCGAATGTTTCAGTCTGCAGCTTTCTTATCTTTTATCAGTACTTATCGGTCATTCCTTAACCGCATTCCAACACCGCTAAGGGCCCACTCTTGTTCTTCGAATACTCCATGTAGCCGTTTTCCTCAACAATACTGCTCAAAGACAGAACCCACGCTATTCTGACTTTGCTGTCTGAATCACCTATCAATCTGCCGACACCACTTCTATTGGTCCGAAAATATTCTCCAACTTCACTTGCAAAATCATGCTATTTTTCATGGTCCTTCCTGATCCCACAGGTCTACTGCTACCTGTGTACTGTTTCTATGTTCTGCTCCGCCTGCCTGCCTAAGCCCCCAGGTTACGATACGATACTTTTTTAACTGCGAATTTTGTTCTGCTATGCACCGGTCGATTTAACAGTCGATGCACCATGTTGCAAAAGGTGTTTGGGTGGCATATTCTATGCCATATTAGTGGTAGAATGCTTTACGTTGTGTATCGTTAACCTTTATGGGAAGACTTAGTAAGAGGAACATATGTACATAACACTTTATTATGTGTACACGATAGATGGGTTTAACTCCTTCGACGTCGTAGTTGTAGTTGCGGCGCCATTGGTGCTCCATATGATGGTGATTATATACCTAAACCTGCTACTGCTATCATACCTGCGTTACTCTGCTTCTCTCCTCGGACCTGCTCCTATATCCGAGCTGCCAGTCAGGTCTGGAATATAAACCCGAACTCCCTATTCAGGTCCGGTCTATAAACCTGAACTGATTATCTTTCACTCTTTCTTTCCTCCTTCGTATATATATTAGGTCACGTGAATATTCTCCACGTTCTCTCATTATATACAATTGTTACCATATTTGGGTCACAACAAATTTATTATTGAAATTTCAAAAGAGGATATATGCAACGCACGGGCAAAGATATTCAAGAACTGAAAGAAATGAAATTAGTTTCAAATGTATTTCACATTGATCGCATCATTTTTGGGTGATTTATCGATGAACATGGCCATTGTCACCGTCAGATAGATCAAATAGTTGTTTTTTCATTGTACTCAACTACATACACTCCCTATCTAAGCTTTTCCATCTCCGAATATTGGCAACAATGCACTTGTGTACTGATCCTTTCTTCTTTTGTGGGCGGAGTCTTTTGATTTTTCCATCTATCTACAGTATGACAAGCAGACAAATGAAGGCTAACAGGATGAATAAAAGGAAGTAGGAAAAACACGAAAAGGATAGTCATTGGATGGATATAATGACAACAACACACAACAATAAGAAACCAATAATATTCAAATGTCTTATTTTCATATCAATTGTTGTATTTATTGAATTTCTATTATATTCAACTGATCGAAAGATAATGTCTAATCAATTACCAATGATGTTTGGAGTTAATAAAAACATGTTTGTTGTTTATCATTTTCACTCAGTTCGTGTTATATTTCAGTGTACCCAATGAATGTTCAATACCCGAATGGAATAGAATAAGGACAGAGAGTGTGCCAAACTCTGAGTTATTTCGAAAGTGGGTAACACAGAGGATAGCACAATATGTGAGTTTTGGAAGTGATTAATGAAAATAGGAAAGGCGATTATAATCTCATCCTTTATTATTCAAATTCCGTCGCCGATACATTTCCAACTGAGATCAAAAGTTTGTCGTCGATTAGATCTAGTCACTCGTGTCGCGACAAACCGTAGTGTGATCAGATCAACGGAAGCATATGCTTTTCGAAGAACAATACGTTAATTATAGAACCGAATAAGGGGCACTGAATCAAGATTATTATCATCATTTGTATATCCAGACCATATTGCTGTTGTCACGACGGCAATGAATACATACGGGTAATGAATATTTAGGATAGGAGGAATATCAATTGAATAAGTATTATAGGAAGGAAGTATACTGTAGATACTATGATTGTAACAGAAATGAAATACCCGGATCGATGTATAAGTCATTCATAATGCAATTGGCAACAGCGAAATGTGCTAGAAGGGAAGGAGCAGAGTATATGTCATTATCATTCACACCGACTGACATACCACCTGAACCAATACCATTGATATATCGAGCATATGAGAGTTTGTTATTTGATATACAATAACATTGATAATGTGATGATATACAGAACCAGTACATGAATTATCAGTTTGTGTTGGACCAATTTATGGAAAGGAGAGTAAATGGTTGGAGATTGTGGAATATGTTGAACACTATAGATTGATTGTATATTATCAATGTTATCATTCGAAATATCATATTATTCAGGGGGCAACATTCTTTTATTTCACATTTTTCAATTTGAATGAATACGATCGGCGAATTATTGATAATTATGTGCGACTTGGTATGGCTGAAGTGACAACATATCAAATAGAATATAGGAATCCTGGTTGGCAATTCCATTTATTCCAAACCAATGTTAGTCAGATATGCAATTGTAATTTAATATAAAGTATTAAGGAATGTCATCAAAGAAGTATGTATCATTCAAAATGGGTGGCAAATGTTGATATTGATGAGAGATTAGTTTATACTGGACCATTCAATTTTGTAGAGTATCTGAGGTTATCAACCTCATTCCTTATCATCATCATATTATCTTTTATTCAGATTACAAGACCCGGAAGTGGTTGAATTTAGTTTGAGTACGACTCGTGTGAGGAAGACTGATAATCTACCAGAGAAATACAAGAATAGCAGTCAGTTGTTGTCAGAAATGATGTTTTTGAAATACAATGAGACAACTGAAACTACTTTCTATAATCTCAAAGGAATAATTCGACCTGAGAAAGTAGCCATTCCATTTTATCATTGGTCAAATAGACAATTACCCGGTGGAAAACTACAATCAATACCTAAAAGGATTGCGAATATCAGGTATATTTGTTGAAATATCTTTAAAGAAACACACCTTTTCACTTCCTCTTCCTTTTCGTTTTGGTCGGATCATACTTCATTCGTAGATCTTATCATATACATGATCATACTTGATTGAGATCCGTCGATCGATAGAGAACAAAATATACACAAAACTGTCAAAAAGCAACAAAATGTTCGCAACCAAAACATCAATTTCTGCGAGAGAAAAAACGAAGATTTCAAGAGAGATTATATATGTTGATGTCATAGTAAAAACGGACGAAGAAGTCAATTTTCATAAAGTAGGTTGCGGACATTCAAATATTCTGAATTGTTGATCATTCCTGAGCCACATAATTTTGTTTAATCGGAAAGTATCATGTTAGGTTTACCTTTGAATCAGTTGACAACCGGTATCACATTCCCCATAAGAAGTTTAGAGCCCATTTGAAAAAGCATTTCAAAAATAGATTGTAATGGTACAAAGTACATTTAATTATTGTTTTTTCTTCGATTCGGGACTCTTTATCATCCGGAATAGTTTCATAACTACGTCAAACCAAGAAAAAAATACAAAAACTTTTTATCACCAAAAATTATCAAGAATAGAAATAAACGAAAAAAAGGTACGAAAGGTGGCACATCATGTGGTGGGATGATAGTTGATTGTATCAAATAACGGGCCAAAAAAACTAAACGAATGATGCTGTATTTGTTCGATTTGTTCTTCCATTTCACTTATTTTTTCTTATTTTAGACACTATCGAAGTACTGATAAGAATATGTTGAATGGAAAGTGGCAAAAGTTGTTTAACAAATATAAAGTCACACGATTGGAATCAGAATTCGAGAAAAAACTGATAGATGCGGTCGAAAAACGAGTGAAATATGTATATGAACATAGGATAATGAGATGTGAAGAGATATCACCTGGAATGTTGAATTATCCGAGGGAAATACTCAACTGCCGATATGCTACTGATCCACCGATTCCCGAGACCGACTGATCGTCACTCTTTCCTTTTTGTATATATTGATACTTATATAATACACATTTTCACTGAATAATTGTTTATTTTATCGACATTTTATGAACAAACAAATGATGATATAAAAATGTATGATAAAGCTTAAAAACTGACTATATTACATTAGTTAATATTTTATATTTGTTGACGAAATATCAAATAAATGCGACACGCGTAATTGTAAAACCAGAATGTATGTGCACATGTGAATGAATACTCGAATGATACGACTCTTATCCATTTTATGGTTGATTTACAATGATCGGAATATCATGACTATGTCCACCACCACCTTCATGATCATGTCCGAAGATGAATTGAAGTGTCAAAATAATTGAAAATCCTACAATGATTGAGAATATTTGTTTGAAGTTGTTGAAATTATTTGTTTTCTCAGTTGCCAAAATCTAGAAAAAAACATTAAACTACTGATAAGATAATGTGATAACCTCAAGGAATGTAACATATACGAATGTACCGGCAGCAAGTGATTCCAAGAACAGAATGGCGCCATCTTTGTAGAGGGATGTGAAACTGGAGTTCTGTAGAAGTGTACCAAGTGTCGAACCAATTGGAGTCATGGCAGCATAGATAAGTGTAGTACACAGGGCTTGCATCATTTTGTTGGTATTGTGACGAGCAATTTGTAGACCAACTGAGAATGCTTCGATTGATTTGTGAAGTAATAAGGAGAAGAACAATGCCCATATGCCAGTTGTTGTATCCTACAATCCTCTGCTTCATAACCATTTTGATTATTTCATTAGAATACCTGTACACCTAATGCAAATCCTTCTAGCAATGAATGGAATGACATGGCAACTGAGAATGTGAGTGATTTCAAAAAGTTACTTTTCTCATCTGATACAACCCATGGTGCGGCATCTTCAACTGCCAAACTTAACAAATACTATCAGTATACCGTATTAATATATCAATGTTAGTCAATTGTTATTGTTAGATAGAAGCTCAAAGAAGTAAAATCATGCAGAAAAAGTCCCGAAAGTAAATAAATAAATGAATCAAGTGATACCCGAAAAACCAAACCTGGTACGACTCGGAGCAGCAACAACACCATTTGAGTGGGGTGAGAGATGTGATGGTATGTCATCGAGTAGAAGTGATTGTCTGAAGGGTTAAAAACACACGCATGCGAATAGAATATTGAAATATTGAAGGGAAGGGGAAGAGAAGTATTACATGAATATGGGGTAGAGAGAGAATATATCATGCACACACATTCATATGGTATTCAATAGTTACCTTGTTATATTATCTTTCTTCATATCAGTTGTAATTGGTTGTGGTGGCCCATGTGAATGTCCATGTCCACCACCCATATTACCAAATATGACAGCTGTCAACTCCTCTATCAAATATACAAGAAAGAATCCGCAACATATGAATAATTGGCTCAACGGTATCCGAAAACTCAATTTGTGCTCATTTGTTATCTTTTCATAATTTTCATTGATATGTGGCATTATATCAAGAAAACATGTGGCCATAAATACACCGCCAGAGAAACATGATAAATATGATAACCATCCACTTCTGTTATGGTCTTTCCCTTTTTGCTTCATTTTATGTAGCATCTGAATATTTCATTTAATGGATATATTTATGATATAAAATAGTTACCCAACACGGCAATAGACCCATAACTGATGTCACAATCAACATAATACCAGCCAAACATAATTGTAATATAATATAGTTTTGAGCCATTTCAACTGAATAATGGTATTTGATTGACAAAAAAGTTGAGGTGTTTTATATCGGACGAATACTTGAGACCGGCTTATTGAGCAACAAGAAATGTGAACAAATAGATGCGCGAACATTTCAACCAAAATCTTGATATTGATGTCATAAAATGAGGGAATTGAGGAAGAAGAAGAAGAAGAAGGAGAATGTGTGAAACTGACAATATGAAAACATCCGGAATGAACGACGAAAACAAATGAATAAAGAGAAGAAGAAGAAGAATAATATGACAAACTATTATCAGAATATGATAAAAAGGTGATCAGAAATGAGAGGAGGAAAGTGGTCGAAGAGAAAAAGTGAAGAATTGTATGGAATAAGCCTTCTTTTAAATGAACAACTTTTTTCTCAACCAAAAAAAAAGAAAATGGAATGATAAGAGAAAGAAAAAGAGCCCCCAAAAGATTGTGGTATGCTACAAAAATAACTATAAGTTTGGACGTGATTATTGATACTAAAATGAACTGAGGGAGAGGAAAAACGATAGAATGTTTCGATGAACATAAATAAATATAGTGAAAGGGAGATGAATTGAGTGTAAATGTTGGATTATTATATAGTGCAAAAATGACTGGATAGAGAAGGTAGGAGGAAGAGAAGGAATAGGAGATGGAGGAGATGGAGGAGATGGAGGAGATGGAGGAGGTGGATAGGCGAGAAGGATCAACGCACCCTTGTTGGTCATTCGTCGGCAAAATAAATATTCATGAACAATTATTACTCACACAGTACGGTTTCAATTTTTAGAATCAAATATATTGATGAGGAGGATAGAATTGCAAAATGATCAATGAACAAACAACAGGTGCTGGAAATGGATTGGAAAAAATGAACAGATGTGAGGGAGCACAGACTGTTGATAGTAGTGATAAGTTCAAAATGATTATGAGAACATTATCAACAACATAAAACGTCATTAGTTGAAAGAAAAAGACAGATTTGTTTATGTTGGTAACAGGTGACTGACAAACAATGATTTATGAAAGTATCATACAAATAAAACATTTGATATTGACCCGATCAATCGGTCGATTGTACTTAACGTATTCTCATATCTATCGACAATATTTTATGATCCTATAGTTTATAGTTTCTGATTAAAAGCCACACTATTAACAAAAAAACATTATATGACTTGGATTGATTACGGAAATGATGAATAAAAAACCAAATAAAGTCATGACACAATAATAATAGACAATGGATAATAAAGGTAAAAAAAAAGAGAAGGAAAGGAAGGGAGAGAGAGAGAGGGTGAACTCTTATCGATTATACAATGTATGTGTAGGAGGCTCAACTGATTATTAATGTGTATGTTGAATGTTATTATGAACAATAATTAACACAAAATAATTAGAATAGAGAGAAATAGACAAAGAAAAAGAAGGAAAAGAAAAGAGAAGAAGCCGATTGGCATCTGATATACATGATGAATAAGGAAGAGAAGAAGAAGGAGAAGGAGACGAAAGATGGACATTATTTGACGGTATTATAATGATTTGTGTGAAAGATAACAACGAATTACACGATATAAGCCATCTAATGAGTACTCGAATTCCACGAAATGTCTCAAAATGATGTGATACAATACACTTTCATCTACAGTAATCAAACAATTCCATCTACTTTCTGCCGTTTCTGATTGTTCAATCCGATCATTCGTTTTTTTGTCTATCAAGTGTTTATTGTTATCTATACGGAAATAATAGGTGTCTTATTTGTATAGTTAGAGTCTACAACTATATATCAAATGGTCAGTTGATGAAAGTGGAGTACAACTCATTGAAATGGTCAAAATGTCAACAAAAGCGGAAAAGGAGGGAAAAGTAGGAAGAGGAGAAGGAAAAGGTGGAGGTGGAATAATGTAGTCACTTTCCACTAATACTAATATTACATGGGAATTGTTTAAATATGTAAAAGTTGCATCATCTACTGAAACTGATGTAGATTAGCATATTTATTGGGTAGGAAGGGGTATTGTATATTTGATTGTTCTTTTTATAATGTAGTCAACCGTTTATTTACATTTCAATTATATTATTAATTATATTTATATTCTTGTTTTCATATTATCCTCTTCAATTCCTTTTGTCACAAATGTTTCATTATCATCTTGATGTTCATAATCAGCATATTGATAGTAAAATATTGAAAGCAATATGAAAACGGCAATGACAATGAGCATTATGACACCAAACACAAACATTTGAATTGCCTGTAAATACCCACAATTATCCATCATTTCACTTTTCAAAAAACATTTGACATTATTTGATACTAACCATATCCGAAAACAAGTGCAATGCAATTATAGCAACATCAATCAAATCGCCGATGGCAGTTGTGAATAACCAAAGTGCTTGAACAACTGATTTCAATTGAGGCGATGCTTCTTTATATGCAAACTCCAATCCAGTGATTGAAAAGAGTACTTCACCGGCAGTTAATATGACATATTGAGGTATTTGCCATAGAATACTAACACTATTCTGTGGTACTAATGTCTCGATTGTTGATAATAATGTATCAGCTTGTTTCTCTCTTGGTGATATTGTTAATGTATATACACCACCCATATTATCCCGTTTTATTGTTGGAATACCAACTTCTACGTGCATCTGAAATACCAAAAGTTATATTGAATATGAAGAATACAAACCGTTTCCGATGCGGTTGGTTTTGCTCTTTTTGTGTATGGAACAGTGTAATTGATATAATACAATTTGTACTCTCCTGGTTCTATCTCGATATTTGGATAGGATACACCAAAATGCTCAATGGCTCCATTCTGATTATCATTAACATCCAAAGTGATTGCACTGTCAGTATAATAATGATAATATCGACTGAAATATTTCAATTATTCAAACATTACCTATATATGAATATCCTACCCATCTAATTTCGGATCACACGGATTGGCTGGATCAGTGAATTCATCCTGTTTGCATAGTGCCATCGTACCCGAATACCTGTCTGTCGATGATGTACATCCTTTCCATGTGACATTACTTGGTATCTTATCACATGGTACCAACATGTTCAGACCCATTCCATATTCTCCATTTCCACTTTTTGGTTTCTCTAATTTTGATTGCGATAATGTCCATCCAACCGGGGACAGAGTGAATATATACGAAGCACCGGCAACTAGATTCGGATGGGCTGTGAAGTTTGCACAATTTGGAGCAGAACTGAAAAACCAAAAAGATTATGAAGTATTGTGGATAGTGTCATACGTGATAAAACTGATTGCGGGTTTGAATTGATAACCAGATTGGAATTTAATGATATTCAATACTTGGTCATTATTTGAATTAATTGCAGGGAGGGCCATGGATTGACGAGTGTCGATTTGAACAGTGAAATCACATGATGGGAACACATTGATAATTGATAAGTGAGCTTCGTTTGCCATTGGAAGAGTGGGTAACGACTTCTGAAATGACTAGTAATGATTACAAACAAGTACAACATCAATCGTACATTCACATATAATTGAACAAAGCCAGCAACAAAGAATGCCAAGGCGGTTAATATTCCACCTGCTGCCATTTTTCGCAACATTCTGGAAAGATACAAAATATGGAGAATATAGATGAAGAGATACTTACGTTACTCTGATACCACATCGTTCGACACCTGGATATATAATAGATTGGAATATTGGAATGAATACCAATATCAGCAATGCATTCACAACACCCATTTGATCTGGCAACAATTTGAATGATCCGAATATTCGTGAATCCATTGAAACAGCTTGAATAACCCATGTTGATCCTTGTTGATCATATAATGCCCAGAACATTGGCACAGGAATCAGCATGACACACACTCTGATCAACACTTTTATATCATCAATCAGCTTTCTCTCTGCACAATTGCCATGTAATTCTTTACATTGTTTCGACTTTTCACATCTATGCCCATCTAATGAATATTCCAACCAATGTGATCGATTGTCATTTCTCGAGGATGTGAATTTCTTTCGCAATGCTCGGAACATTGTACCAATCACTCGGAATATTATATTCTCCTTTGGTGGCACTTTCTTATACCACACACTTCCAGACATAAACACCACTATAAACAACTTATCAATAACAATAGAAAATATAACAATACTCACATGTTGCAAATATCATTAGAATTGCTGGAATACCAAATGCCAATGGATAACACGAATCATTTCCGAGGCATGGAATGGCTGAAAAGGAAGGAATATGTAAGAAATAGAATGAAAGGATTGATACCTCTCATTTTGGGAGTAAGGAACATTGATATGAGAGAACCAGCATTGATTGAAAAATAGAAAATAGAGAAGAATACAGATATCATTCGAGTATAATGTGGATTGAATTGATCACCACCAAATGCAGATACACATGGTTTTATACCACCTGTACCCAATCCAACTATCAATAATCCAAGGAAATCTAATCCACTGAAAAATATTATATTGGTTCTTGATAATTGGTAGAAACAACTCACGGATGGAGGGTATGTTCCGGTTGAAGTGTCGATGTGATTGCGAGCAATATTTGACCACAAGTATATAATATTGATATGGAGAATATAGTCCTGTTATTCAAATTATATAATCATTTTATTGGTTCAACATACCAAAACTTTCCAATGTATCCATCAGCCAAAATTGAACCAAGAATAGGTGTCGAATAACATACAACTGTGAATATATGAAACATAACTGAAGATGTTGACTCGGAAAAATTGAGTATATTGAGGAAATATAATGTAAGAATGGCTGAAAATGGAATGGTATTTGAAAGAATATCATAAATTGAAGAGACCTCTCATTCCATAGAAACTGAATCGTTCGCAGAATTCATTTCCAATTATCATGAATGTTTGTTTTGGCCACTTTTTGAGCATTTCCGCACAAGTCTAAATAATTGATAAATACAATAAAGTATATTGTTGTCAGATATACCTGTGGCTGATCATCCTCATTTCGAGATTGTGCAGATCCGGGCCTCGGATCATCGTGTTTTAAGCCCATTCAACTGTGAAATCAGAAAATAGGAAACATACGAAAAATGGGAGAAAATCAAGGTAGAATAATATAAGAAGGGAGGAATTATTTGGTTGGTTACACACGAAACATAGTAGTACATATGGTATTGGACAAGGTTCAGAACAACGGAGTCAAACCTGTTTGGTTGGAAATATCATATGGAATGGAAGAGATCGAGAGAAGTATTCGATGATTGTGGTAAAACAAGACAAATTGAGGTAGAAGCTGTGAAAACGAAAAGAAAACGAAGGAGGAGAAGGAGAAGGAGGAGATGGAGGAGGAGATGGAGGAGGAGGGAGATGATGTTGTTGACAAAAATGACACTTTCGAGGAGGAGGGGAAGGACATGGTATGCCAATTTAAGAAGTTCGCGAAACTCGTACAATTACTCGGACAACAAACAGGTTAATTTAACAATATTATGGCGCCAATTTCGATTGGTGTACATTGAATTATTCATTCGAAAACCGTAGTGGATATTTTCTGAATGATGATGTTTCATGCAAATGATTCCATTTTTCCGTTTCTGTTCATCATCTTTTTTCCAATCGCGTATTTTCACTTTCCCTATATATTATACCATTTTTTGTGATTTGATCGTTTTGTTCGGAGGAGGATGACAAGTACAAGTATTATAACATCATTCAGAATATTATATTATTGAACTGAATTATAGAACTATAATATGGGTAATATACAAAAGAGAATAAGTTGAGAGACCAAAATGAATAAAACAATAATATAAGAGAAAGTGAATGAGGTTTGAGTTTGACCATTTTCGGCAACTTCAAAAGACCGACAAAAATCCATTTTAAAAATGGAATGTGAATAGATTTGAATTGTTATTTTGTAGATTAGACGGACGGAAAAATGACTGGCCTTGCCCATTTGTTTCTGTTCGTTTTTGTACTTTTTCATCAAACAACCTTCATATTATTTACAGGTTGATTGAATAGATAAAATCAAACAAAACAAGAGGAAGGAACTGAAAAACAAGGTGGTATGGGGATGGAGGATGGGGGATGGAGAAGAAGGAGGAGATGGAGAAGTATGAGTCAAACTATTTGAGGACGACACCAAAAATGTAAAAAATGATACAAAAGGAACAAAAATAAGAGGCAATTTGGGTGGAAAAATGGGAGGAGAAGGAGGAGGAATCATTTATTCAACTGAAGATTTTATACAATTTGAAATGACAAAAAATGGAAAAGAAAAGGAAATGAAATGGTATTTATGTGATTGAAATAGTTGAAAATTGAAGGAAGAATGATATAGAGAATGTTGCAATATTTGGTATAAATGGCATGTAGGATAGACGGATATAGACAAAGAGATTGAATATTTATCACTTGATATTATATTTTCTCTTTTTCATTTTCAGACAAATTAATATGTTTTCAGTCAACCAATTCTCGTTAAATACTCATTTCCAGTTTAATTCGATCATCAAATAAACACAATATATATTGATGAAGCTTCTTACACGCACGAGATTGTTACTCAAATATCAATAAATACAGAACCAATTGAGAGTGAGAAATGATCGAATAAAGTACACGAAGTCAAGAAGAAAACTGTCAAATTATGGGGGTACGATTGGATGTTTATTTGTTTTATCAAAAGTCCACAAACATTGGCGACGCAACAAAAAACGAGTGAAAACGGGAAATCTTTTTGCACTGACCACTGCCGGAAATGCAAATATTTTGGACATTTCAAACAAAAATTGAAGGGAGGTAGAGTAGAAAAAACATGATGATTAAGAAAGTTGGACATGGCATATAGAGGGAGAGAAGAAGGAGTTTGTTGATATAAAAATATGACAATGATAGTAACAACAACAATAATATTAATATTAATAGAATGATTTTGAACAAACAACTCAAACTGAAGAAGAAGAACACCTGAATATTTAATAGGAAAATATATGTATGATTTGCAGCAAATGTAATTGAACAATCAAAGCTCTTTATATTGTGCACATTCACTCGGTAAATCTAGTTTGTTTGAGATATCAAATCAGAAGAAAATATACTGAAATTGGAGACAAAAGAAGTTGGTGGCAAGAGGAAGAAAGTTTGATGGAATATGTCAATAGTATCGGAGCAAACAGAAATATATCAAAACAATTAGAACTGGAACAAAATCAACTGGAAAATATACACGTTATAATAATATGAATTTCAAAAAAAAGGAACAAAGATAACGATCAGAATAATATAAATGTGACCTATTAATATGTCAATTGTTGTGATAATCTATTCCTGAATATTATCTCATCAAATCGGCTACAAAAATATTCGAGTAAGTGATTGATAAAGACAATAATCAATCAATTCAGTTGATTATTGTTAGAGAAATGATGTCGAATAAGGGATTAAGTATAGTTGCTCGACAACTAAAACTGACTCAAAGTGCCTATCGGAATAGTATCTACTCGTTCGTTGCTTGTCAATATCAACAGAATCGCGGTTTCTTCGGAGAGAAACGAAAGACGTTGTGTGATTTGAATAAACAAACAACAATACTTGATGATGGAGCAAGAAAAGCAGCATGGCTTGGAGATGAACCATTGAGAAGATCGAATTATGAAGGATGTTTGACAACATATTCATCATATAGAAGAGGCGCCGAAATGGGAGGGAAGGATATGTTGGGGAAAAGAGTGATGGAAGATGGAAAATTGGTATGGAAATGGATCACTTATCAACAAGCATTCGAGATATCTGATCATATATCACAATCAATGAGATCAATTGGAATACCGATTGGCGAGGAGGCAAAGATCGGAGTGTATTCGAAGAATAGACCTGAGGTACTTATCAATTACTAATATTATCACTTTATTTATATTTCAGTGGGTATTGGCTGATATGGCCATTCACAATTTCAGTAATGTTACTGTTCCATTATATGATACGATATCAACTGAAGATATGATTTATATCAGTAATTTGACTGAGATTCCATTGATATTTGTTGATAACTCGCCAAAAACTGAATGTAATATTGTTTGTGTTACTCATATTAATTGCAATTTTCAGTAATTCTCAAAGAGAAAAACAACATGAAATTCCTGAAGACCATAGTTCAATTTGACGAGGTATCAGCCGAAATGAAGAAGATGGCAGAGAGTAAAGGAGTCAAATTATGGGGATATGAAGAGTTTGTGAAAAATGGACAGAAACAGAAACATCGCTCACATATTGTACCAACACCAGAGACATTGGCAACCATATCATTCACATCTGGAACAACTGGAAGACCAAAAGGTGTGATATTGACACATGGAAACTTGTGTTCAACAACAGTATCATCGGCTGAATTTGTATATCCAAAACACGAACAGAATGTATATTTGTCATATCTTCCAATGGCTCATATCTACGAACGTGTATGTGCAATTACATCATTCCAGGAAGGAACGTATGTGTATTATACCGTTGATATATCTTGATATTCGATCATTTTCAGTAAAATAGGATTCTTCCGAAATGATCCACAATACTTGTTAGATGATATTCAATCACTCGGACCATCAACACTTGCTACAGTACCCCGTGTTATTGATAAAATACACAAAAGTGTACAGAGGGAATTACACGGAAAACCAATCAAACGGTTGATATTGAAAGCAGCCTTGGCCTATAAAGATTTCCTTTATAAGAAAACGTAACACTCGAATGATTTCATATATTCAAAACTTCATATTTTCAGTGGATTACCAACGAAGGATACATTTGTTGACAAGTACATTCTTCATAAAATTCAAAGTCTCCTTGGTCCAAATCTGAGACAAGTGATTGTTGGTGCCGCCAAATCAGATATTGCTGCACTTGATTTCATGAGAGCTGCATTCGGAATACAATTATTTGAGGGATACGGTCAAACAGAGACATCTGGTCCAACTACGGTATTCCCATCAACCCCATCACAACAGTTATAATAGTTTATTCAGATCCTCGTCGCGGGTGACACTAATCTGGGTACTGTTGGTCCTCCAATGACTTGTTGTCTCATAAAACTTGATGATGTTCCCGAGCTCGGTTACTATGTCAATAAGAATGGCGGCGAAATACTAGTGAAGGGTCATAATGTGACGAGTGGATATTACAAGAATGAAGAAGCAACAAAGTCATCATTCACTGAAGATGGATATTTGAAAACGGGTGATATTGGTAGATGGACACCGGCAGGAACATTGGAGATTATTGATAGAAAGAAGAATGTATTCAAGTTGCCACAAGGAAAGTTTGTTGCTCCGGATCAGATTGAAGCACTGTATGCATCATCGAGATTCGTATCACAGATCTATGTACACGGTGACCTGACCAAGCCTTGGCTTGTTGCTGTTCTTGTTCCTGACCCAGTGGTTTTGTTTCGGAATACAACGTATTGATATAGTGAATATTCAGCATTTGGCAATATACGCAGAAGAAAAACATAAAATAACTGGAAAGACATTGGAAGAACTGTGTAAGGAGCCAGTACTCGCTGAAGATGCAGTCCGTCATTTGGTACGATTGACAGAGGGAACTGGTAGACCGAGATATGAAGGGGTATGGTTGTCATATCAGTTATCATATCATACTGCATATATTTCTAGGTGTACGCAGTCCATTTGACACCAACACCTTTCTCGGCTGAAAATGATTTGACAACACCAACAATGAAGAACAAAAGACCAAGATTGGCGGCACATTTCAAGAAAGAAATCGAGGCAATGTTCAAAACTATTGAAGCAAATGAGCTGAAAAAATGAATGAATGAAATGATAAAGGAACAAACAAATACACCACACATCATTTCCCTTGTACTTTTTCTCCTTTTTCTTCACTTTTTGTGATCCGAAATTAGTTGTTGTATGTACAATATTCTCTCTTTGCGGTCAATGGAGCGGACAGAAGGACAAACAACACAAGGAATGGTGGCTGATAGAGGGATAACAGTCGATTGGAAGAATATAAGGAGTTGAGAGGACGGAGACACTGTTAAAATGTGCTTTAGGCGAAAGGGATTACACATACATTAACGTGTAAACATGACTGATTGACCAGTCGAATGATCAACCAAAACATGATTCATTTATAATATATCAATTAAATAATCTATGGTTTTCATCATTCATCCTCATTTTCATATAGATCACAGTTATTCATATAGTTGGCTAATTTGATTCTAGCTATTATATATTTTATAAACCCGGTAGTAACATTGTTTCCCACTCGTTCTGATTCCTCCGAATGTTCTTTGCTGTCATTGTGTGATCTCTACCCCATATTCATCATCCAACTCCGTCTTCAATTTTGCGTTCCTCGCATACCGAATACCGTCCCTCATTCCATCACCGAATGTTTATGTAAAATGCAACATTACAAAAGATGAAACAAAACAGTCTCCACCTCCTCATCTTTCTTCTTCTTCATCTTCTTCGTTCGCCTTTATTATTCATCCCAATGTCAACTGCTTATGCACAGAAGCATTGCAGGTCCCGCGCGGTAGGCAGGCCAAAGTGCAAATATTGCGGTCTTCAACTACTACTACCACAGGAATACCTTTCCCCTTTTGCCCCATATCTCTCTATGTCTCTTATTCTTTTTATGATGAAGCTGACTAACTGACCAACCATAGATGGTCAATGTTTGACAATGACTTCTAGTGTCTCCGTCTATCCGATTCTCTGTACGTTTTGAGCTCAAGAGACGTCGAATTTGTTTGTTTTCCTCACAGAACCTATTCCTCTATCCACCTTCTTCTCCTTCTCCTCCCGTTCGTTCCGATCGCAGGTTCACTCAGGCTCTTTCCTCAAGTTGTATTTGTATGAATGAATATGTTTATGTGCACTGTCTTGCACTGTTTTATTACGATTTCAACTCATTCTAATTTATGTGATTTCTTCAATTTATCGTCTTTTTCCGCGGAAATCATTTTTTGTGTCGTTTCCCCTGATCATCCCTTATCAATATCCTTATCATTGTTGTCTTTTTCAGTTAATGCGAAGGGGGTGGCATATTCAGGCGGTGGTGATATTCATCGCCTTATGGCCACCATTGATACATACACAAATCAATCAGAATATTGGTCAAACTGTTCAAAATCCAACAATAAATCAAGTATCACCTGGTCAAGTATTCACAGGAACTGGAACTAACCCATATTATGGAGGTGAGTAGATTTTGTTTCATTCATCCATTCATTTATTCCACTGTAATATGATCTCTATTCGTTCGTTTCTATCCATTTTATGTTGTTCATGTTTACCCATTTTTTGTCTTTTCACACCCTCTCAACACACCTTTTTACAGTCAATCTTGTTCCATTCGGACCTGAAGCAGGTGATTTGGTGGTCAATCCATCTATGTTGACTGCCGGTATGACTATCGATCTTCATATGTTTTTCCCATTCTATGGTGGTCTTTACAATTACACAACTGTTTGTTTCCCTCTTCCGTTACTCTTCGTATTCATATGTTTCTAGATATCTGTAAATGGTTATATGGGTTTTGCCACGGTCCTTGATCAGGGTCCTACCATCAACATCGGCCCTGAAACGACAGATTGGCCGAGACAGGAAGATCCGGCGATGATTGCCCCATATCTCTGTAAACAACAGGTGCCACAACAAGGAAACCCAGCTCGACGAGCCGGTGTTTATTACCGCCTTCTGTTGAGACAATCCTTGTTTGGAAGGGAGTCGAGCAGTAATTTGAACCTTGGTGGCACATTACAACAGTCATCATTCTTCGGTCAATCGGCTAGTCAGGCATGTCCTGGAACGGCTGATACATATGTCAGATGTGATGGTAACAGTGATTACTTCTTGGATCAAATGATGATCTGGATCCAAGGTATTTAATTATTCTTGTGTCTCATCATAGTATTTTATTACAGAGGGAGTTGCCGGAGGTGCGATGTTCCGTGCCGATGCCGCCGTCGTTGTCACCTGGTACAACACCGCTTCTGCCATTTCCGGTCGTTCGGATATCGACGCCGGACAGACTGGTACATACCAAGCAATTTGGTTGACCGACTCAGCTGCTCGTCTTTCTTATGTTATTCTCAATTATGACCGACTTGGTTTCGATGCACAGGACTTCCGTGCCAATTCAAGATCTGGAAGATGCAGAGTAAGTCAATCTTATCCAATTTTAATATAACAATGTCTTGTTTAAAGGCCGTTTTCAACGGAGGAAACCACACAGGAACAGTCGAAGTTGACCCAACTCAACCATACAAGAATACACCAAAGGTGTTGGCTCAAAGATCGGGAGTGCCACATATGGTGAGAGGAAGATACATGTTCAGAGTGGATGATGTTGTACGACCGGCTGGTTGCTCAAACAAAACTGGAGGAACATGTAGGATAATGATAATACTGATATGATAGTGATAGTTGAATGAGTTCAGATCCAATTATGATCTACCCAAATATTGTGAATATGTTGGGAGAAATGACAGTAGATGTGAATGCATGTTGTCTCGATAGAGCACAGACATACATTATGATGATAGAAGAAAGAGAAGTCGCCACATGTCAAGTGATCAATCCAGCCATCGCGAGATGTTCGTTACCAAAGATCTATGATTGGGGAACTAAGACTGTGTATTTCCAACCACAATCAAGAGGTGCAAATGACGAGAAGGCATTCGTTGGTTACATTTATTTCGGTAAGAATAAGATATCAGAGTATCCCAGAGTAGTTGAATATTACAGTACCACCGACATTGGATCCTATGAGATTAGACATTGGTAATATTTACGAATGGTACAAGAATCCAATGACTAATTATGTATGTCAACCATCGTCAGATAACACAAATATTATGTAATTTACAGTTGATGCCCATTGCTTGGTATCCTAGGAATTTCACCAATCCAGACATTCTCACTAACGGAAACAACATGGGTGTGAGGATATCAGACGACGCCATGTATGGTGTACAACTCGGTCTGTATATCATCGGATATCGAGAGTTCAAAGACGACGAAATCAAGAAGTTCCGACCGGAGTACCGTACACTTGCCCGTGTTGCAACATACAGTAACCAGAACAATATAAACTATCGGTGGATGCCACAAGAAGAAGTGATCAACACGAATCAAGTACAACAATGGTATATGACCGACTGGGAGAGAATGCATTCATTGTACACATATCGTGTTGGTTTCTTCAAACTAGCACCGATAAACCCGAATGATCAGAATGCAACTAATTTACTACCTGGGTAAGTAGAGGATTGAGTATTGTGATAATAGATAAGGGGGTTGCAGACTTGTATCAGCTCCTATATCACTTCATTGGTTATGGACACCACAACAACAACAGTTTAATCAATTGACATTGAATCAACAAGATCGAGAAGTTCGGACTGAATTTGTGAAAGAAAAATCAAGAGAAATGTGTCATGACTGGTATGATGAAGATGGTGCACTTTGGAATTTCATCAAGGATACGGAGACAAATACATCATGTCCATGTGTTGAGACACAAGCACTTCTCGATTTGGGTAGATACATGCCACATCCTAGATGTTCACAAATGTTCCGTGATATCACTTGTACTACGGTGATCGGATCAAGGAATTGTTATATGTCAGCATCTAATATCTACGCAAGTTATGCAGGAGAAGGAAATACATTTGATAACAGTAATACAAAGTAATAGTTGATACAGTACTTGTAGATGATAATGATCGTTTTCAGTCGGTTTATGACACATTATGGACAAGTTTGTTGTTATGATGAAGCAGGATATCTTATGCAGACACCATATCAACCAGTTATCAAAACACAGAAAGACTACTTCTATAATCCTGGATATCCGTTACGTGCTTATGAATTTGGAACGGCACCTTATATGGGACAGTTTGAGGTGAGTTTAGTGATAAGAATATGTAGTGATATACAGTTACAGTATGATGAATTGAAGAAGTATCTAAGTGTGAGTTGTGAACATCACAAAATATGATGCATGATATAACTAGTCGATACCTGACTAGCATGTAGTTATTTCGATATTCAACGAAAAACACATATTTATTTTGATGATGTTCACATATCACAGCATGGATAAGTATATATATCATATCAATTCTTATCATTCATTGATAAATTTCCTATTTCAGGTGCCTGGTTTATCAGTGTTCCACCATGACTACATGCCCTATTTCTTGTGTTGTAAGTTTGCTGATTTCCGGTGTCAAATGTTTTATTGGAGGCGACCGTCGTCCGCATGTCAACAATATCAGCCATCTGCAGTTGGTATGTCAACATATCTGTTTATCATTTAATCATCAATCACTTATCAGGTCATGCACAGGGTACGGGAGTATTCCAGACAATTGACAACGACAAGTTCATATTCAATGAGCCTGGTGTTTACAATTTCTTGTATATTCCAAAGTCACAAAGAACACCGGAAGTTAGGATACAAGCAAGATTAGAAAGATATCCAAACAGGAAAGTGGACTTCGGATTACTAGGAAGATACATATCACAATGGGAATTGGTACAACCGACAAATGCAACTGTGATCACAGGAATAGCCTTAGAAGCAACTGGAACAGATCGGGTTGTTGTGACGGCAAGGAAGGATACAAGACGATTTAGATATAGAACAAATATCATTGTTGGTAACATTCTCAGATACTTCGATACAATTCGGCTACAAAGATTCAAGGGTAACAAGAAATAGTAAATATTATACAACCAATTACACAATTAAGGCGTACTGATTTATGTAAACAATGTCGAAAGAGGTCAACCAGAAATATATGTTGTATTAGAAGAAGCACAAGTTGGTATTAAAGTAACTGAGAGTTATGCACTTGATATTGATCGACTACCAAATTATCAAGAGAGTATGGGTATCCTCGATATTCAATTATCTGTTCCCCCACAGTATGGAGTTGTAAGTCATTAATCAATCAATCACATATCATTTTGTTGTTAAGCGTCCGGATGGTGACAAAACACAGGAAATGCAATTCAGACAATTATATGATCTACCAAGAGTCAGCGGATTAATGAGGCCATTCCCTGACCAAACAAGTGGATCATTGAATGATGGATTAACATTGAATGATGTAAACTCGGAAACATACAGACAACAGATTACGGCTAATTGTAAGTTATCAATAATCAGTATATTCATATTATTTGGTTTAAAGATTTGATAACTGGAACTGGAGAAGCTGGATCACAACAGAATCCAGCCGGAACATTATCACAATCAATGCCACAAGACAACATGTTTACAACATCAAAAGATGAAGACAAACAATTTGATGTGTTCCCAGAAGCCAATATGAGATCAGAACCAGTGTTTAAAATGGCACCACAATATAGCACGTATGATATTATATCTCCAATTATTGATATTCTATCGTAATATTTCAGAGGACAATACCGATTTATTCCACAAACTGGAGCTATGATCTTACAATTGTTGAACACTTGCAGAGATTTACAAACTAATCCGAATAGTATGTTGATTGGATTAATATAAGTTGCTTATTGTCTCATATTTCAGCTGACCTTCAACCATATCAGAGTAGTGCCACATTGAGTTACGGTATGCGATGTCCTGATGACCCAGGTGCCGTGTTAACAGAATGTGGTGATAATGTGGCGTGTCTCTATGATTATGCTCTATTGAACTCGAAGGTGTTGGCACAAGAAGAACAAGATGCATGGAATATGTACACAACTGACCGATTAACTGCAATCAGACAATGTATATACATATCCATTATTCCTTTTATATTTTATTTATATTTACAGACAACAGTTGTGGTGCAATCAACATTGAATATCCAGAATATATGATGAAAACACCGGCATTGGCACCTGGATACATGCAAGGAGATGTTGCTCGATTCGAGTGTTATCAATCACATTGGGTGCACGGAGATCACGAGTATAAGTGTGGAGTAGTGGTGGATTACAACAGACCAAATGAATATCGATTTGAATGGAACAAAGGATCACAACCATGGTGCAGATCGAGAGTCAAGGAAAATTACTTTACTTGGTTGACAATTGTATTCTCAATTATTGGTATTATTCTCCTTATCGTCATGATCTTCTTGTTATGTTGGTGTACAAAACAAAGGAGGTTACAAGAATTGAGGAACTATGCTGGTACAGCTGCATATAACAATACAGCTTATCAGAACCAGGTATAAATCTATCCACACATTCGTTGATATTCATTATTTCTTTCTTTCAGCCATATGAAACTAAACCGCCTCGAGCCCTGAGTGTCGGTGACTTATCTAATGCTCCCCGAGCCGTACAACGAGCAACAACAGCAACTCCGGCCACAATGGAGCCACGTGGATTCTCACCCGCACCTTCTGATGTGAGAGGATCTCAAGGAATGATAGGATTGAATACAAGTGTATAATTCATATTTATTTATTTATTGTCTTTTCTCCCAATTTGCTCATGTTTTCTCCGTTTTTTTTGTCTTGAAAAGTTCCATGCATGATTGATTAATAATCAAACCAAATATCATCAGATAAACATGATGAGAGTACAAAATTCATTGATTTCAAGCATGTAACTTTTCCATATTCTTTCCATTCAAATATATACTTAAATGTATTGCTTTACATATTATGTTGATTAGTAATTTATTGACGATACATACATATTGTTGTGTATCATTTAGTAAGTGTTATACATTTGTCCATAATAATCCAGTTATATGTGCTTTATCTCCTTCTTCCCTTCATTTATCATTGATTCCTTTCCTCATTATTGTGATATCTTTTCAAATTACTCGTCATTTCAGATAATAAACTATTTGTTTTGTTGTTTTCCATACTCAATTATTCGTTCAATTCAAGAACTTCTTGGACATCAGAAGACAAAAACGTGGCGATCTCATGATTTTAGAAGATCTTAAAAATAAACAAGTTTGTATTGTGATCAGGTATAGAAGGCGTTGATATGATATCATATCAATGTCTGCGTCTCTCACTCATTGTTACTATAAATACAGGCGAATCATCAGTAGACATATCAACAAAAAAACAACAACGAGATCAAAATGAGAACTATTCACTTCTATTTGCTCCTTCTTCTTATTCTCTGCTTGGTTGAATTCTCATGTAAGTTTATCATTTTATCATATCAATTATCAATCAATCTACTGTTTCAGATGAATGGCCATTGTTCTGTGGATGGAGATGTCGTCGATTCCAACGTAGAATGTTCTGGAGAAACATGATGTGGGGTGGCAATCCATGGTTATATGGACGATAGATATCAATTGATATACATACTGTATTTATATGCATCATTCCTTTGAGTTCTGTGAACTCTCTTGTACCTATTAAGTTATAATTTGATATAATAAACATAGATAATTAATATTGAAAAACAGTAACATTTTAAGAAGTCGAAACACGAATTGATGATAAATATAAAGTACATCGGAAAAAAAATGATAAGGTGATAAGAAAATGGCGGTAAAATACAATGGAATTGGGCATGAAATGGGGCAATTTGGAGTTATTATTTGAGTTTCCGGTATAATTACATAATACAAATGAGACAGGGCACAGTGTACTTTGGGCATATTCAACAAAAATATTAGAATAACAAATAGAATGGTGCGATGGTGCCATGTGAAAAGGTGTCTGTCTACCAACACTACATTATTCCATTCGAATTGATTGTGATAACAAATACCAACTGATTGCATTATGCTCCTTTTCTTTCTTGTTCTACTTTCAAATTGCAATTTATTCGAATAAATGAAATATTTATAGAATGTCGGCTGATTCAGTACCATTAAATAGGCCACAAGTAAAGAGAAGTGGACCAGTTATTGTATTAATATCATATATACTATCAATATATTCAATTGTTTTTCAAGGTATTTCTCAATGCATTTATCATTGGATTAGTTGCATTAACATGGTGTCTAGCTACTCAATTCAGTAAAACTGCACTTAATTTTGATATTGTAAAGATTCCAAACAGTTATGTTATGATAATAATATATGATATTCAGCAACATTTCAATGCCCCATATTTCATGATGTGGTTCAATTCGAACTTCTTGATGACATGTTTTCCCGCATTCCTGATCTACGAAAGAATACGGTCGGGTAAGCAATTCTCGAAGATCATCAAGTATATACATCAATATTTGACTTCAAAAACATATAATACTTCAGAGAGTCAAAGAAATCATTTCTGGATTACAAAGGGTTAAATTTCCTTACACTTGTCAAGTTTGTTATTCCATTTCTGATATTCAATGTATATCAATATCATATCAACCATTCCTTATCCTATCTCCTCAGATATTAGCCAATTATCCATATGTTCGTGCTCTTTTACTGATAACACCAAGTGTCGCAACATCAATCAGTGCATGTAATGCGGCATTTGTTTATATTCTTGGTATCATTGTACTTCATGATTCTATCCATATTATGAAGGTATCATACCTTATCATTCCTTATCACTTATCACCCAATTCAGATAGTCTCTGTTCTCCTGGCCATTGGTGGTGTAGTTGTCACATCCCTTGATAGTGAACTTCGTGTTCAATGGTTGGGTATCGTACTTGCTACAGTATCCGCATTCATGGCTGCTGTTTACAAAGTATTATTCAAGAAAATGATTGGTAATGCAACATTGGGAGATGTCTCATTATTCATGACATCACTCGGTTTTCTAAACCTAATCCTTAATTGGATTCCTTCGTTGATTCTTATTTTGACTGGTGTTGAGTTATTTAATATCAATTATGCTCCGTGGGTTCCAATGTTAGGTGCTGCGTTTCTATCAATGTGTACGTACCAATATCCCCAATCTAACATATCTAAATACTTTAGTATTCAATTTCACTATCAATTTTGGTGTTGCAATACTGAATCCATTGACAATATCAGTTGGAATGTTATGTGGAATACCATTGAACACTGGTATATTCATATCATCCATTATCCCTTCTATTCGACTATTTCCAGGTATTGATATATTATTCCGTGGTGTACATGCAACTACTTTCTTCATTATCGGTACTTCTCTTATCATGGCTTCGTTCCTACTTATTATTATCCCATATGATAAGTTCAAATCATCGAACAAATCAAAAGAAAAAATAGCACTCGAGAGATTGTAGGGCCGCAGAAGGTAGTTCATTTTTTGTACATATCAGCGGATTTTGTAAAATGGTGTATAAATTATTTATTGTTAAAAATTGATAAAATGAAATAATTTCTAAGATATAATGTGAGTATCGTGTTAAGGTAATTCGAGAATCATGAACAAGAAATAAGTGTACAGTAAGACAGACATGAGCCTATCGTAAAACAGAAAACAATTGGTTAGTGGAAAAAAAACGAAATGTGAGTAAGGATATGATGAAAGAACTAAGGTGATTATTTGAAAAGATCATGAAGCATTTTATTAACATGACTTTGAATCTCTTTTCTGAATGCTTTTTGTTTTTTGAATGCACGAACGAAGTCGTTGAATAATTCTCGAGAATTTCGGTGTGGAATCGACATAATCATTTTATAGGCGCCATCGATGAAAAATTTGATCTGATAAATATAAAATATTAGTCCAAATTGATCACAAATATCATACCTCTGCAATATCATTCATTCGTGGACTGTTCATTTTGTTAACAATTCCTTGTAAATACTGATCGCACGTTTTCTCGCAAAGTTCTCCAATAATCTGATGATAGCCTTGTTGTGTGAAAATTGATGTGATCTAAAGTATTGATAAAATATATCTCAATGTAGCTTGAAATGTATTTACCCATCCAGCAGAGGCAAATGTTAAAGACGCATATCTTATATTGGTATAAGGACCAGGAGTATAAACTAATGGAATGACATTTTGGGTCATCAGAGGCATTGGGTTTCCACTTTGTCGATGACCTGGCTGTGGAACAGTACAGTATGATATTGGGAATAATCTGAATAAGAAAAATATAGACAAAACCTTGAACTTCTTTTACTTACTTCACACTTTCTTGTGCAAACCGATGTAAGATGAATGGTGAGAAGACGGATCTTTGAGCTGTCGCCAAGAACGACGCGACATATGGTAAACCGAGAGATTTGGAAATCTCGAAGAGTCTGGTCATGTCCTCATTGAATGGAGGGTGCTGAAAGAATGTATATAGGAATGAAAGGTTCGGCTATGCGACATACTTGTCCGAATTTCAAATAA
This sequence comes from Caenorhabditis uteleia, assembly GCA_963573275.1. Lineage (NCBI taxonomy): Eukaryota > Metazoa > Nematoda > Chromadorea > Rhabditida > Rhabditidae > Caenorhabditis > Caenorhabditis uteleia. The sequence goes on from OY752136.1 coordinate 9,745,068, forward strand.
AGTTGTCTATCTTCGTGATGCCCAATTGCTACTTGATCTAATGCCCGAATTCCAGAAAAGAACGCATTTTTTAGATGATTTGATGTTGATGGTGGACTCGGTTCATTATCTGGTCGAACGACTGCTTCATTCGGACCACCGAGTTGTGGAGCCGACTGACTTTGATGAAGCTTTGAGTTGTCATTGCTGTAACATTTTAGAATTCATTAATTATGTGAAAATAATACAAATAAACTTACAATTGTGGATTCAAGTATCTCGCCGGTGGGTGTGCTGGCTGAACAGGTGCAGCCTGTTGTGGTATTGGAGCCCATATATTCTGGATTTGCTGCGCTGCTGCCGCTGCGTTCTCATTCTCGGCAAATGGTTGATTGGGACGTTGTTGGGCATTTTGAGCGTTTTGAACAATGATATTAGCAAGCTGTGCATAGGGATTCACCACAAAAGCCGGTTGTGCAGCTTCTTCCTCAGCACTCAAATCGGCCCAGAAGTTCATCGCACAGAATAGCGGTTTAACTCTTCCCACTTTCCGGAATTGTGCAGTATCCAATGCTTGTAATGCTTCTAGCACCATCTCCTTGCTTTGTTGTTTGCATTTCATCAAACAGCCGACAATTTCATCGTCATTCAATGATTGAGAATATGGAAGTACACTCAAAGCAAGTTTTGCACCTTCATATCTCATAGCAGGATCAGCTGATGGAAATGCTCGATCTGACATCATCGCCACTTCTGATGGTGTAAAATGTGATGCCCACATTTCTCTTATCAATTCTAGTCCGGGTGCCCCAACTTCGTGTACTTGAGTACCAATCCAACTGGCAGAATTGCTGTATGTCCGACTAGTCCAGCTGGGCGAGATTCTGTTTTTCATTCCCATTGCATAAATAGCAACCATCAGTGAGCACACTTGCAGCTTTTTATGTGGAACTGCTTCAAAAAAATTAATTGGAATATTATAAACAAACAAAAATACTCACCATTTGGCACATCCATCATAAAAACATTATTGTTTTGTCCGCCTGCTTCAGTGAGAATTTTTCGAGATAAGTCATTCAGGAATTCAACTTGTGCATCACAAGTGATAGCAAATGACTGATAATAGCTGTTGTTGCGGCGCTTTGTTCGTTTTTTCTGAAGAGGATCTGACCATCCAACAAATCCGTATAGTTTCGCTTGTGTTTTGCTTGATTCCACACTGTTCTTGGATAATCCTTGTGTTGATGTTGACGGCATTTGATCGGAAAAGACGGATGCTTCACTCATTCCTTCATCCGATACTCCTCTGCTTCTGTAATAAAATAAAATGATCAATTATACCAATTAAATTTTACATTGGAGCGGATGATGGTTCCGTATCACCAGATGTATCTGCGATTTCAAGTTCATCGAAATGATGTTCAATATCAAATGGTATAGACTCCGAATCGTATCTTAAAATAATTTGACTATATTTTGAGATGATCACAACGAAAACCTTTCTCGAATACTTTGATAAGGAAACACTGGTCGTTCTTTGTTTGTATGATATTTCTTGTATTGTGGTGACTTTTCCAAGAAGTATGCAGCATTTGAAGCATGATCTCTGCAAACAAAAGATATTCAGTGAATAAATTTTGAGTAACTCACGTGTACATCCTATGTAGATTTGGATCCAAAATCTTATCCATTATCAAACCCAGTTTTTCTTGATCATCTTTATAACTTAACAGCAACAACAATGACAAATCATTTTTGAGTCTTCGGAGAGTTTGACTATGGAATAAATAGACTGGTTCCTGCCATTGTGGAACTGTTCCGAGCATTCTCAATGCAACATCTAATGCCAATTCTCCATCAGTTGACATATTGTGTTGTCTGTTTTCGTATCGAACAGTATTCGGTCCAGGCAGACCGCTGTATGTTGCCAATGCTTCATCCGAACATAAAACAGTGAATATGAAATGAGCTAATTGAATCGATGGAATGTCTTCATGATATCCAGATTGTAGATCTATCAGTACTTGCGCAGCTCGACGAACTTGTTTGATTTGTTTTGCTTCCAAAAGAGTGGTTGTATACAGCTTCTCTAATACAGCAACGAATTCAGCTTCCAAAAAGTACAAATCCATTTGTTGAAATTTCGTGACCACTGGAAACTTCGTGACAGCCAACGCTTTCAATGCTTTTGTGAACACCAAACAGTTTAAATGTGGACTCGCTTGCAGCACTTTGATGATATAAAGTACTTTCTCTAGCGTTTTCACAAATTGCCTTGACTTGATAACTTCCGCATCACGATCGATTGTGAAACTTGGTAGATCATCACTATCTTGTGAAGAAGAGACAGACGACGTCTTTGAATCGGACAAACGAAGTAGTATGAGGTCATTTGCTTGTTCACTCAAACTTTCCGTCAGATAGTCAATTTGTTTTATACAATGTTCAATAGCTTCAGCGCGATAACCATGAGTTGCGAACGCCTCAATTGGGAAGAAACGCATTTCAATTGTATCAAGTGAGCCATATGAATTGGCGAGCAACTGGAAATAAAATAAAACTTATTGATCAACTTTCAAAATAACATACATCATTGACATCTGATTCAGCCGTTTGAATATTTCGAACTTTGATATTCCTACTTGTTGATGGTTTTTGAACATCACTTTCCTGTCCTGATTCTGTTGATTCACGGCCTTGCGAATCTTCAGGTACATTTTCAATCATTCTCCATTGATTGAAAAACGCATTATTACTTCTAGATGGTCCTTCCCCATTATCATCATCATAATCTCTATGTTTCCTCTTCTTTGTTTTCTTCTTCTTTTTCTTTGGTTTTTCTTCAGGAGGAACCATTTTATAGGCAGTTGTTAAATTTGGCTGAAACTTTAATATTAACGGTATAATCATACTTCGAACAAACCGCCGAAATGAAAAAGAATGCGTCAGTTGGTAAACCAAAATTGTATGAGCTTTCACAAAGATAATTGCACATTTGAATGGCTGGATAGAATGCAGGGAAACTGTCCACATCAAACCTCATGTTTTGGGACGAAAGTGGCTGATAGTCATCGTTATTAATTATTCCTTGCAACACTAGAGATGTCTGAAAACAACAAAAATATTGAAGATAGTTAAAAATAATACAAACCTGGTGGTTACTCAATACAGTCATATCAGTTTTCGGTCCGATATCATCAGTTGTAGGCGCCATACTGATTGCTGATCGAAGTCGATTAACAGCTGTTCGATGGTATTCTTGTAGATAAGCACCCAACTGAAACGTGGACTATATGAATCATGATAAGATAACTAAAACTACCTGAGTTCTGTATCGATTTCCAGCTCTTGGATTTAATGCTGCACATTTCCATAAAATAACAACTTCATCACAAAGTTGAGAACAATTGTACTGAGTTACAACTTGCGACGATCCAGTTGTTTTGATCGGGTTTTGTTGCGTCCATTTTCCTGATTGTCCTAACTTGGTGATATACCACCAAAGAAGCACTTGTACATTCGAAAGACATTCATCAGTGATTGTACGAAGAAGAGCAACCGCATTTTCGTCTCCTCTAGCAAACATTTCACGAACCATTTGTAGAAGATTCCACATTCCTTCAGGTTCTCTTGCTCTCAATGGCTTTATCAAACTAAGCCATTCTACCCATATAGCTGGTTGAGTATTTGTAAGATATTGCACATCACTGAAATGAAATCACTGTTTTTGCATTAACTGATTACAACTAACCAGTGAACAGACGGAGATGGAATACAATATTTACACATGAGGCGTCGAACTTTATCTTCGATTTCTGGAAACTCGAACCTTGACACTGTTTCGTGACCACCGTCCGTCGGATCGGGTGCTCCGTGCAGTTTATTTATTTCAGAGTGCGGATCTTTGACTTGGTCTAACAATTTTTGAAAACCAGGTATGCACTTTCTCGGTATTTCGTTGAGATGCCATTGAACAAGCTTCCGTAGATCGAGTACATTCATATTGTTTATCGCGTCGGCTATCGTTTCACTTAAATCATGGATTTAAATGAATACATTTGTAAAAAGCTTACTTGAACTTGATTTTGCTTTTTTCGTGAATTCTATAAATACACAATGCAACAACATGTTGACACCAACTAGAATGAGGCGAGCATTCACATGAACATTCAACAATGCGGCATCTGAATTGTCTTAATTTGCATATATATGAATTTAACGACAAACCGATCAACTTTAACAGTAACATGATATGAATCTTGATCTTTGAGGTGTTGTGGTCTCGAATCTTTATTCCGTGGAGCTGCGACATTTCCACTCAACAAAAAACCCGTTTGTGAAACATCCTTCACATTTCCATACTCGTATAATTGTTTACCAAAATCAAATTGTTCGGATTTACCATTTGCGAGAGTACTGAAAACGAAAATCAAGAAGTTGAAAACAAATATGACTCACCTATACATTCTTACTTCATCAGTATACTTCGGAAAACAATGAATAATAAAAGATAAAAATATTTTTTCAGGAATAGTTGGCGACAGAATTGGCGTACCAAATTCTTCTAATCGCTTTTGTAAAATATATTGATACATTTCTTCAAGTTGCTGGAATGACCATTTTTCAGCACATATTCGTGCAGCAATTTCCGTCAATGGAAGTAGAGATCCTATTGAGGAATCATTTCGGAACTGCTTGATTGACTGTGGCTGTGCGTGTACAATTGTATTCGTGGATGCAGATGAGAAACGGCCAGATCCGTTTCCATTGAACTGATGAACAACGACTGATAATCCTGAAGCTTTTACGGCATTATTTTAAATATTTTGCGAAATCGTTTACCAGGTTGAAGTGCTTCACAATTTGCAAAACCATCAGCCCATCCTCGCCAATTCTGATTACCACCATCTAATGAATCGTCATATGATACTTGAGAATCTTCTTCAAATCGTTCAGAATCCTGAGAAAAAAATTGGATTTCGATTAGCGAAGAACAATAATTACCTCAAAAGATTCGTCATCTTGTTGTATATTCCATGGCATATAGTCTTGGTCATCATTTCTACCAAGATTATCTCCCATGTCGATTTGGAATTATAATTATTTTGAGTTGAATACCTAAAAACGTGTTGTTGATCAAAATGATTAGGAAAACAGAACGAAAAGCAAAAAACTGGATCTTGATACATGAAAAATATGGGAAAAATACGGATTAATTAAAAAATGCCGTTGGCAATAATGCATAACTAGAAATGGAAAAATTATCTGACCTACAATAAGTTAATATTTAAACTTTCAAAAAAATATATAATCGAGCGGAGAAGTACTGTTGTGAAGGACGGCTATCAAAACCGGTAAAATGTGTCCTGCAGTGTTCTGCGTACTGTATTAAAGGAGCAGACAGTTGTGCAGCAAAAATTTGTTTAAACATAACTTTTCTGTTTTGAAACAATTTTAGTTACAATTTTTTTAATCAATAGAGTTAATTATTCATAAATAGTTTTTTGATACTTCATATTAAACTTCAACATAAAAAAGGCAATTTTTCTATGTTAATTGTAAATAGTAATAAACTAAGCGAACATGACCATTTAGTTTTTGAATTAAAAAATAGATTTTACCAGATCAATCAGTATTATTATAATAGAACAGTATAACTATTTTGACCTTTAAAGTGCTAACATATGTTCATTATTCATAGTCTTATCACCAAATATCAGCAATTGTTCGAAGAAAGTGAAGATAAGAAAAAGAAACAATAACTATCCTATCGAAAACAGTGTCTATTTCGAAAATTCAAATTTCTCAATTAAATTTGACAGTAGCTTCACAGCTGCTAGTCAGCCAGTGACATAGCAGTCCTTCAACCATTTCATAGTGTTAGGCCTCCTTCCTTCATCGTTTTCGTTCCTCTAACAGTGAGAGAGACACTCTACGGTGTCCTCCTCGACCACTCTCCTCCTTCTTCTCGTCCTTTTCACCATCTTTCATTTCTGTTCTCTCTAATGTATTTTGCCCGTTCCTATCCGTGCCTTTCGCACACTCTGTGAGGGTCGCACCAGTCGAGAAATGCTGCTTTGTGGCTAACACAGACCCAGACCCAGACACTCGTCACTACTGGACAACAGCCTTGACCATCGTGTTGCAACAGCGCTCTAACGATGATGTACAAGAATTAGCGGGAAGAATGAAAAATTCAAAATTTGAATCCTTTTCTCCATTAATTTGTTTTTTGAGCTTTAAAACTGAGAGATATTTCATAATAGGTTTGAAAAAACTTCAAAGTTGTTTTAATTATCAAATTGCATAACATCCTTAATTGGAATGTTATAATAAGTTATCTAGCGGAAAAATTCTAGAATTGTTGAATACTATTTTGAAAGGGAAAATTGATAATGAATCTTCTAGTACGCAAGTAAATACTGTAATAAAGAAAAAAGAAAAAAAACGGAAAATCAATAAAAGCTAAAAAGACGTAAACATCATAAGGGGCGAGCACGTCTCTCTGAAAATCCTGTTTTCTCAACTGCCGAATTTTCAACGAAAAAACGTTATTGAAAGAGATTTAATTTGACGTAATGGCGCCTGTTGAGGTTAGTTAAACTTAAAGTGCGCGCAATTAAGCATGATACACTTGCGAAAATATGTAAATTTTCGTGGTAGAAACTATCTAATTCACAGTTCGGTCTTATTATGATATTTCATTTGATGGTTGTCATAATTGTTTTTTTCTTAATAATGCGCTCCTTCTTAATATGAAACGATTTTTTATAGCGGATTTTCGAAAATGTCAGCTCAAGTCAGTCGTCAGAAAAAGACGGATCAAGCTCAACGAGAAGCAGATCAAGCATTACTTCAAGTTTGTAAATCTATTAATTTCAACTGTTTATTTTAAATTTAAGGCCGCAATCGATGACAATGATATGGAACAAGATGAAAACTTCACTGTTATCGATAGATTAGAGGTAAGAATGGTTTTAAATTTAGTTGTAATAACATCTATAAGAATAATGTAAGATTTCAAAACAACGCGTATGATTTTTCAGTCATCTGGTGTGAGCTCTGGAGACATCGCAAAACTAAAAGAAGCTGGATATTACACATATGAATCACTGGCTTTTACGACTAGAAGAGAATTGAGAAATGTTAAAGGAATCAGTGACCAAAAAGCTGAAAAAATTATGGTCGGATTACAGTTTCAAATATTTTCAACTATTTTTTCTCTTAGAAAGAAGCAATGAAACATGTTCAAATGGGATTTACAACTGGTGCAGAAGTTCATGTCAAAAGAAGTCAACTTGTTCAAATTCGCACGGGTTCTGCAGCTCTTGATCGTCTTCTGGGTGGTGGAATCGAAACTGGAAGTATTACAGAGGTTAGTTCTGTTTTATCTACCGATCACTCTGAAAACAAGTTGTTCAGGTGTATGGAGAATATCGAACAGGTAAAACACAATTGTGTCATAGTTTGGCAGTTCTTTGCCAATTGCCAATCGACATGGGTGGAGGCGAAGGAAAGTGTATGTATATTGACACGAACGCCACATTTAGACCAGAAAGAATCATTGCGATTGCACAGAGGCACTATTATTTTTTCTTCGGAATCTTTCAGTCTTCAATTTCAGATACAATATGGACAGTGCACACGTTTTGGAGAATATTGCAGTCGCAAGAGCATACAATTCAGAGCACTTGATGGCTTTAGTGATTCGAGCAGGTACTTTTTCAAAATAGTAATATTTATATGCATATCTAACATCCAGGCGCCATGATGTCTGAAAGTCGTTACGCCGTTGTTATTGTTGATTGCGCGACTGCCCATTTCCGAAACGAATTCACTGGACGTGGAGATTTGGCCGAACGTCAGACAAAGCTCTCAGCATTTTTGAAATGCCTCGCCAAATTGGCTGATGAATATGGAGTTGCTGTTATCATTACAAATCAGGTGGTCGCTCAAGTTGATGCAAGTGCTGGAATGTATCAAGCAGATGCGAAAAAACCAATCGGAGGCCACATCATCGCTCATATGTCAACTACTAGGTAGGTTTTATTTTAAAATTTTGATGAATTAATAATTTTTAGACTGTATCTTCGAAAGGGAAAAGGAGAAAATCGTGTGGCCAAAATGGTTCAATCACCAAATTTGCCAGAATCGGAAGCAACGTATTCCATTACAAATCACGGTATCGAAGATGCTCGCGAAGATTAACCGTCTTGTGTTGATCATGTATTTGTGCGTCCTATTGTTGGCTGTTCGTCGTTTTCCAATCAACATCACTATGTTCTCATTTTTTAATCATATGATTTTCATTCATCATTCCCTCCTACTTTCACGGATTTCCACATAAGATTTATTTGGGTCGTTGATTTATTATCGTTGTTTTCTTATGTTTTCCGATTCCTCTATCTGTATTATATGTTACGCTCTATCGGAATTAACTTTAGTTTTATAAAATAGTTCATTTCTTTTCGTTTTTGGTTTTTCAATCATAACTTGATGTTACAACATTCTAAAATATCTCAAGTTTCGACTGTATTGTACTTTCGACTTTATTGTACAGCCCTATTTTTGAAACTCATATGATTTTCTATAGCTTTATACGATTTTCGATTTCTTTCGGTATCTTTATTCACTCCGAAATGAGTTTCACGTGAATGAAATATCAAAAATCACATTGATCCAATTGGTCGTGATTAACTATATTTTATTCTCAAAATAATATCTTCCATCCATGTTTTCATTCTAAATAATTTAATCTTTATTTGTGTTCCAAAACATTGGATATAGATGTTCTTGATTTGATTGGCATTGTTTTAGAGATAATAACAATGAGGAAAAGAATTGCCAACTGCAATCCGGTTCCAATGTCTATTTTATCTTCTATTATATCCAAGTACCAGTGATAAGCTGATCAATCGCTATCCATCATTGCATATAATTCTTTTATGATTATCATTGTCCCGCCCGCTTCTTCTTCCCTCTCTCTTTTTCTCATTCTATGCCAAACATTTGGGCATCTTTTTTCTATCATAATCACAACAAAAAATACGACATATCCATTCACTTTTTTCGATCCAATCTCTGTTGATTACAACTTCATACGACGAAACATAAATTCCAATAAAACACAAAAACAGCAACTTTCGTTTTGCAGACGGTCGGAATGACTTGCTGCTCGTCCAATTCATCATTATCCGATTTCGGAACATTACAAAGATGTCCAAATCGAGTTGGGTCTATAACTGTTATTCTTGGTCCAATGTTCAGTGGAAAAACGTGAGTGATATAGTTGTTATGCTTAATAATATCAACATATTCAGAACTGAACTTCTTCGTCTTCATGATCGGCAAATAATTGCAAAAAGAAGTTGCGTTTTGGTGAAATATGCTGGAGACACCAGATATGACGCTGAGTTGGTTGCCACACATAGCAAGTTAGTAATCGTGTTAATCAATCTAGTATTACTCGATTATTACAGAATGATTGGACAAGGAAAAACTGCTAAAGCTCATAAATTGGCAGAAGTTAGAGATCAAATCTTTGACGAAGATGTTCAAGTCGTTTCGATCGACGAAGGACAATTCGTAAGTATTCGATTAGAAACATATAGAAAAACATATCTATTTCAGTTCGAAGATTTGGCTGAAACTTGTGAAGAACTTGCGCAACGCGGGAAAGTTGTTTGTGTTGCCGCTTTGAATGGAACATTCGAAAGAAAGCCGTTCCCACAAGTATCGTTACTTCTTCCATATGCTAACGAAATCAAGCAAGTCACCGCCGTTTGTGTTGATTGTGGAGCACAAGCCAACTTCTCTTTCCGGAGCACCATGGACAAAAAAGTCGAAGTAATCGGAGGATCCGACACTTATTCCGCTCTTTGCCGAGAATGTTATTCGCAAAGAAGCGAGGAAAGGGATGCTGAAGAAAAAATGACCCAATACTGCTCTAAAAGCGAAAATAGTGATATCTCGGGTATTGTTCTGGCACCAAAAGCATCGGAAGATGGATCAGCATCACCACCAAGAAAGAAGATTGGTCTTAGCAAATCAGTTCAACTCGACATTTAAAACGTATCAACTAACTAATTTCATATTCAATCGCATTTATCAATTTCCTTAAATGTGCAATTCTCTTAACGTTTGCCACTTTTCCTTTTGCCATTCACTTTTCTATCAGTACCTCACTTTCTAAATTTGTATGAAATACGAAGCACTTATATCTACTATTATTGACATTCTATATTTTTCTATTGTTAACTGTTCTGTACTAACTTTATCTGTATTTTTCGATCAATAAATAGAACATTTTTTATCATGACAAAGCTTTCAAACAAAATCATTTGCATCGGCGAATCCATTAATCTGGTATTGTGTTTTTGTTTCCTCAGTTGCTTCAACTGGTATTTCAGTTCCTGGTGTTCGTGGTCTCTCATTCTCTGGTGGTGGTTTCCACTGTCCTTCGGCTTGTTCCTCAACCTGTTTTGGTGATTGAACTGGTGGTGGTGGATCTACACCACCTCCTCCTCCTCCACCATCTTTTCCTTTCTTATCAGTCTTACCCTCCGATTTAAGTGATTGACTTGGCACTTTCTTCAACTTCTTTGACTTCTATAAATCAATCAATTACCGTATCAATCCATATCAATAAGTGCAACCTTTTCAGATGATTGGCTTTCCTTCTTCGATTCCTTCTTCTTTTCCTCCGTCTCCGCTGCCGATTTTGTCACTGTTCCTATCTGACTTTTGCTTCCTTTCTTTCCTTGTGCCTTCTTTTTCTTTCCGCACAACGGTACGACTGATACTAGCATGAATGCTAAAACTGACACGATATGTACCGAATTTTCTGGAAACAATATGGTATTTCGAATGGCAAAGGGGATATCCGGTTACCAGTGAATACACTTTGGAACATGTAGACAAGCATAATTCTAGCATAAATATCGAAATGATTATATTGTTACGAATGATTTCTTATCAGTGATAATTGATCACGTATTATTTATTCAAACTTATAAAATTTCAAGTAATTAATAAAATGTATTAAATTGATTGCCTGCCAAAAGAAGAGATCTCTTTGGGTTTATCCTCGTTGTTGTTGTTTATTTGCCATACATCATTCCCATATATGGATTCATCATACTTCCCATCATCATTCGTCTCCTGAATCCGCCACCATATCCCATTCCACCCATTCCATATGGTGACATTCCCATTCCATATGGACTCATCATTCCACCCATTCCACCGTATCCCATTCCGCCCATTCCACCATATCCCCCTGTAAATATTATGATTATCAAATATATTAAATAAAAGAAACACTTACATTGAGCATCAACAATAGTGAAGACAGCCATGATCACAACTAATAAATATAGTGTTGATTTCATATTGATATTGAATATCGCTTGATTCGATACGTTTTGTGTGTTCTTGCCCACCTTTATATACCAATATTGTCGTGTTATCAATTGAACGTCAACGGTCCGAAAAACCTGAAAAGACGATGATGATCTCATTGAAAAACGAGAAACGCAGGTCAAGAATGGTTCATATTACACAAGTTATTCGACCAAAAGAGAGACAACGATGCTGATCTTGGGGCGGTGAAATGAATTGATAGAGAAGTAACAAATATCACAGATATCAGTCCGATCACTTGTTTTTATTTTGATATGATTCATTCGCAACTAGGTCTTGATTCGCAACACAATTCATTTACTCAACAAAGATGTGAATGAAGGTGTACAAGGTGAGTGGTCGAATTTTATAGTATCAGTATCAGACTGATAACTCAGGGAATTAGTATATTCCCAATTGTTTGTTTTATCAGCAATTGTAGTGAATATACGATGATATTATTATCCACAGGGAGCTACTAACCATCATAATAAATTAATCATGTTATTCTAATGATATCACGGGTGTCTGGCTCAAAACATAGGTACAAACTGTGTGATATCAGACATCCGTTATCACAACTGACTATCCACATTGTGTGTTTCATTGATTTGTTAAAATGTTTCAATAGTCTCATCGACAATGTTCGAAATGTCTGTTTACTGGATTGGACAGATCATAGTTGTTTTTATGATATGATACGATGATATGATAATTGATCATTCGATGATTTTTGAAGTTTTCCGATCTTAATTGGTTATTATTAGAGTAAAAAACATGAGATCATGGATCAAATTCAAAAAAAAAAACAAAAGAAATAGATTGAAATTGTTCCATTTCGACTGAAATTTTCCGAAAATAATGGAACACGGCGAGATTAACAAAATCCGATGTTTGTTTCGAAGAAAATGTTCAAGAATGAAATACTGAATGAGATACATGAATGATAGGAACTATCAAATAGAGTTATTTTCGAGTCCTTCTCCACTCATCAAACCTCATTTGTATTCTATCTTGTTGTTATCTACAATGCTTGATATTTTGTAAATATACGGTCTGTTGCGTTTCTAATAGTACCACATGAAGACCTTGTGGCATTTCACAACAAAATAAACAACACAAATCAAGAGTGAAATATTGACGAATCATGAAAAGTGCGAAGGCTAGAATAAACTGATTGATGAAATGTGTAAAGTGGAGGAAACGAGTGTGATATATTAATTGAGTTGTACACCTTCTTGACATATCCTATTAATATTTAATATGAAATGACATTTGGGGATAAAGGATATACAAGAACCAAAGAATTTATCAGATAATAAATGTCGAATGAATACAAGGATAACAATAGATTTGTTTTGTCAAATAATGATAAATGATTATTTTTTGCGATAATATCCACCATAGTATCCACCATATCCACCATATCCACCATTCATCATACTTGCCCATCTCAATCGACGTTGGAAACGGCGGCATCTGATGCCACAGAATCCACCATAACCATAGTTACCGTATCCACCATATCCACCGTATCCACCGTAGTTATTATATCCATAAGATGGATAATAACTATATGATTGATATCCACCACCATAATATGGTGAATATGAACCATAATTACCGTATCCACCATAATATCCATTATCATAACCATCTAAATAACTCAATCATCAATATTTTACAGATCCGAACTCACATTGAGCATCAGATGGAATAATTAGAATTGCGAAAAATGTCAGTAGAAGTATTTTCAGCATTTTGAGTTTTTTGCAAGTTTTTTTTCGGGTGAAGAATGTTGAAAAAACAGGGAAATAGCAATCAGGCAGCCTTTAAAGTGATGAAAACAACCGGTTCGCCAAACTCGGTCACATGTAGACAAAACGATACGAGAATGGATAGCATTTTGACCAACTGATTGGTTAGGTTTATGTGTATTGGTTACGGAAAATGAGGATGAGTAAGAAAGAAACAAGAAAAAAAGGACAACTGAAAGAATGGAATGAATGGGTGGATGCCGAGATAATTGGCTTTTTACACATATGTGACACAATCCTTTATACAATAAAGTCATTGTTAAGAGCAACAATTGGCGTCATAATAAGGACATAAATAGATAGAATATTGACACATTTACTGGTTTACAATTATGAATATATCTGTTATTATTTACTACCATATTTTACTAATATTCATAATATATTATTTATAGTATTATTTCTATTCCTGTTAATATCAAAATGTGCATTCCAAGTTCAGCTGTTTCCCTATTCGATTTGTTCCATTTGTTGTTATTCTACTATTTTGTAGTATTTGTTCATCGAATACACTCATTCAATAAACTCTTCCTCAATGTAACAGATACCTGCAGAATTGTATTTGATAAATAAGAAATGGAAAGATCACAAATACAATCAAGTGAAAAGATCAAGTGTTTGACAAACTCCGGTCATTTATCACTAACCTACATACATTGCATTCATATATATTGGTACCACACTTTAATAAAAAAAAACAATCGAAGGCACGTGGTTGTTGAGGGAGAAAGATAATTGCAAAATGTAGATGAATTTGAATTTCAGTCGATATCGAAAGTCACTTATAATGTCGGAAGATTATGACAGTTTAATGATTTGTTGATCAATATAATTACGTCTAGTATTATTTCACATATTTTCTCCAAAAGATGAATCTTATTTATTATTCTCTATTTACAGAGAGTTTTCATACATATGCATATTAATTTTTTTGCATTACCAAAAAGTTAACATCATCTGAAAAAAACTGAAGGTATCTAGGGATCATGATGAATAATGGTAGAGTTGTTCAATTATTGTCATTTATTTCAGAACAATTAAAAACATAAGGATATCGAGAAAAGCAATATTCGGAATTGAAAGTATTCAGCTTATCAGGGTACCTCTTGTCAAGTTACTCAAGGAAGCAAATCTATGTTGTAAGATGTTACGAGAAAATCCTATTCTACCAGTTTTCTGCCTTGAATATTGATATCACCATCTGGATACGAAATTCCTTGAGGAATACTCCGAACTGGAACACCAATTCTTCTGTATAAATAGAGTGGAGTTGAGTTGAATCCATAGATCCATTTCATCACTGTTTATACAATCCATCGATATTCCATAATGACCGTATTATACTTGAGATTTGGATGAACCACAGTACTTGATCTAGATGTATGTTGCGTCTTGTCCACTCTCTCTCTCTATTCATTTCCCCCTCCGTGTTATTATGATTTATCTGAAATGGAATGCCACTTAATACTTTTTCCTTTCTACATCAACACTTTTAAAGAATCATTCATTCCATCTCGATCATTTTCCCTTTTTTCTTCCTATCTTCCGTTTTCTCATAGCATCCAGATCGTTTTTTATGTTTCTTTGATCTCATTCTAAACGATATTCGAACATATAAATCTTTGGTTGTAAACATTCATCTCATGTTGCGTTTCGTTCTATTTTTTGTTTCTATTTGCATATTGAGATCGAACCATCAATCTAGTTGGTCATTTGATCTAATTCATTCAGCGATGTTCCAAATTATTCCGGAAGATTAAAATGATAACAGATTATCACAAATCAATGATCACTCATTCGAATTGTTTCAATTAGGATGGATGAAAGCTTATTGTGTTGATAACAATGAATACATTCTAGTTTGTCATGTTCACATAGTTACCATTATCTTATCAGTTTCCCAGAATCATTTCAATCACTCCATATCAATTATCATATCACTTTCCCTTATTAAACCTAATTCCCATCACATTCAAATATGATTGACACCGGAAAAGAAGAAGGGAAATAGTTGAATAGGTCAGTTAAGTAGTCAAATGAGGAAAATGGATGAACGAGAAGAAGGAGAAGGAGAAGGAGATGAAAAGTCATTGACTTGGATTCAGTTCGGAAGGAAACCAGCCATTTATACACAAACAATATGTCCAATTTTGCGCTCATCGTTTTCGTTTCGCCGACCAATTTTAACGAATTCAAGAGAGACACGAATGGAATAAAAACTATATGAAAAAGGGGAAGGAACGACAGGAAGGAATAGGATGGAGAGGAAGGAGCGGAAGGAAAAGCATGTGTAGGTTCAATGAAACATACACGGTTTCGTTCCACTCAATTCCTTTTGTTTCGTTGTTCGTCCATTCATTTTTGATCCTTATCCTGATCATTGTTTCATTCAATCCTTATCACAAATCCTTCCGTTATCCGATTTTTGATGACTCGATTCATTCGCTCCTCCTCCTTCTTCCACTCCTTCCTATCCGATTCTTTGATCCTTTTGTTCCCTCATTCCGTTATCTCATCTTCCAATTCATTTCATTATTTCTTTGACCTTTTTCCATACACATTGTTTTTCCCTCATTCAAATGTTTCTCACATCTTCTATAAATATCAATCCTTGTCGGTCAACCAATTAGCCTGAATCTGTGCGAAACAAACAATCAAATAGTAATTAGATATTGGAATATCAAAAAACAGCTACGTCAACGGAGAGACCTCGTTTAGTTATGATTAGTTGAAGGGGATGATAGTTTATATAGATATGTCTAATTACATTCCCATTCCATTTCATTCATCTGATTCATTTGTCCATATTTGTATTCTCTTGATTCCTTCTACTCTTTGTGATCCATCTGATTCTTTTCTGTTTTTTTATATCTCAATCATAATATTCATATATAATAGTTAGTTGTTCGTTCTCTTCTTCACTTTCTACTATTCATTTCTTCTTTCAATCATACCGTTTTTTAGCCACACAGTATGTCACCAATTATTTCTCACTTGTGTCTTGATTCTTCTCACTTCTTCTTCGTGTCTATCCTCATTATTTATTCTGTGTTTCATTCAGGCGAATGTTGTTATTATGGCAACTGCTCATCATTCTTTGGATGAGTATACAAAATATTCAATCGAATTCACATTCCGTTTTGGAACGATACGAACAACGATTGAATTCGGCTTTGGCACGGAGGAACAGCGGATCAAGAACAGTGAAAAGGTACGGAAATGAGGATAATAATGAAGAGGAAATGGAATACATTCGAATCTGAGATCGACCTATTAGACATTCTAATCCGATGATGATTGAAACTTTCGATATAAGGGATTACAGTAATCCAAATACAATACAAAAGAATATAGTCAAATATCGACACATTTTGAACTGAACCGATTGCACTATTGGGATAAATTTGAAATAGTTGAATTGACAGGTACAAATGTGTAGAGGAATATGTGACATATGATGCAAATGGACATACAATTGAAACACATCAAGGACCGAAATACACAACAACAATGGAACCACCAGTACGTATTTCATTATCTTTATTTGATTATCATTCACCTAATCTTTCATCCTTTGCATCTGCAGTTTTTCTAGACTTCATCACTTTGTTTTTAGGTCTATCGAACATCAGGAGAGCGTGAGATTCGACGAAAACCCATTAGAAAAGTGACGATTGCGATAAATCGCGATGAAATGGAAACAACAACTCCGATGACACAAGTGAGAACTACGACTACAGTACACAAGGCATTTGATGAAATGAATGATGAAGAAGCTGATCGAATTATCGAGGAAATGTATTTGAAGAAAAAGGTTTCGTCATTATTCAATTTTGTGATTTATGATTATAATTTGATAGGAAAGTCATTCAACTGATCCGCCAATTGTTGCTCCGCCCCCTTCTCCTGAAGTGATAACAGTTGATAATCAACAGCCAATTGTACAACAATCAAGAACATATTCAACAGTAAATGATGAAGCTGGAAGTAATAAAGTGATATCAACAGATGATAGAGAAGATGATTATCAATATAATCGAAGATCAAGAAAAAGGCCATATGAAATATCAGGATATGATGATTATGATGATATTCCATTATATCGACCATATCGAAGAGATTATCGATTATCACGCCGTCGTCGTCCTCTTATGTTTGATGATGAATTCACTGAAGAGTCAGATTTCGATCGTCGATTGAGTAGTTCACCCCATCGACAACTACCACCACAAATTAGACCACAAGCCAGACAACAAATACCATATTCTGGATATCAACACTCTGGTTATCCACCTGCACCACCTCTACCAATATCAGCCTCAACAAACATGATGCAAAGACAGATGCCATTACCAATTACACAAGGAACACCACCTGGTTCGATGCCCTTACAGCCAATCCAGCCAATTGTTGGTGTGATGGGACATCAGAATGCGATGGCCCCATCAACAAATCAGTTGCCACAGTTAACACGACAACAGATTCCACAGGCACAGGTATCCTTGTTGTCTCCGTCGACAACTAACATCGGAGGGGAAATATTGAAAATGAAACCAATCTTACAATCTAACCCACAAGTATGTCCATTAACTATTCATGTATTCTTTATTCTTATACCTCATCCTATTTTATAACTCATCAATCAATTCAGGAAATGCAAGAAGCAAATCAAGAGAGCTGTGCTAAAATAACAAAATTATCCAAAAACTTTGGAATCAAAGATGTATCATCATGGGCTAGATCAAATTGTCCATTCCTCCAGGTACTATATTCAATTCCTTCCTTAACCTAATCCTAATTTGTAGATGTATGCCCCAACTGCCAGTTGTGAACTCATATTCCATTTCATCGACTCATGCAAAACCAAAAACTTTTTCTAACAATAATTGACTGTCATCAGTTATTGCTCCGCGTTGTGCTCATTCAGACATTTCCAACCCATACGGGATTTCTTTAACCTAATAGCTTTTATGCGAATACGCTAAACCACATTCCATGGTATTATATGATTGTGATTATAACAATAATAATGATGTTGATAATAAAATATTAATAATTTATTATGATTAAATAGTTGATATGTATACGAACCATCATATATTGAAATATGGTGGAAAGTATTAAATGGAAGTCAAAGAGCAATCAAATGATGAATGAGATCTCTTGGTATTATATATATATATTTGTACATTATTCCTCATTAATTTCGTGAGTTTCCTTCATTTGATATTCCTGAATTCCTTGCTATTATTCGAGATGCCTGCAAATTTGACACGAATAAAAATGATCATGTAAATATACAATACCTCATCAATATAGAAAAGTGAAAAGTTCATATCAATAAGTATCCAACCGGGGCAATGGAATGCTGTCTTTCGCGGATAATCTTTACCAAATCCTTTTATCAGTGATACACGGATTTGTGTCATTGACTTAATGATAACTGATTATTAACTCTCAAATGATATCAATTACTTACGGAATTAATCAGAATATTCTGTGCAGTTGCACTATCAACTTCTTCTTTGAATCGTTTCTCATTGTGTATTTCCATTTCTTCTGTAAATACTATTCAATTCCGAATGCTACACAATACTTCCAACTAACGATTTGTTCCTTCTTCGTTCTTTTTCTTCAGTTTATATACCGAACTTCCATCTGAATTGCGTGACCAAGATGATGTTGCCGGACACTGTACAAAGAATGCCGCATCCTCACTCAACACTCGTAATCGCGTGTTTCCATCTGCATCTCTTGTTATCGTGAATCCTTTATCAATCTGTTTCCTTGCTCTTGCTGCATTATTGAACTTTTTGAATGGTCTCGCAAAGAAAGAATAATTGTTTTCTGGTAATGCGCCGGGCAATGAATTAACATGAAACTCCGAATGGAATACCTCAATTGGTTTGTCAACCTAAATCAGTTCACCTTTATTCTGATCTCCATGATTCGACTTACTCTTTTACTTTCTTCGTAAATGTATAATGTGCACCATGGTGATTGTGTCTTTCCATTTATTACAGTATCTCCAATTATTCGAGCAGGTAGACCAACCATATCAATATTCACACAACTCGGCGGTTGTTTATCATGCTTTATGTTCTTACCATCGGATGTTATTTGTAAAGTTGTCACATCTGTTTTTGTTGCAAATACACGTCGGGAACTGTAATATAATATTGTAAAGTGTTGAGTAAGTAATTAAACATACGATATTGTTCCACTTTGCTCTTTTGCTCGTAACCTATCCAGTTGATTTGCATTCTCAATTGTTGTATTGTCGTGTCCACTGTATAATACTGTGTTCTCATTTCCATCGTCTTTATCATGAATCGTAAGCTGTTCAGTTTGTCTTTCCAAGCTTTCCTGTTTTATCTTTGTCGTTGTTGGTTGTCCGTAGTTGACATTTGATGATTGGATAGTTGTAGTTGGTTGTGGTTTCTGTGATTGATGTTGTTGTACTGTTTGTGTTGTGGTTTGTTGTTGTTGTTGTTGTTGAGGGAATCGTCTTTCGAGGAACTGTTGAGATTGTTGTTGTTTTTGTTGATTAAGCTGGATAAGCTGCATTTGTAAATTATGATGGAATTGCTTATGGTGTTCTCGTTGTTGTTGTTCAACTTGTTGTTGTTCTAGTTGAAGTCTTTGATAGTGTTGAAACTGCTGCTGCTGATGTGGTTGATGTTGTGGTTGTTGTTGATATGGTTGATATTGTTGCTGTTGTTGTAACTGTTGTTGTTGTTGGTATTGTCTCTGTTGATGTTGTAGTTGATGCAGTTGTTGTTGTTGTGGATGATATTGTTGATTTGGTGCATTTTGAGGATAATAAGGTGGAGCTCCGTGATATGGCATCTGACTACTCGATGGTTGTTGAATGTTGTTTGCCATGAACTGATTATGCATTTGATGTTCCATTGGTGTGTATCCCATATACATTTGTTGTGGATGCGGCGGTTGATGTTGTAGTGGTGGATGTTGGTGTTGCTGGTGTTGTGGTTGTTGTGGTTGATGTTGTTGGTGTTGGAATGGTGGTTCATCATCAGGCATAGGAGCATCAGCTGTCCAGTCTTCTGTTGTACTTTGTGATACTATAAGTATTGATATATTTGAGTATATAATAGCTATTCCTTACCTCCAAACGGATCCATCGACGGTTTTTGAAACATGTTTGTAACTGAATAAAAAACGATTATAGTGGTATAATATGCGTATAAAGGTCAAAGTAATTATGTGAAATGACAGGTGCTTATTGCATATTAGTGGCTTATTCCACTGCCAAATACTCGGTCGAAATGGCAATACAAATGATATGGGGGGAATGTTTTAAATGGAAAACAACACTATGAAATAAGGATAAATCAATAATAAAAACGAAAGAAAAAGTATACACAAAAGTTAGAGACAGATGAGGCGAAGTTGGTTAGAGAAAAAGAACATGAGAAAGAGCGAAGGAATTGAGAGGGTACAGACATACATAAAGCGTGTATCGAGAAATATAATAGGGAAATGAGAGGGAATAGAGGGAATGACATATGAATATAATTAGATGGGTATAACGAATATTTGGCTTGCTGTCACAATTATGAATAATATTAGACGAGAAATAATATCACATGCCACAATTCAGGAAAGATAAAGGGGGAACAGATGAAGAGGGCAATAATACGAGAATTTGAGATATTGAGGTACTGACAGGATCCTAGGAATGGAACAAAATGCATGAGCATTTGTTGATATCAGCAAGACTTTTCCATTACTTGATTTATTACGTGTATACGAGAAGAATAAAAACGTGACACACATATGTATTCATACCAACACTACATAAAATCATAGTTAATACTAATAATACAAAACATCGAAACAATAATGATGAGAGTGCTTTGTATATATCTGACAGTATTAGCCAATCCATTCGTGTTATCGGCTCCATGTCCGGATAAAGTAGATTCATCTACGTATGCTAGTTCAACCGAATATCAAATGTTCATGTATAAGTCATGTGATACTTGTGAATCTGTCAAATGTGGTGAGTCCTACTGTATCCATCAACCCATATTTGTTATCCATTTATAGCAATTCCTTATCCATCATTCCTCAATCAAACAGTGATGATCAGTCAAGAATATACTCTACCAAAATTCTTTCCACGAATTGGTCACCGAACTAATGACTTGTTGGATTTTAGAGCTGATGATATGAAAGAGTGTGTAAATAATAGAGATTGTATGACGGATAAAGAGAATAAAACAGCATTTGGATATTGTGATATAATGGCAACAAATCACAGTAAGATATTCAACGAATTCAATGGGAGATGGAAATCATTCCAGATATAAAAGTTTGCTACGGATCTCCATTTCACAGAGCTGTTCCAACTACAAATCCCGATCGTCTCGGATTAGATTTCTGTGATTTGCACAAAGATTGTTATCCAAAAAATACAACTGTTAGAACAACAATATTCTGTTATATTGGTGCAAACTCTTCGTTCGAACTGTATAAAAAAGAGGGAACAGGAGAGCATCATCAAGGGATTTGTGTTGATGGTAATACTACAATTATATCCATTGATAATTGATATTGTTCATTTTCGATGCACTTGCAATCAAGGAAGGAAACAACTTTACAAGACATCTTTCGGCGAATTTAGAAGAATGTAAATCAGATAGAGACTGTTACCATGTAACTGGATATCAGTATGTTGTTATACATTTCCGAATTTGAAATACGATTATTTCAGGGGTGCTACATGTTTAAAGAAACATGTGAATGATATGCCGTTTTCGTATTGTATTGGAATTGGCAAAATTATACAGGGACCGGCTTGCGGGAAAGATAAAGGAGTTCCGAGCTCACCAAGGAAATTCTGTGCCACCAATTTGGATTGTAATCCATTCTTCAACAAGTCATTCGATGCGCCATTTACTGATTGGTGTCATGAGGGTGTCTGTTGTAATGGTGAGATTTGTTATCAATGGTAATATTAATATATACCATATCAGATCCACAACACAACTTATGGCTTTGTCCTGATCGAGCAACTCAATTGTTCGGTGAACCGAGATGTGCTAATTATAATTCGTCAATATTGAATTCTGGCCAATGTGTTGATAATAAGAATTCAATGTTTTTCAGTGGTGGTCAATGTAAGAATGGTCATTGTTGTCCACAACGTAATCCGACTATTCCTATATCTATAACATGTCTGTTATTTCAGTTGATTACAGTACTCCTTTCTATGCATTTCCTGAATTCACATATCTGACCAACATGCGATGTACCCGTGATTTCATTATTCCACTTCCATATATACTTGCATTCTGTGATCGTGAAACCAATCGAGTTGGTATACTTGGCCGTCGTAATTTCTATGGTCAACCAATCAAACATCGAAAACATTATTGTGTCACTAACAAGTGATTACTTATTTGTGTTATTGATTATATCAATTGCTTATTTACAGTGATTGTCACTCAACCGAAGTATGTGTCCAAGAGCGTCGATCTCTCTACTTCTGTGCCACGGATCCACGAATAATTCAACCGAAAAAGTTTCGATTTGAATTGGAAGAACAAATATTCTATACTGGAAAATATGCAGTACTCATTGTCATTTTCTTCTCGGTTTTGTTCTATTTGATATCAATTCGAAACAGATACTTATTCAATATAACATGGAATGATTGTGAGAATGGAGATGATAGAGAACACGAAGAATATGTGAAGACATTGGATGAATATTTGAGGAATGCAGTTGCATGGACAATTGAGAATAAAATGAAGAAAGAAAAGACAAGATTGGCAAGAGTTGATGCATTGAATTTGCAACAAAAACAGATGATTGATGATTATGTAAAGGGCAAATCAGTTGAACAAATCAAGCCAATTGATAAGAAGCCACCGATTACGAAACCAGCTGATGGTCCAGTAAAACCGAAACCTGTGAAAGAAGAAAAATCAAAAGATACTAAAGATGTGAAAGTGAAGAAGGCTTAATTATGATTATTGACTACATTTGAACTACCATTCCTCTCGTTTTCTAAATAAAATGTTTAGCTGAATACACTGTCATTTAACATGCTCCTATACAATCAGATTACTCAAGATAGTGTTTTTCTGTTGCTTGTTGAATAGTCCCCTCTTCAAGTTCTTGTAGTTGTTCGTATGTTCCTCAATTGGGTTTTGTGATAATGATTAATGATGTATTAGTCATGATCAAAAAGTGTACAATTTAATGATGATTAGGTCTCGCAAAAAGCGACATGAAACAAATAAAACGACATGAGATAGAGCTAATAAAAACGATTGTATCACTGAACAAGGACGTATCGATGAACAATTTATATCATTTTATAGCCATTTAGAATTGAGATGAAAAAGTTGAAAGTGGTTATTATAATGAATATGCCGCCTATTATAATTACGTAAATAAGGCTAAATACCCGATGGTCGCGCTTCAATTATTATGAGAATACGTGATGAGATACACTGGAAATTGTTGAGTTGACAGAAAGAGAAAAGAGCAAGTTGATGAAATATGAATACTCAATCGACTGAATTATTCTATGAATTTCAATGTTCCCTTCCTTCCATTCTCATATTTTCTCTACTTTTCCTTCTTCTTTTCGTGCTCAATTGAGCCTCTTTCCGGTGATTTTTTCTTGCGTCCCCATTCCTAAACAACACGAACCTTTTATGAAATAGACCAATTGAGCACTTTAGATGAAAGGAATTCCCATTTTATGTGCTCTGTTTTATTACCGATATTCATATTCTTCTACAAACATTTTATTCTTCAATAAGTTATACTTCAAAAAAAAATAATAAATCACATTCATATTCCACATCAGATGACTAAGTAAAGGATAAAAGCAGTCATGAAAATTAAGACGGAATTTCGAGAAAATTTAATTGAAAAGCAGATTTAACACGAGTAGTACTACAGAAGTAAGCAAACATGTTTTTGATTGATGAAGTTAGAGACAGGAATCATCCATATCATCCATATCTTTGTCCATCTTCTTACTGTAATAATTATTGATTTGTAATTTATAATGGTCAATTTTATGAAGAAACTTACATGATATACAAGGTAAGACCAATAAGAAGAAGAGTAACGATCGAAAGAACAAAAAGAAGGATGACTGGAAGCCACATCCACATGATGATTGAAGGAAAAGAAGGAGAAGAAGAATCGAAGGAAAAGAAATGAGTAAATGAGGGAGTATTGTGATATTATATACTCGGTAGATAATGGAATTGTAGTCGTCAATTCGTCAACTAATGTGAAATATAACATTTACCAAATATCCATTTATGTCTTATATTTTCTTTTCGTTTCGAATCATTTCATGCTCTCTTTTGCTCGTAAACATTAATGGTTATGATGTTGGATAGATATTGGAAAATGATGAAAAAAACGGAATAATATGAAAAGAGTGAATGGAAAAAATGAATAAGAGGAAGTCATCCGGGGATAAGCATACAACTACTACAGTTGATTATCAATCCAACATTCCACATCACTTCCTCAATATAACTTTCTCCTTTTCATTCCTCTTTTATTACTTTTCCAGTTTATTCTCGAAACCCAAATACTTATCTACATTCGACCTTTTCTGAATTGTTCAAAAAAAGAAGGATAGTGAACTTCCTCCTCCATCTCATCCTTCTATTCCTTCTTCCATTCCTTCCTCTATTCCTTCTCCTTCTCCTTCCATTCCTTCTTCTTTTCCATTTCAACAGCAGCCGTTGTGTCTAGTTATACCTACTCCAATTGTTCATTTCTCCCTATAATTTCCTCTCTTTTTTTTGATTATTATACCATATATTTCTCCAGTAAATCTCGCCCATACCGACTAATTCACTTCCATTTGTTTCTCTCCGTCTCTTCATTCTCAATACTATTTCCTTCTAACCACACAGGTGAAACCATTTGGTGAGAATACGACTACCTGTGGCGCCCAGATGTCTACTTTAATATTCTACCTCCTCTTCCCTCCTCTTAGTAATATAATGCAAATATCAAAAGACATAGACGCAAATGAGCCATCCTATTTAATTGCTCTCTTTTTATCTCTTTTCCACTTATTATACGTATTTCAAATATCAAACCAGTTCTATCTACCTTTCCTTTCTCTCTCTCTCTTTTTTCCATTTGATGTCCATTTCGAATTAGCTGAAATTTGAAGAGGGAATAGTTGTCGACAGTTGTTCGTGTTTGATGAGAATGATGATGATTTGGTGTCACTTTCCCTTTTTTGACCTGTCAAATAACTGTATCTTTCATATTATGCACGTTTTCATTCCAGACCAATTCACACAATATCTCCATTTTCAATCTTAATAATCACAATTTTTTGATCTATCAGAAATGTTGGATACACCTAAATATCTCGAACGTATATTGGTCATTCGAATAGTTTCATATATTTGTGTATGGTCAATTATGTCTGGTTGTTTCGGTATATTCATCCATCTACATATAATTACTTGTCGTTCTTGTCTCCATATTCAGCTTCATTTCATTCTTATTTTTCCACTTCTCATCAATCATAATTCGTGTCCGCAAAAAAAGTGGAATTGTCTATAATTGTGTTCTTCTTCTTCCCTCAGTTTCCTCGTTTATTCGACAAAAAAACAGGACAGTTTCTCGTCGATTTCTGTTTACTCGCTACCCACAATATTCATTTGACATTTCAAATCCGTTCATCTTCATCTATTCCTTTTTCTTCTCCATCTTTCATTTCATTATCCTTTTTTTCGTTCTCCCGCAGTGTACAGGTGACAGCTCAAAAGAAACAGGCAGGTGTTTGTACGAAGAAAACGAAGGACAAGCCGAATGAAGAAGAAGGAGAAGGAAGATGGAAGATGGAGAAGGAAGAAGGAGGCGGTGTGTTGTTGATAACAAATGGACAATACTCAACTTCAAGGACAACCAATTCGACCTTTTGCTTCTAGATACTTTTCCTTCTATCCAAAAATGTTTCAATCTTGATCCACTTCATCATTCATTCGTGTTATATTTTGTTGACATATGAGTGTTACCGATAACACGCTCTATTCGTTCTACACCATCAAATTAGCCATATCGGAGTGCAATCAATCGGTCATCACATATACATATCTTATATCCGATATAACATATTGACTGACTGACTGACTTCTTCTCAACAAACATACGCCCGTTTGTTTAAGATTGAGTAGTGGGAAAAGAGGGAGAAAGGGCAACTGTTGTTATCTGATTATTATTACTACTACTACATATGTTAGACTAAGCAAATAATATCTACGATGATGATTGCTCGGATTAATGGGAAAAAACTTAGTTATTTGCTTCACATTCAATTACTCATTACCCAGGAAGTTATTATAGGTGAACCGTCTGGCACTAGAAGCTGAAAATAATGAGTCTGTTTTTTGAAACTCATTATTTTCGAATGTGTTCAACCATCCAAACTATCCGTGGTGTGAAAGCATCGGTATTTTGAAACAACTCTTGCGAGCTCATCCATTCATCCGTTTTCCCTGTATCCTTATTCATTTCCTTCTTCTATATTTCCCGCCCTTCCCCTCTATCCACCTATCCATCTCCTCCACCATCTCCTCCTTCTCTTTTCCTTCTCTTTTCCTTCTTTTCATTCATCTCCTGACTGGTAAGTTGTCGAGTTACGCAATCCGTATCCCTATCATAACTGTGTCTTCTCATCCCTCAATTAACATCTTCCTCTTATCAGTTATCTCGTATCCTTTTTCGTCTTATCATTAACTATATACATATATACCTATCCATTCTTATTTACTTGTTAACCTACATCTAAATACTTGAATCCTTTCGTTTCCTTCGAACATCATTTCATACACCTTTTCCTGTTGTTGACCTTGCGGTATTCTTTCAATTCCTTCTTGTTTTCCTCTTCATTTCAACTCGTTCACACATATAACTATGTGCTTATATTTTATGTGAATCAATAAGTCACCGTCTGTTATTTATACCATAAGTCATCCAATAATAAATAGAAGTACACATGTGAATAGTTCCTTCTGACCCCTTAATTGATAATTAGGTGTTTGTGTATATGCACACATCTGGTACAAACTGCTCGGCCACTCAAAATAATCGAATCAACTCGACTAGTTGTTGTTTTGGTAGTAATGAGAGGAGAAGAGACTAGTCAATCATTGACCATCATATATACCAAATAGTTGTAGGTGTGAAAGACAATTAAATATAGACAATAGGTTTGTTGTGAGGGATGGAGGGAGGGAGAAGGCTATTTGTAGCCGTTGTCCACCCATTCCTTTCCTCTCTTTTCTTTCAGTTTAATTATTATAATACACATATAGAACACGAGAATGTATATAGCTGTCTATTCCCTCTTGATTTATTATTAACTACCTCTATTATAATTATTTATCTCAATTTACTTCTCCAGTTTCTCCCTATCTCGTTCTTGTAAGTCTCGGCTGCTCGATCATTTCAAGCTCCAAGCTTTGAGTTGTTTCGTGTTTTAGTATAAAGAAAAAGCATTTCAAAAGTCAGTCCCGAACACATTCGAATCCTTCTCCATATTCTTAAAATATGAAGTATGGGCTGCGTAATTGAATCAAAAACTATCTAACGAACACCATTTCAATACTACTCCGTCCTGCTTATCTAACTTCTTGCTCTTCGTATTTCCAATATCTACTCCTCTTCCTCCATCCATCCATCCATCCACTCCTTCCTCCTCCTTCCATCTTCTCCTTCCTTCTATTCCTTCTATTCCTTCTTCCTTCCTTACTTCTATCATCTAAAATGGTGTTGGTTCTGGCTCATTAGTCGAAACATTTCGTAGAGTGTGTTGTCCTCCGAAAAGGGTCACGCAATCTCAGTCTATTCATCCATCCGCCAATCCCTTCAAAATTCCACCATCTTCTTTTCCTTCTCCTTCAACTGAATAATGTACAAAGATTTTGATCCACTTAGTTATACATACATCGTCTCTTTCTCCTCGTTTTTCCTTCTTTTGCTCCTCGATTCCTCGCAACCAGTTAATTGGCTATATCAACTTCTTCTTCTTGCTCCTCGAAATGTTTTCATTCTCATTTCTCAACTTTCATGTCAAACAAGCATGTTTGTAAAAGATATAAGAGCTCTTCTTCTTCTCCTTCTTCTTTTCATTCTCTTGTATTACATACTCTTCTACACATCTTTCTATCCGTATGTCAATCAGAAATTGATTTGCTCCGTGGCAAATTTGTTATTTATTATGTTGGTCGAAACAACACAAATCAGTCTTTTGTTTTCATTACAAAATGATCATAAATAAGTCATCTGAGCTTCTTCTTCTCTACCTTTATATCCGTATCTGAAATGACTCTGTTGTCTAAAAACCTCGATTATGTTCGGCTTCCATTTTTATGGCACAGCTATAAAAGTTTTGTGAGAAGGACAAAACTAAACACTAAAATACTTTCTCTTTCGTTTCGTAACATTCTCAAATACATACCAAATATTTGTGTTAAAATAGCCACCTCTCCTCCTTCTCCTTCTACTTCTACTTCTCCTTCTGATTCCCTTGCCATACAAACTTGTTTTGAACCCGTATTACTAATCCCTTTTTGATTTAAACGGTATTGTTCCAAAATGTTCGAAAGATTGAGTATATATGAGAACTGGAATCGGAACAAAACGATCATAAATTAACCGCCACACGGTGTCTCACAACCAACTACCAAATAGCTTTTCGTTCTTTTTTGTCGGACCTGTCAACCCATTCTGCAATCATCATTCGATTACGGTAATCGCTCGTTTGTGGTGAGAAAAACGCCTTTTACATCGATATATTATTTGATTGAATGTTGTTTGGAAGTGTAATTGAATGATTATATGTACATATCTATCTATATATCGTCATTGCCTTGCCGTTGTTCCCTTCCATCCTCCCGTTTTGACAGCCATATCCATTCGGTACGGCTTGTCATGGTATCCGGCTTCTCCTTCTCCTTCTCCTTCTTCGCCTTTTGCCATCTCGAATCATTTCGCTTGTTTGTCATTTTGAAAGGTGAGCAAGCATATCGAAGAATGAATAGATGAATGAATGGATATTCTCATCACATACTATTGAATTTCAATTCCTTCTTATTCCAACCAATATCCTTTTTTCTTCTTCATATTATATTTTCTTATAAAATAAACATTTCCATCCTCTATCCTCCGTCATTTTCCCATCATATACTTTCGTAGATTTCTTGAATATATGTTTTGAAATTTAGATTATAATGTACATGTCCGTACACGTACTTCAATTCCATCTCTTCCTTCCTTTTTTCCTTTCTCTCCATCTTTTTTCACACCTTCATCTATATTTTGTTCTCTCCATTTTTTCCATTCTTTTTTGTGGAAGTACATCTGGAGCAAATCGAATCTCAATCCTCCTTCTCCTCCTCCTCCTTCTCCTTCCTCCTGCACCAATCTCTTCCGCTCATCAGAAGAGGTCCATCCATTCAAGTATGTCTTCGTCCTGTTTCTCCATATTTCACACTCTATTCCATTTTTCGTTTTTTGTTGTCGCCCCGGCTCTATGTATTCACACATTCTATTTTTCAATTCCTGAATCAATTAACCTTTTACAACATACACTTATCCCATGAGATCCGTGTATACGAATCATTTGTGGATATTTGAATGGATACAAATCTGTTGAATTGTCTGAATATTAATAAAATACATATATCCTACCAAATTCCTAGTTTTTCTTTCTTCGATCATTCAATTTACATTCTATACTGCTCCAACTATCCTTTTTTTGCTCCAAATATCTTTCTGTGCTCTTTAGCTTGTTTGGCATGCGCATGTGCAACATGATCATCCAATTTCATTGCTTCCATTCCTACCAAACTTCTCTTTCTCCTTCTTCTTTTCCTTCTTTTTGTCCATTTTTGTCACACATACATGTGATATATTCTCAAGCATCTAATAGATGTCAATGTGTCAAATGCACCTGCCTGCTCTCGTTTCCATTCCTTTTTCGATTCAATCCATTTTCTTTCAACTCTACCGCCTTCTTCTTCTACTTCTTCCTCATTATGGTTACGCCATATTGAATGGGAAAGGGAGAAGAAGAAAGAAGCAGCTGCATTGACCATAATTAGTCACGGATTTTTTGTTCGAATATGTATTAGCAGTGGATTAAAGGTGCATAATTAACTATTAATCAATATTAATAATATGGCTCAATTTACTCATATTCACCTGCCATTTCCATCTTATTTCCTCCATATTATGTTTTTCTTATTCCACTTACAAACCTTCCAAAAACACCTTCTTGACTCTTTTCCAATTCCTTTTCGCTCCATTACTTTTGTCCATTTCAGTCCTATATCATCTGTTATTCTTGCACATTTTGCGGCAACCTGTGAACATTGTTTACATTTTCCTTCTTCTTCTTCTTCCTTTTTTGTGTTTCCTTCTTTCTAACCGGTTGGCTTCCTATACAAAAGAGGATAACAGAAAGCGAACCTAGCCGTCAGGTCAAGTGGCCCAAGCTCTTCAAAATGTAATATAATGTTCTTGTATAGGCAGTCGGCATTGATTTCCAAATGCTCTCCTCCTTCTCCTCCTCCTTCCTATCCACTCTAATTTTTATGGCTAACAAACGAGAAAACAATTGAAGTGTGTTGTGTTGTGTGCTCATTCTATGTTCATTATATCATCCATTCAATACCATATCATCTACCTATCCATCCATTCCATTTCATTCTATTCCAACGACCTTCCTTCTCTCTCTTTTTGTTTTTTTGGTTTGCAGCAGTCATTGATAAGCACGGCAATTAGACCAACCAACTGTTTGTCTGTCCGATATTGTTCGTTCATTTCCATGTTCTCTTTCTCTTCTTATTCCTTTTTTGTCATGTATTCATCCTTCCTTTTCATCTAGTTTTATGTCATTATTCGCACCTTTCCCTTCTTCTACCTTCCTCATTTTCCCCCATTTATCTATCTTTTTGCAGCTTTTCGATATATTCAAATGGTGTGAGTAGTTATGATAATCCACCCTTCAATTCTCCTCATTTTCTCCGTTTTTCCGTTTTTTGGTGATTGTCGAAAAATCCCGGATATCTATTGGAATAGTTCAAACTCAATGTAAGTGTTTATTTACAACTATCTGTCCATCTTTCGTATCGTTTCCTTTGCTCATGCCGACAATTTCTCTGCGTCTCTCAATATTCAATGATCTCTCTATCAAGGTTATGATTAGACCAAGATTGAACGGGGAGTATGTTTCATTTATAAATTGACTATCCTTGTATCGCCCCCGAAAATAGATATACTCCCGAGTGAGAGAGTGTTTGATATAGAGAGACGCAGACAATGGTAATTCATCATTACCGCGAACGGTCAAGATGAGAATAACAGGGCGAAAAACATAAGAATATTATATAACAATAACAATTGAAAAAGGGGATCATTTACAGATTTGATGTGTCGAATACAGACCATGTGATTGGTGTACATATTGGTGATCGAGTATCAATCAAATGTCCAAAATCAAATACAAATGGTAGTTATGAATATTCATATATTTATATGGTATCAGAAGAAGAATATAAACATTGCTTCTTACATTCACCGAGATTAGTTGGAGCATGTGACAATCAGACTACTGAGGTGAGTATTGAGAATGAAAATGGTACTGGTACGAAACGTCCGAGACCTGAGGCTAATCATATTTCACTTACACTTTCCAAACATAAACTGTTACAGGCCTCCGTGAATATTGTATTCCGATCGTTTACTCCAACACCAGGTGGATTCGAATTTCAACCTGGGAAGACATACTACCTTATCAGTGAGTTAATATATTATCATTTTATAATAATATTAGTTTTCTAGGTACATCTGATGGATCATTAGAAGGAATTGATAGGAAAAAAGATGGATTATGTCTATCAAAACAAATGAAAATCAAATTCGTAGTAGGATCGGATCGTCATCGAAGTGAGGATAATCCGAAATTTGCTGCAAGAACATTGAAAAAAGATAGGAATGCGGAAGAATCAACACCAGTTATGTATGTTGTACACGATGGATCTGATATTGATAATGGTATTTTGATTATCATGTTATCACTAATTCATATCAATTTTCAGATGACGATGGTTCGAATGCGTGTTCATATTCCGTCTCATTGTTATTATTGCTCACATTTTGGTTGTTCAACTAATTTCTCATTTCTCTCAAATCCTTCTCATAATTCTTTCATAATTCGCTCACATTCTTTCAACGGGTCACTCTCTTCATCAATGATTTTCTCTGTAAATTCATTCTTTTCACCATTATCCTGCCAATGTTTCTCCAGTGATTTTCCATTTGTTTACTTCTTTTTCTTCCATAGATTTCTAGTTGATGTTCATTTTTTTGCCACTCGTCATTCTGTGATTATTGAATAAAATAATATAACTTCTCTGAACAAATAGCAATAAAATTGATGAAATGGAACTAATTAGTGTGACTTTGAAATGGGGCAAAGACGAAAAAGAAAAGAGGATAAGAAGGAGAAGGAGAAGAAGGAGATGGAAAAGAAGGAGATGGAGACAAACCAATTCAGGTTCTTTTCTCATTTTCTTATTCGCACTCACTCTAAACTGATAACATTCTTTAACTGAAAAATGATTGAAATATGATCAAAATAGTGCAAATATGGTTATATCTATTTATATTATTACTATGTAATATTCAATTGATAACTACAGATGGTTAGTTTGTTTTTATTTATTTGATATCGATTGATGATTTAAGGTGAGAAGACAAGTTTAAAAGACTTTTTTCGAATCAAGGCGTTTCACCACTTGCCGTCTCTATCAACAATTGGTCTACCATTGACAACAAGTATATTCGATCGAGTACCATTCAAACCATCGGCTGGAAAAAAGAATGTATGTATTGAATATTGCAATAGAGAGAGAATTGAATGAGTATTTGCAGATTCCATTGATTAGTTTGAATGTTCGAGCATACAGTAGGATTGTATATACGAAGAAGGATTCACTTTTGGAAGAAGTTTCAAATGCAACAGATTTCAAGAAAGAACAAGAGAAACAGTTTAAAGAAGCTGAAATAGCATCGGAAAAAGACGAGAAAGACAAAGAAGAAGCACATTTTGAAGATGATGAGTTTAGAATGATTTATGATGAAGAAAAGAAGGAATATGTATTGTTGAATCCATCGACAACAACAATATCAACAACAACAGAGACACGAGAATGGACTGGTGGAGATTCGAAGGAAGAACGAGAAGATGGAGATGGAGATGAGGATGAGAAAATAAAGGAAATATTGGAAGGAGGTGATGAAAAGGAAACAGAAGAAAAAGAAGAAATGAAGAAGGAGTTTATACATATTGATGAGACGGAAGAACAACATGAATTCGATATTGATAATTATACAGATACACATTATCATAAGAAAGGAAAAAGCAAAATAAAGCATAAGAATTTGGCATATATGGATGAGAGATTCTTCGAAAAAGAAGAGTTTTCGGTGAAAATGACAGTTCAAGAAAAGGCAAATTGGAGAGATCGATTGATGAATTTGACAATGTTGGAAGAGAGAAGTGCAGATGAACATAGGTATGAATAATTAGGAAAGGATAGGAATTGATATGAATGGGTTTAGGGATTATGGTAGTAGTTATATTCTACCAGTACTCAAAAGTGTCAATTATGATAATACAAGTGTGCCATTAGCATTCAATGGTAAATGAGAATTGAAATATATTCATATGAGTATATTCAGATATACCTGTGAATGTGGCAGTCGCTTTCAACTTCTTGTATCTTGCCAATTTTGATAGTGAAATGATGGAATATTCAATGGATGTCGAGATGGAATTTGCATGGTTTGATATTCGATTGGTTAATAATTACACAAAACCGATTCGAATAAGAGAAAAACCGATAATTGAACAAATATGGAAACCAGATCCATATATTGTCAATTCAAAATACTCATATTTTCATTATGTGTCATTCCCAAATATCAGAATGAGAATAACTCCACAAGGATTGGTTACATATACATTAAGGTATTCATATCACTCCTTATCATCTTAATTCTTTTTATATTGCAGAGTATCATCAGTATGTTCATGTTTTATGTCATTTTGTTTGTATCCACACGATCGACAAGAATGCGACTTGAAAATAAGTTCGAGTATGGTGATAAAACTATTTGAAGATTGATAATGATATTTGTTACAGTTGCATATTCCAACCAATATTTGAAGTTCTATTGGCACTCAACCCCTATTCGGTTTCAGTCTAAAATCACTTTACCCGAGTTACACATTACCAAAATCAAGACAGGCGATTGTCGAACTGACGGAAAAATGAGTTACTTGTCCGTCAAATGTGCCTTATACAACGTTCATAATTTTCAGTCGATTCTTCGTGTCTCCGGATATTATTCAATTTAGAACGAGACAGTGCTCGATTTGTGATTGAGAAGTATGTTCCATCTACACTTGCAATGATGTTTGCCTGGGTGGCTCCTTATGTACCGTATAACTATGAAGATGTACGGATTATCACACCAATAACAGTATGGTTGTCAATATATTCACATAACAATATAGATATTCAGGTGTTATTGACACTTGTTCAGATGGAAAAGGGTGACAAAGAAATCAAGACATCCTATCTGACATCGATCGATGTTTGGTTTGCAGCCATGAAGTCGTTTACTGTGTTGTCACTTCTCGAGTCTCTTGTTGTATTGGCATTAATCAAACAATCAAGAGCAATGACGAAGAATGCGGAGAGAGCTGCGAATGAGTTTGAGAGATGTACATTTGAGGCAGAAGCATATCGACTCAATCGATTATATCATCGTGTGGATTCCATTTGTCGATTCTCATCTCCTCTCGTTTTCATCATATTTTTCATGTATTATGTGCTTTTTATTGCCCAGGGAAACGAGAATTGTGTCGACTCGCAACTATGAATATTCGAATTTTTCACTAGTATAAATCGTGCTTCAGATTTTTTTCTTCTAAAACCTATAACATGAATAATATACATCACACCACGAGTAAGTCTATAAATATTCGACAACATCTCAACAAGAATAAGCTGTTTTCACGGAATTATTTCATTTTGTTTCTGAAAGAATGCGATTTTCAAAACCATAGTAAAAAAAAGTTGCAATATTTTTCATAACAAAATGAACGGTTTATAAGATGTGTGATATGAGTAAGAAAGTGTAAAACCGTATCTAACAATCATATAGCTTTTCTTATTACTTTTTGCTCTGGTACTAAAGAGAAATAAAAAGTCAAGAATTGTTCAAATTTGTTTTTCTCAATAATATTCCCAAATAAATATAAATATTGTGACATAATCTACCGAATAGATGTATTCTAGTTGATCTTCTGTTTCCAATATTCGACGCCATAATAACCTATGAACATTCGTAAACTATTTACCAGTTTACACAGATACATTACGTACTAAACCATAATCTAGTGAAAAATAATTGAAAAAAACGTAGACTAAGAAAACAATAGAATAGAGTGAGCCGTATTATGACAATAAGTGCCCTTATTAATATTCAATCGCTCTCAGTCCTCTTCTTCTTTTTTCTTTCAACTGGGCGTATAACTCTTTCTTATCGTTTGTGGTCAATCGTTGAACATGAATTTCATTCATTGTTTGCATTTGCTCCACACCCTTTTCTTGCATACAGTATATGTGAAACGATAAGAAGTTTCTCCTCCATAAATAGTTGTATCATTTCAGACATAAAAAGAGTACATGAAATGAAAAGAGATGATCTCCAAGGAATCCGCGGCGTTGCCATCATATCCGTTTTGCTCTTCCATTTCTTTCCTCTGATATTCCCTAATGGATATATCGGTGTTGATATGTTTGTAAATACCTCTTAATTCCTCATATCAATTGTAATTTCAGGTTTTTTGTTTTATCCGGGTTTCTGATGACAATGATATTTGGATCAAAAGATATCAATATAAATTCGATACAACAGTTTTATTATAGACGTATCAAACGAATACTTCCTATGTATTTGATTGTTATATTCATAGGTTACTTATCACTTTAT
Source organism: Caenorhabditis uteleia (assembly GCA_963573275.1). Classification (NCBI taxonomy): domain Eukaryota; kingdom Metazoa; phylum Nematoda; class Chromadorea; order Rhabditida; family Rhabditidae; genus Caenorhabditis; species Caenorhabditis uteleia. The sequence continues at coordinate 9,781,364 of OY752136.1, forward strand.
CCATATCATATCATATCATATCACTTATAGGCTGCATATCAATTTTCATTTTATTTCCACCTACATTTATATCTATGAATATGACATCTACATGGAATTCTATATTCCTTTATCATAATTTGGCTGAACATTCAGACAATAATTTGTATTTTAAAATGGTAATCCCTTTGCAGTTGCTATCATTCTCATTCATATCAATGATTTTCAGTTAAATCAAGCCGATGATATATTCACTCATACATGGTCACTTTGTGTTGAAATGCAGTTTTATCTCCTCGCTCCGTTCATATTTTTTGCGTTTAGTTTTGCCAAAACAGACTATTATCTCACAATTTATCACTTCTTCCTTATATTTTTCTCCGTTGGTTTGTATTTAACATCGAATGATCAGATATCATTCAACAGGTCAGTCTATCATGTTCCCTCTTGATAATCCATTATTAGTTTCAGTGTATTCTGCCGAATATGGCAATTTATGATTGGATCAGCTGTGTTTTTTGCATCACAAGAGTTGGTTTTGTGTGAGAATGAACCGAAAAGAGCAAAAGATGTGTTATTGGAGTCATTGTTGTCGGATGATAATCAAGATACAGATGATGATGATGATGATTTGATTGTAATAAAAAAACAAGAAACAGTTGTGAGCAAGTTGGCATATAATATTGCATTATATCTATCAATCGTATCTCTTTGTGTCCTCACATTTTCTCCATTCAAAGTGATTCCTGTTATATTGAGAATTGTAAGCTAAGTATTTTCGATTGAAATATAATCACTACATCAGGCTAGTACAGTATTAACCGGCGGTGTCATCTTGATAGGCACTTTATCAGATGCAAATCCATTGAATCATAGGTAACTGACAATAGAAATATGAAGTTAACATAGATATATCAGATGGCTTGTGTATATCGGAGATATTTCATATAGTTTATATTTGGTACATTGGCCTATTTATGTGTATGTCAAACATTATTATCCGGATGATATATCAGGTATCAATCTTGTTTCCTAACTGAATAACCGTTAATTTGTTCCAGTATATATCTGTGCCATAGCTGTTTCCTGTCTGATTGCCGTATTCCTAACAGAAGTATTCGAGAAGTGGTATCTGAAATTGGATGGAATACGCACATTTGTGTTGATTGGCATATTCTATATTTGTACTATCACTGTCATATTTAATCAAAGTATGTACTCCTATTCCATCAAACTGTTTCAAAATGTATATTCAGATGTTATCAAACAAACGATAGAAAGAATGAAATATGGAGAAGAAGAGCAACTACTACCAACAATACATAGTTCATATGAGAATATTACACTGAGTATGGGCAGGAAACAATACTCGACAATCAATATATATGTATTTATAGAACAGGCGATTGCATTGAACAAGAAATGGGCAAGGAATGAATATAGTGATCTGGTCATATCTAATTGTTTCCCAAACACAACGGAGCATGGATATTGTGAATTTGAGAAGAAGTTTTTGACTGGAAAACAACAAGTGTATCTTGTGGGAAATAGTCTGACACCAAATCTAGGATCATTGGTGTATAAAACATTCGGAAAACACGCAGAGAATATGTACAAATACAGCTACTCATGTATAATCCTACTGTTTTATACAAGAATACAATTTGGTTGGATTTCAGATTGTGAAGTATTGACAGTGAAAGAGAAGAAAAGGTGTGACAAGGCGTATAAAACATACAAGGAAATGGTGAAAAAGAAGGAACCAGATGTGTTGTTTATATTGAGCAGGTTGACAAACTACACATCTATGTGAGCTCAATGAGCATTTATAGACCAACAAAACTGACTGAACAACTGGATGGGCCTGTGAGTTATGACACAATATATTTGGAAGCACTTGAAACAATACGATATTATGAGAGTATTGTGAAAAAGAAAATATACATATTGGAGTCATATACACCACCGACTAACTTGAAATTATCAAAGTTTGCGACAATGTTGGAGAAAAATACGAATGTAACACAGGTAAATAGAAAGGAATAAACACAGATAATTGAGTTATTGTGTATTTTAGAATAGCTTCAAAATAGATTTTAGTTATTTGAATGCTCAAAAACGGCAGAAAGAGTTAGTGAAGAAGTAAGTTATAAGGAGAAATGAATGAATTGATAGTGATGTTTGCAGTTGTAGTAAATGTGAATTGATACCAATATCTGATATATTATACAATGGAAATGAGACAAAAAGTTTCGATGAAACAACAAAATTAGGATATTATTACGATGGACTACACATCACTCCATTCGCACAATCACTGCTATTGCCACTATTTCAGAAAATATCAGATAATTTCAAAGTATGATATGATAATACGGTTATAATACGGTTACAATACGTGTAATACTAGTATAAACATTTTCTCTGGTACATCGTTATATCATAGTTGTTGTCAAAGTAATATGTTCTGAGCCCTGAGCTCGAGTATGAAGTTGGATAAAGTGAACACATCTGCACGGACGGATTCATTGATAAAGCAATCTGTAATTACATCGTGCTTTGCAGACAAAACTCGACGTGGTATTGGCTAGCGAATGATAAGGTGTGTGTTGTATATTGACATATGACATCATTCTTCTAGTTTTCCGTTGACTTTTCGTAGTGAATAACTGACATTGAGAACATATTATTTATTTTAACTCAGCTAGTTTATTACGACTCGGCTAATTATTATTAGTATAAATAAATATAAATAACTAATTTTAATCATTCAGTATTTTGCATTTCATTCAAACTTTCGTATATGACCACATTATTGTGTTGAAAGTAAGGTGAATAAACATCATGTGAATATGTTGATACATTGCGAACATCTTCAACCGTCGGATTGATATACATTTGAAGTGATATTGAAGAATCTAACAGGTTGAATATAATGATGGCAAAACAACACAAATATTCAAGTAGGCCATCAAGAATTGGAACTGGATAATCAAATGTATGAGTATATATTGAATAATGACAAATACCGTAGGCATGACACTTTTTGACATTGAAGAATTCTAACCAATTTAACACAACTTGAGGATAGGAAACACAAAATATGACAAATAATGTTGATTTGATATAGAATAATGGGGTTTCAATCTGAAAATAAGTAGTTATTTGATAATCATTTCGAACTTACTAATACAAATCTAGTGTCAACAGCATCATGAATCAAATCAATCAACATTTCCAATAAAGTGAATAAACCGAGTGATATATAGGCATATGGATGATATTCACCCACTGAAACAAGATAATCACAAATGGGAATGAAACAAATACAAACTTCTTGCTCTATCAAACTCCGAATGTAAAACAGTTATCCAGAACATTGACAACGACTGAAAACATGCAATCATTGGTGATATTGATAAGAAATATTGGAGATATTTAGGGAGGATTGGATTACGATTTATGAAGACATCTGATGTTTTGAATAGCCACATTAACTGGAAAAAACAACTAACAACGACAAGTAAATAATCAAACCATTCGAAATGTCATTGTTTCTAATATCATAAATCGTAGACCTGATGCCACATATGGATCTAGATCAATTATTCGTGTGATTGATTTCACCTGAAATATCATATCACACTTATCAACATTAATTATATAGTCACCATGAATCCGGATGGCAATTGTGCATTTGCTGTTTTTGTCTCGTTATTACATAATATTTCATCCTTTTCCTAATATACGAATATTCATCCGAGGTCATTATAAATGAATATTAATACCTTACAGAATGATAATTCAACTGTTCCATAATTGATTCTCGTGAAGTTATTCATTCGAAACATTTGATTTCTCTCTCGAAAACTTGCTATTCTGAAAACAAACAATAACTGAATGATAATTGATAACAAATGTATTTACTTGATCAATTCACTCTGATATTGTTGATCATTTATATAGGTGTGTGCGAATGGTTGCCATGTTGTATTCTTATCACAATTATCCTAAATCATTGATTATCAATCCACATTAAATAGCGACTAAACCCATGGTACTTGTGTTCCTGAATACGGTAGAAAATACGAAAAGAATATGAGTATCACAATAAAAACAGTCCAAAATCCAAAGAAATAATATGTGTTTTTAGGTGTATTGAATACATAATGACATTGTTCAACTTCTTCTTCACTTGATAAATATGTCATGATTAGAAAGTGATAAGGAATTGATAAAAGTGTAGTCGAAACACTTCTTCTGGATTTAATGACACATACATATAAATAAGAAGAGGAAGAAGGCAATGCAGTATATTAGGCGATTGGAACAAAAAAAGAAGGCAGCTAACGAGTAAACCAGTTTATTATTGGCGTTCATATATCTGTTCATTTTAATCTTTCGAGGATGTAAAAAAGACAATAGAGATGTCTTTTTGTCTAATGGTTAACTAATCAAGGAATATAATCGAAAACAATAGGAGGGTGATATGATAATAGACGTGTTAACAACAAATGTTTCCTGCTTGGCATGTGTATCCCCTTGCACATAATCCATTGAAACATGAACCGAATGGAGCACGACCAGTTGAGCAAAACGGACAACAGTAACCCATTGTATTACATGAATAACCAGATGGACATCCCTATAGTTATTCATTTGCTATCTATCATTTATTTAAAACACTCACATTCTGACATAATCCACTTGTTCTTCCGTATTGACATTCGCAACAATAATTGGATGTTGTACATGTAAATGCACCACATTGCATCCCAGTATTACATGCTGATATGGCTGGTAATCCACCACATGCTCCCGTATATTCATTGCCAGTTGTCGAGCAACATATCGCATTGACACATGTTTGCCCGGCAGCACAGTCAGTTGATGTAGTACATCTCACTTGACTGCGTTGTCCGTTATAACAATAGGCGAGATTTGAAAGTGGAGATGTTGTTGTAGTTGTGAAGAATGATGGATTACGGGTGGTGAATGATGGAACTGTACAGCAGCAGTTATTGATACATTGAGAGGGTCCATTGTAGTATGGAGTACACTGACAATATTGAATTGTTTCCTAATACATCTCCTTTTGTTTACCTGATAATTGAAGTTACATCCAACTCCAATTTTCTGTCCTCCATTCGGACAACTGAATCCGGATGATCGAGTTGTTTGTGTCCACACATCACATGCTACAATTGGAAGATTACTCATTTAATAAAAGAGGAACTAACGATACAATGAGTAGAATCTATTGGGATATGTGCCACAGATATAATATTGTCTTTTTTGTCGAATCGCAACCTCAGAACATGTTGAATATCCGAAATATGAAATCAGTAGAAACGGCAAAAGAAGAAACATATTGGAATGGAACAGAATGGAAGAATGGAAGAATGGAAAGGGGAATACAAAAGTTGGATGACAAAAAGTAGGAAGAAAGAGAAGGAGAATGAGGCAACCTATGGTATTTGAACAGCTAACAGTCAAAAAATGACGAAGGCATAATGGAAAATAATATACAAACTTTAGCATTGTTGTATAAATCTATTGTATTCGCGTGAAATATTATGTGCCGTGTTATCAACTATCAATGTTATTGTGTTTATTTCAAAATACAAAACACGAACCAAATCAACACTTGTGTTAGTTATTGTTGATGATGATTTCTGGAACGGAGTCTACTAAACATGATCAAGATGAAAAGAAAAGACTGCTTGAAAGCGATAAAACTGGTAATCACTGATAATGATAACAACTGATAACAGGGTGATATTCAGCTGCCAGTTCAACTAGAAATAAGTCGACACTTGTCAGTAAATCGGAAAAGAAAACCGAAGTAGAGAAGTCGGAAAAAAGTACGGCATCGAATATTTCGAAGAAAAGGTATTCATTCTGATATGTTTATCATTTATCACTTATCATTTGTTATCAGTACTGGTCGTCGTGGTCCAAAAATGAGTGATGGTACGGAATTTGATACGGGACCATTCGGATGGAGTATGCTATATATCATATCAACTATCAATATCTTCTAATATTTACAGTATTCTCATTTATATTCCTTGCATTTCTTTGGAGTTTGACAATACTTGCCGCTGTCCTCATGGTTTGGTTCCATTTATCTCGTCTCGATTCTCAATATCCAACATATTTTGGTCAAGGATCATTCTTGGGTGATATTCCAAGTGAGTTGATTGTAACTGATAACTGATATTACTGATATGATTAAAGGAGCCACATTCGATCCCAATCCAAAACGATTCAACACGGAAGACAATAAGAATTTAATGCAGTGGGACATCTATAATTTTGACTCGTATATCAATTATTTGATTAGATACAAAATTATATTGAAAGGTAATCAATGATAATAAGAAGTTCACGTTTATAATAATACATGAAGGATACTCGGATCAAACACCAGCATGTACGAAAGATGGTGTATCTCGGAAGAAAGGATGCAAATTTGATACTAGTGCATTCGGTGATTGTGAATTTACACAGTAATTATCCATTGAAAAATGAAAATCTAAATAGATTAATTAAGTAAAAACTTGGAACGTGGAATGGGTTTCAACAAGGGAGAACCATGTATAATGTTGAAATTGAACAAAATTGTCGGATGGGTTCCTGAGTTTTTAACTGCAAATACAACTGGAAACGAAACATGTGGTGGATCGAGGATCAAATTTGAATGTACTGCGGTAAGTGATATGCCATAGTTGTGATAACCATCCATCGAATCAACAGACTCCTGCTCATAGTATCCAATTCGAATTTTATCCAAAAAGCAATCCGGGTATCCCAGCATGTTATTATCCATTTGCCAATCAACAAAATTACGAACAACCATATACAATGGTCAAACTGAAACAATTGCCATCTGATGAAGAGGTATTTCATTTTCATTGTATATCCATTTTCATTGATACTCAAATCATAGGTTACAATCGAATGTTATCCAACCAATGACCCTATCGCCAAACTCGGAAATGACAAACGAAACGAAATAAAATTCCATTTGAAAGTTTCGAAAAATGGAACATCAGCAACTGAATAATTGATTTATTGTCAAATAAATAATTTATTATTGACAGTTTATGACAAGAAAATGACACAAATATGGATGTTATTTGAATGAGGCATATGGCAATTATTGTAGTAGATTTCGACATAACTCGAAACTTCGTAGGTTTAACATACAATCGATTCGAGATGCTCGACTGTGAACAACTGGCGGTCTGGAAGAACAAATGAATAGATGAAGTTGTTTGATCTACTATGGAGTACGGTAGTTCTATTTGTGTGAAAACAATGTATCAATCAGCAACTTATGATGATAATCTCTCCAACTTAATACACAAGTTTTCTGGGAAACATGAGCATAATCCGATGATAATATCACTGATATCATTGGAACCAAATCATATTTTCCCATGACACATCATCATTTTCTACTTTTCGTTCCCCTATTTCCTGTTCGTTTTCATATGGTTGAATAAACATTTCACCTTCTATCCAGCTCGGCAAATACACTTTTCTGAAATTCCGGCATCACTTCTTCGGCTCCTTTCTCGACATTTTCTGAATGATTTGAGTAGTCACACAACCATATCAATGGATACAAACCTGTTGATGATACACAAATTGAGAATACTGTGAGAAGAAGGAGAATGGAGAAAATGAATGAAGTAGCCATTTTGTTGTATCAAGTGTTTCTCGTTTTTTACCTGAATATATGTATTCTGTATAATAATAATAATGATGTCAAATGAAAATGGGCGGAGTCAATGAAAAACATAATAGAAAAAGGGTGTGAGAAAAACACAAGGGAAATAGGAAAAGAGTTGAGTGAAAGTGTCAATCATAGTTGGAATATGGGTTGAACAAAATATTGGGAATAAATAAAAGTGAAAAATGGAAGAAGAGTAGGTGGAAAAGAATGAGCAATGAGGAAAATATGGATTTGACATTTTAGGGCTGACGAGAATAGACATCAATTCATCGAGCATTTCAATTATATTGTTTATTTATCATATTCCTTTTATGAATATATAAATTGATTTGGTAGTATTTTGGTAAGTATGAGTAACAATTTCAGATATTCCAAAACCAAAACGGAATCGAATTAATCTATTATTCGAGCATCTTCAATTCAAGCTTTTTGTTCGTTTTTCTCACAGCCACTTGTAAAAAAAGAACAAGTATTTAAGGAAAAAGAGGAGGCGGATAGGATGGAAAAAAGGAGAGAAGAAGGAATAGAAGGAGAGAAGAACAACTTATTAATAATATATTGATAACTGTTTGAGTATCAACAAATGACAAAAGAAGAAGGAAGAGGCAAATAGACTATTATATACAACTGAATTTACATAATATACTAGTACTACTACTCAACAAGATTGTTCAATTTATTGTCTCATGCCTCAGTCAGCACGTCATTTTAATGGTTTCAGAGGGACTTGTCTGGTTGGGAAAAAGAGAAGAAAAAGAAGATACTCATAGGATACATTCGAATTCAGAGAACAAAGTGGAATGAGTACGGAACAGATATGAAAACTATTATCAGCATCGACACACAGCTATTCTGTTTTTAGGGAGAACCTTCAGTATCTTCCACAAGTTCTTGATTGATCTCAATCAAAACGTCGATATTCGATTCCCTCTTGACTATTATCAAACAATATGACGTCATAGTTGTACTTTAAAAAAAGAAAGCTTACATAACTAGTTGAGTATTCCATTAGAATAGTCGTAATCCGAAAATGTGTTGGTCGAATACAACAGTGGGTAGTACCAAGTTAATCCTCTCGGAACACGAAAAAAGCCGGTACGGTTGGTTTTTATGAGGATTTGATGAGGATGAAGAAGTTGAAGAAAAACGAAGAATTGAGGAAAAGAAGAAGGATAGAAGAATCATTTGATGAGAAGGATATACAACATCATGTTCAAATACTATTCAATTACTTGTCTACTAGTATTGGTGTTCAAAATGGTTAGTGATTACAGGTATTGTTTTATAATTTGATGAATGTTCAGGGAGCAACTGAAGAAGATAAAAAGGAACCAGAAATATCAGAACAAATTGATCCATCAATTTATATCAGACAGGGCAACTTTATGAATAATCTTGGAATGAATGGAGGCGGAATACAAAATAATGGAATGAATACAAGTAAGTTGTATTATGTACTTATCAACTATCAGAAAGATATTCTGATTGTTTAAATACCTTGTCCTTATTATGATGTCAATTGTGACTTAACAATACAGATTATGTCCTACATTCATATGTTTATTCTTGCAGTGAATTTCGCATTCACGTGCAAGTGTACATCAAAAACCGCGAATCCGTTGGGTGTTGCGCCAATTGACGCCAATTCAATCGCACAACAACAGATTATTCAATTACAGGTATTGAGCAATTCGAATAATAGTATCATTATTATTATATTGGTAAACATTGTATTCAATACGGATAATCACACATTAGGAGATGTAGTGGGAATTGTGAATCTACTATAATTAGAAATAGATGGATGAGAGATTGAAACTTTGGTGATACAGCAATAGATTACTAATAGCTAAAACTCACTGACATGACTACAATAAGAATACATTGGTTTGGTTGTTGCTTAGTGAATGTAGATTGTGAGCCTGATAACACGGAATAAATCGTCACCCAGGGATAACTTATCATATGTACAGTAAGTGTCACCTAGATAAAGTCATAAATATTTTGGATATTCATCCGATTAGTGTGACACAATGCATCTCAATGGCACATCATAATAACATTCCTCTTCTTCTTCATCCAACTTTTCTTTTCTTTACACAAAAGAGTTCTAAACATAGACGGAAGAATGACATCAATAAGAATAATAATAAGGAAAAAACGGAAGACAAACTGGTGAGGGCAGAATAGAAATGAATGGATGAAGGAAGAAGGAAGAAGGAAGAAGGATGGAGTAGAAGGATGGAGTAGGAGAAGGAGTAGGAGATAGTGTAGCCATATTAATAGAGCATTTCCTGTTCTTTTTGTAGAGAGTATTTTAATATAACTAAAAGGTGTGAATTCACTTCATTTCTTGATGACTTCTGCTCCGATTCAACTAAAAATAGGGCGAATTGTGTGAATGAATTGAATGAAAGAAGGATGAAATTGAAAGAGTCTACACATATATTGGATTGGATTGCCCTCTTATTCTTCTTATTCTTTTCATTCTTCAATTGATGTCATTTGACCATTCAATCGGAAATTTTGATGAAAAAAATATGTTGGCAACCAAAAAATGCATACGAAATTATAATAGAACAATTGAACGAATTTATAGGAGCAAGTTCGGCGACAACAGGAAATTATCAATCGTCAGTCGACCACGAAAACCGGATTTGAAAACTTCGGTTGGTTGTGATGTCATCCCACTCAAATAACAATCATTGTTCCAGCACAACTCATATCATTGGCCAATTCGATGGATTGTTCGTGTGCCTCAGATCCATCTCAGTCTTCGTCATTCCCAGGAAATGTGGCGATGGGTGGATTGTATGGTGGACAGAATATGGGTATGGGTGTTGGTAGTGGATTCCCACCAATCACCATGGCTGGTGGTGGATACGGGTTTCCATCGACACAACGTGGTGTTCCAATACAGACATTCGGTGGATCTCAACCTATGATTGAAGTTCCATACGCTAAAATGAGAATATAAATATGATGGTTCCTATTCGTTTGTATTAATAATTTATTTCTTGATTAAATAAATAAATGTGTTCTGTGATCAACAGATCAAAATAAAACCAATCGACCAAAGAATCATATAATCCATTTTGTTTCAACTCTCAATTGCTAGTCTACCACTTTACTTCATTTTCATGTATCGTCATGTTCCGTCACTCGTATGCGTTTTGGCCACTCTTTTGATATTCGGTGTATTTGTATTCAATGAACCAACATTTGCGAAGATATGGGTATATCAGTCGATTTATTGATGATAATGATAAGGAATTTCAGTTGAAACAGAGTCGTTTCAATGTGCCATATAGGGATGTATACAATGTTTGGAATGCATGTATAACAATCAATGATATTCAACAACTACACAAACAAGGACCAGATCAAGTATCATTTTCGATTGATATATCCTCTAATCAGTATTGTTTTCAGTTTTGGCGTTTTATCAATGATCACATCATTCATTGTACACAGAACACATTACTACGCGAATTACCAATTGAAGAATTCGAGAATTGGGATGAAACGAAATATTCGATGATACCATTACAAAACAAGAAAACAAATAATATAATAACAATTGGAATAGGGCAAGATGTTAAAGCTGAAGTGAAATTACGAATGGTTTGTTATCACTATATTCATTACCATTAATTATTTTATAGAGATTAGGAGAAGATAATGTCGAGTTCTTTGGTGCTGATCCAATAATAAACGGAAATATTGAATTATATTCCTCATTTGGTCAATTTTCTCCGTTTGCCATTGGGAATTCAACTGGAATTGCTCGATCGTCTGTTCTTTTAAATGGTAGATATATCGACAAAATAGTCAATCACTTAGAGTTTGTTTCGTTTATCAAACAAATTGTGAAGAAATCGGTATGTGATAGTTATTTTGATATGAAGGATAAAAAATATATTCAGTTTATTGATAACATTTGGATTGACGGAGAAGGTGCCGAATATGAAATATTTGATTATTTTTATAATGACGGCCTACTTGATAAGAATGGAATAACTGTGTGTCAATTCAATATGGAAGTACATTCACCCGATTTGAAACAAAAACAACAGTTTCAAAACTTCATGCTTCGATTATTTGCAGATGGTAGATACGTTGTTGTACGCACATTCCAAGCCACTCATATTCGTCTTTTCTTTATTAATTTTAGAGATATGCAGTGTGTCGAGAAGTATATTGAAATGTAGTATTTGTTTAAAAAAAAGATTATTCCAAATGAATGTTCTCTTTCATTTCCACCATACAAAACCATTCAACAGATCTCCTCAATATTCATGTTATTTGAGATACTATCTATTTCTCAATTGACCTTCCGACAATTCAATAAATCATTATTTAATACCATGTTCATTTGATCTTCACATTTGATATTTTCATTTAAAAAGTTGTATTCAACAATGAATAAACAATCTATTTTTTCGTATATTTTTTTCCTAGTATTTATCTATATTTTCTATTCTTATCATATTGAAATAGCATCATTCATTATTGGATCATGGGTAAATTAAACGTTGTCAGCTCGTTATCAGTATATTTTAGAAATTGAGATATATGATGGATATATCTGCTACTCAAATATTCGATGATTGGCATAAATGTATAACAAGTAACAATCGAATGTATTCACCTAATATATCGTATCTAGAGGTATTAAACCACTTCACAATTTGTTCAATAATCAACACTTATAGTATTTTTCACAAGTAAAAACACGAATGGATAAATGCGAGAAGAATACACTAATGAAGTATGTGGCAATAAATGATTTTAAAAATAATGATGAAACGAAATACGGGATACTCCCAATCAATGATAATAGTAAATCAACAATAATCAGTATCGGAGTGGGAAATGATATTGGAGCAGAAATCAAATATCAACAAGTAATATTAACTGATTAGTGATATCTTTTATTATCAATTGAAGGCTCTTGGAGAGGACAATGTTGAGTTTTATGGTGCAGATCCGATTGTCGAGGGAAACTTTGGATTGTATTCCACAATTGGCAGATTTCATCCGATTGCAATTGGAAATACAACGGGAATCAGGGAATCGTCAGTCTATATTGATGGAAAATATACAAGAAAGGAAGTAGATCATATTGAATTGATATCATTTATCAATGACAATGTCAAACATAACGTATTTTATTGAATTGTTATAGTTATTCAAATGAATTGTCATTTTCAGTTGATTGATAATGTATTTCTTGATGGAGAAGGTGCTGAATACGAATTATTTGATTACTTCAATGTGAATAGTCGAATGGATCAAGAAGGAATTACAGTTTGTCAGTTGAATATCGAAATACACGTATCATCCGATCAACAATTACAACAATTGAATATATTTCTCAATCGAATAATCAATGATCGTCAATTTGTGATAGTCCGTTGTTTTTATATGTATCATATTCGAATGTTTCTTATCAATTTCAAACATCCATATTGTATCAAGAAATACATTGAAGTTTGATGCAATACTCGCAATACCTGCAAATGAAATATTGTTTGATTAGTGTGGCAGTTGTTCCAATATTTGACTGGATATGATCAATTGAACACTTTATTTGACAATCATTTTGATTTGATGAACATCACGAAACAGTTACATTTATTTGTTGCCATTTCATGTTCTTTGGTTCATTGTCGAAAAACGAGGAACTAAATATACTTCGTCTCCACTATTCGTATCCAGACATCTTTCAATTTTCAGTTTTTTCGATAAGAAGATATGAATCTATAGGATACTTTAGTGGATCCACTATATTTGGAGACGGTATGCGATGTTGTGTATCTTGTTTAACACGATATGTTACATACACGAAATGACATCAGACGAAATTTAGATAAAAAACAATGGATTGATATCTGTCTAATACGATTTTGACGTAGTGTTGGAAAATGAAGTGGAATCGGTTGTCTACGGGAATACGGTATTGAGACGGACAAGGCATCAAGGATGATACTTCCTCATTTCATGAAATTTGAACAATAGTGTCACAAAGTTATGTCACTTTTGAATAACATGGAAATACCTACTATCATTGTAAAAAAAGGACCAATTGAGAGTATTTTGATCAAATTTGATTACATTTTTTTGAAATTTATTATTTTTCAAGGTACTATTTGTTTTGTCGAGACTTTTTTTCCTGTACATACTTCATGAAATATAAGAAACGTCTACACGTACTTAGTTGTTTGATGAAAATACCAGATTACCTCTACGAAAATTGTTCTCATTAGTAGTTCATTCAGATATTTCTTCTTCTTCAGATTCCTTCCATTTAAAATGTTCCCTTGTCAACTAACGGCAAGCCAGACAACAAAATCACCCATGGTGTCTCGTGGCGCTTGGTAATGAGTAGGTGTAGATTTACGTTCCACGGGGAAGCTTGGATACGTAAGCCTATATCAACACAGGCGCGATGATAGCCTTTTGTTGTCTCGATTGCCGTTGGTTTGGAATATATAATATGAGTGCTTTTGTTAGATCTGTCACTTTGTTTTGTTATTTCTGGTTATCAACGAACTATGCCCATCTGTTACGATTGCTAACTGTCTTTTTGTGGTGTTCGCAGTCTTCTACTCGGCCGATTTTTCTATGAATTAATCTAATCTGGCTGGACACAAGAATTTGAACACTTGAACTATTTGAATTGTCTTCCCTGTAGATATCTTCGATTCGATTTATTGAAACACGTTGAGAAACGGCATTTGATCCTCTTGATTTGCGTTTTTATCTCGTTTTTGGGAACAATCTGCCTTTCGTCACATTTGTTCCCATATATCTTTTGTGTGTATTCGATACAGTTCGTTGCAATGAATTCCTTACAAAAAACAGTTGCGAACGGGTGTGTTTCTCTCTAGTTTGATATATTTTTGTTTTGTAGAAAAACTAACTTCTTCACCGTGATATTTCCTTTCCATTCTTTTATTCAAATTTTGTTCCCTGTAGATGTATGTCAATTGTATTTTGTATGCCTTATATAGTTAGTGGAAAGTGTAACCCTAAGTTTTGATATGACTTTGGAAACATTGAAACTGGGAGAATATGATAAGTCAACACGACTAGACAATAGCAAGGAAACAATTTACTGTTTTATTGCTCAATAGGGGCTCATACAGAAATAAAAAATACAGAAAGTCCGTTAAATGTAAACGACAAAATGAAGAAGTTTTAAAATAATGAGGGTGTATTGTAGTATCATGCCACACTTTTGCGTGCCAAAAGATGAACTATTCTGATCCCAAAGTGAAAACAGCGGATTCGATTTGTTCAGTAGATAATAGTTATTTTCCGTGTTTCCCGTTTCTTTTCAAACCGTCGTGATACATTTTTACACGAGGATGACACACATCAGATACTCATTCGACTCCTCCTTCTTTTCCTGTTTTCAGTTTGTTTTTTTTTTACATTTCTCGTAATATTTCTATTAGTTTTACTGTTCAAATAATACATAAACAGTATATCATGTTATTCTATTTCGGATATCTTTTTAACTTTTCAAATATATAATAATAATAATTTGTATTTTCAACAACATTTTGCACTTAAAATATGAAATAAGATAATAATCTCAACAAAAATCCAGAATGGCATACTGTAGATTGTATCGTGCAATATTTCGTGTTCGAGTTTTCGTCTCTATTTTCATACCGCCTTTGCACATATATAATCATCCTCTATTCATTCAAAACTTGCCAAAACAAAATGAATATGTTCAGAAAGAATACAACAAAAGGATTAATTGCATTCCTATGTTCAATTGTATTATATTATCTTATTGGTCACACATTACTCAATTTATTATCATGGGTAAGTATGATTAATTGATAAGGATATCATATCAACTGATAAGTTACAGAAAATGAGAAGATATTTGAATATATCAGCAGATACAATATTCAATGATTGGCATCAATGTATGGTAACAAGTGATGATACCTATCTAATTGGATTGACACCAAATACTGTAATTATACTATTATCAATTCAGCCAAATACAAGTGATATTTTCAGTTTTGGAAGAAAATAGACAAACATATCAGAACATGTGAAAAGTATTCAATGATGAGTGTGTTACCAATCCATTCATTTGAAAATACTGATGAGACAAAGTATGCTATCCTTCCAATTGATATGAATGATAAGAGTACTGTACTGACAATCGGAATAGGACAAGATGTTGGATCAGAATTACAGTATGTCAAGGTAATCGAACTACAGTACTATTATACTACTATTATATTATTTCAGACATTAGGATCAGAAAATGTTGAATTCCATGGATCAGACCCAATAATATCAGGAAATATGGATTTATATTCGGCATTTGGTCACTTTTATCCATATGCAATTCGTAATATCTCAGCCGTTTCAAATGCATCTGTATATGTGAATGGTGTATATATTGATAGAAGTGTGAATCATCTAGAATTCAGTTATTTTATCAATAAACTTGTCAAGAAACAAGTAAGTTTTCCTTCTTTTCTTCTTATATTTCATAATTTTTTCAGTTTTTCGATAATATTTTCCTTGATGGTGAATATGCTGAATACGATTTATTCGAATATTTCTACAAAAATGGTAAACTTGACTCGGATGGTATCACAATTTGTCAATGGAATCTCGAAGTACACAAACCAACATATTATCAGATGCTACAATTTCAAGAATTCATTGTTCGAATATTGAAAGATAGAAGATATGCAATACTGAAATCATATCAGGCACATCATATTCGATTGTTTTTTGTGAATTTTGACAACGAAGAATGTGTCAAAAAATATATTGAAGTGTAGTTTCATAATGAACTTTTGATAGTATTGAATACGAGTTGCAAACTATCGACAGATGTCTAAATATTATAGATCAGCAAATAAAGTAGACTGTAAAAATGAATAAATATGATTGGATGATCGACAGTATCCGCCATATCTTGCTCTTCTCTCTTGCTCCATTCATCATAAGTTCACTACCAGTATCCATTTTGCAGGATGCTTTTTTGCACATAAAAAGAGTGAAATGTATAATACTAAAACCTGGACAACGCGATGAAAAATATTTCATGACGCCCGATGTCCGATTTTATGTCTTTTTCATATTTTGATTTTCTTCTGACTCGTAATGTTTCCATCAAAAAATCCGTATAATAATTCTCTGAAAACAATGATTGGTCGACCAAATCGCCTTGTTATTTGGCATATATTGATGTGTTTGTCCATGTGGTCGAATATATTAATATACTGGAAATATCATGGAACAAAACTGGAAAAAGAAAAAGAAAATAACTCCAACCACATATACTTTCCTCGTTTATTTGTTTTTTATTCCACTCTTTACAGTTCTCTATTCATTCTTTATTTCTATTCAAAATGACAACATTTTATTACATACACTTCCTCTTTTTCTCCTTTCTCCTTTTTCGTTTTCTTATTTGGTTGATACACAACTACCATATTATGAGTACAATACACCTCTTTATCAATAAATCATACTTATCAATGTTAATTTGCTGTTTTCTGAGTCAAAGAATATTGACTGCAGATCAATTGATTATTTCGAAATTGTGTCAAACTTCCTATTTCAAATACTCAAATAACCCTCTCACTCCGTTTCTCCTTTCCTCCTTCCCTATATATAATTCATATTCCAGCTGTAAAATGGCTCGTAACCGTGATTGTACTGTATTTCTTCTTGCCTGTCTTGCATTCTGTATATTCTATTTAGCAATATTAAGAGAACCAATTATGAAGGTATGAATATACAAATAATATATATTGATATTGAACAAATATTGATTTCAGTTCAATTTTAGTCGATTCGCTTCTGATTCGGCAGTCAATAAAATATCACAAAACTATTCATTATGGAATGAATGTTTATCAAATAATATATCAATATATAGGGATGATCCATCAGAAGTATGTTATCATTTAATCAATGATTAATTGATAATAATTATTATAGTTATGGAAAAACTTATGGAAAGGAATCGAAATGTGTGAAAAAAGGGAGGAGATGAAGTATCTCAAAATCGAATCATTTTCGAATTCTGATGAAACAAAACGACATATTGTATCAAAATTGGTTCGTTTTCACTTGTATCGCACTGTTCATTTTGTTAAGAAAGAGATATTTACAAAATGCGCATCTAATAATTTCGACAGGGTCGTTTTACATGATTGAGAAAGTTACATAAAATATTTTATTGCGACACAGTTGACTCTGTTTATTCTCTCGCAAACCTTAATCAAAACTTCAATAGATTTAGTTCGAAGCGCATTAAATTTTGCAAAATTACATTGATTTTGTTTAACTGGAGAAACGTCTATAATTGTATTACAGGAGGTACCAAGTGTGATTATAACATTAGGAATTGGACATGATACAGCAGCGGAAGAGAAATTGATAAAAGTAAGTAAAGGAATCAGATGATCAACGTATTATTTGTTTATCATATCAGTAAATACATTGTGAGTACACATATTGAATTGCTTTGAAACTCATACAAATATTATAAACCAAAGGAAGTATTCAGTTGAATATACATACAGGGGATACATCCTTTCTGACAACACAAAATTTTTACTAAAATATAACAAACTAATACCAGGTTGAAAAATAAAAATACAGATTTAATTAATATTCAAAAAACTTCTGCTTATTTACATTAACAATACATTACAGAGAACTCCAACCGGGTCCGAGTTTTTCGGTGCCGATCCGATGCATGAAATCAACGAGGATCTGTACACAAAACTACCGGGACACTATTTCCCGTTTGCAATTGGAGCAACTGCTGGATTGAGTGAAGCAAATGTGTTGATCAATACAAGTTATGTTGTAAGGACTGTAGTCAATGTTGATATTCTGTACTTTTTGAAAGAAATTGTACAAAGAAGTGTTAGTTGAGTATGCCTGATATCTTTTTATTCTACTTATTTCAGTTTATTGATGATATGTGGATTGATAGTGAGGGGTCGGAATATGGAATGATGTCATACTTCTATAACGGTGGAAAGTTCGATCAAAATAATATTCAATTCTGTCAATTTAACATCGAGATACACTCACCGGATGAATTACAAAAGAAATTGATACATGACTTTATATTCCAATTACTGAGTGATCGTCGATATGCCATATTCAGGTATCTATATATTGTGTTGATAATCAACTTACAATCAATTCAGACCGGTACAAGCTAGACATATGAGATTATATATGGTCAACTTTGCTCACGAGGAATGTGCCTACAAATACATTCTATGATTAACCTATTCCAATTGTTTGTTCATCGGTTTCTTTTTTTTCGTTGTTGGTTAGAGCATTAATAGTGTGTATCTAGTTGTTTTATAATATTGAGATGGGTATCGACTGATAAGAATAAAATAATTATATTGATAACAGTTTCAATCGATTCAATACGTATTCCGAATGGCCGCGACTAAAATGTTCATATTTGCTATTCTAGGTATTTGCTTCTCATATCTCATTGTATTCCAATATCATTTCCAGCAACTGTGATTCCTTCTATAATGTGTGCTGTACCGACTGCCTCCATATCAGCCCACGTACTCGATATTTCGGGTGGTTCACCTGCTGCAAATGTACAAATACTTGCTTATATTCAACAGGATGATCAATGGAAAAACATTGGAAATCAGTTGAATCCCTCTTCAAATGTTAGTAATTGTTTGTTGTTTTCAGATTCACACAAGACAATGGACGAGTTGATTGGGTATCACCTAATTTTGATTTGATACCTGGTACATATCGATTGGTTTATCTGACACAGGCATATTATAAGGCAAAGAATGTCAATACATTCTATCCATATGTTGAGGTAATTATAAGAAGCATCATAATTGGTTGAATAATATAAGAGTTAAGGTGATATTCGAAATAATAGATGCAACACAACATTATCATGTTCCTCTTACACTCAGTCCATGGGGATATTCAACATATAGAGGATCATAAATATATAATATTTACATAAAATGAAACTATTCCTAGTACACATTATGTAATAATCCATCAACTACTACATCTCATAAAACATCATCGTATTCACTTTTTTATTTTACTACTATATCTGCCGTAGATCGAAATCCAGAAAACTGGTACATGAAAAGTAGTATATAAAGGAGAATATGATATGTATAGTTGTAAAGTGAATTGATTGACAATGCATCTATTACTTTTATTATCTGCCATTCTTCCATTCATTTTATGCCAAATAACTCCAGTTCCAAAAATGGATATAACTCCAATTCCAATTGACAAAACTGATCCAAATGTAAAAGGTGAGAACAAGAAGAAGAAATGGCCTGATTATTTTGCAAAATACACATTGATATACTCACTATCATCACTATTTTATTGTTCATTTTCTTTCATCTTACAAAAGTACATTTTACTGTGTGAATTGGCAGAATTCCAACGAATCGACTCAAATAAAGACGGTCAGTTGACCTTCACTGAATTCTTGTTGTCTGATCGGCCATTCCTGGAGCATCAATCACGACAATTCCATGGATTTGATGGGAATGGTAAGTACAGTAGGATACAGTAATCCGATAGTAGAAGGGATATCAGGTGATGGAATAGTTACTAAGAAGGAATTCGAGGAATATCACAAGAAGTTGGAGAAACACAAGAGACGATCTGATATGTTCTTCAATAAATTTGTAAGTTCGGATCGAATGAATACACAGTGACAATTGACAATTATAGAATCGCGAACGTCGTGATCCATTTGAGAATTCATTCTTCAATTCATTCCCAAAGAATCCATCAGTGGAAGAATCTCGTGAGCTGTCATCACCAATGCACAATAATCCATCATTGGTTCTTTTATAGGCATTTATTACACGAACATAAAGCAATCACATCCATTTGATTCATTTGATTAACTAATAAAGTTATAATATTTCAACTACTGATTATTGATCATCAATACAAATTCACCAAATTCGAATCAAATCACTTCGAAACATGATCATCGTCTTCTGTTATTTCAGTATCTACGGGTTGACCCAACCCGTATCTCGAAATCATTCATCACTTCTTCTTTCCTTCTCTCTTCATTTTTCTTGTTTCTCGTATCATTTTCGTCCGATTTGCAACCTATCCTCCATCTCCTCCTTCTCCTTATTTGGCTATCATTTCTCATTTCTCATTTTTTACGTCATCAATCGCGAATCATCGAGTATTTGGTTCGTTGAGGCAAAATAAAAAGGAGAAGAAATGGAACATTCTCGACAGGAAACAACACTTAATCATATGATACCGTAATCGGAAATCGACCAAAAATTCTTCGAAAAAAACGTGGAAAAGGTGATTCGATTATGAATAATTGAAATGAACAATCTGAGAAATATAGAACCTGTAGAATTGGGAAATATGGATGATATAACTACAATTGTAAGATGAGTAGCCTTATCAGTATTTGATAAGAATGATAAAGTTCGAGATCTTTGTTAACAGTGAACAATCATAAATATTCAATATGGCGTCATTAGTCTTTGCAGAACATCAGACCTAGAAATATGAGAATTGATATATCATCGGGTATGGGTGAATCATCTGATATTTACATTTTGAATAATTTGAATATGTGACGTATATCGAGGATTGTCTTCAAATGGTATCACAGAGACCATAGAGCATCTATTCTTGAAAGGGTTTTTTCTGGATCCTATTTGTATTCGGTACGATATTCTTTTATCCTATATACTGATCGTGGCTACAGATTCACTCATAATTCGTTCAATTTCCGTTGTCTAACCTTCAAATATACCATTATACTCTTCTCCTCCTCACTTTTCCTTTTTCTCCACCAATCCTTTCCTTCGAATCCTATCCGTTTTTTCATTGTCAATGAATTTTTGGATGAAACCAGTTATGAATGAAATATGTTGCGTGTTTCACTCTTCCGTCTATCAAATATAATTGAAAAGCCATTTGGTATTCCACCTTCTTTTTCCAATTCAAATAAACATCAGGTTCGGTTGAATATACCAAAACGTCGCCATTCAATTCTTGAACACCTTCTCCTTCTCCTTCTTGCATCTCGTTTAACGATACTGTCATTGTTCATCCAAAAACCATTTGCATTTTTCCTACCTTGGTCATTTCTTCATGGTCAAAAGACAGTGGGCGGATGAATGGGTGAATTGAAGTACATAGTGAAAAGACATAAAAACGAGTGGGTGTATACAGACAGACAGAAGCATTACTATGCAATCGGATGACGTGTCACAAACAGAAGGTATTCATGAATATATACACAAGTACAAATACACCAACAACAATTTGTTGTGACGTACCAAATGATTCTTCAGTTGATATCAGTGATAAACTGATCAATGCAAAGATAGACCGTAGTTCATTTGTAGCCTTTAAACTATTGTTTCATTGATTCACAACTACTTCTATTGTTTTGTGTTGTCCATTCAAACTTCATTTCATGAAACTGTTTGATAATACACCAACAAAACGTGATAAGTAAGCTTATCATTAATCAGTTGATACAGTGTAAACGGACATATGAGGTCAATTATGACGTGTTAGTTAATGACATTATTCAATGACTGATTCCCAATATAAACCTGAATATTTGATATGAAAACGAATTGGAAAATTGACAAAACTGTAATATTTATCAATGAAAACGAGAAAAATGAGTCAATTGGTTTGAAGATATTGTAAGGGAATTAGAAGAAAAAATATTGAAAAAAAGGAAAAGGGCACAAATCACAGATGACATCTGAGTATGTAATCTGAACAATTGAACACATTGAATATGGACAAGAGTGGGAATGGAATATGAAGAATGTGTAGTTTGTAGTATAAACATCATTATCAACACTTATCACTTATCTCAATTGTCAATCATTTTCACAGTTTGCAAACCCATTCCATAATCAATCCAGTTTCATCCATTCATCCTTCATTTTCTATTCATTATACGGTCCATCTATTTCAATCAATTTCCTATTCAAATCCGTGTTTCTATCTTGACATTTGACACCATTTCTAGCCTACATGGTCACTTTTTGGGTTATATTTTGAAAAACCATTTATTACGTCATTGAATTGTTTGGCGCGAGAAAAAGCGAAAGAAAAGGAGTAGGCGAATAAGAAGAATATGGTGATGTCTCCGCCCCTTCCTACTCCTTCTTCTCCTTCTCCTTCTTCGTTTCCTTTTTCATATTCGTTTTTCATCCTCCTTCCACCTTCAACACCTTCTACATTCAACGCCTTTTCATTCTGTATTTGCATGGCTTTTCTTCTTTCTTTCTCTTTCTTTTTTATCTCTATTCATCCATTTTTCTGTGGTTTTTTCTTTCATATCTGTTCGCCGAATTATGGATTTTATCGAGATCTCCACCATCTCCATCATTATCTATTCATTTGTCGTCATTCAGGGATTCCCTTTGGTTGATCTCTGATTCCGTTTGTTCGTGTTTACTGTTCGTTACAGTTACCATATTGGTGGTGATCATGGTCAAGGATTCTGAACTTTGAACGGGTTTCTTCTTGATTTGTTTCAAGTGATTCATATACCATTTATGTTAGTTATTATTTAGATCACCTGAGAAAACAAAACAATAACAGTTAGGGAACTATTTATAACCCCTTCGATTCCTACCAATTCCTCCTCCCATCAGCTCCCTTCTTATATCCTTCTATTTCCTTTTCTTCGAGTATCATTCGTTTATCATATTGGTGCTGTTCTTTGCATGAAATACATAGTGATCGAATGGGAACTGGCTTTTTATGGACTATACTTTGGACTATTCTATACTCATTTGCAGCGTGATGAACAAACATTAGAAAAGCTAGATAACTTGGATAATTAAATGAGAATACAAGAGACAAAGACAATCATCACTTCCTGAATGATATCACATTATGCAAACGAATCACAACAATATAATTGTTATCAGTTTGATGATCACAGTTTTGTTAACCTAGTATCCCTTCCGTTTCCAAATTCATTTATATCTTTCATTTCAACTTGTTCTTCTTTTTATCTCATTACCCTTTTGTTCAAATCAAATGTGAACTTTCCAGGAATTGAAGTAATCGTATCATTTATCACTCAAATCATCATTCTCCTTATCAACTACCGTATCAATCAAGAATGACAACATCGAGCTCATCAGCTCTTGATCCACCATTCTTCGTTCGATTATTGAATCGATTCTTCAAACAAACTGGATATTTTGTTGCTGATAATGACAAAGCAGTACTGATTGTGAGTTATCATTTTATCATTCACTTATGATATTTTCTCGAAACAAATGTGTATAAATATGCGTAATTCACCGCAATAATGAGTCAAAAATAGTCAAGGACGAAGTGTGTTTCGTCTCGTTTATACCACCCAATACAAACACATCATCCCAACTAAAAGCTTCTTTTTTGCGTTTTTGAACCGAATACATTTGGGAAAAAGGAGGTATAAGAAGAGAATAATGAGAGTGAAATACAACGAATTTCGGTGTAGTTGAATGTTGAACTTCTTGACCTTGTTTATGCAAAATGACACTAAACTACACATCAAATAGTATAGAGATACAATGTAATCTTTGAACATATCGTGTGAATTAAATGACACTTTATGACATTCAAACTACAATTCAACACTCAAATACCCCAATATCTATTCGTTTATTTCGATATTCTTCTTCCTTTTCTTTCAAGTTTTCTCAATTGTCTGTTTACTGTCTTTGATTGGCCATTTATTGTGTTTACATGCCAATTGAGACATTTTGCATGAATAAAGGCAATAGATGTATATGATTAATATCCTTCATAATCACTCCATCTCCCTCTCCATCTCCATCTTCTATTCCTTCTTCTTGTTCTTCGTAGTTGATCTTCTTCTATCAATCTGTTCAAAATCCAATACAGTTTTTCGATGAAATGTGCGACGGAAAGGCGCCCGTCTATGATTAGAAAAGGCTAGGGACAAGTTGGTATTGCGATTATAAATCATATAAGAACAGACAAATCTAGACACGAATACGCGCGGATTCGAAGAAGTTTCATATCTTCATTATGATTCTTTGATCTATTTATGACGAATGAGATGGAGGGAGAAGGGGGGAAGAACCGGAAGTGGATATAGAATAGAAGGAATAGGTGGAGTAGAAGAAGGAGTAGATGGATAGTAGGAATAAGTTTAGTAGAGGAAGGAATAGAAGGAGTAGTTGGATGGATCATCTAAGTGGGTATCAGTGATCATTTGATACACCGGTCAGTATCAAAGAATAGTTTCGCAACATATCAAATATATTTGTTGTTATACAAAGTGTATTGTTGATATTTTCAGGTGACCTTACTTTTCACCGCCATCTGTTCAGCGAAAATATGTTTTACGAAACAAGAGGACGACATCAAGACAGGTATTTTGTTGCATATTTTCTTTATTTGATGGTGTCATCGTCCGGTCGGCCACCGAAATATTAATCTATTGTGTATCGGTTTGCAAATGAAATATCAAACAATAATAGAAGGAGTGACACTGAAAAATGGACAAAAAATAGAGAAAGGGGCAAGAAATATGGGATAGTATTTACAGGATACACACCATACGGAGCTCGATCACTACAGGAAATCGATGTATTCTCGGACTTCTTTTCCTCGTCCGGTGATCCGATTGCTGTGTTTTTATTCGCGACCGCAAAAGACAATTCATCGATGGCCGAATATAATGCAATGAAGGAAATGGTCGAGATACTGGATATTGTAGGAGCAAACCTAACGTATAAGAATCAATCATTTTACACAATGTGCACTGATTTCTGTCAGATCAACGAACCAGTACGACAATATTATGTAAGGAGAGTGATGTTAGATTAGGAGAATATTTGATAATTATAGAATGGATTGGCAATGAGACAACAGAACTTATCAGATGTCGGATCACGATTCCAATTGACATTCCCAATGATGCAAGTACTCGGAAAGGAATTGGATTTGAGTCCGAATTTCTTTGGAGTAAGAACAGATGAGGATGGAAATGTAGAATATGTGAAGATTGTGATGATTCAAATAAGGGCAAATATACCAGAAAACTGGAAGAAAGAGGATACAGCTGCATATGAGAGAATGATATCAACATACTTCCATACGTATGTTTCATCTGATTGCGACACTATCATTTTTCAATATTTAGACAATATAATTCCACTCATATCACCCCATTGGCAATGAGTTTAACCTATACTGGTGATGAAATCGTTCGCACTGGTCTCACAATTTTCCCATACATTGGCGTTGGATTCCTGATAATGACCACTTTCTCTGTGATCACTATCTATTATAGTAGTTCTCGAATGGATCAATGGACTATTCACAAAGTATCAGAAGCCGTACTTGGATGTGTTTGTCCACTTCTCGCCACTTCATCGGCTCTCGGTGCTCTTTTCTGGTTTGGTTTCCGATTTGGTACCATCCTTTGTGTCACACCCTTCTTGATTCTGGCGATTGGTGTCGATGATGCATATTTACAAATTCACGCATGTATGCGATTGACATTGGAAGACAGTGGAATGACGAAAAGAGAAAAGTAACACATACAATAACTTATCAAACAAACTAATCAATTCCAGAATATCCCGAATGTTGATTGAAGTCGGTCCCTCAATTGCCATTACTTCTATGACCAATCTACTCGCTTTCCTTGTCGGAATCTACACTCCAACACCCGAAATATCTCTGTTTTGTGCTGGAAATGCAGTTGCCATCCTGTTTGACTTTGTTTATCAAATAACAATGTACACTGCCATTCTATCAATCTGTGAAAACCTGGAAATGCGAAAGAATGCAACAAAACGGAAGGATTCGAATTTGAGCTTCAAAAACGAGAAGTTCACATTGTTGTTGGACAGTTATTGTGATTGGGTTGCCAATGCGTACACACATATTCTTGTTCTTCTGTGTTTCATCGTATATTTGTATGTATCTATCAAAGGAGCATTGAGTATCAATATTATCTTATCACCTGATAAGTTGGTTATCGAGGATTCTCCATTATTACAAGTCAATTATCTCCGCGACCAATTTGTTCTTCCTAATTATACAACTGTCAATATATTTGTCCAAAATGTATGCCAATTATCATTTGTCATTTGATAATATATCACTTTTTCAGCCTGGAAATCTGACAATTCAATCAAATTTGGACTATATGAATTCGTTAATGGAAAGTTACGAATCGTATCCAGAATGCCTCGGAAAACGATTCAGTCACTACTTCGTTAGGGATTATGAATCATTTAGAGAAACAGGAAGTGAGGAAATGGAAATGATGGAGGAAGAAGAAGACGGTAGTGGAATAACAAACAAGACAACACCACCTGAACCATTCTCAAAACAAGCAATGACTGATTTCCTTAATTGGCCCGAGTTTCAACATTGGAATGGATTCGTGAAGTTTGATGAAAATGGACGATTATCCAAATTCTGGGCGACTGTTTCGTATCACGGAGAGAAATTGGGTGATTTCCAAGTACGAAGAGATCTATTGAATAGATGGAGGAAAACGGCAGATGACTTCGCACCATTGAATGTATCCATATTTGATGATTATGCTCCATTTGTTGATCAACTTGAAACTATTCTACCAGCCACCATATCAACTTCAATATGTACACTTGTATGTATGATGATTGTTTGTTTCTTGTTTATGTACAACTTATTCACTGTTTTCGTTGCAACTCTGGCTATCACATCCATTTGTATTGGTAAGCATGATCAGTCATATCATACTTTATTAATACTATTACAGGTGTATTCGGTTTCCTATCTATGTGGGGCATTGATCTTGATCCAATATCTATGGCATGTACTATCATGAGTATAGGATTCTCTGTTGATTTCCCTGCTCATATCACATTCCACTACTTCAGAGAAGGACTTCATGATCCACAATCAACACCAGCCAGACGAGTTGCTCGGTATATTCATAATCGTGCGAATATCCCTCATATTGTATATTTTATAGATCTCTCGCTGCCATTGGTTTCCCACTTCTTCAATGTGGTATCTCAACTATTCTCTTCGTATTATGTCTTCTGTTCGTCACAACTTATATGGGTGAAGTATTCGTAAAAACAATGATATTGGTAGTTACCCTTGGCCTTATCCATGGATTGTTCATTGTTCCTGCCTTCTTATGTGCATTCACATCGATCCATCATGTATTCTTTTCCTCATCAAAAGTTGCTCACTCACAGGTATGTCATCTATATCAACCATCATTCCAATAATCCATATTTCAGTCATTTTCTTCTCTCGCCAAACTCTTCTCATGGCGTATTTCTCCATCAACAAGTGACAATAAAATCTCTGCCTAACCCTATCCTTCTCCGATTCCTTCTTCAATTCTTCCAACGGGTTTCATACATCACCTATATTCTTTTCATTCCATTCTCCCTCCATGTTTTCCCCCAATAATTTGAATGATCTCTGATTTTTCTTCATCATCATCCTCGTTTTTGTTTTTTATTTTTATTATTATTTTCTATAATAGTTTTATTTTTTACGAGTTTTTTCGTTGTTTCGCATATTAAATGAAGTTTAAAACAATTGAATGATCACATGAAATGCGACATCAAAATCAAAAATATCATCTATTCATCGATCACAAAATGAGATGCGATTATGTAAATATTGTTGAGTGTATCGACTGATATAAGTCGATCATATTCAATATTGTGCCCATCCATTCCCCCTTCTCCCTCTATTTGTCAACCCTTTCACCTTTTGTCTGAAAATGAAAGTAACTGATTTCAATCAAGGTTCATCCTACAATGGTATTCTACCAGTTAGACCTGATATGAGTGCTGATAAAGTTCTTATCAGAAAATATAAAATGTATTCTATTCTCTTCTTTGTATTATTCCTTATTTTCCTTATCACAACTATTGTTGTGTCTGTTATTCTTGGTATCAATATCAAATCTGTTCAATATATGGTAATCACAATCAGCTATATTCATAAGAAATTGATAATATTATAGGACGAGGAACTCGATGATTGTATCAAAATTCGTGATTCTTTATTCCAACATGCCACTGTTCAACCGCCTAGATAAATCAATTCCCTTTGCTTCATTTCGTTTATTGCTCTTCTATTTTTGCTCTTTTTTCACGTGTATACGCATTTCAAATTGTGTTTTTCTTTATTGAAAATAATAAAAACATAGAATATTAAGGCTGATACTGTTCACAATAATTGCCATAATATCCATTTGGACAATCACATAATCCGTATGCCGATATTCCTCCATTTCGACATTTTCTCAATTCACATAAACTTCCATAATGATCAGCATCACAAGTACAGAATCCATATTGATCAACTGTTGCTCCGTTCTGACAATCTGTTTTTTGGGCCTGTGCACTGACGAAATATGTTCGTTGATAATCATAATTTGATGAATCCTTTCCTCTGACGACAAACTTTTCAAATGTACCAGTCCATGTGAGCAATTGCGATACAAACTGACTCGAACATTCCAATGGATTTCTCAGAGTAGATGTCGTGTTACTCAGCAATGTTTTCGAATCCCAAACAGTCTGTGGATCTGTTGTCCATGCTTCGATCGAGTCTAATGTTGATCCGTAGTTATTGTTGTCAATGTTATAACTATCAACCAATCGATATGTCATATATGATGACTTAGTAGTTCCTGCTCCTACTCTTGGAATAACACTTCCGTAGTCATCTCGAATCGCATTGGTGAACTTTGGAATAACTTGAAGTGGCGAAACAGAACGGGCTTGGATGAAACATGATGATGGGGATGTGAGGGTGACTGTCCAGGTACCCGCATTGTGATTGATTACATCTGAACACAAGAATTACTTGGGTTTAGAGTTATGAACATACTGATAGCATATATGATTGTATTATTATCAAAGAAATCTTGATATGATGTTAGTTTAACAGCTGCATTTTTCTCATCGGTGGCCGTCACAACTACATTGCTACCACTGGCAATTACACGGAGAGAAGTGGCAAGTTGTCCGACTGGGAATGAGAATGAAACACCTTGGGTACAGTCTTTTGCTCCATCATCCAATATCAATTGGTTTTGGAACACAGCTTTAGTCATCGATGTAAGCATCTATAATTATTTGTTGATTCACCCATGTAACATTCTATCTAACCTGTGGAGTATTGAGAGAATTGATAGGAAGTATTCTTCCACCTGATAAACGAGCAATTCCACACAAATAAGTATCCACATTTGTTTGGAGTAATTTGGAATAATCATCTCCCAAATATATCACATTTGTCTGTAACTTTCTAATGAGTATCATACTAGTATAAATTGACATACTTGAATTCCAAAGCGAGCTCTGTTAACATCTACTACACTTGTTTTACTTGGAGTAGTTGCTGTGAACAGGAATACAGTACCCGGTAACACCATCATGGTACTGTATGCTTTGATCAATGCTGGATATGTCAAAACAGTTGTCGGAGTATTGGTTCCGGCGGTTATTCCACTTTGGAAGGCAGCCAACAACACGTCTTTGTGGGTAGTAGATACAACAACACGAACAGTCTGATCATCGAATACCACCAATGTATACTGTTTTGGAGCTTGTTGATTGTCAGTTATTGACATGAATGATTCAATATTCTTTTGTAGATAGATATTGGCTAACACCATTGCCTTTGTATTCACTTCAACCACAAATGTTATTTGTTGTGAACTATACTCCCTTGGATCATGTGTCTCGATGTAATTCCAATCATAACACTCCACATATTGACATAGATCACCGTTGTATCCAACCGGACAGTCACATTTGAAGTCAACTACTGATCCTCCGTTCTGACATAATGGATATTCACAATATGTGCTCGTGTATCCATTCAGACATTGACATTTTCCTCCGAGCATCAATCCACCATTCACACATACACTCAAATCCTTACAGTATGCCCTTTGTGTTCTCATTATTGTCACTTCTTTTGTTGCAATTGTGGTTTCCATTGTGAAAGTATCTCCAGCAGTATCACACACAAACTGCTTATCAAGGATATATTCGTATTTACATCCTGATGTTCTTTTTGTTCCCGAACTGTAGTACACAAGTTTGGAATCGCTGTATACAGATACGGCAATATTTGGCTCAGATTGTAGTGTTGATGATAAGTGAATAACAGGTTGTTGATGTAAAGCGTACTGTAGATCCTTTGAGTACCGATCAACTGATGGATTGGGTGAGAATCCAATATACGCAGCAAACTGTGACTTCTCAGTCACTCGCACGAAACATGGCTCATTCTTTCCTGTTTTGACAGTGACAGAATACACCAGTGATGAATTGGATGCAACTTTGATTTGATAACTGCCGAAGAATGGAACAGAGTGCGAATCAGGTGTCAATCCTTGTTGAACATTCGCAATTTTATCGACAACTGACACATCGAAACTTTGAATTGTTGCTGAAAATGAATATGGATTCGCATAAGTATATGGGAATAGATACGAGAATATATGACAACATATGCATCATTTGTGACACTTGACAATGTGAATGAATCCGAAGTGAAACTATCACAATTGAGAACGGAATAATAGGCAACGACCTCAGTGTGATGATGTGTACTACCATAGGAAGCAATGAACTGATATGAAATTGATAGATATAATGATTATGTTTGATTAACTTACATTGAATATTGGATCACTGTTTGCTGTGTATGGCTGGCACAAATTGATGAAGTTACCACCACTCTGTTTAGCAAGGATATCATAGAATTCATAATCAGCTGGTTGTAGACACATTTCCTGTGATCCGTATGCCGGTATAATCACAATTGACACTTCGATTTGTCTTTCTACAACTGTTTGGAGGATATCGGTGTAGTTCATTGAATTGGCTGGAACAGATGAAGCAGAATCAGTGAAGAAGAATACTGATGATTTGTCGAAATCCATTGATCGAAGAGTTGTTTCCAATGCATATAATCCTGGTTGAGAACCAGCTGGCGAGTATCTAAAGTATCCTCATGTTATCAACCACATCCCATTGAGACACTCACGTATATCCGATATTTTCCGGTGTTGTAGCAGCAAGGAATGATGCTACATCCCTCATTTTGGTTGATTGAACATCAGCCACAACAGATGTACCGAGCTGTCTGCTTTTGAATGTTGTCAATACGAAATCCTCGAAATCCGATGTATTTTGTTTGAACATTTGTACCAATCCGTCATTCAGTTTGGTCAGTGCCTGTGCTGCGGACAACGAATTCTGGACAACAATAGCGAAACTACGGTTGTATGATTGGAAGGTATCGGGAGATGTTGATGGACATGTCACTGAATAGTATTATTAGGTTGTTATCAATCATATTTTGTTGGATTCTTACTGATATCACAGAATGGTCCGGTGACTCCGAATGGACAAATACAGTTACCGTGTCCATTTCCATTCGGGAACTTGTCCGGTGTTCCTAAGTTTTGACAGACTGGAACCTGTAAATACATAACAATGAGATATAGTCAGATTCATTCACATACTTCACAATGTAGTCCCTGCCAATTGGCCGCACATCTACATGAGCTGGCTCCTGATCTGGTTCCGTTGTTGACACAAGCCCATAATGGAGCACTGTGACTGTCAGCGGTGAAACAATAACCAGGTACAGCACGGTAATAAGTCGATTGGGATGTTGTCACTTGGATGTTGTGGACATATGGACCAGGTGTACACGAATGGACAATATCAGACTGGAACTGGAATATACAACTGGCACTGCGGGCAGTGGCTGGGGAGGCAGACATGATAATAGATGAATTGAAGGAATCGAGACGAGACACAACCAATGCAGTGGTAGAGGGGAACGAAGAATAGAAGTTTGGTCGTTGATCAAACGAGGAGAAAGTGTGAGCATATCCATTATCAACAGTATCATCCGAGTGATAAGAAACAAGTACATCAGATGAAGATATAAACCACACACGTGTACTGTGGATTGGAATGGTGTCACCAACAATTGAAACTGAGTCAGTAACTGATTGTTGAATTTGATAGAGCTGAAAAATTAGATGAGGGAAGGAAAAGGATGCGGGGTGATACCGAGTATCTGGCTCCGTTTGCAACAAGTTTTGGGGTAGCTCCAGTTTTAGTTTGTACATTTGGAACTGAACTACAAGATTAGAATGTGTATTTTTAAATGATGACATACGCGAAACTCCATTTTCACATGTGAGTAGAATGTATGAACTCGCAGTTGGATTATCAGACAACAATGGAATTGTCTTTGTTGAATTACTATAATATTGCACGAATGTATTTTGTCCGCCGATTGAGTAGAACAACATCAATGTGACAACTTCTGCCAATTCCGTCTTATCAACAATCAACAAGTCTCCGTGTGTAGCTGTGACAACTCGACGTAATACATCAAAGTGGTTACCAGAAGGGGCGATTGGAGTATCAGGCCATTGGGAGAGGACGAGAATAATCTTATTCCTCCATGATAATGTCTGTTGAATAACAACACTTTCATTTGCTGATGTGATATACGTTGATGGTGTTGTGTCATCCTTGTTTTCCGAATCAGCGAATACGTATACGGTTGATTTAGGTCTCATTCCGATTGATCTGCAACAATCCTATTGCTATATACTCAGTCAAATAGGTATATACGTAGATTGTGCAAATGCGATTGCATCGAGTGTTGGTTGATCATCTTTTGCTGGGGCAATAGCAACACTATGAAGGTAGTCAATGGCAGTATCAACAGTTGGGAAGGTATTCGATTCCATGAAATATACCGATTCTATAATTGGAGTATGTTTGTACTGAAGAATGGAACAAAATACGTGAATATCTGTAGATGGTAATAATGTAGTTGGATAAAACAACTCCAGCATTCTGATAATCAGTCGCCAAAACATTGAG
The DNA here is from genome assembly GCA_963573275.1 of Caenorhabditis uteleia. Classification (NCBI taxonomy): domain Eukaryota; kingdom Metazoa; phylum Nematoda; class Chromadorea; order Rhabditida; family Rhabditidae; genus Caenorhabditis; species Caenorhabditis uteleia. The sequence continues at coordinate 9,815,069 of OY752136.1, forward strand.
ATTCGTGATAATTGTTGAGAGATCGAATGCCATTGAAGTACGAGTATTTATGACAAGAATCATTGATTGAGTTGAGAAATCGACAGTACTTTCGATCTGAGAAACACATGTTCCTATAAAATAGATGGAATAGTTTAAAAGTTTGGAATGGATTAATTACGAGATTCACAATGGGGTGAGTATATACCAGGTGGGCAGATACATCTTCCCTTCTCACCAATTCCATTATTTTGACATCTAAACATGTTTTATGTGTTCTTTTTGTACTTTAATTTCTCTTACGATACAACTTCGCACTGTGATCCAGAATAGTATGGCAAACAAGAACAAGTTGCATTTGGAAGGAGAACACCACCATGATAACAGCTTGTCACATCATCTTGTGACAATCGATATCTCTCGATGGAACGCAATTCAACTTCTGTAAATATACATTGAATTCCATCAGTTCTTGAGTGTACAATTGAAGACAATTTGACATCAAAATTCAAATCGAATTGCTTTATCTGACGCAATTAATCATTGTGCAGTACATTTTTATTTTACAACAACCTAATAAAAACGTATGATAAGATTGCTACTGATGTTACTATGATCAAAGACAAAAAATGAAATGTCGAGACCAATAGATTCAATTTCATTCACTTACCATTTTGTCTCAAGAAATATATCTGTACATCAGTTGTATCAACAATCTTATCAATGATATCTTGTCGAGTCGTTTCACAATCATCAATCAAATTGAGATGAGCGTGGAATACAGCTGTATCTAAGCCATGGATTCTTAAAACAATCGGATCAAAAAATATGTAGAGTCACATGAATATACTTGTAATCATGAATCACAAAAGAACTGAAATCCGATCCAATGATTTGTGCCATCTGTGATATTATAGATTATATTGATACTTATCATAACTGATAACATACCCTATCCGAAGCTTGTTCATGTTTCAGTGCAAAATTCGCATCGTCGGAATACTGATTATCAATATCATATTTTGATATGATATCAATATGTCCTCGAATCTCATACTGTACTCCATTCACTAAACAATTGATTGTGTGAAAAAGTTTCTGATATTAGTATACCTGATATGGTGAGTAATAACAACAGAAGAAGTGTCTTCGTAAATAAAGACAACATCTTTGATCTGTTGGTAAGTGCCACCGACTGAATTGAATGAGAATGAAGAGCACAAAATGCTTATCGGAAACAAAACGGAGAGAGTTGAAAATGGAATAGAATAGAAGATGGCAACACATTTTATGATCATGTCCTTCTCTCATCAAATTATTATTATTATCAAAATGAAACAACACACTTCAGTTGATTTTTATTATTTTAGTTTATTGTTTAAATTATCTCGAGGGTCTCGTCGTTGTCTTCTTCGTTGTTGATGGTCCAGCATTGTTACACAAATCAGTCGAACAACATCGGATTGTCAATCCATTCTTCTTTTCTTCAGTGTGACTCTGAAAATTGGAATATAATGATGAGAAATACAATTGAATAAGTTGGATACAAAACCAAAAAAACATGACAAGATCCCTCTTGTCTTCTTTTTCCCGTGCCGATCGGTTCAAAGATTTTCAAATCGGAGTGAAACAGGAGAACAAAAGGATGTGTCTAATTATAGAGCATTGGAGAAAAAAGATTGAAACTAGTAATGTTTCGAAATGACAAATAGTCCATCTGAATATCGGATTCCGTATACAACATTGATCATGTGAACAACATGTGACCATTATAATTGAATATTCAAAATGAGTAAGAAAAGGCTAAAAGTCAGTCGATGGAAATACAAAGAACATGCCTTACACAATGCCAATAGTTTTGCATTTGTACCCAATTTCTGACAGCCAGCAGTGACTTCTGTCATATTTTGATCGAATGATTCTAGACAATACTCCATTCCTTCCATACATTCTTCAATATTGAATGCCTCAACTATTTCATTCTTTATTATTCCACGACTACCTGCAATTATAATCCTTTATATTTTGACGCCCCTCATTATCATTCTATTATAATCTTTACTTTCTTTTCATTGAGTTTGCTGCCGACTCCTGTTCTTATCATTGATAATAATTAACATATATCATTCACTTAAAAAATCAGACGGAAAAGAAGGGCGAAGGAAAACGTGGAATAACTAACCTTCGTAACATTTGATGGGTGTGGAAATTGATGGAAAAGTAACACAAATTAATAATATTGTGATTATATTTGTCCTCATGATGACGAATGCAACACTCAACAATACACAATTTGTTTATACTATAGCAGACAAAAAATGAAGGAATAAATGGGAACAAAACGGGTGAGAAAGAGAGTACGGCACAATGATGCCATGATTCGATGTATGTCTCGAGGAGATTTCGAAATGAATTCAATCGATGATGAGAAATAGACATACGAGACAGGACTATGTCTGGTATATTTATTCGATAAAAAAGGATAGTTGAGAAGAGATGAAGAAATGAGAAAATAATGATAGATCAAATGATATGACATGCTTTTTGTTGGAACAATATCAATTATCACATGATCTACCTAAGCAACTATCATGTTGTGTGTCCGTTAAAAAAGTTATCAACCATAACTGTACGAAACATTTGGAAAAACAAAGTGATGTACTTGTAGTGTTATCGTAAGCCTATCGAAGTGCAAAGAAGTTCAAACGTTTCATTCAAGATAGTTGTATTGTGTTTAAGAGTATTACTGCCCCCTTTTCAGATACTCTACCACTTGTGAATATTATCAATTGATACATACGAGTTGTTTCATAATCCAATTCCCTTAATATCTAAACATTTCATAGAATGTTGTCTAACAGATTTGTGATTTCAATCAAGATATGTGCAAGTGTTAGTTACAAATCATAGACCTGGCTAAAGATTATATGGAATTATGATTAACGTCGACAACATAAATCTAATCATATTGAACTTGTTGCGGAAGGAAGTGTTCAAAAGCTCAAATATTTACACACAGATATCAAAGTATCAATGTATCCCTATTTTCAGTTATCAACAACATTATCACATATTGGTCTTTTTGATACGTATTCACCTGTTTTGCCATCTCAGAATTCATTATTTTTGTTTTCTAACAATAATGTATTCTGAAACACCTGAAACCATTTCAATGACATCATCCATCTATTTTTGGAATATCAATCACATCCTTTACACAGTCTTATTTACATCGAAGAGCACTCAATGCCACTCGAGATATCCGTTCAATTTTTGGTCCCAACATCATTTTTAGTGTCTGTTTGTTTAATTGGAGAAAGGGTCGGAAAAAGAAGAAGAAGGAAAGGAATGGAATGATATCATAGTATTTGCAGAAGTAAAAGTCACACAAAAAGGATAAAGAGGGCAGATGGAAAAGAGAATAGCAATACTAATTATTAAAATAACAATTATATTTCTGGAGATGCAAACTACAATTAAATGCATTTGTTGCGAACTTTCGCACGACTTTTCATCTTTCATTAAGCTACCATATTGAAGTTCACTCAATTATTGACCACCGACTGGAAATAAACAATTGAAAAAGGTTTGTTATATTGAGATAATTATGGCAGTGTGTAGGTTGAATTGATGAATGATAAACAAGTTGATCCCTCGATACAATCACAATCCGAACATTTTGTTTAGTTTTCTTCATTTACATCTCGTAATTTGTCGAATGTCCTCGGAAAGTTTAGCGGCTTCATTTTACATGTAATTGGAGAATTCAAGACACCGGTATAGGAAGTGACCCAAGCGGAAAACGGGCGTCGAATAAGCATCGATGGAATGAACAAAAACTACGATAGGACAAGGCAACACAACGAAATTGAATCCGGGGGTTGTGACCTTTTTTGTTGTAAAAGTAATGAGTGAATGGAAATGTGATGGACATGTTAGTGGGGCTCCACGTAAATCAATTACCTGTTCCTTCCTTCCTTCGTCCTTCCTCCATCTTATCCTACTACCACTCCATCTCTTCCTTCTCGATTTCATTCCTATTTAGTGCATTCGTAGCGTAATAAGTGTGTAAATTGTGGTTGTTGTTGTGTGGGTGTGCATTGTGTTTTGAACAAAGTACATATTGAAATTGGACTACATTAAATTACTCGAGTAATTCCATCTCAGTTTGCCAGTTAATCAACTATTGTTCACCAATATTTATATAGTTGTATAGAGTGCATTTTGCACACAAATGTATATATGCATATTTATCCAATCTTGTTCAGAAAACTGTTATCCTTTTATCAAAATCCTTCAGATTTTAGGATTAAGTCCGCTGAACTTTTGTATATATTTGAAGACATTAAACCTTTGATAATCCTTTTAAGATAAGATTAGAATAAGGTATTCATTTCAAATCATCATTTCCTTATCCACTTATTGTTATTATTTATTGTTAATAAGATTTGACATTTAAGATATTAATTGATCAACAAAACAACAAAATATTCATAAAAGTCAGGTATACGGTAACTAATCGAATTGAGGTTGAGTGGGAAATATAGGGAAAAGACGAAAGTATTAAAAAGTCAGGATACATGATAAAAACGCAACATATGAAATATTTAGATGAGTGATATTTGGATCATTTATAGATCTAGTTTGGTTGCAACTTTGAATGAATTTGGCGCATTTCTCGAACTTATACCTTTGATTTGGGAGTGTTATAAGCTATAATTTCCAATCAAAGTAATATTTATTTACTAGAATATTGTTGTTGTTGTTGTTGTTTTATAGTTCATTGATGTTTTACTGTTGTTCCGGGTTCATAACTATTTGTGTATATTTCATCAATATATGAAAATAGTGACCTAATTATTCGACGGGCGTACATAGATACATATTTTGATAAAAACAGTTGTCATATTGGGTGCATTCCAAGTAGAGTCTATCATAAACCAACTACCATATCTGACGTCGGATCCAATTTCAGAATTGAAGTGTGTTGAAGTGTGTTTACCCTAACACAACAATCAACATCTTCAATCTTGTATCCATTCAGTCATCCGTTTATTCATTCATGTTTTTCGAGACCGAAGACCGAAACCCACTCATTTCCCACAACATCTTCTTCATTTTCATCATCTTCTTCTCCTTTTCCTCCTCCACATTTTGATGATCCAATTCAGATTTAAACAACCGACGACGCCATTTTATATGAAAATCACCTGCTGAGTTGTCAGGAAGTGTAGGCGAATAGGTCAACATGAGAATACATTCAATAACCCAATGAATACTTCCCCATTCTTCATATTTATGTTGACATTTCATAACAACAGATGCTCTTCTCGTTTTTTGCACATTATTCTACGGGTCAAGTTGATGTACTGGGATACGATTAGAATGACGAGGAATTATCAAACAAATATTAGATTAACCACTATCAAATATTTGGTTTCTTGACATCATTTAGTGGATAAACTGAAGAAAATGATAGAATAAATTATGCCAAAAGTCGGAGATTAATAACATTATGGGGTTCAAGAAAACAAAATTGGGGAGACTACTCAAAATAAGAGATCGAGATTTGATATGGAATGAATCGAGACCAATGGACATATTCCATGTACCCCGTATTATATCATTTCCTGTACGATTACAAATATTCAAAGAAGCATGTTCACTTTTGATTCATAACACTTTTTGATTTGACTTGGTCGTCATTCATATTCTATCATCTCATTCCTTCCTTTATTCTCTCATTTGATACTCTCTGTTGTGTAAGTTGCAATTCGACGAATACTATGTGTCTGATTAAAATGATTCGGTGCAACTATTAGGTCAACAACTGAAAAACAAACAGTTATTTCTGAAAATGTAAAGAACACAAAAGTACGCAAATACGTCAGTTTCGTACTAAACTTGTTTGTTTATCAAAAACAAGGAACATCTAGACTAACAAAACCAAAGATGTTTAAGATTGAAGTTTGTTTTATTTGGATTGATAATGTTTGTCTATCAGCAGATAAACTAGTCAGTCGACTAGAAATATTTGACCATTAGTCAATGACTCAATATATATCTATTAGACCATTCATTTGCATATGTCTTTGTCTAAGTTTTCAACAACAATGATCAAGTTCAATTAGTTATCAATAATTCATACATGAACAACTCCCCCTCTCCCAAATTTAACACATTCTTTCGAAGTTGAAGTCAGAACAGATGAATAATCTGCAAAAGCAACCGAGAAAATTTTGATAGACTAGGCTTACAAAAACAACATTCAGCTGTAGCTGTAGATATGACTAATGGATTGTTTTCACAACAACATAATTAGGGAAGGAGAACAAACATTTTGACGAAAAGTAATGATATTTTGTCTGAGTTTGAATAATAATAACAATAGTGTCGGTATTGTGACTGGAAATCGACGAAACTGAGTCGCATGATGATATGATAAGCAATCAGACATCAACCAATTAGTTATGGTGGTTATATACCAAATAGTTCCATTCTAAACCATAAGCGTGTTTCACACTGAGAATGCCAGCGGGTAACATGATGTATCGTATCCCCGATTGTGTCAAATACCTGTCTACCTCGATACAATGTCCCTTGTGCCGCTACCCGCTGTTCTTGACCCATTCAGGTGTGGTTTCCCTCAAAATACGCAACAACACCTGCTACCACAAATACCATTACAACCTAATGGTATTCTTGATATTCGCGTATTTCGTTTCATTCATTCGTTCCTCTTCAAATAGCCATCAAATTGTCCGTTTCTGCCATTTATACCATTCACTCATCGTATTATTCAAATCTATTTGATTTGTTGCCTCATTCAATGTTTCATTTCATGAATTCCGATCATTCTTTGACCGTATCCATTCCTATATAAGTACCCCCATCTCTATCCTTCGTTACATTGCCATCCATCCATTCTAATGATGTGTATCTTAATATATTGTTGCCATTTATCCTCATAATATGTCCATATCCATCCTTCCCATTATCATTACTTTCCTCTCTTTTCCATATTCCTTCTCCCTCTATCTATATTTTTTTCTCTCTCTCTATCCCTAATTTACCATAATCCTTCAGATATTCTCCCTCTTCTCCACATTCTTTTATCATCTGAATCTACAACTGAAACACGTCTCCTCTTCCATCTTGCTCCAACTCTGACTCCGCCCATTCATCTTCTGGCTCCGCCCTTACACCGAAACTGGCGAAAATGAATGCCATTGGTGAACTTTCAGTGGTTATATATTTCCTTCTAACTTGATATATTTCAGTATTCGAAATGAAGTTACCCCTCTTCATCCTTATCCTCCACCAAGTTTCGGCTGAGTTGTTCTCGGGGACTGTTGGTGTGGTCAGCATTCCATCCGAGAAATGCTCTGTCCTGCCAGCCAGAATCTATAAAAGGTATAGTATTATTAATCATTCATCTTCTTATCACCATGATTATTTATTCATATCTAATCCTCTCGAATTCGTTCATATTTGTTTCCATTTTGTTTTGATCTGCATATTTTTCGTTGATTTTGCATCATTTAATAGGGGATAATCAGTCTTATTTCCTCAAATAGTCATTTTTTACTCATTTACATCATTCCGTTCCGTGAATTGAAAACAAGCGGAAAACGGAGTGATGTGTGCGAATAGTTCAGGAAAGAAAGGCCGACAGATGCTTTGAAATTCCAAACGTTTTTCGACGTAATAGGTGTGAAAAAAGAGAGGACAATAGACTAGTAAAAGAATATAAATAGAAAAGGAGAACGAGAAAAATAATGGAATGAATGACGTAGATACGCTTGAAATTGAATAATTACAGATTCGATTCTGAGGGACAAAAACCATTGGCTGAGTATTCCACGGAAAATTTGGAGAATTTGATGAACTGGTTTCACACAACTCATGGCGCACGACCAAATATTGATAACATCCTAATGAACCTTAAGGAGAAATCGGTCAGTTTTCATGTTGAATGATACATTATCATTTGATTATTTACAGATTTGCTTCAGCAATCCAACCGAATACCTCCTGAAACGCTTGGTCGATGGTGGTCACTTCACCGACCGTATGCAAAAGTTTCATTATCGGGAAGTGCCCGAGTACTGGATTGCACAAGATGATGATATGAGTAATTGGAAAGTAGGTTACAAATGATATGGATTTGGGGTAATTTGAGTGTTAACAGGAACTCAAGTTGCAAGAGTGTCTCAAAACGGGCGAGAATCAATACAAATGTACGGAGGAAGCAATTGGAAGCGTATGTACCGTCAACCACATCGACGAATGCTCCGAGAAACTTGTTATGGACAGCTCACCTAGCTATGTAAGTTTTTGATTATTTACGGTTACGGACCAATCAAGACATGTTAAAGGATTACTGTAGTCTATCATGATCCTTTCACAGTAATCAATCCTTACCAATCCATACTTTATTTCAGTTCACCTTCGTTCGACCACTCTCCGCTTCTTCTCATGTTGTTGCCACGGTCGTCCCCACCGGATCCATGATGATCAATGGAAACATCTTCGATATGAAGTCCATCTCATTCCCATCAACAGTCTTCAAATTGACACTTGCTCCATCCGAGATCGTCGCCATCGGAAACAAAATGATCAAGAACTGATACAAAACACAAATGATTTCATTTTTTATTTATTATCGATTTTTATGTTTCAATATCTTTTGATTACCTCAATTGTAGGCCATCTGTTTTCATTTCAGCTTCTTCTTTTTTGCCTAATTGTTATTACTTTTATTATTATTATTAATCGATTCATTATTTTCCGTTTTTTATTAATCCCCTCTTCTTTTTGTTTCGGGTTCCATTCATTTGTCTGTGAGTTAACTTTGATTTGTTTATATTTATTTACCTCACATATAATATATTCCATCTATTTAGTGTTCCCATTTCCATCTCATTTTTTATTTGTTTATTTATTTTGATAACTGTAGTTTGTAGATAATTCCAAATGAAACCCACAGATCGATAATCCATTTATATTGTTTTTTTTTCATTGAAAACAAAAATGAATGTGTCACATTAAAAAAACAGAAGAAAAAAAGGAAAAGTGTAGAGATAGTAGTGAGCAGAGAAAGTGGTCTCAACACGAACTATTATTATTTATGTGATATATTTCAAAATGTGCCCCCCCCCCTCCATTCTCCTTCCTCTTTCCTTGTTTCTTTCCATCATTGTTCTGTACAAACTGACAATGGCTGCCTATCTCCATCTCTCCTTCTTCATTCTCCTTCTCGTGATCAACGGAGTATATTCTGATGAACAAGACGTCTTCTGCGTCGTTCGTGTGAGTTTTATCAATATTTTACTGATCACTGCTTATCTAGTATCAACTACAATATCAATCGACTAATACTAAATACTTCTTCTGTAATTTTTGCTTTTCGAAAAACATATAAATCCAATATTTAGACTGAAGTGTCATCCGATTAATTGGTTACGTATAACATGTTTATCGGATGATACTTGTTCTTCTTCTAATAATCCACTCAATATTATCAAACTATAATCCATGTTGATATTGATATCAACATCAAATATCAATCGATTGATTAGTCATCTAACAACATAATCTCTAACTATAAACATGTGATCAACAAAATGTTATTTATCATGAAATATTAGGAAATATCCAACAAAAACATTGAAGGGGAATATCACCGAAAACGGTACTTTGGACGGAACATTCGAGCCATGCTATCCGGAGTATCAGTGTGAATTACCACATGGAAAACAAATGGCTTTAGACGTTTCAAATATTATCTGTTATGATAATTTAACCACCAACGAGACCTTGGTACGGATAGTTTTGTAATGGGATGATATAATCACTTTTCAGCATTACTGCGCCTATCGATTCGTCGATCGTCGTCAGTTTTGCGCATCCGAACAGGACTCGTGCTACAAGATCCATATGGTGTGCGACAAATCCTTCAGAATCGAACATGGACAAAACTGGGAAAGAATTGGTAAATACTAAATAGTTTCTTCCATTTCATTAATGTTTTTCAGTCGGATTCTTGTTCCTTATTGTAAGTGTCCCGATATTCATTTGTATTTTGATTTGTTGTATCCGGTGTGCATCCAACAGGAGAGGGCAAAGTTATAATCTGACAAAGGCGTAAGTTGAATAAACCCAACTAACTGATTTCAATTTATTTTACAGTGAACGTCGAAACAACAACAACATGAGATTCTGCCTCGCTGGCAACCCGTTGAACTACAGTATGTCGATCTTCGATCGCAACCAGACCATTCAAAGTCACACTGAGTCAATCGAAATGGGTCAATTTTGAATGATAACTGATGTTCGTGTCAATAATTGATTGACTATCATTCCAATTCACAGTAACCCTCTTCACATTCTTTGGGCCAATTTCTACTTCTGATTCTATCCATTTCCCTTGCATTCTATCTTTCATTTGTTTCACTTTTCCTTCTATCTATTCATGTTTCCTACCGTTCATAATTTGATTGTCTATTTACTAGATATGTACTTTGATACAAAGTATTTTCTTTCACATAGAACAAACATTATTCCAAATCTGATTTGTATTACTATACTACATCAGAATAAATACATAATTTATTTCGTGTTTATGATATGATTACTCAATTTGTATTTATTATACTTTTGTATGTTTATTTCATTATCGTCATATTTATATGTGTTTTTTATTTCGAAATAAATCAATAGGGGAATCAAAATAATAATGAGAAGAATGAAAAGAAAATAAGCAATTTGTCCACAATATGAGGTAAAGCCCGAGAAGAATGTTCGGTTGAAAAATGAATGAAATGAGTGAGAGAAATTATAATATTGGATTGTATATATTCAAATTGTGTAGTTGCCATTTATGTGTCCAATAGTAATGTAAATGTAGGAATGGAATGTGTATATTGACCATCAAATGTATTGTGTATTATTATTATAGAATATCATCAAAATCGGTCTGTAAATCATTGATTAAGATGGCAATTTTAATGTAGAATATTGAGGTTTAGGTGGTCGCTGTTGTCGATTATTATTCAAATTGTTGTATGTATTTGAACTATTTGATGCCTAAACAATTCAATTTCAAAATGATTTTTGACGAAAAATGGACATAACACATACATAATGGACATAACCAAATATCGCGACATACATAACCTTTCCAAGAAAACAAATGCCAAAAAACAACAAACCTCAGCAGACGAAGCATTTGATTCTTTGTGAATTGCGGGCAATGAATACTTTCTCGAGTCATCGATACTCATTTGATTCAATCGATGTGCAATATCAGCAGTTGTACCTGCTTTGATCTTCTTCATTACATCACGTAGTAAATATCTCCACAAAATGATAACATGATCAACATCCTTATCATTCATTCGTTTCATGAATGCATGTCTCATACAATATATCGAACATTCGAGGAATACTGACCAATAGTATGATCTGAAAGTATCAATTGCCGATCTCATTCATATCCATATATGATACCTAAACTTTCCATTAACTTCCAATTTTCCATGTCTTCTTCCCAAATTATCTAAAATAACATCCAACGATGTCAGATGATCCAATGCTTTAACTGCTCCTTCGATCACCTTTTATCATTATCAGTATATTCAGTTTATCAATTGATATTCCAATTACCTGCATAAATCTCATTGCTTGAAATGCGAATTCATTGTTTTTTCTGTCGGGTTTTGACCCAACAAACTTGAGCTTTGGAAATAAACGACGCGCTTCCGGACACTGAAAAATGAAGGAAATTGAATGGGAAATTAGAATGAGAAAAGGAATTGATGATGGTGTTGGTGGATGGTGGATGGTGGATGGTGGTGGATGACACAATGAATACAAACCTGGTTGAAGATCATTTCATAGATATCACATGCAATGTGATTCTTTTTTGCTTCAACAATACTCCATGAATGCTCTAGATCATTCTTTTCTTCTTGTGTAAAACAATACCAAGAGATGTTTGCTGGAGGCATTTCACCGATTTCCTGGAATATTATTGATAAGGAAATGATAATGATATCAAGTACAATATCAGTATTTCGGGGATATATAATTGTCTGATATGACGACAAAATAAAAACGAAAATTGAATAAGGAACTGAGTAGAAAATGATGTTGATATTGGGGGATGTCTATATACATACATATATAATGATAAATTCAGTTGATCATCACACAAATATGATGATGTATAATATTCATTTCAATTCATAATTAGTTTCAATTTATCCTCCATTCATCTCTAACTTCTTCTTCTTTCTTCTCATAACTCACGTATCCATTTTCTTTGTCATTTTTCTTCCCTTATACATTAATCAATCATATTTATTTTCCTAGTTTACATATAGTTTGAAGATCATTCTAAAACAACATTATTTCCTGTTGATGCGTGATTTCGAATTCCCACGCCTCACTCGAAAATCGGCTTTTTTGCGTGCATGTTTACCTTTTTTTCCCGAAAAAAGCGGACCCTTAGGCAACAAATTGTGTTGCAAGTCACGTAATTGGTGTGTTCAACTAGAACGAAGTGCAAATGACATTCCATTTCAATACATATATACATACATATATTTCTATTATCCATTGGGATACATTTTGCAGAGATACGTTCAAAAGACTAACTATGTGAATATGAAATTGACTGATAATGATTGATAAACATACCGTGATAACAAGTTTAACATCAAGTGGTGATACCATGATTAGAATGAATCAAGTGAATATTTAGACAAATATCAACTAGTTCGGTCAAAAAGTTTTGCCTTTTGTGTCAAATATTTCGTTTTGTGCTCTTCCCAGTTCGATGGGTGGGGCTCCGTGAAGAGCATAACATAAGGGGGAGAGAATGAAAAAAAGAAGGAGGAATGTGAGAATGAAATGAGGATAGTAGAAGAAGGAATGAGATGGAGCAGAAGAAGGAGAAGGATGGATAGATGGATGGATGGATGGAAGGGAAGGGTGGTCGTAAAATGATCCGTTGTCATCACGTCTTTTTCTTCTTACTTTAATCATTCTAACAATTTCATTCTCTTTCCATTTTTTGCCTTTTTAACCTATGTTTTTATATTCCAAAATGGATCAGATGGCATAAAAATTTGATAGAAAAACGAGAGAAGAAAAGAGTAATAAAAGGAAAATGGAAAATTGGATGATGGATAGTGGTAATCGAATTTCGGGATGAGACGAAACATCAAAAACATTTGAGGTGTCTTTTTTGTTAAAGAAAAACACACATATGTGTAATGAAATATGGATAAGAGTGATAGTTGATGATAAAATATATATGTATGTGTAGATTGGTTTCGTTTTGCAGAATGATATCAAATATTCAGTGATTATCAATGTATATCACGAGAATAATAACCAAAATAACTAAAAACTTCTGACGAATATTATTTGGTGGTTGAGAAAATATATGTTCGAAAGTAATGAAAAACAGCATGTGTAGGTATAAATTGGGCTAATCATAACGTCTATTCTCACATATTATTCTATATTTTTTGAGTTAATTAATGAATATGCGTAACATATATGAGTATATTTGGCATATTTGGTTGAATAAAAGTCGAAAAAAGAGATACAAAGTGAAAACGGAAGTAGAATAATGTTATATAGATCACGAAACATGGAGAAAGAAACAACTAACATCAATTATTGGAACGAAACAAATAGACATCACGTACGTATTCTTCGCTTTTTTGCACTTTATTCTCTTGTGAATACTCAGCTATTTATCAATCTGTGCTCTTTAGAATCGGAACGAAACAGAAATAATGAACTGAATGAACAGATAGACAGACATATCCCGAGGGACGACAATTGTTGAAATAATTACAATAGATGGAAGTATTTCAGATTGAATACAAATATTGTGCATCATAAGTTGTATTTGATTTGCAACTTCCGCTCAGTTGGTCTATTCTAATTAGATATGACTCGCGAGGTTTCATCCGCTGCTTATTTATAGAAACTGCAACAAAAAAGTCGAAAATCAGTGAAGACCTACAATACTCATTTGATCTTTTGTGACACAATTTATATGTGGTATGTATCTTTGGTATTCGACATACAATTTGGTAAGTGTATATAGTCATATCAATCAACACATTTGTATTACTCGATCGACTTGATCATCAACATTTGTAATTTGAGTCATTTATTGAGCAGCTACGTCAATTCCATTTCGGATATTCAATTTTCAACTTTTGATCTTTTCTCATTTATCATTGATATTTGCATCAAAATATTTATGATTGAATTATATGCAAATTACAAATATAGTCATCGTTTCAATATTCATAAGAGATTCATTCATTTCTATGTTTTTTCCGCAACACAAAAAGTCATGATATTTGAGATATTCAATCGAAATTTGATATTCTACTAGTACTTTTGTGTACTTTTGAGCAATGAAGATTGCCATTAAATTATGACGAAAAAACGGGAAAACTCGGGAAAAAAGGAATAAGTTGGGTAGATAGAATGGGTTGGGGATGGAGTTGTAATCCATTCTAATACCCAAATAAGTGAAGTATGACTTCTTTTTTTAGGAACAAAAGAAACCAAAGTTCAAATAAAAAAGAAGAAGAAGAGGAAATTAGGAATGAAACAAGAAGGAATGGATTAAAATTAATTGGAAAAAACATAAGAATGAGAGAAGAAAAAGAGAGAAAGATGGTGGTGGAATTGAACGCATTGGACACACCAATCCTCTTCCTTTTCCTCTCATTTTCATCCCTTTTTTGTTCTTCTCTTTCATGTTCTTGTTCCTTTTTAAAATGAATTTCAACCATATATTGTCATTTTCAATAGAACATTATTCCATGAACATTATTGACAACTCAAAGATTGACCAACAAAAACAGTATTTGCAAAATTGCACGGAGTATCTTTTCCATATTTACCTAAATACCATCTCATATTTGTATTGTACTTGTTGTTTTATTATTTCAAAATCCCAAAACCTCAGAGATCTCAACAGAAAAGAAGGGGGATGAGATTGGGTTCGGAAATGGAATTGAATTTGGAAGAAGGGCAAAAGGGACAAGGAGAAGGAGGAGAAGAACGTGCAATGTTGCACATTTTGAATGATATGAGAGGGCAACAAAAAGAAAGATGAACAGATACAACAATATTCAAACGATTATTGTCCGTTTTGCAACCAACATATATTTGGGTGGTAGTTTGTCACGTGGAACTACTTCTTTCCTACTTTTGAGGGATGTATGTTGGATGGAATACGACTGGTTAACACACTCGACTGTTTTATATCCTTCCTCTATTTTCAGTATATTCAGCCAAAAAATAAACGAAACGAATCCAGAAATTGTTGAAAAACAAGGATAGAACAGAAGAATGGAAAACAGAAATTGAAATGAGAATGGGTTAAATAGATTGTTATTTCAAAAGTTACATTAATTCTTCGAATTCATCACAAAAACTTCGAATGACAATGATCAGTTTGTGTGAGTTTCGAATAAGAAATTGTGTATATTTTTCGTTATTTTAGTCGTCAAATGATTCTGGAATGGATACGAAGATAGGCCACGCCCATTCCAGACACCCAAATTCATCGGAAAAACATCAAAGTTCAAATGGCAAATTCCGGGTGACTCCGCCCACTTTCTTTTCTAATTGAAAAACACAAAGAGTTGAAGAAATGATAGTGAATGAAAAATGGAAGGAATAGATTGGGATAAGTAGTCAGAAATGATGAATATAGTTGATATATATTGATGAATGAAAAAAGGAAATGCAAATATATTTCCTGTTTTCATTTTAAGATCACATGTTTATTTAATATTGGATCAAAACATATTCAATTTAGAGCAAAAAAAGAGAAAGAAAAGTGAGAGTGAGTAGCCAAACTATATTCAATCAAAAAACAACAACTAATAATATAGAATTGAAAACAGAACGAACTTAATGAGAAAAGTAAGAATATTTGAATAAATGGATGGATGGGGAATACCAAATATTGACACACAAACCTAATGAATATCTCAACCAACTAGTGTTCATTTTGATCATCTTTCGAACATTTGCCTCATTTATTCTTCTCCTTATTTTCGTATAGCTACTTTTGTCACAATTAACCGGAAATCGTATGACTTTATAGTTAGTTTGGAGCAAACCAAACATCAGATTCTAGTCACATTCCATGTGAGTTACCGATCATCTTGATTACGAACAAAACAAGACGAAATGAAATGGGGAGAGTTTGTGTATGTCAAAAATGGGAATGGAACATCACAGTCAGGCGACCGGATATACGATGAAATACGAGCAGATGATGCAGAGATCACTACATACTTACAAGGGAAATTATAGATACCACAACTACAACTGATTACCTTGTTATCTGTGTTATCAGCTGGAGCACTTTGAGATCGATCCGTTGATAAGTAATCACGATACAGCTCGAATCTAGAATATTATATGTTGAATAGTCAAATGAATTCAAACTTCAGATGGTTTAAAACATATAATCAAAGTATGACTAGAATATTGAGATCAATTTGGTTGACTAATTATATATATAGTATTCTATCAAGGCGGAGAAACGTGGGAAAGATCAAGGAAATATGGAGATGTGTGGGCACAAAATGGAAGAAAGAAGGTGAGTGATGTAATGGATAATAGGAATAGGTATAACATCACAACGGTAACAAGTTCAAACGAACTACGAAAGAATAAGGAAGAGGAAGGACAATTATTATATATGAGAAGGGAAAGGAAGGAAGAAAATATGGGAAAAAGTAAACAAGACAAGATGAAATGAGATATTTCAAGTTTGCACATTTCAATGATTTCAGCACTATTTGAGAGTGTATTCATGGTTGAAGTATCATTGATATTCTAATAATTTGATACATCTCGAAATCACACATTTTGACAGCATGAAGTTAATGAAGGTGAAGAATATGACAGATGATCAAATGATATCAATCCAGCTCAAACATTCATGTCTATGTTCCATGTATGGTTTTTCTCAGAGTTTTTTATTTGGATATTACTTTTTTCCAGTAAGTATTGTATCGTGTGTTGTATCTTTTTTGTATAGCTACATTTTTATAACTACTGTATGGCTCAAGGCTACAATATTCTACCGTAATCCTCTATGCCCTTCTATATTGTCCTTGTAGTCTACAATTGTTCTCATACATCGTATCAACGTCACATTCTTCTTCTCCATCTTCTCCATCTTCACCTTCTTTTCCCATTCTCATTCATTCTGAGTCATCGGTAGCCGAATTTCGAAGAATACGAAACAGAGCAAACTTTCGTTGATTCTGCAAAACCAAAAGTAAAAAGGTTTTATGTGTGCGAAGAAGTTGGAATCGAAATTAAACGAAACTTTAAGTGTTTGAACTATTTGCATCCGAGGAAATTACTCTTTTGCAGGCGGAGAAGGCTTTTTGTTTTGATGAGATCCTATCCATTTACACTTTTTGTCTGATGATTTGAACTTTTGTGTTTTGGTGAACACAAAGGGAAAGAGTTGGCACAAAATGGAACAAAGGAGAAAAGAAGTGAATACGAGGGTTATCATCATTATTATTTCATTGACGGATGGTTGGTTGTAAAGTATGAAAAAACAGCAATAATGATAAGGATCGAAACAAAAACGAATCAGTTTTGACACAAATTGGCAATTCAACTCGTGTTCTTTCTCAACAAAAACAGCTTCAATATTATAGAAAACTTAGAGTTTACTATTCCTATTGTGAGTTTTGAGTGAAAGTGACTTTTCATATTTACCGTTTACATTTATTGTTCCAGCTGTAAAATCAAATTCTCCCAACTCATACTCTACATTTACCAGTTGTTAGTTGAAACTATTGTATATTTTGTAGTATTCCAAAACACAAACATGTCAACTTTATCAACTAACTTGATAATATCATCAACATCCTTATCTCTATCATATTCTTCTTCATCATTTTTTTCTGATTTCAAACGTCACAACAGTTTCCCTTTACATTCCTTTTCATATTCTCCGTCTGCCGCCTTTTGATATTAAAAAGCAATAAAGTATTTAATATGAAATCCATATAATATATTGTTTTTCATCTCCATCTTTTTCTCCTTCCATTCCTTCCTCCATCCATCCTACTTACTTCCTTTCTCTCTTTCTCATTTTCTCTCATTTCATCTCAATTTCTTCCTCTTTCCTTTGTCTACTCATTTCGCACCTTTATCCACTCGTTTTCATTCATTTCATACTTTATTCTCAAGTATTTATACTCCAGGAAATGACAATTCAAATAAGATATATTATATACGGTTAGTTGTCATTCGTTGTTTATTTCCCTTATCAGATGTTATTATAGGTTTAAGTACATCATGTATTACATTACTCTATGCTCTTCGTCTGGCATTTCACTCTACAATCATCTGTCAAATCAACAATTCGACCGGTTCGTTTCCGCTTCTCTTTCTTTTTTTTTTTGTCATTTTATCTCTTATTTTCTCAATTATTTTTCTAATTAAAATCAATCAAAAGACATTGATTTGATATGACATTTCGCGGTGTGAAATGTTTTGATAACTTATCAATTGGGTTATTCTTTGGACATAGTCATCGTTTCTTGTTCAGACAGTTTTCTGATTGATGACAATCTACGACAGTATACATTCCAATCAGTCGGTCTCGGATTGGCAATTGGTATCATTCCACTACACTTTCTTAACTTCTTAGGAACAAGGTATGTGTATTAAATGAAATCATAACAATCTATTGTTGACATTCAGAAAAGTGACAATTATCTATGGAATAGTTGGAATAATATCAGCATGTCTATACCCAACCGCCCATTATTATGGTTTCTATACATCCTTCTTTGTCCGATTGATTCAAGGTGCACCACTCGGAATACTTCTATGGTTGGTAGCAAAAGTAGCAGGAGAATGGTCACCGAAAACAGAAACAGCAATGGCAATTGCCGTATTGACTTCTGTATATCAGTTGGCTCCGTTTGTTGCTCAAATAACGGCAGCTGAAATGTGTCAGTCAGTCGGATGGGAATATACTTATTATACATTGGCTGCCATGTGTGCACTATCACACTTCGGATTTTATTTGATATATTCAGATAAGGTAGAGGACAATTGGTATGTTGTTGAATTGAAGATAAGTTGATAATATGAAATACAGTTATACAACCGAAAAGGAGAAGCATTTGATCAATCAGTATAAACCAATAAAACAATCGAGTGACAAGGATACAACAACTATTCATTCGCCAGTTCCATATTCTCAATTACTACAAGATTCGACTGTTTGGGCCACATGGTTTGCCAATTTTGCATTCTTCTCATCGTTGTTAGTATTTTTACAATATGGTCCGGGATATATGTTTGAAGTTTGTTGATATGATTCCTGATATTCAATAATAATATTCAGACACTCGGTTTCTCCCTTCGTGTTACTGGATATTCTGGTGGATTCGCACATATTCTATGTTTGGTTGTCAAGGTTATATTCGGAAAAGTGATTGATGGTATTGATATGGATATGACAAAGAAACTGAAAATGGCATGGACGGCCATCGAAGTACCATCACTCTTGTTGATGGTTTCATTGATATTCGTGAGTTTGAATGTGCCTATTAGGTTGAATAACTATATTACAGATACATGAGAGTGTGATCCAATTGATATCAATTGTGTTGTTCATTGCTATTCATGGAGTGGCGATTGTGATAATTGTCAAAACACAAACATTTGTTAGTCACCTATCTCCTACTTTCCCAATATCCATCTATATATTCAGAGATCTGGTGAACATAACCACGTATTGGCGAACGGAAATACAATTTGTGTCGTCATATCCTTATTCCTCCAGCCACCATTTGTCAAATTATTGGTGCAATCGAACACATTATCAGAGGTATAAACTGATCATTCAATGTATTATTTGTCTTTGTTTTCTTATCATTCCATGTTTCCCGTTGCAAGTATTTCTAGCCATTTGTAGTTGATCTCATACCTTTCCCATTTGATCTAATATTATTCCAGTGGTCGATTGTGTTCGCCTTCCATTCCCTTCTCATCTTCATTTCGATCATCTTTTTCGTCTTCAAAGTCGACGCAACAATTGCTCCGTGGGCTACAGCACAAGTACTTCCAACAAATGTTGGTACTTCAAAACAATAATAGTTGTTATATGGGTTATTTCGTATTGACGGTTGTTTCCGTGGCACAGACCAATAAAATATTACAAAATACACAACTGAATCACTTTCGTTTTATTTTTATTTTCTGGAGTTTTTTGTGTAATAATGTGCACCGTTTGAAACGAAATGATAAGAGAAACTTCGAAGAAAAAATGACAGAATGGAAGAAGAAGAAGGAGTACAAACTATACGAACAACGTACAAAAACAATAGAAAGAGATATGAAGATATTATTGGGAATACATACACGAGAAGGTGTTCGATAGAGTATATCACGTCATTGTCAGATAGTGTGACAATCGGCTGATTATGATTGATTCTAGAATTTGACACGTTTTGATAAATATGTTACATTAGAATTGCTCAAGCCGAAACTATGAGTATCTTTGTATTATTCAATCACTGATTCAGTTCCGTCAATATACCGATATTCCATTTATGAAGTGATATAAGAAATTATAGTCATAGTTCATTCTTCAAATACTTTTTGATCGTTTTTCGTTTTTTCGAAAAATAGTGGAGTTTTATATTTATTTACATTGACTAACTCCGATACGTATCAAGAAACCCTCATGATATACACACCAACAATTGAATATCACGTATTCTGATAGGTTTGGAGTCAACGGACATAACTACACAATTGTCGGGTAGTGATGGTATATTTGCAAATAGTGATACAGGAAACGGGAATATATGAATAATAACAATAATATATGATTAGCACAAAAAAGACACAAACAAAACGAGGCCACACTCTAGTCATTTGCTCATTGATTTGACTACAAAAAGTGTATTGTGGGAGGGTGAGGGTGAGTTGATGTTATTAGTCTACCAGCTCTTTCACTTTTACCCCTTCTTATTCTCAAAAGTACCCACATTCCCTCTACCAAGAGATCAAACTGACTACAATCTGAGCACATGACAATCAAAAAACGGGAGAGAGAAAGAGAAAGAGATAGAGGGAAATATTGAGATGATGTGCTCGTTTGATAGGTTTACGTCTGCCAGGTGAGCATTCGAACAACTTGGAACAAATGGAATAGACTCCGCCCACTTGTGCCTCAATATAAATATGTATATAATGTATGGGTGGCACACTACTCCACTCACTTCATTCATTATTTGTCCATTCACATTTTTGAGTTTTTAGAATGCTCTAGTGATTTCTTATCAATAACATGTACTGATAATAATGAAGAAATGCATATAGAACATTATATTTCATATCAATTTTACCCATCTTATTCGTTCATTCGCAGCTTTTTCAACCTCGTAATCGATATTTTCAGACATCCGAATGCCGAATAAGAAGCTACTGATTGTTGGTGCAGGTGCATCAGGTCTTCCATCTCTTCGCCATGCTCTACTCCATAAGGTTGATGTAACATGTCTCGAAGGAAGTGGCGAAGTTGGTGGATTATGGAACTTCAAACCACATGAGACTGAATGTAAGTTATGTCTAGAAATTAGTTATTTTCAATAGACAAACCTACTTTTTCTAACAAAACAAATAGGATGAGAACACATTGACATGGCTTCTTGATCTTTCAGCTAGACCGACTGTTTGTATTTTATAAAAAACGATAACCAATTGAATGATTTGCTTTATGCAAACATACCTTTTCACTCTCCGAGAACTATGTTTTTTTTCTAAAACACATAAAGTTTTCTGAGTTGGAGGTGTCTAATATTGTCAAATAAACCAAAGAATATTCAATGTATTACAGTATCCTCCGTGATGAAATCAACAGTAATCAACACATCAAAGGAAATGACTGCGTATTCTGATTTCCCACCTGAATCGAGAATGGCTAACTTCATGCATAACACGGAAATGTATCGATACTTGAAGAGTTACGCGGAACATTTTGATCTACTCGAACACATCAAATTCAATCATAAAGTGAATACAATTGATAGAAATGATGATTATGAAAAGACTGGAAAATGGAAAGTCAATTATACTGATGAGTAAGGAATAGAAAATTGATAAGTACTTAGATAAGTT
The DNA here is from genome assembly GCA_963573275.1 of Caenorhabditis uteleia. NCBI lineage: Eukaryota > Metazoa > Nematoda > Chromadorea > Rhabditida > Rhabditidae > Caenorhabditis > Caenorhabditis uteleia. The sequence goes on from OY752136.1 coordinate 9,837,275, forward strand.
ATTTCAGTAAGGGAAATGTACACAATGAAGTGTATGATGGTGTATTGCTGTGTTCGGGACATCACACTCTACCACATTGGCCGAAACCATTCAAAGGACAAGAACTATTCAAAGGAAGGATTATACATTCACACAGCTATAAGGTAATCAGTTTTGATCATCAGTTATCAACAGTGGTTTATAGGATCATCGTGGATATGAGGACAAAGTAGTAGTTGTGGTTGGAATTGGAAACTCAGGTGGTGATGTGGCAGTTGAATTATCACGTATTGCCAAACAAGTATATCTTGTAACTCGTCGTGGTACTTGGGTATTCAATCGAATCTTTGATTATGGTGAACCAGTTGATATGGCAATGAATAGGAAATTCTTGGTTGATGCGAGAAGTTATGTACCACATTCACTGTCAAGTTCATATGTCGAATCAAAATTGAACAAACGTTTCGATCACAAAATATACGGATTGAAACCAAAACATCGAGTATTCAGTGCACATCCGACTGTGAACGACGAGTTACCGAATAGAATTGCATGTGGAACTGTTAGAATCAAACCAAATATTGCACACTTCACAAATACTGGAATGGTATTTGAAGATGGAACAATACTGGAGAATGTGGATGATATAATCATGTCAACTGGATATTCATTTGAATTCAATTTGGTTGAAAAGGGCAATTTGATCAAAGTGAAAGAGAATAAGGTTGATCTGTACAAATACATGTTCCCAACTGAATTGGCATCTCATAATACATTGGCTGTTATTGGATTAGTACAGCCATTCGGATCAATTATGCCATTATCAGAAATGCAAGCAAGAGTATTCTTGGAAGAATTCGATGGAAAACATATTATTCCAAATCAAGAAGAAATGATACAAGATGTGGAGGCGAAACATGATGCACTTTGTAAAAGATATGTCGAATCAAGAAGACACACTATTCAAGTTGATTATATTGATTATATCGAACAATTGGCTGATCTGATTGGGGCAAATGTGAACATGAAGGAATTGTGGATGTCAGATCCGAAACTCGCATACAAAGTAAGTTACTCGTCTGTATTCACACCTATCTATATCTATTATCGTAGGTTTACTTTGGTCCACGTGTTCCGTATATCTACCGATTGAGTGGTCCAAATGTATGGAAAGGTGCACGCGAAGCCATAATGAGTGTCGATGAAAGAGTCCTTTTCGCAACAAATGATCATGCTGATCTTGAGCCTAAATATCCATTGTTGTATGCACTTGCTGCCGTTATCATTGCTATCTTTCTTGCTATTATACTTCTCTGAATGTCTATAATTCGTTTAGTTTTTGTATATCACGGAATAATAAATGATGAAAATAGGAGAGATACCAATGAATGAACAAATATTACACAAACGGGGGAGAAAAAACAAAAAAAGATAGAGATGAGGGAAGGAATAGAAGGAAGATAGGCAGTCGGATATTGATTGGCACTCAATTTATCATGGATATTCTGGAACTACCAACACCGGCAATTGTATTGATACTACAGAATGTGAGTAACATTGTTATACTCGATACCCATATAAATATATTTATAGTGTAGTTATGAAACAGTCTCGATCGTCAGTCTCACTTGTAAAACACTCAATAATTTCATCGAAGCACATCGTAATCTGTTTGAATCAAAACGTATTTATCACATTGATTTGGAGAGAAGGCGTGTAAGAGCATGGAGGGATTTCTCATGGTGTGATAGAATACCATTCCGGTCGATCGAATATATTTCGAAATTCTTCTCAAATGTCACTATCAATGTTCTAACTGTGGTATAGTGAAAACCTTCCGATACGTTTAAGTTGGTACTTTTCAGAATAAATTGGACATTGAATTATGTGAATTTTTGATAGAAAAATGTCGTCGGAGCAATCTGCGATTCGAACAACTTCGTCTTTTTCATTCGTTTTCTGTTCCACATTCATCTATTTCTCAATTATTAATTGCCTCTAATTGTCAAGTTATCAACTTTGAAGCAGTCAATTCAAATTTAGGTTCAGGTGATTTCGAATTGGAAGGATATAAACATGTGAGTTATTCAATTTGTTGATCAATATGAAAAATACGATGATAGTTGAAATCATTATGTTTCGAGATGGATGATACAATCGAATCACCATTTTTTGACAGTATTCTCGAAGTATCAAACGCCAAAAACTTCATATTTCATGGATGTGACAAAATGCCACAATTGTTTGTGAGACAACTGTTACAAGTAAATTGTTTTATCAATATATTAATCAATTGATAATTATAGAAATGGATGAATGGATCGAGGAAAGTGGATGCAGTTCGAATCACAACTAATCAAAACTTTTCATTTGATACAATTATTGAAAATATTGATATAAAACAAATTGATAAATCAACATGGAAAATGAAAAATGTAAATAATGAAGAAGGTAAATGATGAATTGCTAATATAATAATATTGATAATATATTTAACAGCAACAATAACAATGAGAAGGAACAACTTCCATTTCTTCATGGCATTCGAAGTCAATGATAATCATGTTGAGGATATATTGTATAAGATTCCATTTATTGAATAATTTCTCTCTAATGAATACATTTTTTTAACCTGATTCATTACAAATGTTCGATGTTTACTTTCCTTAATCGACTCAATCCCTTTTTTGATTGTGAATGTATGATGTAATTGTATCCATACAACGTAGTCACCTCCCGCATCGTATTCGTTTGTCTATTTGCACAATGTGTGTTTTTTGTGGTATCTGCTGGTCATATCGTATCATAAATTGCACAATATCTTTGAGGTCGCCTGCTGTGAATTATGGCCAGAATACGAGTATCTTTCTGTTGGTATCATTGTACACTCCCATTAAGAAATAGTACATGAAAGTGAGAGAGTGTAGTGTCTGTTGCTCAGTCGGCGTATTCTGTCTGTTCATTTTGTGCAACTCATTGTGTTGTAATATTGGTGACCTCTCTCTCCGATATCTTTCCCCTCGTCCACTTCTACATCATTCTCTATCTCACCCAATCGTTTTCTTCTTTTTTGCAACAAGGTTCTGATTCATCATGTTTATCTCTTATCACACTATTCATTTTTGTTTGAGTTGAGATTAGATAGTTGTTGATTATAACTTTGGGTAATTAGAAGTCAGTATGTGATTATTATGTCTATGTAATCAATCTATTGATTTCTTTTTCTAACATCTAATTTCCTTTTGAATTCTATTTAGTTATTTGGCATTCAAGCTTTAGAATCATAAATTTTCAGGGATACACTATCGATCCTTCATATATGTGAATCTTAATGTCATAATTGAACAACTCATGCTGATTATATAACAACGAATATTCCTCTCCATTCTCCCACATTAATGTTTTATTAGGGTCCAATAAACGATGTACTTACAAGTAATAATATGATACGGTAACAGCTGGTAACCCCCCCTCGAATACGTCATAGTCGGCACCCCTCCCCATCTACCTTTTCTGCTCTTTCTTCTCCAACAGACCCTTTTTCTAATATAAATTACATCGCCCTTTCTCTTTCTTTCCTTCTTTCTTTCTGATTCATCATTCGATTGAATGGCCCAAGCCAGCACACATCTGGCAATGTAATGAATGAAAAAGTGTGTGGAGGAGAGGCGGGCGGACAACTGTCCAGATGTACTAACTTTTTCTTCATCTCCTTCATTCCTTTCCCTTCCTTCAAACCGATTCTTTCATTTCTATCCATTTTCATCTATTCCCATTCATTTCCTCATTTCAGAATATCAATGAGTCGTATCGACTCGTCGCCTTGGGCGACAAACAGGCCCTTTTGGCTGTTATCATTAATATTATTAATATCATCAATCGAATCCCAAGTACTCACCCCATCGCAAATCACAATCTCACATAGAAAACCGATTACTGCAACTGCAACTTGCGGAGAAATCAATGGACAATCTGTGAATGAAGTATATTGCTCACTTACTGGTAATGCACACAAATAGGTATAATAGTGAATAGATGTATGTTTCAGGATCAACACAATATACACCATTGACATCATATTCATACCAAGAAGAAGACAATAATCAAGGAGGAATGCTTCAAGAACTTCGAAATCCTCGAGAAGCATTTATCCAAGGTGGTCATGGATGTGGACATTGTATGGCGAATACTGTAAATGCTCATCCACCATCTAATATGGTGGATGGTAACAACAGTTGGTGGATGTCACCACCATTGTCTCGTGGTCTCGTCTACAATCAAATCAACATCACAATCGACTTGGAACAGGAATTCCACGTTGCATACGTATGGATTCAAATGGCAAACAGTCCACGTCCTGGTAGTTGGGTACTTGAAAGATCAACTGATCATGGTAAAACATACGCACCATGGTTCAATTTCGCTGAGAGTGCTGCTGAATGTATGAGAAGATTCGGAATGGAATCATTATCACCGATTTCTGATGATGATTCGGTTATCTGTCGTACTGATATGGCTAGTTTGCAACCATTGGAGAATGCCGAAATGGTCATTCGTATTCTCGAACATCGTCCGGGTTCACTTCAATTTGCAACATCAGAAGCACTTCAAAACTTCACAAGAGCTACAAATATTCGATTGAGACTATTGGGTACAAGAACATTACAGGGACATTTGATGGATATGAATGAATGGAGAGACCCGACTGTGACTAGAAGAGTTAGTATTACATTGTTTGGAATCAATATTTATTTGATATTTACAGTATTTCTACGCAATCAAGGAAATCATGATCGGAGGAAGATGTGTATGTAATGGACATGCTGTTACATGTGACATTCTCGATCCAAGAAGACCAAGATCATTGTTGTGTAGATGTGAACATCATACTTGCGGAGATATGTGTGAGAGATGTTGTCCGGGATATGAACAGAAGAAATGGCAACCGACTACGGCACACAACAACTTCACTTGCGAACGTAATGACAAATATAGAATACTTGTGAATAATATTCGATTATTTCAGCATGTAACTGTTTCGGCCGATCAGATCAGTGTGAATATGTAGAGGAATTGGACATCAACAAATTGTCATTGGATATTCATGGAAACTATGAAGGTGGTGGTCAGTGTTTGAATTGTCAACATAATACCGAAGGAGTCAACTGCAACAAGTGCTCATATGGATATTTCCGTCCGGAAGGAGCTTCGTGGAAAGACTTGATGCCATGTAAACCATGCGATTGTAATCCAGACAAACATACTGGAGCATGTGCAGAGGAAACTGGAAAGTGCGAATGTCAAGCTAGATTTATTGGAGAGGATTGTGATCAATGTGCATCTGGATATTATGATGCACCTGAATGTAAACCATGTGAATGTAATGTGAATGGAACAATTGGAGATGTGTGTCTACCAGAAAATGGACAATGTCCATGTAAACCAGGATTCGGAGGAATGTTTTGTGAAACATGTGCAGAAGGATTCCATAATGTAACAGCCGGATGTGTCGAATGTGTCTGTGATTCAACTGGATCCGAACATTCCAACTGCTCCGCGTCGACTGGACAATGTGAATGTAAACCTGCATATGCAGGATTATCATGCGACAAGTGTCAAGTCGGATATTATGGAGAAAGTTGCACATGTAAGTTGAAATAACATCAATCCTTTGTATTATTGTTCTATTTCAGTCTGTAACTGTGATCCAATGGGAACCGAAGGAGGTGTATGTGATCAGACAACCGGTCAATGCCTCTGTAAGGAAGGATTCGCAGGTGACAAGTGTGATCGTTGCGACATTGCCTATTATGGATATCCAAACTGCAAATCATGTACTTGTGACGGTGCTGGTACCTCATCACCTGAATGTGATTCGACATCTGGACAGTGCCCATGTACTGGAAACTTCACAGGAAGAACATGTGATAAATGTGCAGCTGGATACTACAACTACCCAGAATGTCAAGCCTGCGAGTGTTTGTTGTCTGGTGCAAAGGGACAAACATGTGATAGCAACGGACAATGTTACTGTAAAGGAAACTTCGAAGGAGAGAGATGCGACAGATGCAAACCAAACTTCTATAACTTCCCAGTTTGTGAGGAATGTAACTGTAATCCATCAGGTGTTACCAGAGACTTCCAAGGATGTGATAAGGTATCACCAGGTGAACTATGTTCATGTAAGAAACATGTGAGTGGAAGAATCTGTGATCAATGTAAGCCGACATATTGGGACTTACAATATCAACACGAGGATGGATGTAGAAGTTGTGAATGTAACACGAATGGAACAATATCTGGATTGAATACTTGTGATCTGAAGACAGGACAATGTATGTGTAAGAAGAATGCAGATGGAAGAAGTTGTGATCAATGTGCCGAAGGATTCTACCGACTCAACAGCTACAATCAATTGGGATGCGAACCATGTCATTGTGATATTGGTGGAGCACTTCGATCGGAATGTGATATATCATCCGGACAATGTAAATGTCGTCCACGTGTAACTGGATTAAGATGTGATCGTCCAATCGACAATCATTACTTCCCGACTCTTTGGCATAATCAATACGAAGCTGAGGATGCACACACTGAAGATCAAAAGCCAGTCCGATTTGCCGTCGACGCCACTCAATTCCCTGGTTTCTCGTGGAGAGGATATGCCGTATTCTCACCAATTCAAGACAAGATATTCATTGATGTGGATGTGAACAAGGCATCAATGTATCGTTTGTTATTCCGATATGTCAATCCAACTACCGTACCAATCAATGCAATTGTAACAATGGCACCCAAATTCACTCATACTCAAGATGCTCTTCAATCCGGCAAAGTCACATTTGCACCAGGAGCAGAACCAGAAGTCAAGGAAATTGGAGTGGATGACAAGAATCCATTCGTATTGAATCCAGGAAAATGGAGTTTATCTATCGAGACAAAACAACGACTATTCTTGGATTATATTGTTGTTTTACCAGAGGAATATTACAAGGGACAAATGTTGAGACAACGTGCTCCACAGCCATGTACTGCTCACGCATCGAAGAATATCACTTGTGTCAATCTCATTTACCCACCAATTCCATTTGCCAATCGTACATTTGTTGATGTTGAGAATATGCCATTTGCCTACGTGAATGAAGATGGATCAACCACCCCAGTTGACCTTGTTCCAGTCGAGATCCTTCCATCCGATGTTAATCCAGCTGCCTTTGTTCGTGCCGATGATAAGCCACGTGTTGTCGAAGCAAAGTTAACAGTACCAGAAGATGGTGATTATGTTGCAATTGTGGAATATCACAATAATGATGAAACTGATGGAAATGTCAAGGTTGAATTCCTTCAAAATGGAGGAACTGTGTTCTCAGGAAGTGTTGTTATCCATCACTGTCCATATGCGTATGTCTTATCACTTTTATCATTCTTATCATTTTCAATATTTTATAGATCATTCTGTCGTGAATTGGTATCATCACAAGGAACAATTCCATCGATTCCATTGAAGAAGGGCGAATCAGTTGTTCAATTCTTCATCAATCCAAATCACGAATTCGGTCTCGCTGCTATTCAAGTCATCAAGAAATCAGACTTCAGTTCCGAGTATCTTCAACAAGTAATTTATCATCCAGATGATATTTATCAATTGTATTTTTATAGGTACCAGTTTGTATCCGTAAAGATGGTCGTTGTGTTGCTCAAAGCTATCCACCAGCACCTGATTCGGTTGTTACTGAAGCGGAAAGTGGATCAAATGCTGATAAGGCTATCCTCGGTGACAAGCTACCATTCCCAATTGCGAGATCAAAAGAAGTCAAACTTGTACCATTAGATGACTCACAGGTATGACATACCAATTCGTGTTAATATAAACTTCGGATGATTCCAGGGTACCGTTGAGATCAGTGGAGTTGTGCCAACCCGTGGTCATTACATGTTCCTCGTCCATTACTTCAATCAAGACAATCGGCCGATTGATGTTGATGTCCTTCTCCAAAACGAACACTACTTCCAGGGTGATTCTTGCAACACACATTCTTGCTGTTTGTTTTTTCTCGCACCTTTTTACACCGTCATGGGATATTTCGATTTTCAATTCTTTTCATTTTCATTCAATTTTGTTGTCATTCCTCCCTACTGACACTTCCACTCTTTTTAATGCACCCACACCCGCACTGCACCATTTTCAGATCAGAAGTATTCGCCAAGATTCCTGTTCAATGGTTTGTTGGGTGTCATTCCTTTGTTAGATTAATATAGTTTTTGTATGCTGATATTGCATGATATTGTCTAATGCTGCACTTCAACACTGTTATTCATTTTATCAATTATTGTTTCAGCTTCTGTTCCACTTGCATTCTGTCCATCTATCAGTGGATGTAGAGCACTAATCAGAGATAAGGAAAGACCAGATGTATGTTTATCAATTGATTAATTCAAGTAATCAACTAGTATTTAGGTTATTCAATTCTTCATGGATGACAAATACACAGCCACATTCTACCACAATGCCAGTCAAAAGGGGCCAGTATACATTGATTCGATCACTGCTGTTCCATACAATTCATACTCATCAAAACTTATGGAACCACTTGCGATCGACTTATCTGATGAATTCCTCAAGGATTGTTCCGAACAAAACTTCAGAAATCATCCAGAAACAGTCAGTGACTTCTGTAAACAAAAGATCTTCTCATTGACAACTGACTTCAATTCGGCTGCCTTATCCTGTGATTGTGTTGCTCAAGGATCGGAATCATTCCAATGTGAAGAATATGGTGGTCAATGTAAATGTAAGCCGAATGTCATCGGAAGAAGATGTGAACGATGTGCCCCTGGATACTACAACTATCCGGAATGTATCAGTGAGTTGTTTGTTATCAATGATAACATTCATTTTGTCTGATTATAGAATGTCAATGTACTGCTGGACAACAATGTGACGAGAGAACAGGACAATGTTTCTGTCCACCACATGTCGATGGATTACATTGCGACAAATGTGTCAGCAATGCATTCGGATATGATCCACTGATCGGATGTCAAAAGTGTGGATGTCACCCACAAGGATCGGAAGGAGGCAATCTAGTGTGTGATCCAGAGAATGGACAATGTCTGTGTAGAACATCAATGGGTGGAAGACAATGTGATAGATGTTTGGCTGGATTCTATGGATTCCCGAACTGTTATGAATGCTCATGTAACAAATACGGAACAACCGAAGAGATCTGTGATACAACCAATGCACAATGTAAATGTAAAGAGAATGTATACGGAAGATCATGCGAAACCTGTAAGGCTGGCACATTTGACTTGTCTGCCGAGAACCCATTGGGATGTGTCAATTGTTTCTGTTTCGGAGTGACTGACAGTTGTAGATCAAGCATGTTCCCAGTCAGCACAATGTCAGTTGATATGTCATCATTCTTGACAACTGATGATAGTGGAATTGTTGATAACAAGGATGATACTGTTGTATACACATCAGAGGAAACATCACCAAATTCCGTGTATTTCATTGTTCCAATCACAACTGGAACTGATTACACAACAAGTTACGGATTGATGATCACTGCAAAACTATCGACCACTCCAAGGGCTGATAAGAGAAGAAAGATGAACACAATGGCTGATATTCGAATGACTGGAGCCAATATGACAATCGAGTATTGGTCACCAGAACAACCAACAAATCCAGAGGAACAATTCACAATCAGATGTAAATTGGTACCTGAGAGTTTCTTGACAACTGAAGGAAAACCAGTGACTCGTGATGCATTGATGAAAGTACTTCACTCACTTCAAAATATCACAATCAAGGCATCATTCATTGATTATCCAAAAACCGCCACACTCTATGAGTTTGGATTGGAGACATCAAATCCAGAAGGAGCATCATCTGTTATCAAGGCATCATCAGTTGAACAATGTCAATGCCCAGCTCCATACACCGGTCCATCATGTCAATTGTGTGCATCCGGATATTATCGTGTTGCCTCATCTAACTACCTCGGAGCATGTGTACCATGTGAATGTAATGGACACTCCTCTACTTGTGATCCAGACAATGGCATCTGTACTGATTGTGAACACAATACACATGGAGATCATTGTGAATTCTGTGACGAAGGGCATTATGGTAATGCCACCAACGGCAGTCCATATGATTGTATGGCGTGCTCATGTCCATTTGCTCCAACAAACAACTTTGCCAAATCGTGTGAAGTATCAGAAGAAGGACAATTGTTGCAATGTAACTGTAAACCAGGATACACCGGAGATAGATGTGATAGATGTGCACCCGGATTCTACGGACAACCACAACAAGTCGGTGGATCATGTCAACCATGTCAATGTAACGGAAACAACAATTTGACTGACTCGCGAGCCTGCCATCCAGTCAGTGGAGATTGTTATTTGTGTGATCAGAATACAGACGGAAGACACTGTGAGTGGTGTGCACAATGGTACTACGGAGATGCTGTCACTGCCAAAAACTGTTCGACTTGTGCCTGTGATCAATGCGGATCATCATTCTGTGACAACAAGAGTGGAGGATGTGAATGCAAAACAAATGTGGAAGGAGACTCTTGTGACAGATGCAAACCAGATCATTGGGGATTCTCGAAGTGTCGCGGATGTGATGCTTGTCATTGTGGAACTGCTGCATTCAATACACAATGTAATGTTGAGAATGGACAATGTACCTGTCGACCAGGAGCAAGTGGAATGAGATGCGAACAATGTGAACATGGATATTGGAACTACGGAGAGCATGGATGTGACAAGTGTGATTGCGAATCAGATCTATCGATGGGTACTGTATGTGATGTAAGAACTGGACAATGTCATTGTCAAGAAGGAGCAACTGGATCTAGATGTGACCAATGTTTACCATCATATTTGAGAATTCCAACAATGGGATGTAGAAGGTGTGACGAATGTGTACATCATTTGATCGGAGATGTTGACAATTTGGATGTTGAGATCGATGTACTCGGAACAGCAATCGCAAATATCTCATCGGCGACAATCGTCGGAGCACGACTTGCAAGAAATAAGAAGGAATTGGCTGATGTCGGAGAGATTGAGAAGTTGTTGAATGAAGAAGAGAACATGTTCGGAAATGTATTCGGAGATGCCAAGGAAATTGTCAGTAATGCAACACAGATCCTTCAAAAAACAAGTAGATCAAGGATCCAATCGAAGAACTTGGCTGGTCGTACAAAGATGTTATCAACAAATGGAACACAGTTCTACGACCAAGTGATGGAGAAAGTGAAGAGAGCAAGAAACAGTGTAAGGGCTCTGGCTGAATTAGCGGAGGCAATCGGAAGTGAATCGAAGGCAGTCAATGTTGATCCGAGAATGTTACAAGAAGCAGAAGAAACACTGAGAAATCTCGAGGCAGCATCAGCTGATCCATATCCAGAGATTGCTACAAGCACACCTGCCAAATTGGAAGAAATTCAACAGAAGATCAAACAGGAGACGGATCAATTGGTTCTTCAAAAAGAAAAATTGGCTGGTGAAAAGAAGAAGGCAGAGAACTTGTCGGATTATTTGAATAGCGCACAACAGTATTTGAAGGAGGCAAAGGCCAAATCAGATAAGGCAAACAATCTATCGAAGAGCATCCATTTGACAAAGGTCAACAATCTGATAGCAGCAATCAATGATGACATGGAAAAAGTAGAGAATATGAAGACAGAATATCACAAGTTACATTCAGCAATTGGAAATGTATCAGAATCATTGAAAGATGAAAAAGAAATGATCGGACAACAATTGACAACATTGAATGAAACAAGAAATGATATAATGGAAGCAATGGAAGCAGCAAAAAGACGAGTGAGAAGAGATGAATCAGAACCAATCAGTATCGAGATAATCAATGCAAAGGCAAATGAATTGGAATTACAATCAAAGGCAATTGAGAAGAGCTATATTGATGGAAAAGGAAATACTGATAAGGCATTAGAGGCGGCTAACTCATATACTTATCTGATTGATGCATTGAAAAATGCAACTGAAAAAGCAACTCAAGCACTCGAAATATTCAAATCTGAAGAAAAATCAGTTGAAAATGTGAAGGATGATGTTGAAAAAGCATTGGAGAAATCAAAGGAAGTATTCGAAAAAGTTGAGAAAATGAAGAATGAAGGATTTGAAGATTTGAAGAATGAATCAGAAAAAGTAAAAAGACAAATGAATCAATTGATGGATGTATTGGATGGATTGAAGAAGAGAAAGGATAGTATCAAGAATAGTATGCCAACATATAAGAATGAAGTACTCGAAGGATTAGAAGACAAAATACAAAATGTACACAAAATGAAGACTGATATTGATTCGAATATTGATGAAACAAGAGAGAAGATTGCACAAGTGGCAGGAACTGTGAATGAAGTATCAGAGAGAGCGAGTAGTGCAGCCGAAGGATTGAAGATGGCAAAGATCAATGCGAAGGAATTGACACAATTGGCACCGATTGTGGCAGCAAGATTCGAAGAATTGAAGAAGATTACAAGTGAAAGAACTGGAAAGGTAGAGGCAATGAGTGAGAAAGTGGCACAGATCAAGGAAATGATTGCTGTTGCTCGAGATGCTGCTAATCGAATCAAATTGGGAGCACACTTCGAAAGAGGATCATCATTGAACTTGAATATTCCACAAAGAGTATCTCGATCTGCTGCACATACTGATGTATCATTCTATTTCCGAACTGAACAAGAACATGGCATCCCATTGTTCTTCGGAAACGAAGAGAATGTCGTTGGAAGTCGTGCTGTTCCAACTGCCGATTATGTGGCTGCTGAAATTGAATACGGTAGACCAAAGGTTACTGTAGATTTGGGAGATGGACCAGTTATTGTCAAATTGGAAACACCGGTGGCAGATGGACAATGGAGGAAGTTGAGTATTGAAAGAATTGGAAAGACTGTTACGGTATCACTATCCAAGCCAACAAGCGAGGAATCAGCTGAGACAAAGAGTTCGGAAGCATCTGGAAACAAGAGTGTTATGAACTTGAACCAAAAGATTTCGAAGTTGTTTGTTGGAGGAATACCACAACAATCACAGGTATATCAACAATTATCAATTATCCATAACCATTTGTGCTTTCAGATCTCAAGAAACCTTCACAACCGTGAGTTCATCGGAGATATTGAGATGTTGAAATTACACGGAGAACAAATCGGATTGTGGAATACTAAGCAAGGAGGAGCAATCAATGTTGTCGGAGCACCAAAGAGACCAAAGTTCGCTGATAATGCTGATGAAAACTGTAGGCTTATAAGACTATAACTGTATATAGTATCAAATATTACAGCTGTATCACTCGATGGAGATGGATACACAACATACAAACCAAATCATTGGAATCCAAGAAAGGTCACCAAAATATCTCTCTCATTCTTGACTTTCTCACCACATGGATTGTTGTTCTTTGTTGGAAAAGACGTAAGTTGCCAATAACTAGTGTTCACAAAACATGTATTCTGTTTCAGCGTGACTTTATGTCCCTTGAATTGTCCGATGGAGCTATCAAATTATCAGTTGATCTTGGAAGTGGAGTTGGTCAATTCACAACTGATCAAACAAGTTTCAGTGATGGTAGCTGGCATACTGTATCTATTGTCCGCGAGGAGAAACACGTCAAGATGACAATCGACGGGGAATTCGCAATCCTTGAGGGAGATATCAACGGAAAGGACACAGAGATGTCAGTGACCGAGTACCTGTACATCGGAGGTGTTCCATCTGGATTAAGTGTTCGTACCACAGTTGTACCACTCCGAGGATGTATCAAACAAGTCCGTCTTGGATCAGATGAAGTCGATTTGGAATCAAGCCATGCATCGAAGGGTGTCCGCAGTGGATGTCCTATCAGAACAGTCCGTACTGTTTCCTTCTTGTCTGATCGCACATCTGCCTTCTTCAACAATGTCACAACATCTGGAGATGATGTGTCGGTTACATTCAAGTTCAAAACAAAACAAGTCAAGGATACAACTACATTGTTCACAATCAATGATGATGAAGATGCAGTACTTGGATTGACAATCGATAGTAAGGGAGAATTGAAGGCTACTGCTGGAGAAGACTCGGTTAGTTTGTTTATATTGGCTCTATTTGTATCTAAGTTGTATTCAGGCAACTCTTGAATTGGCAGCGTCACCAGATGGAAAATGGCATTATGTATCAATCAGAAAGACAAAAACACACATTCGAATGGATGCGGATGATGCATTCTCAAATGAAATCGAACGATCACATGCTGATGAGTCGAATCACAATGCTCATTTGTCAGCTCACTTCGGTCGTGTTGGTGATAAGAATGCATTTATTGGATGTGTTGGTGATGTTACTTTGAATGGAAAACTACTTGACTTCGCACAAGCAAGTATCAAGGAGATCGCATTGAATGGATGTTCATTGAAAGAAAATGAACAAGATATTGGAACGACAAGTGCCCCAACTACACCAGCAGCAATCACAATTGATGAGAAGTATTCAGTATTAGGAACTGATTCGGATGATGTGATTGAAGAACAAACGACAACAACAATGAAACCAGAAGAGAAAGAAGAAACAACTGTGAAACCAGCTGAGGTAAATACAATAATGATATCAATTTAGGAAAATAATTGAAAACGGGTAATCAAATATGAGTTGAAGATAAAAGATGAATCGATTGTACCACATAATTCGGCATTCATAGTTCAACAGCCGATTGATAATTCGGCAAGGAAAAGAGACTCAACAGATCAATTTAATGTGCCTGATATCATTGAATCTGTTACATTAAAGAGTGTAAGATATCCACATGGATGAATGATATATTATGTTCTCCCTCATTTTAAGTTATCTCACTTCCCCCATTTCAACTTTCTAATTATCCCTAAACGCTATCACCCCCAGCCTGCTCACATTCTTTTTCAGTTCTTTAATATACTCTTACTAAACTAACAAATACATTAATTATATTATAGGTAAGACCCGATGGATCATGTGGATTGTCTGATTCACCAGCCGACAAGTTCGAGGAATCAGAAGGATTCAATTTCGGAACACAATCATACAGTCGAATTGAATATGATAGTCTGCCAGAAGCAATTGATAAGAGGTATTCGAATGATTTGAATAACTTCAACTATAACATAATCTATCTATTTCAGTGGTGAATTCACATTCAAAATCCGTCCAACAGCCCTTTCTGGAGTCGTTTTCATTGCTACCAACAAGAAAACTGATCACATCGCAGTTATGCTTGATAACGGAAGAGTTGTATTCACATATGACTCTGGATCTGGACCGGTTTAGATCCTTATCAATTACATTATCACTCATCAATTTGATTTTAGGTATTCATTCGTTCGGAGGAATCAATTATCGATGGAAGATGGCACAGTATCAAGGCATCTCGTCGTGGAAACTCTGCCCATCTCATTGTCGATGATTCATCATTCGAGTCACCAGATACAGCAAGTGTCCACGAAGATCTTATCGAGACTCGTCCACCATTCTACGTTGGCGGTGTTCCATCTGATCTCGCAAGCTTCGTTAAGAACCTTGTAGCAGGTGTTCGACCAACATTCAGTGGATGTATCAAGGACTTCCGATTGAATGGAAAATCATTGGAAAATGGAAAGGATCATGGAGTGGAACAATGTTCAAACTTCAAGGAAGAAGGAATGTATTTCGGAAATAATGGAGGATACGCAATTGTGAAGAAGGATTATGAAGTTGGAGCAACATTCGCAGTTGAATTGGAAGTACGACCAAGATCAAAGGATGGCATTCTATTCTCAGTTGGAGTACTGGAATATCTTACTGTACAATTCTTGAATGGAACAATCAAGGCAACAGTTGACAGTGGATCAGGAGCAGAAGAAGTTATTCACAAACCAACGGAATCAAATGAATTGTGTGATGGACACTGGCAACATCTTAAGATTATCAAGAAGAAGAATCTATTCACATTGACAGTCAACGGTAGAGCAAATCTGAAGATAATGAAGAAGATCGGAACTGGTGATGCTGTTCTCACAAAGGATCCATTGTATCTTGGAGGTGTACCAGATGGTGTTACCAATAAGGGATTAGAGACAAGGAAGTCATTCGTCGGATGTGTTCGATTCTTGAGTTTCGGATTGAAGAAGGACACGAAGAAATTGAGAAGAAAGAAGGATGTCGACGTGGCAACATTCGATATATTCGGAGATGTCAAACGAGATGGATGTCCGGCTATTTAATCATATTTTAACAACTATTTTGTATTACTTTCTTGCCTTTTCACATTAAATAAATTGTTTACAAGTTGTCGCCCACATTGAAATATCATTCGTTTATCTATCAAACTATACGATCATTGAACAAATTGAGAAGACACATGGGTTTACGTTGTATATGTTGATCACAGGGTAGATGCAGATAAGTGACATCCATATAGTAATAGTAGAAGGAATTAACATAGGTAAACTTTGCAAAAAGATACTTGGTGATATCAATAATTTTAACCGGTATGGTCAGTATCGGAAGATCAAACTATACAACATAAATAATTGTACTCAAAAGAAACATTGATCATAAAATAAAACGAATTGAAAGTGTTCAATGGTCAGGGTATCAAAATGTACGGAAGTGATCAAGTTGACTACACGTGTACCAGTTGATAATCAAATGGGTGTTGATCAACCATTGAACGACTATGAGCATTGAACACTTTACAATTACTACAAAAGGAAACGATCGAAAAGGGATGAAAGGAATCTAACAATGGGCAACAAACGAGTTGCAGTCATTGGATCTGGTGCATCTGGTCTACCGTCTATTCGACACGGATTACTGTATGGAGCCGATGTGACTTGTTTCGAAGCATCTGATGATATTGGAGGACTATGGAGATACAAATCAAATGAGACAAACGGTACGATAACAACAAAATGTGATATCAACTGTGATATATTCAGAATCATCAGTGATGAAAACAACAGTGATCAACACATCGAAAGAGATGACTGCGTATTCTGATTTCCCACCTAAACCTCAATTGGCCAATTTCATGCATAACGGGGAAATGTTGAAGTATTTGAAGGAATATGCAAAGGAATATGGATTGATGAAACACATCAAATTACGACATAAAGTATTGAATATTGAAAGATCGAACAGTTACGAGACGGATGGAACATGGAAGATTACTTATAATACACCGTATCGAGAGATACTCACATACATTTGTTGATCAAATATATTACAGAGATGGGAAAACAATGGAAGATATATTTGATGGAGTGTTAGTTTGTTCAGGACATCATGCAATTCCACATTGGCCACAACCATTCAAAGGGCAAAGTGAATTCAAAGGAAGAATTGTACACTCACATAGTTATAAAGATCACAAAGGATATGAAAATAAAGTAATCATTAACAATATTATCGATAACATATTTATCACTTCATCAGATTGTCGTTGTAGTTGGAATAGGAAACAGTGGAATTGATGTGGCAGTTGAATTATCAAGGATTGCAAAACAAGTATATCTTGTAACTCGCCGTGGTACATGGCTTATACCTAAATTAGAAACCCGCGGACTACCATTTGATATAATCATGAATACGTGAGAAACCATATATAGTAATCAAAATATTCTATTTAATTTCAGACGTTTCTTCTCATTATACAAATTGTTTCCTCAATTCCTTCTCAATTCCCTTGTGGAATATCGTATAAATCAACGAATTGATCATGATTTATATGGATTGAAGCCAGCTCATCGAGTGTTTAGTGCACATCCATCATTAAATGATGAATTACCGAATAGAATTGCAAATGGAACAGTTAGAATCAAACCAAATATCAAACAGTTCAATGGTAATTCAATTCATTTTGAAGATGGAACATCGATTGATAATGTGGATGAAGTTGTTATGTCAACTGGATTCTCATTCGAATTCAATTTGATCGAGAATGGTCAACTAGTTCCCGTAACTGAAAATGAAGTTGACTTGTATAAATACATGTATCCAGTATCAACATCAGATCATAACACACTTTGTATCATCGGTCTTATCCAAGTATTCCCCCTTTTCCTCATCTAATATCATCCATATCTTTCAGCCTTTCGGTTCAATCATGCCAGTTTCCGAACAACAGGCGCGTCTGTTTTTTGCAAATCTTTACTCTTCAAACGACATTATACCAAGAAAAACTGACATGAGAGCAGATGTTTTGGAGAAAAAAGATGCAATGGCTGCACAATTTGTTCGGTCGAGAAGACACACAATTCAGGTGAATAATCGAGTTGCAAAGTGACATACGAACAAAGGAATTGATGGTTTAGGTAGATTACATTCCATATATGGATGAACTTGCTGATTTGATTGGATGTAAAGTGCCGATTATCAAAACATTCCTCACTGATCCATTCCTCGGTTTTCGATTGTTTTTCGGTCCGAATGCTGGATATTGTTATCGATTGAATGGTCCATTTCCATGGAATGGAGCAAGAAATGCAATAATGACAATCAACGACCGTGTTAGACAGGCAACTACAACAAAACCCGAGTCGGTTAACTATATGATACCAGTTGTGATATCAACTATTATTCTTGTCTTGATCATGTTTCTTACTTTGTAAATATAATGAATATATATAAAACTTCATTCCAAATTTGATTAATTTGTATTCATTATCAATTTTTCCTTTGTCAATTCGATATTCAATGATTGTCCTCCTGATCGACGGAATAACATTTTAGTATCATCCAAGTATAATTCATCTGATAAATGTAACTCCCATTTATTGATATTTCTTTGATTGTTTTCCCATTCCTTCAATATATATATATATCAGTTATCATATCACCTTATCACTTACTTTTCCAAGTTGTTTGATTGTCTCAATATCAATCACATTTGGTCCTTCAATATACAATTCCTCTGCTTTCAACTTCAATATTTGTTCATTTGACAATCCATTTTTGTATTCTTTTCCTTGTTTTACAATCAATTTCCTTGTATTTCTCGGTCCATCAAATTCCAAATTCAGTGGGCTGAGAAGTGCTCTTCCCCCAATAATCAATTGATATTCATCTAATCCCATTCGTCTAAATCCGTCTGGAATTGCGAATGATGCACTTGGATGCTCGACAATGAACTTGACTTTCGATGGTTTTTGATTGGTACTCATGAATATCAATGAGAACTTTGGCTTCATTTGTGTACATAGATTCTCCTGTAATTCATCACCCAATATCATCTACGTATATCTATAATTCACTTACAAATACAACTTCATCAATCAAAAACTTATCTAATACAATTTGTAGTTGTTTACCCAAGTGTCTCGTAATTGATGCCGATTGATATGTCGCCGTATTTGGTTGCCCATCATAAAATGGTTTCACAATCTTCTCGATCTGTTCTTCTCTTAAATTGACTGTTTTATTCATATAAACATATGTTTCCCATGTATTTCCATCTCCATCTTCAATTCGAAAGTGACCGTATTCCTCTGGTTTCTGAATATTTTTCTGAAATAACAATAAAGAGATATTCATTGATATAACTGACCCTATAATATTGTATTTGCAGTTTACTTGATAATACTGATAATGATAACGATGTTAACACAATTAGAAAGATGAATAAAGTGGAAGAATAAGGAGACGAAATCATTGAATGATCCACAAACATTGATATAGTGAGAAAGAAGAAGAGCAAGAAATAATGATGAAACGAACAAATCTATCTATCTTTCATGTCTTCCTATCCATCCTCTTTTTCTTGTTTCTTTTATCTTTTATCTTTTTCTCATCTTTTTTCTATTCCACTTGCTCAGTTCATTTTGTTTTGAGTGAGCAATTGTCATTGATATGTATCAAGCGGAAGTGATCTTATCAATCATTCGATCGTATATTTTCATATGATAATTGATATTATTCCCATTATTTTTTCTCATATTATAGTTTCCTCATTCTATTTTGCTCCAGTTAACAAGATCATTCTCATGATCATGAGTATATTATTTGACAAAATGTATGATTCAGTTTCGTGTCCAATTTTGAGAAACATAAAGTTGATCTCGTGGTTTCTTCACATGAATTCGTATAGTCACAAAGTGCATAGCAACCAAAAGTGATCTGAAGCAAAACGGGAAAAAGGAGGGAGAGAGGGAGATGGAGATGGAGATGGAGATGGAGATGGAGATGGAAGAGGGATGGAGGGAGATGGAGGTTGTAGCAAAGTGTGATTTATGCTAGATTTGCAGAATATGTGTACTACAAGGATAATAGTGCAAATGCTGGATTGAGCGGGTAACGGACAACTGTTATAAAAAATGGAAGACATAATGGAAGAGAAATGATCTAATTACAACTTTTTGAGTTGATCGACGAAATTGGAGGCCTAAAAATGACACGACGAACGATACTATCATAAAAGCCGAAATTGAATCCTTGTAATGTGCCTGTAGATTATTTATATTCCTATAAAATTTAATATCAGATAGATTGTGTCAATCTATTCTTTTTTGGGCCGTTTCCTTGTTAGTTCAACTGTGATTTGTGAAGGCACATTTACACTGCACAAAGTATGATTGAAAGGATTCGATTAATGGCAGACCGTGAGAGAGGATTTTGTGTCTTCGATTATCATAGTCTATTGCAAAGTGTGGTTTGTGTGTGAGCTACATGATGTATATGCCACTTCTCCTAGCAACCGAAATGTATATAAAGGCTCAAATGAAACATATAATTCACAACCTTCTTCTCCTTTTTCAACTACTCATTCTCTTCATCAACTAACTTCAATCATGTGTAAGTTTTCTAGATAATAATCTGAATACTATCAATTACATTCCCCTTTTCAGCCAAGGCCGAGTTCCAAAAACTTCACGATGAGATGAAAGCACTCAAGACTGCTGGAAAGCACGAGGAGTTCGGCAAGAAGTTCACAACCAAGGATGCCATCTTCATGGGTCCACTCCACGAGCCATGTGGAGCGGCTGGAGCTGCCAAAATGATGGCTGATCCGAAGATGGCTGCAATCATGAAGGCTGACTTCAAAGTCACTCTCGATGAGATCACTCAAATCGGGGAAATTGTCATCGATCGATCGACAATTGTTGTCCAAGGACCAACTGGCGAAAAGACAGGATGGAATTTGACTGTTTGGGTTAAGGAGGATGGACAATGGAAGATTCGCAGCTCATGCACCACATTCAAGGCACCAATCCCACCACAATAAATGATAATCATTCGAGGATATTGTCCTTTTCCTTTTTCAAATATGAATATCGGAATAAAGTGTTAATTGAATAAATAAATTCATTATTTCAAAATGGAATATGTGATAAAAGATAAGAAAAAGAGAATATATTCAAATTTGAATTGGTGAACAATTACAATTGGTTGACAAATTGCTTATAGACTTCAGTGATTTGATTCAAATTATCATCGGATACATTCCAGTTCAATACCATTCGAATTCTATAGGCATCAAATGTCATGGCAAGAATATCATGTTTTTGGAAGAAATCGTTGAGCTGCAAATGGAATATTCAATTGAAATGGCAACTGATATAATATGATACCTGTTGTACTTTGACACCATTCTGACAATGAATCAATACCATGTTGGTTATATCAGTCTCACTCGCAAATACCCGATCTTTTACATTATCCGGTGTTGCATTATTCAACATGTTTGCCAGTTTCTTTGCTCTTTCATGATCCTTTCTGATTGTTTCCTCTGCTCTATCCAATGCAATATGTGCAGCTGATGCAATTACTCCAGCCTGTCTCCATCCGCCTCCTAATGCCTTTCTACTGTGTCTTGCCTTTGCAATAAAGTCTTTTGGTCCAACAATAATCGATCCGATCGGTGCTCCTAATCCCTTCGAAAAACACATTTGAACAGTATCAGCGTAGGATGCAATCTCCTCTACAGTCGTATTCTTCGCAATTGCTGCATTATAGATCCTTGCTCCATCCATGTGTACCTTCAGATTATGTTGTTGTGCCAATTGTTTGACACTCTTCATCCATTCAATTGGAAGTGCCTTCCCTCCTGTATAGTTGTGTGTATTCTCAATACAAATCAACTTCGATGCAGGCATATGACAATCCTAAAAACACTATATTATCAATGAAAATGGAATATCAAAAATGAAACTCGATCTTACTGTATCACCATAATCTTAAACTATTGTTGTATTAATATAATATATAATCTGAACTACAACTGAAATCTTACTGGAATATAATTAACTTCATTATCACTATCATCCATCTTATCACTAATAACACTATAACCTCCCTTGACACGAATCGCTTGTTCAATATCAGCCAAATCCATTGTTCCATCTGATTTCACTTCTAATGTTGTTGCAGATATACCTAAATCATTCAAATATCAACTGATACTCTTTAATATAGTCTATTTACCGGCAAGTTGTGCATAATTGCCTTGTTCCCATCTGTGAATATGGTTATATCTTCCCACAATTATCTCATCACCCCGTTGACAGTGTGCCATTATTGCCAATAGATTTCCCATTGTTCCACTAGTCACAAACAATGCGGCTTCTTTTCCGAACAACTTGGCACATCTTCAATATTCAATCGTAATACCTCGATTCCTATCTCATTTGTCTACCTTTCCTCCAATTTGTTAGTTGTTGTATCTTCTCCATAAACATCATCTCCAACAATTGCATTTGCCATTGCTTGTCTCATTTCAGCAGATGGTACTGTTACCTGCAACTCCCATATATTATCCATTCAATTGTTTTTCACTTACAGTATCCGATCTCAAATCAATACTTTTAGTATGTTTGTTTGATTTCTGAGTATACGCCGATGGCTGTAATTGATTCATTGATCAAGTGATAAGTGATAAGATATACCGTGTCGAGTAGATCAGTTGATTTAGCCATAGTTGTTGAGATTCTACGGAAATTCACTGAAAATATTATTAAATTGTATACTGAATGGCAATTGATGGGGAAACAAGACACGCACTGAGTACATTTGTAACGCATTTAGACACCATTTTATATTAAATTTAGTGATGAAAATCAAATAATACTG
This sequence comes from Caenorhabditis uteleia, assembly GCA_963573275.1. Lineage (NCBI taxonomy): Eukaryota > Metazoa > Nematoda > Chromadorea > Rhabditida > Rhabditidae > Caenorhabditis > Caenorhabditis uteleia. The sequence goes on from OY752136.1 coordinate 9,860,354, forward strand.
ATAAGATATGAACTGATATGATTGTATGAATGACATCGAAAGACTTTGCAGGTTAAAGATTCACACAGGTTTTGATTACAATTCGGCAACCAACAAATATTGCAATTGCGAAACCATATCAGTACTTGGGACAAAAGATAAAAAGTTCAAATATTCACCATTTCTCCTAATACTTCCAGCTAATACCCGATTGATAAGTGAGATCTGCATCTGAAATATCATTTATTTCATTCAACTTCAATTGAATTTTCAATTCACATAACCTTGACAGACGTTTAATCTATTGAAACAATGATAACCGAAATGATAACTCTGTTTGATTTCACGTTTATTATTCACAAGTGTAACAGATAATGTACATTTTAGACAGGGTTTCTAAATTTTCAAAATACAAATTTCACAGTGAGAATGTAGTAAATGGGACGGATTGGATACAATTTGAATGAGTATGATGTGTTTCATGGGACTTATGTAGCAAAGTCATCGAGTGAAACTCCAAGCTTCTTGACAATTTTCTCCAATTCTTGGATTTTGTGATCACGGGCGGCGAGTTCGCGAGTACTCTCCAATTGATCCTGAAATATTTGTCATCATTATATTGTAGTTTATTTATCACGATGCAAAAGTCAAACTAGAAAAACGGGGTTGGAATAACAGACGTACTTCACGAAGAATGTTGACGATTTCATTTTTGTCGCCTGTATCAATTGTCATCTTTTTTACTGCCTCTTGTGCAACGTTGAGCTCTTTGCGAACTTTGATAAGCTATAATCATTTTCATTCATTCTAATTACTTATAACATTTTTGGTTTACCTCTTCCTCCAAATGAATAGAATATTCCGTTTTGTTTTTAAGCTCTTTAGCAATGAATGAAGCTGGCAAATCATAATTTGCTGTTGGGTTAGTTGTGAATTCCTTGACTTGACTCTCGAAAATCTTGCTTAATTCTTTGGCTTCCAAGTATCTTGCGGTTTTTTCATCGACAAGCTCACTGGAAAACAATTGTAAGAAATTGGAAGACGAAACGAAGTATGCTACCGTAATTGCTTGTTTTCCTCGATGAGTCTATCAATAACTGTTTTCTGATCCGAATATTGAACACCTGTATTTCTCTCGGCATTTTGTTTCCAAAGTTCAGCTGCTTGATTAGCAGATGCCAATGAATCTTTCAATGAATTTACTGCACTCTTATGTGCCGTCACATGAGCCTCCAGAATCAAGTCTTTCTCCTTTATCTTTTGGTTATGTTCGCGAGTCATTTTCTCCATTTCGGCATCATAATACGCTTTTTGTGCTTCCAATTGTTTCTTAGTAATAGCAGAGTTATTCAATTCTTGAACCTCCTTATTGATCGATTTGGTTTGTTCAAGTTCAGCAATCTTCTCGTTTTGTGACTGGAGCTGCAACTCATGACTTTGTTAGACATTTTTTCATCGATTCTCAAACCTGTTTTTTGAGAGCAGAGACGTATCCCAAAGATGCGCGTAGCGCACGTTCGGTAGTTTCCATTTCGGACAGATTAACAAGCGAAGTTGAGGCTAAATGTATTTCGTAATAATTTTATCATTTTTTTCAACTTACTGGAACACATTTTCTCTTCGATAATCGAAGCATCAACAAGAGTTGATTGAGCCGATGGCACAACTGAGGCAACCGGGGTTTTTTGCATCTCGACTTCTTTTTCTGAAACCAAAGAGTCTGCCAGAATTGGTGACTCTACCAATGTTGAGTTGTTGTCGTTTCTAAATCAATATAAAAAAATGTGTTTGTTACCGAAACTGATAAGATTCGATAGTCAGCAATCAGAAATAGCATGAGAAATTGAAAAAATCGATGAAACGTACAATGTTTTCAAAGTATTCATTTGAGAATCTTGTCCTGGATTGGAAACCAATGTCTGATGTGAAAGTGGGACTTCTCCTGGTAATTGAATTGAAACTGGCTCAATTCTGATACTTTGTTGAATCGACCAAGGTTGATCAGTTTCTGTAAAAAAACGCTTTTGAAGTACTGAAAAATAATTACAGAAATGTTGAGATTTCGAAATATTTTTGCGTCAGAATTTTATAATATCAAAATTTTGAAAATTCAGAAAAAATTATAGATTATACCTTCTCCGATGCTCTCGATGAACTCGAATTCGTCCGAAACAAGTGAATCAGCCATATTGGATCCTGGAAAAAATGATTGTGAAATATAATAAGAAAGTATTCATAGCAGAAGCGACAAATATAGTATTTCAAGAAACATGTGATATAGTTGCTCGACTCATCGAGAAATTTCTAATTATACTGATAAATATGAAAGAATAAAATAAAATGAGGAATATAAAATGTTTCGAAATCTTCTGTTTCTAATAATATTCTTGACCCAACTAGTGTAAAAATGGCAGAATGGAGAGTTAGAGAAGATAGAAAAAGAGAAGTAAACAGATGAGAGGCTGAGAGAAATGCAATTCAATCATGTGTTTTCTCCATTCCTGACTCATTTTACTATCAAAGAGACAGCGAAGAACGCGAAGGTCAATATGACTTACTTTCTTTTCAAAAAAAAAAACAGCTGATCTATTGCAGAATAGGAAACATGCCAGTTGGAGGTTTATCAATTTCGATAATAAAATTCGACCTGACTAAATGAATACTGTGTAGTTTTTCACACTTTGAAATATTAGAACAAACTCAAAGTAATCAAAAACTGAATTCCTATAACCAAAAAAAACTGAATTTCCTATACCATTACTAGCGAAAAAGTTCATAAAAAATTGTTATGTTTAAATCGATTTCCAACATTTTTCAACAAATAACAAAAAACAGTGAATCAATTTTGAACAGGCAAACAATGAATGATACGGCTTATGGACAACAAAAAACGACACTCCGGAGTACGGTGTTTGTTTTTTATTCTTGTAGGCGGCAATTTGAATTTCTACAAGTGTAGGGTAGAAAATGTTGGGAAAATGTTTATTGCATGTCAACTTGAATAATTGTTAAAATATATTAGTTAAAGTAATTGATCAAAAAACAATCGCGTGGCATTTGAATTCAGAAAATCGAACAGTACAATATCTGTGATTAACAGCATCCGGAAACATGAAATTCCTATCTGTACATATGGCTCCCATACTCCGTGCAACTGGAAACACAGTTGCCATCGTATCCATTGTGATTTTTCGAATCTGAACAGGATCCATCGTAGTCTTCGATGCCTGAACAATACACATTTCTAATGCGATACCCCATCATGAGATAGCTCTCCAGTCATGTCAACCACCATAACACCACGGGACAACGTGGCCGCGTGGCGCAATGGATAACGCGTCTGCCTACGGAGCAGAAGATTGTAGGTTCGAATCCTGCCGTGGTCGAAAAGTCTTTTTACTCACCTTATTCATAATTTCGAACAGTATCATGTCATTACACTTCTCGCTATAAACATTAGTTGTTTGGTTTTCTATGATTGATGTTTACCCTTCAACTGAATCCTCTTCTTGAGAATATACAAGTCCAATTAGTAAAAAGACAAGAATAGAGAAACGAACAGTCACTGACATTTCCAACAAAATATTATTTCCACGGTTTTTCATTGGCTTTTATTCGTTTCCAAAATTCTGGTTTCTTCTATCACTTTACAAAAATAAATTGAGGTAAATACTAGAATCGTAAAGTGAAACATGTATTTGGAGTAAAATATGAATTATTTTATTGAACTATAACCCGTATTTCTGATACTAACACATGTCAAAAAAACCAATTGGAAGAATGATAAATGAACGAGAGATACAGTTGATATGTGATAAGATAAAGAGATAAGATAAGCTGGTGATGGCTCACATGTTCAACAAGAAACATCAGTCGAACGATGGGTTGGATGGGCTTATTGAGCACATTTTCTATTCTGATATTATTTGTATCAATAGGTATTCTAATATTTTATATAATTATTTTTTAATTTGTTTCAGAATGTCACTTTCCATGTGCGGAAAAGATATATGAAGGTGCATTTAGAAGCCAAGTATGTGTATGTAACTCGACATATTGTGATGATATTGAACCAATTGGAACAATCGGAAAAGATGAAGTAATTGTATATAGATCGACATTAGATGGAAACAGAATGAAGAGATATGTACTGAAAATGAATAACAAAATGAAGATGAAAAGGAAGATGAAGACGAAGGATGGAAGGGGAGAAGGTTGGTGATAAAGAGTTAATGATAATAGTGATAAGGTGATTATAGATAATGTGATAATCAATGTTGACGCAACAAAGAAATATCAATCAATAATTGGATTTGGAGGAGCATTTACAGATTCAGCTGGAGAGAATATGGTTGCGTTGAGTGAAAAACTACAACAAATGATATTGGAGTCATATTTTGGAGAGAATGGATTGGAATATAATATTGGTAGAATACCAATGGCAAGTTGTGATTTCTCAACACATGAATATAGTTATGATGATGTAAAAGATGATTATCAATTGAATAATTTCAAATTAACAAAAGAGGATGAAGAATGGAAGGTATTAGATGGAATTGTATTGATAATAGTTATCATATCATTCAGATACCATTTGTTATCCGTGCTAATCAATTATCAAATAACAAACTTCGTCTATTTGCATCACCATGGTCATCTCCAGGATGGATGAAAAAGACAGGAAGAATGAAGGGTGGAGGATCATTGAGGGATGAACAACAAGTGTATCAATCATATGCCAATTACTTTTTGATGTTCTTTCAACATTATTATGACAAAGGTGTCACATTCTGGGGCATGACAATACAAAATGAGCCATCTACTGGTGCTGATGTATCGTGGAAATGGCAAACATTGAACTTAACGGCTGAAATGATGAGGGACTTCTTGAGAGACTATTTGGGACCAGTATTGAAGAATAATAAACTGACGAAAGGATTGAAAGTGATGATATTGGATGATGATCGACTATTCCTACCTGGCTATCCGGATATCATATTGAATGACTCGATTGCAAATAGTTATACAGATGGAATTGGAGTACATTGGTATGGTGATTTCTATACATTGCCAGTGATGCTTGATATTACCCAACAACGACATCCAGACAAGTTCCTGTTGGCAACTGAAGCATGTACTGGATACATGTCACATGGCCATCCGATAATGGGAGATTGGTTTAGAGGAGAAGCATATGCTGATAGTATAATAACTGATATGAATCATTATGTAGCCGGATGGACTGATTGGAATCTTGTATTGAACGAAGAAGGAGGACCTAATTGGGTCGGCAACTTCGTTGATGCACCGATCATCGCAAATAGAACATCACAGGAGTTTTATAAACAGCCGATGTTTTACGCACTGGGTCATTTCAGGTGTGTTTTGTGATATTATGTGTTTTTATTTGTGAAATTTTACAGCAAGTTCATTCCTCGTGGTTCAAAAAGAGTTGATGTGAAAGTGAAAGGAAGTGTGTCCGTATTGGCAACTGCAGTTGTAATTGATGGTGGTAGACGTGTAACTGTTGTTCTTAACAGAGAGGATAGAACTTTGAAAACGACGATAATTGATTATTCGACGTCCCAATCTATTAATGTTGATCTTTCCCCAAGATCTATTCATACATTTGTATGGGATAAACAACAATAAAATGGCAATTTGTTTTATCTACACGAAAAGTTATTTCACAACATTGTAAACTGTTCAATAATATTATGGGAAATTGGCACAATCATACTTTTGGACTTGAGTAAATTACACCGGTTCGATTTTCAAAAACTGATTGGAACATAGAATGGCAAAAAAGTAGACACATAAAAATATACAACTCGAGAATGAGAAGAAGCTCACATTTTTTTGGTACGGGGAGATTTGGAATGTAATTGAGCGAATGTCTTTTCGAATCTATTCTGTGGGAATACTTTAATCAGAAGACGTTCGAATAACACATATAATAGGCGACGATTGAGATGTTTGTTTTGAAACGCTTCGGATATTGTATTAATTCCCTGAAAGAATAATAGTAATAATAAAATATATCGTTATATTTGATAAACTTACTCTATAACTAATATTGGCTCCTAATATTATTCGCAATTCATCAGGTAAAGAAGAAAGCATCAATGTTTTAGCAAGAACATGACATCTATGATGGAAATCGACCGGTTTTTCTGGGTATTCACCGCCAAGTTTGCCATTTGGCCACATCGAATTCCTTAAAATTAGATGAGATGAGAAAAATTATAAAATTAAATGGTGAGAATGAAAAAAAAAAAATGTCGAAGTAACTCACTTGAAGGCATTCAAATATCCACAGACTTGTTGCTCAGAAGTCAACCAATTTACAATATCAACAATCCTTTTATTGATAGAAGTGCCGAATGGAGTAACAATATGACGGATTACTGTAACAACTTGTCTTCTGAACCAAGCACTTCCTTGAGATCCAAATACTTCATTCACAACTAATACCAATACTCGAAGTGGAATGTTCTCAGATTCCTAAATAAAGTGAATTCAATCGAATCTCAAATTTCAAAATGCATACCGTGTCTGAAAGTGATGCAGCCACTCGATCTGTCTCCATTGTTGGCGCACGTGGATTGCTTGTTTGACTGATTGGATTCTGAGATATTTTCGATATTTAATCATCTCGAATGAAATACTTACGATTAGCGTCTTGGCTGCACTATTTATTCCGGCGCCAACCTTCGATACACCTTCAAATACTTGATCGGGAACAGCCATTACAGTACTTCCAACAGCTTTCACTCCATTTTTGATAGGATCAAACATGGCAGACATCACTTTTTTAGTTAATGGATCATTGTTTGCGTACTTCTTCTGTGATAAAAAGTCGAATACAACTTTGTCCATATCGGTATAATTCCGTAACATTGATGGTTGAAGTATGCATTCCATGTACATATTCAAAGCTTTAGTTCGTTTTTCCAAAAACTGTGAGTCCAAGTTGTTGAATGTTTTCTTTCCAGGGAATGACAGTGTAACTAATTTTGGATATTTTTGTATCAAAAACGAGTGAAGAGTATGGAAGTCGGAGTATCTTCGGATCACATTCCAACCACTAACTTCTTGCCCATTCACAGATCGACTGACTCGAACATTGTATAGTGCATATGTTTGTTTCCCTTGGTGTCCGATTCCTAATGTTTCAACAACTGCTGTCATTACTGATTCTCCTTCGATGTTTACTGGAGTTGATTCATCAATCGAAGGCTGAAATTTTACACATACATACATGTGAATTTGATGTTAACAAACTTTTCTGAAACTACTGTCATCACTTCGATCGAAAGATGATAACGACGTCATTGATTCAGATGCTGACAATGTTGATTCATTTCTATCTTCATCGATAATCTCTAATTCGAGCAGCATTTTTACATAACCAGGTGATTTTTTGAATGCGGGATAAAACAAATCATCATTCTTCAAAACATCGACAACTTTTTCCTGTATTTGTTCGAACCATGTTTCGTGTGGTTCATCATTCTTTAATCTCATTAGGAATCGCGATACGAGTGAATCTTCTAATGGAACTCGTGTTATCGCCTTTAAGTTCAATTTTTTCAATTATTAAAAAAAACCATTGATATACCTCTTGTGATAAGTATTGGTCATACATGAATTTAGCAGCTTCCTTAACTGTTTCATATGCCTCTTTGCCACTCAATTCGCCTTTTGTGATAGACCGCATTTGATGTTCTACTGAACTTTTGAATCCTTCAATTGCCAAGTACAAATCAATGTAATTTTGTCCGCCAGCTGATTTTAAAAATTCGCAAAATTGTGAAAGAGCAGTGGAATTAGTGAGAATGACATGAATCGGAAGTTGGACAAGTTGTTCATGATCTTCACCAAACTTCTGCAAAACACTAAACTTTGTAGGCAGAAAAAAAGGAAATACCATTGCAAAAGAAGATGATTTGCTCGCCAAGTAGTCGATACGTTGTTTGATTAGATCTTCGACGTATTTGAGACTAGCCAACTGTTGCTTCACAAAAGTATCTGAATATTAAGATAAGAAACTGTAAAAGAGCGATAATTTACCTTGTTCTCCTCCTGAATCTTTTCCTCTCATAACCACTTTCTCATCCATTATATTTTTATATATTGCTTCGAGTTCTTCAATTGATGTACTGTTTGCTATACATGCTGTGAAATCATCTGGTTTTGGTTCAACTTCACTAAGCTAAAATACAAAAATAAATTATTAAAAGTAATTAAAATCACTTACCAGCCAAACGATCAGTTGAAATATTTCATTTGGATCGGAGAGGTAATCTAATGTGGGAAGAATTACTTTACGAACTGGAAAACAATAAAATATTGAAGTGAACTGGATAATTATAGTACCTAAAACTTCACGAAGAAGAAAGCGAAGTGGTCGACAACGGAAGTCTTCTGGTGGCATTATCAGATACAGTATTATGTCTACTAAATCATGAAGATATGCATTCTCATAATGTGGTGTCGTTGAAAGAAGATCTCTACACAATGACTTTTCCATTTCAAGTTCAAAATCGAAAAAGTTGCTGAGCAATTCATCATTCTCGCTTTCTTTTTTTCTTGCAGATTTATCATCTTTCTTCTGTTCAGCTAAAATTATCGTTCACATTTTGGAAAGTCATAAACATCCACTCACCCATTTGAAACAAAGTCCGTTCTTTCGCTTTTCTAAATAATCGTAAATGTGAAGCGAAGTCATCGACGACGTCTCTTGTTATCAGAGGAACCCACTCAACTTGTCGTAAACTGTAATTATACGAATAGTTAGTTTGAGCACCAAACTTTTAAAGCTGACCATTGAACTAGAGATGCAATCGATCTTCGTGAAGTTCGTTTCAACGTTTGTTCGAATGTTACATCGTTTGTTATGTTCTTGTACCAAGATCCTATATAATCTCTCGTAATGAAGCTTAAAATTTGTTCGAGCACAGGATCAAGAGTTGGAGAGTTTGACATCGAATGCACTTCCGTATATTGATTTTGTTCATCGTATCTGTCCTTGTTTTTCAAAAGTTGCTCGATTCCAGATTGAAACTTGTAAGATTTGAGAAATGTGTCAAAATCTCTGTCTAAGTTCTCGCATTTCTCGATTCCTTTTTGATAACTTATGTATACAAAACTGGAAGCTACTTTGAAATTTAGTTACATTTGAGAGGACTTACCCAGCTAAGAAACAGAGAATGCTAGCAGGGACCACGAATAGACCAGTAAGTCCAAAAGTTGCAATAAATAACAGAACACCTAATAAAATGTAAAGCCGAGCAGACATCGCGGATACAGTTACTTTCTGATTTGAGGACATTTTGGTCTGTTTATCGACATTATATCTGCAAAAACTGAGAGAATTTCACTGAATTCCATCCGAAAACGATATAAAAAAGATTACATGTGTTAATCGTTATTATTTCAAATCAAGTGTTATAATTCGAAAAATAAATAAAATTGAATGTGTGAAAATTGTAAATCTCGTGAGAAAGAAAATGAGGGCCGAGAACCACAAATATGCATACGCGCTCTATCTGCATGTGTTGCGGCTAACGCAACGCGGCAAAGAAATACAAATTTTCGAAAATTTGAACGCAGATCAGCATTCCATTTCAGCGTTTTGATTTTATTAAGTTTTGTGTTTGCTATTGAAATTCTCTACAACGAAAGTGAGATTATACGAATTAATTAATGCTTTTCTATTGTTCGTTTATACTTCGAAGATTTTTTTTTCGTTTTCATTCTTTCTTTCTTTTCAGAATGACATCAGTCGGAGTCCCAATCAAAATTCTTCATGAGGCTGAGGGTCATGTCGTAACACTTGAAACAGTAACAGGTAGATATCCTATATTTAATATCAAAGTATATAAGTATGTATTTTAGGTGAAGTCTACAGAGGAAAATTGATTGAGGCTGAGGATAACATGAACTGCCAAATCTCTGAAGCTATTGTAACTTTCCGCGACGGAAGAACTCATCAATTGGATAACGTTTTTGTTCGTGGAAACAAGGTATTGTTCTTTGTGTAAAATCCAGTCTACCTTCGTTTGTTCGAAATTCAGTTAGTCTCGAAATTATGACAACAACCGCCTAGGCATTTTTGGCGCTGTTTTACTATCCAGTTTTGTTTATTAGTTATTGAATTAAATCTTTTTCAAAGTCAATGCACTCTTCAACATTCAAAATTTTATAGATCCGTTTCATGATCCTTCCTGATATGTTGAAGAATGCGCCGATGTTCAAGAACATTGGACGTGCCCAAAAAGGTGCTATTGGAATGGGACTCGGTGGAATGGATCAAAGAGGAAGAGGACGTGGTACCGCTTTCAGAAGGTTGTTTTTTACAATCTGACTGATTATTTTTACGTTTTATTTTCAGGCCGACTGGACGTATGACACGCGGAGTTTCTCGTCCAAGTGGACCACCTCCAGCATTCCGCGGTTAGGAAGTAATACATAATTTTCTACCTATTTATTGCCTCTTTTCAATTTCTATCTGTAACGCACCACTCTTTTGTAAGTTATTTTTCACGTGTTAAGACCGTTGGATATTCAAAGCGATCTCGGCTGTGAGTTACTGTTCCTCTTTTCTTTTGTCTCAAGTTGGTTATTGTTGTGACTGTTATACATAAATCCTTAAATAAGTACCATGAAAGCATTTGCAATACATCAATTCAACAAATAAGTATTCCGAAACGATAAAATCAAACATCCTCTCATACACAAATCGTTGAACTATATTCCTGCAATCTACAAGCGCTATCTTGATCCCATTCGTCACTCTGAATTTTAAAGGATGAAACCCGAGGCTGTTAGTAATTTTGTATTCTTATTCATATATTTTATTGTTTTCTGCTATTCCGTATTTCTTCTTCAATCCCAGTTTTGGATCAAAAATGAGCAGTTGTTGGTGGAGAAGACGGTGAGCAGGATTCTGACTCTGAAGATTATTCATCATGAATATTACTACTTTTCGATCAACTTAATTCTTGTTTTGTGTAAACAAATGACTCTTTGATTACACAATTGTCTTTCCAGTATAGTGACTTTCTACCATATTCACAATTCTGAAATGATAGTCTCGGTAATACTGATGAGCTGAATCTCAGTTTCAAAAAGTTTTGAGTGATTCGGTCAACGATTTTGAAACACTCTTCGTGAATTTCTCAACATGAAGTTTGATACGACAGCATTGTTTATCTTCAATCATCGAAAATGACCGTAACCGCAATGGTAGAGAGCTCTGTCGCATATCAAGAAATACGTGTCTTACTAATCTACAGTATATATTCTACCAGAAGTGTATACGTATACACGTCTGGTAGAAAAAAAAACAAATCGTATTTTGGTGTGTGGTGGTCTATTTCGTTATTCCGTAGATCCGTCTGAAGAGATTGAAGATATAAAAGCAAAAGATCGGAATAGAATGAAACAATGAAAAGTTACAGTTGATCGATGTTGCGATGAAAGGAAACACAGAATGTATGAAGAGGAAATTAGAACATTTGGAATATAATCAGGTTATCAGTGATATTAATAATGATTAGAAGTACTGTTGGGTTCAGATATGGCATTATATTGTACCTGTTATCAACTACTGTAGTCCAAGAAAATACTTATCAATTCAAAGATATGAAAACAATGATGAGTTCAAGTTTTTATGGAAAAGTGTATGTTTAATATTAAAACAAGGTTGAATATTGTTTTACTTGATAGAAATCCAATCATAATTGTACAATAATAACACTCGGAATCGGAAAAGATGTGAAAGCAGAGACTAGAATGAAGCTTGATATGCCTGATTGTCAATTTATTGGAGCTGATCCGGTTGAGTTTGTTAATCGACAATTGTATGAAGATGTAATGATAATGAATGATATGAGCTGACAAAGTGATACTATAGATAGGAGAATATCACAAGATAGCAGTTGGAAGTACGAATGGAAATGAAGATGCATTGATATATAGAGGAGAAGACAAATATAGGCATGAAACTGTTGAATATATGGATCTACCGTCATTTTTGAGAACAAAAGTTGATAGAAAAGTAAGATAAAAAGGAAGAGAAATGAACATAAAACAACTTTTGTAGGTGATTGATATGATAATGATTGATGTAGAATATATCGAATATGATCTATTTATGTACTTTTTCCATAATTCACAAATTGATAGAGAAGGAATTGTGATATGTCAGGTATGAAAATGATATAGAATATAGATAGATATGATAATTACAGGTGAATATTGAAGTACATCAAAGTATTACGGACAATCATAAAAAGTTATTGGCAGAGTTTGTCAATAAACTATTGAAAGACGAAGTATATCATTTTGTAGAAGCTGACAATTTTTATGATAATAAAAGGTTTGTTGTAATATTAGAGTGATATTATAAATATTCATTATTAAGGCTATTCTTTGTCAGAACGGACGATCAATTATGTAAATAAAGTAGCCTACAAATACTTATTATCATCCAAAGAAAGTGGTAACTGAAATAAATGAGATGTGATTGCTCAATATTTTAGTTTCATTCGCATGTCATCCATCTTCCAAAATACCAATAAAGGATAGCAATCGTTGTTGTGGTTATTGTTGAATACAAATTCTTCTCAAACTGATGTTATTTGGCATGCGCTTTACTTCCTTCTTTCTCATTTTATTCTTCCTTTTTATATATTGCACTAGTAATACACTTTTTTCTTTCTCATTATGTTGCATATTTATGATGAACCCGAACATTTGCCAATTAGGAATACAAAAACTGAATAGTTATAGAAAGAAAAAGGAAGGAAAAAGTGAAATTGATCAAATTGAGGTTGCTTGATTGCTTAACAATTGTTTCTATCCATGGTACATATTTGGATACACGTGTATAGACACCTGGAACATCATCAAAACTTCAAAAACAGGACTACTTAGACTACCTGGATACTGTCCTTGATCAATCAATCCTTCTAATCCATCTGCCCCAAATGATGTTACTCCTATCTGTATATATGTTCCATCGACCTTCTTGATCAGTAATGGACCACCGGAGTCACCCTTCATTTCAAAACTATCAATTATATTCTAAATATTCAACAACTTACTGGTGCAGTTCCATGCATATAAGACCCTGCACATACTTGATTTGGTGATATATCGACTGATCGGAATGATAATATCCGCCATGTCATACTGTACTTATTATTTTAATCAACATCATTTAATTATTTGTGTGAGTACCTGCATTTAGCAGCTGGAATAATCGGTACAGTTGTCTGTTGCAATTGATTTGTATTTGCCACCAATACTGATTTACCATTCTCAACACTATCTGAATATTTTATCGGTCTTTCATGTGATATTACTGAATTTAAACCTAAACTCAATCCGTATCCGACAACCAATCCATTCGGATATTCATCTATCAATTTCGTGTCTTTTTTGACCAAACAAACCGGTGTGAAGCCTTTATTCGTGAGGCTTGTATCCACCTAAACCCTCATTTCTGATATCTACTATCTACTTGTTTACTGACCCTCAATAGTGCAATATCATTATCAGCTGTATAGTTATTGTATTTCGGATGAATATATGCTAATCGTACTCCAATTGTCAATTCCTTCTCTGTTTTCTCCTGTCTTACTGTAACATACGATCGTTTTTTGAGTTGTCTGTAAATTATTCATTTTCGATTGTGATTTTGAGTATTATAAGAAAAGAAAGTGCTGTTATTGACTCACAATGCACAATGTGCAGCCGTTAAAAGCCAATGGTCATCAATTATTGTTGCCCCACAAAGTATTCCTTCATTATTATCACCAAATGATATCAACTTTGCCATCCAATTCATTCCACTGTTTATTCAAATGATCAAATGAATACATGTGTTCGTTTGTTACCTTTTCATGTTTGTTCCACCCACAATTCGAAATTGGAATATACTTGATGTTTTTTCTTCACAGAAGTTCAACGAATTGATAAATGTTATTAGAGTAATTAATGTGATGAGGTATTTCATTATGAGAAATCAATATGAGTAGGGGGAAATAATATAGGGAAATATGGATGATAAGAGACGAATATTCATATCAACTCCATACCCCCATTATACATGTTCTGTGTCTGTGTGTGTGTTTTGTTTATGACGCATTGATAACATTCTAAGAACTACAACAGAACCAAACAAAACTTGATGCCAAAAAACTGCATCGCATGAAAAATCGGTAATAGGCTTGAGATGATTCACAAACTCACACTTATTGCAATTATTTTCTCTCAGAAGAACACTATTCTCATTTTCTGATATTTTTAAATGATATTCACAAGTATTTTTTATTCTCCTTGACGTTTATGCTGGGCTATGGAGAAGAAAACAAGAGTATCATATTTCAGTGTTAGCTTTCAACATTTGAACTCCCTCCGAAAAACAAGTATCGGTGGAGCGCACTTGCACACGCCCCTTTCGGGAAATAGCCGAATTCTTCCCATTTTTGGTTCCAGACTCGAAAGTTGCACTTTTGCTCACGTGGTATGTATTTTTTGATGATTCATATAAATAACAGAAAATACGAAAAAGTAGAATATACGAAAAATCGTATACAAAGAAAATTCGGCAGTGGATTTTAGCATTTGTTTCACTATGATGTTTAATGTTTAGAGTACTGTTCAACCAATGTCATGTCTGATATTTCCCCATATTTCAAGAATTTTGCGAAATATTGATAAAATATGTTTTATTTGCCTTGAAGTAGACTTTGAGACGGTTTTTTTCAATGATGAAGCAGTTTCCGATTGAAAATACAATTGTCTATATATTGGTTTCGAAATTCTTCTCATTTTTAATAGAATGAAATATTTCCTTCTATTCTACTGCATTCAAACCCATTTTTTATGAATTCCTAATCGTGTCTACTTCTTTTTCACCACTTTATCGTTCTTTTTTCTCTTTTTTCAACCATTTTTTCAATTCATACCACGTGTTTCATCGCCAATGATATATAAAAAATGGGCGTCACGTGTCACTAGCTCGTCTCTTGGCCCCCCAACAATGAGACAATAAGTACATTTTATCTATCTCTTTTTCTTGTTTTCGTCATGGCTATGGAATACCCCAAATATATATTGATTTTCACACAATTCAATTTAAAACTGATTTTCTGATTCCTAAAATCGTATAGTTTTGATGGTAAAAGTGCAATTCCCACTTTAGAAATGCTCGTTTTTTATATGTTATCAGTGTGAATTCTCCACGAAATTGCCAGTATCACGCCCCTATCACACCGACTGTTATCTCCCATTGTGTTATGTGAATTCTTGACTGTAGTAAACTGGTTCCAAAACCTCTTCTTTCCAATACGAATCGAAGCCTCAAACTTGGGTAATTAAACCGTTTATTATATACAAAAGAAATATAAATTAATGAAACAATAACTATATCAAATAATAGAATGAAGAATGAGACGAGCAGAAGGTGCTCGTCGATGGGCGGAGAGGAATGTTACAATAAGTATATAGTGAGTGTGTGTGTGTGTGGTGAATCATATAATAATAAACAGTAGGAAGACTATTAATAATAAAATACGAAGCTACTATGATTCATGATTATAAAATGAGGGTACGGTATACGCGGGCGGCAAGCCAAAGGAAAAGGTACGGACCGAATTCCGTACACTCCCCGCGAAATAGAAAAGAAGAGCGAGAGAGATTGGGAGAGAGAGAGAGAGAGAGAGAAGTATGAATCATGATACAATTAAGGGGAAAGCGTTGATCAGAATTAAAAACGAACAAGAGCATGTGTCAGTAGAACGAAAGCATGAATCGGAATAGAACGAAAGCGTGGATCAGATAAAGAACGGAAGCGTTGAGCAAGACAAATTGTGAGGTGGGATAATATCAAGAGAAACATAAATTATTTGTTGATATTGGCGGTGAGTGGTAGTGTGGACAGTAGATTGGCACTGATCTTGGCATCGGCACCATTGTCGAGCATGTGTTGAGTAGTCGTATGGATGAATTTCTTGGGTCATCATCAAAATGGTATTGAAGATGATGAGGGTGGCGGCCTTTCGAATCGATCGAAATCTTCCTTTGGCCTCCGTTAGATCGTCGATGATCTTCGTTCTTCCAAATCGCTGTGTCTTGATGGGAATGTATTGTCCAAGATGAAGTTGCTCCAACGAGCAGAATTATCATCCAGAAAACTGCCCAGTTGAATTGAGTTGCTTGAATCGAAGTTGCCAATTTCGATTGCTGGCTTTCTGATGATATTGGACACCGTTTGCTTATCACTGTTGTTGTTGGTGTGATTGGCTCGCTGCCAATTTTCGACTGATTCTTCTTCCTTCTGTCGTCCAGACTTGATTTGGTTTGCATCTTTTCGGTGTGGAGAGAGTACATGTGTGATGTTGTGACTCTCTTGTTGTCCTTTTGACGTTTTCCAGAAGCCTTGGGTTTTCCGAGTGTGGTTGCTCCGAAAACAGTTTCCGTCAGATGGATTCCTGATGGTAACTTCGTCCTTGTGCCATTTTCAATGTCGCATATGTTATCAGCTCCGATAATCATTCTTGTTTGCACTGTTTGTTCCAGCGCATCCTTGTTGACTTTGATGTCCTTGTTGAGAATTAATTTCATATCTTCTTTGGTTAGATCTGCTTTCGGGACAGGTCCACCCACTTTTTCTCCAACTAATGCATCAATTTCCAATGATTGTGATCCGATCTTCAGTTTGATCTTGGTCCGGTCAGTTGATTTCGTCTCCGAGAGATCATTACCGAATGTTCGAGTTCGAATCCGTTGCGATCCGTTGTGCGGGAGTTTCCATTCGTTCTTGAGATCCTTATCAACGAATGTTTGATCTGCGCCAGAATCCAGCAGGATCGAAATGTTTTGCCATTCATTTGCTCCTGGGTTCCACGCCATTGTTTGCACTGTCGGCACATATGCCCGTGTGAATGATGATTCATTGTCCTCGTTCTCGACCTTTGCTGAATCATCGCTCTTTTCTGGTGTGTAGTGAACTGATTGCACCATATTTTGCATTATGTCGTGTGCGTCATCCTGTTTTGGACATATCGATGTGTGATGTCTTTCATTGCAATTCCGACAGTTGTACTTCGATTTGCACTTGTCCTTGGAGTGGTGTGGAAGTAGACAGTTGAAGCATCTAGAGTTATCCTTCAGATAGTGGATTTTCTCGTCTCTATCCATTGTGCATTGTGTTGTGTCATGATCTCCACCGCAATACATGCATTTGCTGTTGATATCTTCTCTTGGCTTCGAGTTCTTGTTTTGCTCTTCTGGTCCAATCCATAGATGGACTCGTTCCATTTTGGCAATCTCTTCTGCGATTCCTTTAATCAGATCCGACAGTTTCCAATTCTGTTCCGGAAATGAATCCTCCAATTTTCCCACAACCTTCCTCCTGATCTCGTAGTTGAACTTGTTGAGCACGATATCAATGGCGAAATTTGAATCGTTGACGATGCCGTGGTGTTGCATCTGAGCAAGAACAATATTTACCTTGTGCATAAGGTATTTTTGGTCAGCCAAACTCCGTCCATTTGCTTTGAGTTGTTTGAGCTCCTCGTGTAGTTCTCTGATAGTGACTTGTTTCTTCTCGTACTCCTCGCGAAGAATTTGAATGAGTGGCTCATAATTTTCCTCACATATTTTGAACCTCTTTGCTAGCTGTTTTGCATCACCTTCCAGACATTTGAGTAATTGATTGAACTTGATCAATTTGTGCTGTCGACTCTTGTGCACGAAATGCTCGAAAAGGACCCAAAAATTGTCCCAATCGGCCCTCTTTCCGCTGAATGTTGGCACCTGGTTTTTCCATTTGCTCTCCTCCAGGTACAGTTCTTGGTTTAATTGTAGTTGAGTAGTTCTGTGTTCATTTGCTGTTTCGTCTCCCTGTATACTTGATTGAGATGAGTGTCCTCGCTGATCCTCCTTTTGTGCTTTCAAAACGCGTTCCAGACGAATGATTATCATATCCAATGCTTCGACTGCCAATTGACTTTTCAGTCCGGTTGCTGTCTCGGCCTCGACCTTTGCTCTGTACTTCTCGATATCGTTTTCATCAGTTAGGTCTTCGGCTTCTTTAGAGAAGTTGGTCATCGCTTTCCTCATCGCCTCGGTTCGTAATTCAAGTCGCGTTTTTGTATCCAGAAGATCATCCTTCAAGATGGTAGTGAGCTCGACTCCTTTCAGTGCATTCCATTGCTCAATCTGCTGTTCCGTTACCACCAAAAGTTCCTTCAACGAGTTCTCCGATCTGGTAACTACTCCTAACAGGTGGCTGATTGCCATGATCTGTTCTATCCAAGTCCTGTTCGATTTGTATTTCTTCTCCTGCCACGCGGGTCTTCAATGTTTGGTCCTGGCGTCGAATCAGTTGGTCCGATGCACCATAAACTGGTTCCAAAACCTCTTCTTTCCAATACGAATCGAAGCCTCAAACTTGGGTAATTAAACCGTTTATTATATACAAAAGAAATATAAATTAATGAAACAATAACTATATCAAATAATAGAATGAAGAATGAGACGAGCAGAAGGTGCTCGTCGATGGGCGGAGAGGAATGTTACAATAAGTATATAGTGAGTGTGTGTGTGTGTGGTGAATCATATAATAATAAACAGTAGGAAGACTATTAATAATAAAATACGAAGCTACTATGATTCATGATTATAAAATGAGGGTACGGTATACGCGGGCGGCAAGCCAAAGGAAAAGGTACGGACCGAATTCCGTACATGTAGTCCAATACTATATTCTTCTCAAACCATATTTCTTCAGACACGAAATGGATCCGGAGGAGATCAATCGAGCACTTGGGCACTACTTGAATGATGATGATTCCGGAAACGAAAATGTTGTTGAAGACTCAACCACTGTTCAGGTTAGATTGTTTTCAAATTAATCAATGATCAAATAAAGAGAATATTGATACACAAATTTCAATTAATGATGCTATATAAATATTGATGGACAGTTCGAATTATATAAATAACCAAAGTTTTCATCTATTTTTCAAAATTTATTGAATATGATATTGTCAATGTTGAACAATATTAACTATAACGATCTCAAATCAAACCAATTTCCGTAAAAATGTTATTGAAAATCATCAAAAACCAATCACTTTCTCCTTTTCGCGCCTCATCAATCTTCGTCATTTTTGCTGAACATTTTTTTTCACAATTTGCCGAGTCCGGTTCAATTTCATGACACTGATATCTTGAGAACTTGGCCATTTCTGGCGTGATTTCTCTCACTATTCGTTTCGTTTTTTTTTGCAATGATATCAAATCAAACCATACTTGAACAAATTGATAAAGAATGTATCCAATGCTTCTCTTGTTCTTTCTCACTTTTCTTATCACTCAAAAAAATGACAATACGATCTTTGCGATGATTGATTATGCGTCGATCATAAAAATAACAAAAATAAATTTGAATTTTTAGGTGAAAAATCCGGCGGCAAGAAAAACAGGAGACAAGATTGAAGTATTCTATTCACGTAAGACTACCGTAGTTTCACCTGGAAATTCGGACGACGAAGAGTTTTGTTCGGATTCTGAATTGTTGGGATCACCAGAAGGACACAGAAGTCGAGCAACTTCGTTTCATGGAAGAATTCGAGCAGGAAGTGAAGATGAAGCACTACCACGCCACACTGTATTGAGGTAATATTCGTGATATGGATGACTAAATCAATCGTTTTAAAGATATCGCCGGAAGAAAGGTGGACAATGGAGAGAAGTTAACTTACAAGGAACACCAGACAAAAGAAAAGACGACGAAGATGAGTTAGAAGTTGATGTCAAAGAGGATCGATCGGAACAAACTGGTATTGTCACTAAAGTTCGTACTCCCATCCTTTTCAATCTGTTGAGTATATTATAAAATGTCTAGCAGTTCTTTTTCAGACGTATCGTGCAACATGGAAAGTATTAAGATTCGAACATCTCCCTGAATGGCTACAAGACAATGAATTTCTAAGGTTCGCTATCATCAAGTTTTTGATATGAATAATTAAAATGTTTTAGAAATGGTCACCGTCCTCCCCTTCCGTCGTTTTCAGAGTGTTTCAAGAGTATTCTCTCGATACATACTGAAACTGGAAATATTTGGACTCATTTGATCGGATGTGTTGCTTTCTTCCTTTTGGCATGTTCATTCCTTCTCAATCCAGAGAATCATATTCAATTTGCTGATAAGGTGATAACGTTTTCATTACTTATATAATCGTGGTATTTCAGGTCGTATTCTCATTTTTCTTCATCGGCGCCGTTCTGTGTCTTGGTTTATCATTTGCTTTCCATACTTTATCTTGTCATTCGATCAATGTCGTCAAAATCTTTTGCAAGTGAGTTCATTTATTATTTCGATTTAAATGTTATCATATCTTCTAGACTCGATTATATGGGGATCTCGTTATTAATAATCGGATCATTTATTCCGTGGATATACTATGGTTTTTATTGCCGCCGTGAACCAAAAATAACATATATTGCGATGGTTTGCGTTCTCGGAGTCGGTATGTCTAACTATCCAAAAATGACAACAAAATATTGTCATTTCAGGTGCTATAATTGTTTCTCTCTGGGACAAGTTCAGTGAATCGAAGTATCGACCAGTACGAGCAGCAGTATTCGTTGGAATGGGATGTAGCGGTGAGATATTCAAGTTTTATTGTGTAATATTCACATTGATATTCAAGGTATTGTGCCAACAATACATTATATCATAACCGACGGAGTTCGTTCGTTATTCGAAGACAACTCATTCCATTGGTTATTGTTGATGGCATTCTTGTATTTACTGGGAGCCCTTCTATATGCAACACGCACACCTGAAAGATTCTTCCCTGGAAAGTGTGATATATGGGTATATTATTATCAATCTATGAATTCACAAAAAAGAAACATATTTCAGTTCCAATCTCATCAATTGTTCCATACATGCGTAGTTGTCGCAGCATTCGTCCATTATTACGGTATTTCTGAAATGGCAATGGTTCGATTGAATGCACAATGTCCGGCTCAATAACCATTCTAATTTTCATATTATTCGCTTCGCTAGGAAAAATGTTATTTGTTTCCATTATTGTATCTTGTTTCTTTTGTAATATTCACTTGAAATTGCAGCACTGTGTAGCTTTTCATACACCAAATTCCCTCGCTTTATTCATTTCCCTTCTCTTATAGTCGTATTCCAATCCCTGTCCTATTCCAGCTGTGTTTTCTTGTACAAAACATCCCAGTGTGACAGTCTGTTTGCTCCCTTTTGTACCTGAACATATTCCAAGTATTCAATGTGGTTTTTTTCGCTTCAAAATCCAGAAATGCATTTAAATGTAACAATTATTCATTCATAAAACATGATAATACAGTAAAACTTATAAATACACTGTCAGTTTTATAACCCGTTTTCAAAGCTTCTTTTCGTTTTCCGCAATCACATGACACACTTCTGAGCGAATTCCATTCTTGTGAAAATGTTCCAGCCACAATCTTTGTTTTGTTGATAATCTATCACCTGGTCCTTTTACTTCAACTACTGCGATTTCCTTTGTTTCGGGATTCCAAAGTGTCAAATCAGGAAAACCTGAACGACAGTTGCGATAGTTATGAGCGAGACGGCGGAAGACGGAAATCAAGGATGATCGTGAGATGCATTTGAACATTCCCTGAAACAATCAGTTATTTGAGTTAAAATTGTTATTCCAAACCAAACAATCTTTCAATCCATCTGCATATATTTTCCATGCACATTCTCGATTCGTTTCTTCACACTTTCTATTCCATACTTCTCGAATTTCATCCCATAGATCTTCATCCATCGCATGTTCCAACCAAGTAAATCTCTGCTCAAACTTGTCCTTTCTGCGTGAATATAATGTGTTACTCAAATCGATTGGTGAATCTTGTAGTTCACTTATCCATGTATCCGAACACTCGAGATCAAAGATAATATCATAAAACAATATTCCAAATATTGTATGCCAAGATGCACCTTCGTCGTGTAGACCTTACAAATATACATATATTCAAAGCAATATGAATCACATACCATGTGTAAAACCTTCTGTCTCAAAATATCTTAATCGAACAACTTCTTCCACCGAACACTCTACATCTGATCCATCTGAATTTCGAATAACGAACCGATTTACCCTTCCATCTCCAAGGTCTTTTGACAAAATTCTAGCAGTGATCGATTTCTAAAAATATACATTTCACGAATTATGAGCTGTTATATGATTACATACCTTAACAGGATCAATGACAACAAACTTCGGACAATATTCGTCTTTCAATAGTTTTGCTGCTCGATCTTGAATCAACAACATTTCTTTATCAAGAATTGATTCATCTTTCATAGCCTTTTTGATCATTTTACAACATTCTTCTTTTTCCTAAATATATGGTTTTTTAAAAAGAATATTATAAAATTTGAACCTTTAAATGAGAATCTAAATTGAGCAAAAGACGATCCCACCATATTCCACGATTATCAGTGCAAAATGAAGATATTTCTATAAAAATAATGTTATTTTTATTATTGAGACTATTATTATACCTGTAGAAGTCAATAGATATTTCTGCCATTCAACCGCCATTCCGTATTTCTTCTGTTTTTCCAATATTGTTGCTCCGTGACCACAACATCGTGTCAGAACCCATATCGATGTATATTTCCTTTCATAAATTGGTAGTTGTTTGCAGTATTCTAGTTCTTCTTCATCAACTTCTTCTATCATATCTTTTGCTTTCAATGATATTTCGAATGCGGATTCTAATTGACTTCCGCCGTTGCTCATCATCGTGAATATTTGAATTTCCATCTTTTTCGCATTCATATAATTGATCAACTGCTGTCGATTTTTGTAAAAACTGCAAATGTTTGGAGCAGGAGGTGACATTGGGAATTTGACATTTCCGTTTTCGAGTTGAAGCATTAGGAACCTAGAATGCGGGGATATTTGAGTTGTATGATTCTATCCACTTACATCATCTCTTGATATATATTTGCACTTGTATTGTCCATTATCAATGCAGAATTAGTAGAAGTAGGGCAATAAATAGTGTAAAACGACTATAATAATAGAATGAACTTCGAAATAAATAAGATGAAATACCTTGAACAGATCAATAACATCTTCTCTCATCTTGATACATTTTCCTAATTCCTTTTTCATATTTTTCAACACGGATGACCCAACATTTCCTGTTCCTCCGAATATTGACTGTTGAGAATTGGCAAACGCTTTGATGGACTTGGCAAGATCTAACTTTCCCTGAAAAACGGACTGGTCCGACAAATTATAAAATATATTTTACCTTATTCTGATCAAGTTTAAACTTTTTGGCGATATTTCTCAGAACTGGAAGATCGCAGAGGCCTATTGCTACATCTAATGAGATAATCGAAGACTCTGAAATATTAGAAAATGGTTAACTATATTGCAACTTCTTTAAATACCATCGTCAACGAAATCGGCTTGAATCAACTCAATCGACACACCACCAAGATTTTCAATATCAGGATATCTACAAATTTTTGTTTCTATCAACATAATCGGAATAGAAAACATACTTTTGTGATAGCTTTTCAACATGATACCATCCATGTTTTCGTAATAATAGACGAACAAATAAGCATTTAGCTGGTTTCGATAGATGGATTACGAATCGTGCCATTTTTACAATATCTTCTTTGGTCCAAAATGACTCACCATAGAATGTATTGTCCATTTTTTTACAAGTCAAAATCTATAGAATTTATTCTTTATATGTAAGTTGTTTAAATTATTACCTTTTTCAGAATTCTGAACACGAACTTCAAATAATATGGTGTTTCAAAACGCTTTTCATCGGCTGTGCAGTTCTCTTTTTCGAAATCCTGGAAATAAAGTGTTTTGGAAATGATAAGAAGTATACGTTACTTCAATTCCTTTTATAACATCAGGTATAGTTGATTTCTCTTCTTTCACCGTCTCTTGTCTCATCTTAATTCTTGTCGATCTTCTTCTATTTTCCCATTCCGGCGACGTTTTTACTTGTTTTTCAGGCTCAAAAACATTCACTGCTTCTCTTAAACGTATGTATTAACAAAGGCATTTATTCAATACAAACTCTTCTGTTTCCAGTTCATCGGTTCTTCTTCTTTTCGCCGAATGTTCCGAATTTTCTTTTGATGACTCCTGAACAGGTTCTTCGTGAACTTCCGGAATTGCTTCTACTTCTGGCTCTATTGTATTTACAATCCCTTTTTTGCTATCCATCACTTCTTCATCATCGATCACAATTTCAGGCCCAGCCCTATAAAGAATAGCTTCTTCTCGTGAATAACACGCAATCATCTGAACTGTTATTGACTGTTTCAATAGAAAATGTATGAATAACACGTACCGTACATTCTTCGTCATCTTCGCTAACTTTACATGAATCCAAATGTGATCGATATGCTGCCAATGATAAGTTTACCCTACATAACGGGCAATTCTGAAATGAGTAAATGTATATATTTTTGACAGAGAACTTGAACTTACTTTTCCTTTGTTCTGTCTTTCAAACGCCGCGGCGATAGAACGGTTATATGTAACAGGTTCTGGCGGTTTATTTTGGGTTCTTCCTTTTTTCTTCTCCATTTTGGATATGTTTTACATGGATTCCTATGATTATCTCTAATTTCAGAGTTTCTTATTTTGAAATGGACACTTTCGCGCCAGTGACAAAATATGCGTCAGCCAACCCCTCGAAGACGCTTCAACAAAAAACATGTTGAAAAACGGAGAAAGAGTAGAAATGATAAATAAACAGAAGAGTGGATAAATTGTGAGTTTCGAACCAGAAAAAAATGATTTATTAGAAATAAGACAATAGTTAGTGTCTCTCCGATTTCGAGTTACTTCGAGCAGTCTTCACACTCTCTTCTGTAATGAATAATCAAATGAAGGAGATATAAACAATTCAAATATACCATCATTATCACTTTTGACTATTCTTGTTTTTGATTTACTACTGACTGCAACCATTGGATTTGACACATTCAATCTCAATGAAACATCATTTCTTTTGATTTTTGTGTAGTCATCGAAGCTTTTATATGGAGTCTTGAAGAAACCATCCAAGTCTTCGTCTGTCATCGTGTTGATTTTCTCCTCGAATGCTGAAGAATAGGAGCTTTTATATCAAAATAAATCAGATCACTACGTTTCAAATGCATTGTCTCATCATAAATCAATTTAAATGATTCATCCAGATCAGTTTCAGTACATCTAGGTGAGTTGATACACAACCGAATGGCAAAGTTGTTATTCAAAGTACACGATGCCAGATTGATCTTCCCCGTCTCATTCAGATTGAATAACACTGTTTTTGTGAAATTGTTACTACCACGAATACGGAAACAGATAAGGCCAAGATGGACACGATTACACACTTCGAACATCTTCTCACTCCTTAATTTCTGCTCCATATATTTACCCAATCGAATATGTTCCCGTATCTGTTTCTGTAGATTCTCAACTCCAAGTGATCGAAGTAGAAACCACATTTTGAGTGCGCCGACACGTTGACTTGTCTGTTTTCCTTTGATTGACATATCCGATTGATATTCCATCGAAGCTTGTTGCAATTTGTATCGATCACGGACCCTGACAATATCACATATCAATTGATTAAATATTTAACAATACCATAGACAACAAACATCACAAACAGCAAACAACATTTTACTCGGAGTTGTTGAAAATGACTCAGCCCAGTCAATTCCTCTCATTAATGCCCTTGTCTCCGGACAAACTAATGCAGTACCGGCATATGCAGCATCAACATGTAACCATATACCATATTCATGGCATATCGGACCCAAATCATGTAAACTATCGAACGAACACGGACCAGTTGTACCAAATGTTGCAGCAACAAAGAATGGTATCAATCCTTTTTGAATATCAGTTGATATTGCAATTTGTAGTGTTTCACTTCTCAAACTATAGTTTTCATCAGTCGGTAGTACTCTCAATTTGACCATGGCTGCCAGTGCCGCCTTCTTAATTGACATATGTGCCTATCAAATATACTTTTATTAATAATCATATTCACTTGATTCCTCACATCAATTGATGTATATGCCACTAATTTAGTCAGTATATCTGCTGTCCGTTCTTTTGGTCTTTCTTTCTTCATTTTTTTGATCATTTCAGTTCTTGCAGCAGCCATGACCAGAAAGTTTGAATCACAAGCTGATCTCTGAAATAAGAAAGGAGTTGATGAATATGAAATGATAACGAACCAGCATACATCCACCACCTCTACCAACTTCCGGATACAATAAAAAGTCTTTTGGCAATCCCATCATATCACCAAGCCAGTCCATTACAGTTTGTTCCAATTCGGTTAATGCTGGATTGGCAGTCCAATAGAATGATGCATCACCAGTATGTCCACCGAGCAAATCAGCCAATAAACAATGGAATGCATTACCAGATGGATAAAATGAATGGAATTTAGGATGACTTGAATGAGATAGACCTGGGAATATCGATAAAGAACATAAATGATAAATGATAAATGACAAACCAGGTACAATCAATTGATGATAATCTTCAAGTATCTCATCAATATCTTCTGGTTGCATTGGTGCTTTTACTGGTAATAATGATCTCAAATATCCTAGTTTGACAGTTGGTGTACATCTTGCCGTATTCAAATTCTCATCTTGTCTTACCAAATAATCTAATATTTTCTTGCCAGCATTCCTAAATTGTTCCCTTGTCATTCCATTTGTATCCATTTCTTCTTTTGCAATCGACAATTCAACTGGTTTCTCTTTTTCTTTTGTTTCATTATTCTCTGTATTTTCAATATTTGATCCAATTGGTGCAAAGTGTTTTGTATGATGTATTTGTGGCATTACCACTGCAAATACAACCATTCCCTATCCAATCATATCCTCTTTTTCTCCTTACAATTCTCCTTTTTATCCTTTGTCGTACTAACAGTTTTGCTAATATCTGATATTTTTGGAATCTTTTTCTTCTTTTTGACCTGTGATAAGTGTGATAGTGTGATCAGTTATCAGTTATCATCTCATACCATTTTTGTATTTTTCGTCACATTTCGGAATCTATCATGATATGGTGGTGTACGTATTATTGGATTCAAATCTGTATAAATGAATATATCAAATAAACCTATGAATACATACAATCAGTGACCGGTTGATGGAATGGTGTCTGACGACTGATCTTCTCTGATAAATAGTCTATCTCCTGGAAAATGAGAATAATTGTTTGATAGGGAATATTGGCTTACAATGAGGAAAGCAGCACCAAGGAACAACAATTTGTAGTCGACAGGAACATCATTTGAGACTGAGAAGGTAATTAGAATCAAACAAAACAAGAAGTAGACATACACCAACACGATACTCCTTTGTAATTATCCGTCGAATTACCAGATGATATTATCTTTGGTCTTATTTCACCCAAAAAACGATTCTGTTGATCATAAACAACGAATAAATCCTCTTGTAGTTTCTGTTCCTTTGAGTTCTTCACCCTCATAATTTCTTTATCATCAATATTTCTGACAACTATTTCAGTTCCTCCGATTGGATTATTATTCAATACACATATTGCAATCAAATTTCCGTTATCATCTAATATTTCCATTTCATCTCGTGTTCCATTTGTCGAGCAACACGCAAACATCGATAGTAATCCCATTGATTTCTTCGCACTTCGAGGCTCATTACGCAACAGTTTTGCAACTGTCTTCAATTATATTCAACCAGTATATTGCCCCTTTTTATATCAATTACCCTCTGATCTTTATTCATTAATTTCAAACAGAATGGGCCATCTTTTGTGATTGATATGGCTGTTGTACTACTTACATAGAATATCTATTATCATATCACTATCACTATATCAATCCCTATTTTATACTCACAACTCGGTTGTTTAAGTCATACACTTTGTAGTCACTTTTCACATATTTCTTATTGTTCAATGCCGGTTCATTCAATTGTAAGTCCTATAACATCCATCTATTCTATATATTTGTAATATTTCAACAAACTCGGAATAATGAAAATGCAACTGCTGATTTCAGTCTTCCTAAATTCTTGATTCTTTCAGAATTTATCTGAAAATTATAATGAATATCAATTGATAATAATTGATAACAAACTTGAAATTCACTCTCCATTGTGTCGTTTGAATATTGTTATTATATTGATAAATGTTTATATCAACTGTGTCATCCCACTCACGTATCATTATCACGTTTCAAAAATAATACAATTTTTTGTGAAATATGAATGTATTTTTAATATCAACACTGAAAAGTTTCACGGAAAATGGATAAGATAAGAGTGAATGAATTTCGAAATATTGTATATTTATAGAATAGGAAGCATTCGAAAAATGTGATGATTGTGTTGTGCGAACAGACAAAAAATTGTTGAGTTGATGATATTGGAACATTCTCAAATTACATGACAACACGTGATTCACAATAAATGATAAAAATAAGAACAACAAAAATGAAAGGAATAAAATAATGATTGAAGGAATGTGTCTATTGCTCTCATTCTTCTTCTCACACATTTCGATTGTTGCGCAATCAATTGAAACGAGATATGAGCAATCAACTCGCCCCCATGTGAGAGTGTTTACTACTCAAATAACCCATGCTTTTTGATATCCCCCTCAATCATTTTTCAACTCAATTCATAATCATGGATATAGAAACAATCGAATAAAAGAAGGTGGAATAAAAACAAAGCGAATAAAAAGGACCATCATTATTTTGATGTCCTTCTCCTTCTCCACCACCTCCTCCTCCACATCCTCCTCCTTCTCCTCCTTCTTCTCCTTCTCATTCCTTCCTCCTACTCCTTCCTTCTCATTCTTCAATCACATTCACACGCACACATTGTCGTCGTTGTCCCCCCATTGATCCTCCTCCTTATTCTCTTCTTTTTCCTCCTGATCCTCTTCTCCTAATCTTGATGACTCCGCCCCCTCGTTCTTCGTTTCTTTCTCTCTCATTTTTTCTAGGAGAATGATGCTCCCGAGGAGCAATCCACTGTATCTGGTATGTATGTATATCCATCCTCCCTCGCCCCTTTTCTTATTCCTTCTTCCTCCCTCCCATACCTCTCTTTATCTTTCTCTCTCTCTCTTTCCGTTTCCCTCTATCTCTCGTTTTGTTTGTGGCATTTCGAGCATACTATATTGCTTGTTGCTTCTTTTTTTATAGTATTCATTTGTCATACTTATATCATTTTGATATCCATATCAGAATACTTTTGTGTCTTTTCCGATTGATCCGCCCATATGGATCTCATTACCAATATTTCTTTTTTATATCTTTTTTCTCTCGATTCATTCATTTTCCAACTGACAAATGACCCGATCATCGGCCATTGACCTCTTCTTCCTTCTCCATCTTCCTTCTCCTTCCATTCCTTCCTTTTTCAACTCATATTCAGATCCTTCAATATTCCATCTGATCTTGTCGATCTTTCATCAAACCTTTCACATATTTGATCTTATAGTATTCGACAGTATCATGTTTCTCATTCATCTTGTTTATCCATTTTTTCAACTCTACAATCATCTCCATTTGTTTATTTGTTCTTCATATTTTCCTTATATATTCTATATTTGATATCAATCTATTTCCATTCCATTCCTTTCTATCCTTATATTGTTTCTTCAATATTGTTCAATAACTGACCGTTCAGTTTAAAACAAAAAGATGATCGAAAGAAAGAGATGATTTGAAAGTTATGAGAAGAAATCTATAAAATTCATATATCCAATATCTCCCTCTCTTTTTCATCCATTCCGTTTCCAATTGCCATTCCTCCTCCTTCTCCTCCTTCTTTCTTTTCGTTTTGTTTCCATCTGTTTTTCTTATATTATTCGTTTATTTTGCAGAATCTACGACCAATTTGTAGTAGTTGCTCATTTGAATTGAGATCGTAATCCATTTCATTTCATCTGAGTACTGTATTCTCCATTCATTTCATCGTGATATCAACCGGGCGCCGGCCTCATCCATACAATCATGGTTGGCGCACCGCGCTTCACCCAGAAGCCGTCCATTCAACAAACTCCGACTGTAAGTTGTTACTGTACTCTTTGGGATATTCAAATGAACATTAGTTATAGTAGACCATATTGTTTCTTAGATCGTTGTTGTTGTTGTTGTTGTTGTTGTTGTTGTTGTTGTTTTGTCAACAATCAATCGATAAAGCAATTAGACCCCTCGCAAAAAAGGGTTCTTTGAAAAAAGAGAGAATGAAAGAAAAAGAGAGGATGAAGGCGTTTACTGCAACCGCATGTTTCATATCCTCCACCTCCTCCTTCTTCTCATCCTTCTCCTCCTTCTTCTTCTTGTTCTCTTCCTTCTTCTTCTCCTTCTTCATTGATGCCATCGCCCGATTGGCAGTGTATTTGTGGGGGCGAGCGGAGCATCAGAAGAAGAAGAAGAAAAAGAAGGAGCCAACTGGCGGGAGCCATTGGAGCAGGAGCTGCCCCCCGCACTGAAGGAGCAGAAGTTCTCGTTGTCTCAATATCATATCCACCCTCTCCTACCTAAGCCTATCTCTCTCTCCTTCTCATTCTTCTGCTTTTTTCTTCTACATTCAGATGCTTTACGGCATTCCGGACACACCGGTGTCAAGAAGAAAAAGAGCCAGAACAGGGGGAAAGAGAGGAAGGAGAGGAGGAGGACCGAAGTAATATAATTGATGATAAACTATGCGAAATAACAATGACTCGTCTGTTGGTTTGTGTGTTTCTTTGTCTACAAGAACACCACTTGTTTATATTTGACTATTCGTTTTTTGGTTGAAAACGCACAATGAAGAGGGAAAGATACGATAGATTGAAGTGGTTTGAAACATTATCAACTATTCGAATATACCAATGGATAACACTAGGACAAGAGGGGTGATAACAACAATTGATAACAGATATATACATAGTTGATATGATCTTTTTGTTTTTGATTAGACTTGCACTTCCGGTTACATAGATATCTGGAACATACGTGATATTCTTAGATATTTCAAATGAGTACTTTTGATTGGATAAGTTCATAAACGAACACATTTGTTTTGCAATACCAATCATTACGTCATTGTGAAAAAACGCAACAGTGTGATGTGATATGAAACACAACACATGTGCTCTTCTCACACTCACAAACACCCAATTGATGTTTGCAAGAAATGAGGGATAATTGGAAAAAACGAGGAATAATTGAATGATATATTACAGGGTGACTTGTTGATGGAATGCCATCTCGAAGCAGAACCAGAACCGACGATCGCCTGGCAACACTCGGGTGTACTGTTAGAGCCGAGTTCGCGTGTTGTTCAAACATTGAAACCATCAGGTGGCAGTCTATATATTGCAACATTGGTTATCAAGGTATATTCAGAACACAACACATATCTATACTCCTCTTTCCCATTCTATCTCTTTTTTCTGTTTCCTCTTCTTATTTCTTGCAATAATAATAAGTGAGAGGAAAAAGTCAAAAAACGGTCTCGGATTACAAGACAAAAGAGAAAGATATGAGGTAGAAAGAAAATGTGACAAAATGAAAACGAGGAAATATATACACAATATGGGGGAACATAGATCACAAATGACTTGTTTAGGAACCAAATGCCGGTGATGGAGGAGCATATAAATGTACGGCAAAGAATCAATTGGGTGAATCAAACGCCAATATCAATTTGAATTTTGCTGGTTTGTGAAAGAATGATACTGATAACATGATAACATGATAATTATAGGAGCAGGAGGAGATGAAGGAAAGTCTCGTGGACCAACATTTGTTGGTAAACCACGAATTATTCCAAAAGATGGAGGAGCACTAATTGTAATGGAATGTAAAGTAAAGAGTGCATCAACCCCTGTTGCGAAGTAATCATTATCAGTTGATTAATTAATGTTCATGTTATTTTAGATGGATGAAAGATGGAGTACCACTTAGTATGGGTGGATTGTATCATGCGATATTTAGTGACCTTGGTGATCAAACTTATTTGTGTCAACTCGAAATTCGAGTATATTCATATTATCCTTACCAATCAATTATCATTTATTTAAGGGTCCATCCTCGTCTGATGCCGGTCAATACCGGTGTAATATTCGAAACGATCAAGGTGAAACAAATGCTAATCTAGCTCTCAACTTCGAAGAACCAGATCCATCTGAGAAGCCAGAGAGAAAGGTATCCATGATTGATATCAAGCATCAATTGATACCTTCATATTTCAGAGATCGACAGCTTCTCCTCGACCATCGTCCCGTGGTCCAGGAAGTCGTCCGTCATCACCGAAAAAATCAATGAAATCTCGAGAAGGAACACCAAAGAGAAACTTGAAGCCACGAGAAGGATCACCGAGTAAAAAGTTGAGATCACGAACATCGACACCAGTGAATGAGGAAATGTCCCAATCCGAATCACGTCGATCGAGTAGAACTGATAAAATGGAAGTAGATCAAGTAGCTGGTAGTCAGTCAACAACACAGGCACAAGCAGCACAAGCAGCAGCTGCGAAACGAAAACCAGATGGATTACCACCACCAGGTGATGAAAAGAAACTACGAGCTGGTAGTCCATCAGCAAGGAAATCACCATCAAGAAAGAGTGCATCACCAACACCATCAAGGAAGAGTAGCAGTGGTGGTGGTGGTGGAGCAGGTGGAGCAGGTGGTGTAGGTGGAACAACAAAGACTGATAGAGATAACTACACACGACCACCAATTGTATTGGAAGCCAGTAGGTCCCAAGTATGTTGATTTTTGAACATTACATACTTTCTCATTTTTACGAGGTGAAAAGTAGAGAGAAAGAATGCATTCATACCAGATGTTATGCAGTATCGAATATATCGAATATAAACCAATTATCAATATTATTATAGACTGGCCGAGTAGGTGGATCAGTTGTATTAGAAGTACAATGGCAATGTCATTCAACAACAATTATTGAATGGTATAGGTTAGTGATAAACAATATTAGACACAAATAACATTGGTTATAATGGTTATAGAGATGGTAAATTGGTTCGTAATTCTTCTGAATATTCCCAATCATTCAACGGTTCCATTGCTCGATTGGCTGTTAACAACTTATCCGAAGACAAATCAGGTTAGATAAGTTTCATATATATGCAGTAACTGTTGTCATATTTGTATGATAATCGAAGTGTGTTGTCGTCGCATACATACATAGAGAATACTCAATAAGTATCCCCGCTGTCACACACTTTTCTTGAACTTATAATAATAAAAATTCAATATTGATATGATGATAAGAGTCTTATCAACATATTACAGGACTCTACAAATGTCATGCAAAATGTGAATATGGAGAAGGCCAAAGCAGTGCAATGGTAAAAGTTGAACAATCTGGTGAGTCATCGCTCTTTTTCTTTTCCTTACTTGTTGACGCCCGTTTCAATGAAATGCTTGACCGCATGTGAGAGAGAGACCAGACGGCGAGGGTCATACTCCTTCTTGTCTACTTATATTTTTTGTTTCACGAGCAGTGGCCGGATGGTCTAGAGGTATGATTCTCGCTTCGGGTGCGAGAGGTCCCGGGTTCGATTCCCGGTTCGGCCCAAATTCTTTTGAACATTTTTCGTTATCAGATGTCGAGGAAGATATGAAGAAGCATAGAAAGGAGATGGAAGATGAATATAAGAAGGAAGAAGATGAAAGAAGCCAATCACAAACACTTCAAGCCAAGAAGAGGACTGTAAGAAGGAGTAAATCAAAGAGCAAGAGTCCGGTATGGATAATCATATCAGTGATAAGGTTATCAATATCAATTACAGGCACCACCATCAAAGAAAAGCTCAACTACGGAAAGCGGACGTCCCGACGCATCTGAAGTTGAACAATCACAACAATCACAACAACAACAATCAAAGAGAGTGTCAAGTACACGAGGTGATCCAGATGAGGTTAGTTTGATTGATATACAGAAATGTGTAGATACGTGAGTACTTGAGATATGGATTGGATTGGTTTGTATTCGAGTATTTGTGTGTAGTTTACAGCTGATTTGAGTAAAACATACAATGTGTTAAGAACACAATCTTTGAGCTGCGAAACAAGTTTTGATAGTGATTGATAAGAGATGAAAAATTAAATACGGAATATGATAAGTACTAACAATATATATGTTTATGTTTTGAATATCTGATTCAATTACAAAATATCATCTATAAACTAGTTATACATAGCGTATTTTTATCTCGTTATGCAATATCATTATTGAATAATATAATTAGAATAACCAATATGATTATTGACTAGTCCTTTTTCCATTCACTTGAACACATTGATTTGTGATCATTTTGACCTACAGTACTCCCTTTCCCATCTGTCGTTATCTTCTTTTTATCTATCAGTTGTCAAATATCCAGACAGTACATACATATATTCATTTTCATACGTATTCATTGTCTTTTGCCGACAGTACAAATCTCGCTCGAACAACCTCTAAACCCTCTTCATTTAATTCGTTATTTAACGGCAAAAGTGACAAATGGTACTTGAAAATGACAAGTACTTAGTGACTGTGGCTCCTTGTTTTACTTGTCGGAGAGGCCTATACCTCCATGCCAACATCATTTTTTGCCGTCAAATTGTTGTCTGCGTCTCTTGATTGTATGTAGTCTCTCGTTGTTACCTTGAATGCTCTTCGACCAACTCGAAGTTGAAAGAAAGATAAAGATGTTAACAATCTCTCGACTCAATCAATCCACTTTTTTTGCGAACAACTTTCCTTTTTATAATCTTCAGTTGAATAATATTTATATTCCATTATAATACTATTCCTGATATTCATCATAATATTCATCAACCTATCTAACAACATCTGGATCATTCTTCGATTATTTAATAACGTCATTCCGACACTTCCTATCTTCACACTTTTTTCTTTGCAAATTTCGAATAGTTGTTATATAGTTGTCAAGTTAGTTTAACACTTGTTCAAAACGAAACGATTGATGGCCGAATAACTATTTTGTATTCCTTCTCCCTCCTCAATATTCATCATCAAATAATTGTGAATTCAGAGAATATTTGTGTGTTTTTGTATTGCTGGCCCTCTCTCATTTGCCGATTGAATCTTCAGAAATCATAAGAAAAACGGAAGAAAGAAAGAAGGAAATAGTGGATATAAGTGAATATCCGGCTATTTAATTGGAATATAAACAGAACAGCGTGATAATTGAATAGTTCGAATCAAAATGAACTACACGCCTGGATCATATCTTGAGAATTTTCTGAAAAGATCGGCAAGTAATGATAACTCGTCTGCAAATAACAGTAGAAGCTCCTCACCATCGTCAATATCATCAAACGTCCATCAAATGAATAGACGTCTACCACCAAGACATCCATTCGAATCATCATTATCAACATCATCTGCTGCATCTGGATCATCTGATGCTCAACCACGTCGAATGGTATCACTACGATCAGTATCCGATCGAATGGGTGCCGATCGATCAAAGAGTCCGACAAATGGAGGACAACCATTGAATATGAGAAGTGCGAATTCAAGTGGAACAGAGATGCACAAAATATCACAAATACATGCATTTATTCTATCAAAAATGCCCGAAGGAGAAGCGAAACAAAAGTTCTTACGGAGCATATTGGACTTTGATTCGCCGTTTTCGAGGAAGAATAGTAAAGATGATGGTGGAAATGGACATCAACTCAAAACAACTAACAGCAAATCATCAATCAATTCAAGTAGTAATGTTCGTTTTTTGAATCATTTATGAAATACTGTAGGTCAACAATCAGAGTAATAGTACAAGTAATATCATGAGTTATTGATAATAATAATCAGGAAGATAAGGTAGTTAAATACCAATAGTTATGATTATTATTCTCAGTTTTTGGCATCCCACAAAAATCTATCAAATTTTAAGAAATCAAGAGATTATTGTTTGATAATACCGAACAATCCGACGAAAAGTATGAGCCTATCTGTCAATGTTTCTGTTCAATTTGTATATTCCGTCTACCACTCAAAACCGTCAAAATCTCTCATCTTTTTCAAATCAATTTTCGAACACCCGTTTTTGTATTTTTTGTTGAGTTGCGATTTATTTGAAATAGTATAGAATAAGTGAGAGGCGAACAGATTCAAGAAAGCCGAAAAGCGGTTTTTGTAGAGAGAATAAGCTGCTCGAGAATATAACAAACATAGGAACGCCCGAACTACATTTACAAAAAATGGAAAAACGGGAATGAGAGAGTATTGAGATGTGAGAGGATTAGAGAACATAGATTGAAGATTCACATCCGACTCAACTCATTATTCAACAGACACACTGTATGGATCACTTCATATCTTTTTCGATTTTTTCAAACTTTCTTTGCTCGAAACATTTCATTTAAAATATAAATATATTAGTAAGGACATGATAGGATACCATCTAAATACAATACGGTGGTATATTGATCCATATAGATCCCTCTGATATCATCCATCTATTCATTCCTTCTTCATAACTTACTCTTTTGTTCTTTTCTTCCTTCCTGTTGTCATATAATGTTTTCGTAGAGATTTGAAAAGGAAGAGTCAATATAACTGACTAATTGTGCCAAAAACAAACAAATCGACATCTATCTATTCCTGTGAAACATCGAGTATATCCAATATTCGATTGACTCCTACACAATTCAAATATCAAAATACTCGAGTCATCTAATATTTATTATTTATCATATCAATATTTGATAAAGGTTGGTGTTTAGTTTGAGCCGAGATTGACACTTTTTGATTCATTCACATTGATCCTCAAATTGGTTGTTATACCTGTTGATATGATTGATAATCAGAATGATACCAATCAATTGAATCCATCTACCAATATCATTTCTTTTTGATTCAATCAATCCCTTCTCCTTCTTCTTTTTCCTGTCTCTTTCTCTTTTTTTGCCAACCTCATTCAACCTATTCATGCTCTTCTCTTATCCTCTTTTATCATCATCATCTTCTTTTTCTTCTTCTTCTTCTCAATTCTTTTTCTTATATCCCAAAACACACTGATAATACACACTGATCCAGAGGAAAATGAAGAATAAGATGAAGACACGCGAGTGTTGGTGGTGTATCCCCAACTCCATCTTCTCCATCTCCATCTCCTTCTTATCCTTCTCCTTCTCCCTCTCTATCAATTTCCTGGTAGCCATCCAAACATTTTGTTTGTTTATTTTATTCCCAAATTTCAATCAGTTTTTCAATATTTCTATTATAATCAGTTGTCCATTTCTAGATCCATTAGATGTATTTTCTCTGAATTATTCCGAATACCGTAGTTATTATCATTTATATATTCGACTGATATCCTAATGGATTCTGATGAGGTGAGTACTGTATGTCCTATGTCTACCGTACTGTCTACCGTACTGTATTTCTATGTTATCCTATGTCCATTGTCCACTTCGAAAAAACAACAAACTGAAATTTGAGAAGGTGAAGAAACTTGTTTTGATTTACCCGTTTGGCAGGCATTTGTATGCTCGCCAGGTTGATGTGCCATTGGCTATCCGATAGATAGATAGATAAGAAATGATATTTAGAACAAAAAATAGTGATAACAAATAAGAGAAAATAAGAAAAAGAGACAGGAAGAAAAGAGGGAAAAGTGTAAAAATGTTATCTTATTATCTTCTCTTTCTCTTCTGATTTTTCACAATACGCTTTCAACAAAAATGCTCGAAAGAAAATGAATGAATATTGAGAAGGAAATGAATGAGATTGATTAATTGAATATATGTACTTGTTTAGAGAGTATCACAAATATTCATATGTATTTGTGATGTTGATATAGGAATAAACAACAAAACACAATGTGCACAACACTTTCAGTAAAAACAAAATGATTGATTGATATTAGGGCAAATGAAGTAGGAGGACAACAATGTCCTATAGTCCTTCCTAGTGATAACAATCATTGATAATCTTTTGATCCATAACATGTTGTGTTCCCTTCAAACATACACCGTTTCCCTCGGAACGTGACATTCCTAATCCCACAGTCACTATCACTTTTTGTGCAAAAATTGGAAAAACTAGGAAAAAGAAAAAGTGTCTAAATATATTAGTGTTGGGTACTCTCAAACAGTTCCTACTCTTCTCTTCCACCATGATAAACATCGATAACCAGAAAGTACGTGAAAATGAAAGAATAAGGAGGAGAGTATTAGGAATAGAAATGACTAGAATATAGATAGAGATATGATAAGAAAGAGAGAACATGAGGAAGAATAGTGAGTTAAGGGATGGTTTGTTTCTTGTGCGGAGTACTTGAGAGATGGATGCTAGATCCAACTATTCGAGTGATAATGAGACAAAAAACTGTAGATGAAAAAAAGATATGAAGTGATAAGTGATAAGCGGAAAGAGGTTTAGAGGAAACGAAGAGTAAGAATGTTTGTAAGTGTATTTGGCCGATGCACAAATATCACATGAACGCCTCCGAAAAAAAGGCAAAAGAAACGAAAAGTAGGATGGAACCAATCCAATC
Organism: Caenorhabditis uteleia; assembly: GCA_963573275.1. NCBI lineage: Eukaryota > Metazoa > Nematoda > Chromadorea > Rhabditida > Rhabditidae > Caenorhabditis > Caenorhabditis uteleia. The sequence continues at coordinate 9,898,956 of OY752136.1, forward strand.
CATTCCAATACCACTTCTACTGAAAACTTTCTAGCATTTTTTACAACAAAAATGTTGCAATATTTGTTGATCCATATTCAATTGATGTTTTTTTGCAGGAATCTCAGTTGGACGAGATTCCCAGTTCGGGTCTGACGATCCCAGAGGAGCGCCGTCGAGAATTATTGGGTCAGACAGCGGGCGGAGATAGTGACGACGAGGTAATTTTTATAGCTTTACATATTCGGGTTTCTTTTGATTTGGGTGTAAACATGATACTTGTAAGCCACGCCCATTCCTTTTTTCTACAAAATTTGTTCGGTTGAAGTAGTCACATTGGAACATATCTAGTTCAAAACTTATCTAGTTTTAAATAGATTTATTTTTTTCGCAATATTTTCAAAATAGAAAATGAATAAAAACAAACACAATTACAGGTATCTGAATCAATTTCCGAGCTTCCGTCATTTGCCGGAGGTAAACCGCGCCCCCCTCGTAAGACTGAAGTGAGTTTATCATTTTGTTATCACACTCCGCCCTCTTTTTATCTTTTTTTCATTTCAAAATCATTGATTTATCAAATTATCATTACTTTTTACTATTCGTAGTTGTTTCTTTAACAAAAAACAGTATTTGAATGTTTTGAAAATGAGTGGGTTGAAGTGACCCCAGGAAACAAAAAAGATGATAAATTTCGAAAAAAAGAAAAGAGCTACGAATAGTATTAGAGTACTTAGGCGGATGGAAAGCAGAAGCAAACATAGATAAATGGATGGATGGATAGATGGATAGATAGTTGGAATAGGGATAGTGGTGCCAACTATCTATCTACTATCTGATTATTGATCATTATGTCATTCCACCCACCCAACCAACTCTTTTGTGTTTTGTATGTCTTGTCCTTCTCCTTGTCCTTCTCATCCATCTTATCCTTCTTCTTGTCCTTCTTGTCCATTCGTATTGTTGTTTTCAGAGTCCGAAAACGGACGAAATGTTCTCTCGCGACTCCATACTTCGCAAAACAACCACTTCCCGAAATGAAACTACTGTAGAGGTGTGTTGTTGTTATTGTTATTGTTGTCTCATTATTGTCCGTTATTGTCCATGTCTATTCGTGTTTTTTGCAGGAAAAGAAACAACTTCGCAAAACGGTCATGAAGACCGACGGCGAACTTGATTTTAAAGCAATGGTAAAATTGAAAAAAGTGAAAAAAGATGAAGAAAGTGGAAACTCGGATAAGCCAGGATATCCGATCGACCGAACTGACTCGACATCATCCGTTTTGTCCCAAGAATCGAGATCAAGAAGAGGTTCGGTATTCGGAAAAGATCAAGGAACAGCTGGAAATGAACAACCAAATCCATTCGCACAATTGAAAAAAGTGAAAAAGAATGGATTGGAGAAGTCAGACTCAGCTGCGAGTATCAAGAAATTGGAACTAACAAAAGGAAAAGGAAGGATTGAAGAACAAGATGTTGGGTTTAAAGTACAATTGAAGAAAGTTGTGAAGAAAGAAGTGAAGGAAACAACAACAAGTCTGAAGGAAAAGAATGGTACAACATCAGGAATAACAACTGATTTCAAAATGGAAAAAAGAGAAAGAACACGATTGGAAAAGTATGAGAAGACTGATATAAATGATGAAAAACAAGAGGTACTTAATATATATGTTAATTGTTATTGTTGAATGTTGAATGTGTGTCTATTCCATCCTTCTACTTCTACTTCTCCATCTTCTTCCTTCTTCCTTCTTCCTTCTTCTCTTCCTTCTTCCTTCTATTCCTATCCTTTGAATCCCTTCATATCCTTCGTATTAGTCATTATTTCAGTGGTTTTCCATCCCCATTATTCCCTATCAATTCTATCAAATAACAGTCTCCATTCCAATATCTAACCTCTTTTTATAGGATAAACCGAAACGTGTCAGTATTGCGACAAACAAATCATCCGATGATGAGTTATCACAACCAATTGTAAGAATCAACAAACAATTACCCATTTGAGTGCATGACAGGAATGTGTTTGATAGTATAAAAGTGTGTTAATAATTTCAATATTCTTCTAACTTTTCCATATTTTTCAACTTTCAATTTCAAATCTTTTTTCGATGTTTCATTATTTTCTGAAAGCTAACCAATAATTTCAGCATCATCAAGTAGTCGAAGAGAAATCAATCACGGAGGAAGCTAAACCTAAATTGGCCGGACGACAAGTTGGTCAAAAAAGGAATGGTGGAGCACCAAAACCAGAAGAACCGAAGAATTTATTGTCACAAATACAATTGAAAAAAGTGACAAAAAAGAAACAAGAAGAAGTGAATGAAATGGAAGGAATCAAACTGAAGAAAGTGCCAGTTGTACCAAAACACATTGCTGACGAAGATAGTCAGTCAGAATCCGAATCACGACGAGGTTCAATATTCGGAGAAATACGAAGAGGATCAAAGGCACCAACTGGATCTGTTGATCATTCTCGTCGTGATTCAATTGTGATTATTTGATTATTTGATATGCGAGTGATATATTAATATGTTTGATAATTACCAAATAATCCGCATACAATTATATAACATATCATAAGGTTTGTTATAATCTTCTAACTTCTTTGATGTGCATCCAATCCATTCTAATATACTTTACAGTTATTTCCAATCCTACTAATTATTATTTTGTACCATTGTATAATATTAAATATTTAAGAGACGCTCAAGTATCGACATGAGACGTGAATCTGTTCAAGAAATCTTGGAAAAGGTATGATCATCAACTGATAATACAATCAATCAATATTTCAGATGTCGACGCCGCTCGTCCCAAGCGGTGCATCAGGCAGCGCTCCAAAAATCGTCGAAGTCCCAGAAAATGTCACCGTTGTCGAAAGTATGTTCACATTTTGTTATCAGTTTATCAGTTAATCATTTATTTTGTCAGACGAAACCGCAATTTTGACTTGCAAAGTGTCGGGTAGTCCCGCCCCGACATTCCGCTGGTTCAAAGGAAATCGCGAAGTCCTGAATGGTGGTCGATTTAAACATATCACTGATGGAAAAGAGCAAACAATTGCACTTGCAATGCTCAAATGTAGATCACAGGTTGATGAGAATATAAAAGATATAGAAAGACATTATCATAATGATATTTATAGGATGATGGTCCCTACACCCTGACGATCGAAAATGCTCATGGAACTGATACAGCTGATGTCAAGTTATTAGTAACATCTGATAATGGATTAGACTTCCGAGCAATGTTGAAACACAGGTATGTTTTGATTAATACACACTGTCATGTTCTTATCATTATCATTATCAATATCTGTTATCATATTCATCTATCCACTTCTATAATAACCATTTAGCGCTCAACAACGTCAAGCCGGCTCAAAAAGGTGTCATATTTTGTAGTTTATTTCGAGTTTCATTCTGTTTTTTGTTTCAATTGTTAAGATATTACTAAACATTTTCAATTTCATTTGATAATACCGCATGTTATCAGTTACGCATTCACATTTCCTATCAAATCATTCCTAAACCGAATACATTTCATATCCCCCAATGCTTTTTCTATTCATTTTCAACATTTTCAGTTGTGTTGGTTTTTGTTTTGATTGATAATTGACTGATAATAATTCAGAGAATCACAAGGTGGATTACAAAAGGCAGAAGCCGAACCAAAACAAATGACTGAAGCTGAACGAAGACAATCATTGTTCCCAGGAAAGAAAGTTGAGAAATGGGATATTCCATTGCCGGATAAGACTGTTCAACAACAAGTATTGATAAGGGAATGATAACACTGATATGATATGAATGTATTCAGGTTGACAAGATCTGCGAATGGAAGTGTACTTACTCTCGTCCAAATGCCAAGATTCGTTGGTATAAAGACAGAAAAGAGATCTTCTCCGGAGGATTGAAATACAAAATTGTTATCGAGAAGAATGTATCAACACTGATAATCAACAACCCAGAAGTTGATGATACTGGAAAATATACGTGCGAAGCAAATGGAGTGCCAACACACGCACAACTCACTGTACTTGGTTTGTATCAATATCACTATCACTATCAATTAATCATTTACAGAACCACCAATGAAGTACAGTTTCTTGAATCCATTGCCAAACACACAAGAAATCTACCGTACCAAACAGGCTGTGTTGACATGTAAAGTGAATACACCAAGAGCACCATTGGTATGGTATAGAGGAAGCAAAGCTATACAAGAAGGAGATCCGAGGTTTATAATTGAAAAGGATGCAGTCGGTAGATGCACTTTGACAATCAAAGAAGTCGAAGAAGATGATCAAGCTGAATGGACTGCTAGAATAACACAAGAAGTATTCTCAAAGGTACAAGTATATGTCGAAGGTATGTTTGAACTTTATGGGATATTATGTTGATAGAAGTATTACAGAACCACGTCATACATTCGTCGTACCAATGAAATCACAAAAAGTGAATGAAGGAGATCTATCAACACTCGAGACTGATGTAAATGACAAAGATGCGGAAGTTGTATGGTGGCATGATGGAAAACGAATTGAGATTGATGGAGACAAATTCAAAGTGGAATCGAGCAACAGAAAAAGACGATTGATCATTAATGGAGCAAGAATCGAAGACCACGGAGAATACAAATGTACAACAAAGGATGATAGAACTATGGCACAATTGATTGTTGATGGTATGTATATGGGGTATTGATAGAGTTATATTATATAAGTATTTCAGCTAAGAACAAATTCATTGTTGCATTGAAAGACACAGAAGTGATTGAAAGAGATGATTTCACAATGATGTGTCAAACAAAAGACACAAAGACACCGGGAGTATGGTTCAGAAACGGCAAACAGATATCAAGTATGCCTGGTGGAAAATTCGAAACTCAATCGAGAAACGGTACTCACACATTGAAGATCAGCAAGATTGAGATGAATGAAGCCGATATTTATGAGATTGATCAAGCTGGATTGAGAGGATCATGTACTGTAACAGTACTTGAAGCTGAAAAGAGACCTGTGATCAACTGGAAACCAAAGAAAATTGAAGCAAAGGCTGGTGAGCAATGTGTTGTCAAAGTGCCATTCCAAATCAAGGGAACGAGAAGAGGTGATCCAAAGGCAAATATGTTGAAGAATGGACAACCAATTGACGAAGAAATGAGGAAGTTGGTCGAAGTTGTTATCAAGGATGATGTTGCTGAGATCATATTCAAGGATCCACAATTGGCTGATACTGGAAAATGGGCATTGGAATTGGGAAACTCGGCTGGAACCGCATTGGCACCATTCGAATTGTTTGTCAAGGACAAGCCAAAACCACCAAAGGGCCCATTGGAAACAAAGAATATCACAGCAGAAGGATTAGATCTCGTTTGGGGAACACCAGATCCAGATGAAGGAGCACCTGTGAAGGCATACATTATTGAGATGCAAGAAGGAAGAAGTGGAAATTGGGGAAAGATCGGAGAGACAAAGGGAACCGACTTCAAGGTGAAAGACTTGAAGGAACACGGAGAATACAAGTTCCGTGTGAAGGCACTCAATGAATGTGGACTGTCTGATCCACTGACTGGTGAAACTATTCTGGCAAAGAATCCATATGGAGCACCTGGAAAACCAAAGAATATGGAAGGAATTGATATTGATAAGGACCATTGCACATTGGCGTGGGAACCACCAGAGGAAGATGGAGGAGCACCAATTACTGGATATATCATCGAAAGAAGAGAGAAATCAGACAAGGAATGGCATCAAATTGGAACAACAAAGGCAGATACATGCGAATTGACTGATAAGAAAGTGGTCGAAGATAAAGAATATTATTATCGTGTAAAGGCAGTTAACAAGGCAGGACCAGGTGATCCATGTGATCATGGTAAACCAATCAAGATGAAAGCAAAGAAGGCATCCCCTGAATTCACTGGAGGAGGTATCAAAGATCTTCGATTGAAGGTCGGAGAGACTATCAAGTACGAAATACCAATATCTGGAGAACCATTGCCTGATGTTACATGGGTTGTCAACGGAAAACCACTGAAGCCAGTTGGTAGAGTGAAGATGCAAACAGAACGAGGAAAACATGTACTCAAGATTGAGAATGCTGTTCGTGGAGATTCAGGACAGTTCACTGTAACACTGAAGAACTCATCGGGCACATGTGACTCGACGGCTACAGTAACAGTTGTTGGTCGACCAACACCACCAAAAGGACCACTTGATATTGCTGATATCTGTGCTGATGGTGCCACATTGTCATGGAATCCACCAGATGATGATGGAGGTGATCCATTAACTGGATACATTGTTGAAGCACAAGATATGGATAACAAAGGAAAGTATATTGAAGTTGGAAAGGTTGATCCAAATACAACACAACTCAAGGTCAGTGGACTCAGAAACAAAGGAAACTACAAGTTCCGGTAAGTATTGTTGATTGATATCAGTGTTATCATTGTTACTTATTCAGAGTCAAAGCTGTTAACAATGAAGGAGAGTCTGAGCCATTATCAGCTGATCAATACACTCTCATCAAGGATCCATGGGATGAACCTGGAAAACCAGGACGACCAGAGATCACTGATTTCGATGCGGATCGGATTGATATTGCATGGGAAGCACCACACAAAGACGGAGGAGCACCAATTGAGGAATACATTGTGGAAGTGAGAGATCCGGATACAAAGGAATGGAAGGAAGTGAAGAGAGTGCCGGATACAAATGCATCAATCACTGGATTGAAGGAAGGAAAGGAATACCAATTCAGAGTGAAGGCTGTTAACAAAGCAGGACCTGGACAACCATCCGAACCATCCGAGAAGCAATTGGCTAAACCTAAATTCAGTGAGTTTATACAATAAGTTATTTCTTGATTACACATAATTTACAGTTCCCGCTTGGTTGAAACACGACAATCTGAAGAGTATCACGGTCAAGGCCGGAGCAACTGTTCGATGGGAAGTCAAAATTGGCGGAGAACCAATTCCAGAAGTGAAATGGTTCAAAGGAGACAAACAATTGGAAAACTCAATTCAATTGACAATCGATACACGGAAGAATGAACATACAATTCTGTGTATTCCATCTGCAATGAGATCAGATGTTGGAGAATACAAATTGACAGTGAAGAATTCACATGGTGCAGATGAAGAGAAAGCAAGTCTAATTGTACTTGATAGACCATCAAAACCAAATGGACCATTGGAAGTTAGTGATGTATTCGAAGACAATTTGAATCTATCATGGAAGCCACCAGATGATGACGGAGGTGAACCAATTGAATATTATGAAGTTGAGAAACTTGATACTGCAACTGGTAGATGGGTACCATGTGCCAAGGTTAAGGATACAAAGGCACATATTGATGGATTGAAGAAAGGACAGACTTATCAATTCCGTGTCAAGGCTGTTAACAAAGAAGGAGCATCTGATGCATTATCAACTGATAAGGACACAAAAGCAAAGAATCCGTATGATGAACCAGGAAAGACAGGAACACCAGATGTCGTTGATTGGGATGCAGACAGAGTATCACTCGAATGGGAAGCCCCAAAGTCAGATGGAGGTGCACCAATCACACAGTATATTGTGGAGAAGAAGGGCAAACATGGAAGAGATTGGCAAGAATGTGGGAAAGTATCTGGAGATCAATGCAATGCTGAAATACTTGGATTGAAGGAAGGAGAAGAATATCAATTCAGAGTGACGGCTGTGAACAAGGCCGGACCAGGAGAAGCATCTGATCCATCCAGAAAGGTCGTCGCAAAACCAAGAAACTTGAAGCCATGGATTGATAGAGAAGCAATGAAAACAATCACAATCAAGGTCGGTAATGATGTTGAATTTGATGTACCTGTAAGAGGAGAACCACCACCGAAGAAGGAATGGATATTCAATGACAAACCAGTCGATGATGCAAAGATCCGCGTCGAAAATGAAGACTACAAGACACGGTTTGTATTGAGAGGAGCCACTAGGAAACATGCTGGATTATACACACTCACTGCCACAAACCAATCTGGAACTGACAAACATTCGGTTGAAGTCATTGTTCTTGGCAAACCATCATCACCATTGGGACCACTTGAAGTCACAAATGTATATGAAGATAGAGCTGATTTGGAATGGCAAGTACCAGAAGATGATGGTGGAATACCAATTGATCACTATGAAATTGAGAAGATGGATATGGCAACTGGTAGATGGGTACCATGTGGAAGAAGTGACACAACAAAGTGCACTGTACAGAACCTACAACCAGGACACGAATACAAATTCCGTGTTCGAGCTGTCAACAAGGAAGGAGAATCAGATCCACTCACAACTAACACAGCCATCCTCGCCAAGAATCCATATGAAGTTCCTGGTAAAGTTGATAAACCAGAACTTGTTGATTGGGATAAGGATCATGTTGATTTGAAATGGGATCCACCATCAAACGACGGAGGAGCACCGGTGGAAGCATATGTGATCGAGAAGAAGGACAAGACCGGAAGATGGGAAGAAGCTGTTGTAGTACCAGCAGATCAAACAACAGCCACTGTGGGCAACTTGAAGGAAGGAGAAGAGTACCAATTCAGAATATCTGCACGTAACAAGGCAGGAACTGGAGAGCCATCTGATCCATCTGATAGAGTCATTGCCAAACCAAGAAACTTGGCCCCACACATTCATCGCGAAGACTTGTCGGATACAGTCATCAAGGTCGGACAAGCTGTCAAGTTTACAGTCCATATTGATGGAGAACCAGCACCAGATGTGACATGGCAATTCAATGGAAAGGGAATCGGAGAGAGCAAGGCACAGATTGATAATGAGCCATATATCTCGAGATTCGGATTGGTGAAGGCCACGAGAAAACAAAGTGGAAGTTATACAATCACGGCAACAAATGTGAATGGAACAGATAGTGTAACGATACAAATCAAGGTGAAGAGTAGACCAACAAAACCAAGAGGACCAATTGATGTGACTGAAGTATTCGAAGATAGGGCAACATTGGATTGGAAACCACCAGAGGATGATGGAGGAGAACCAGTCGAATACTATGAAATTGAGAAGATGAATACAAAGGATGGACTATGGGTACCATGTGGAAGAAGTGGAGATACACATTTCACTGTTGATACATTGAACAAAGGAGATCACTACAAGTTCAGAGTAAAGGCAGTGAACAGCGAAGGAGCATCTGATCCATTGGAGACTGATACTGATATTCTTGCAAAGAATCCATTCGATCGACCAGATAAACCAGGCAGACCAGAACCAACTGATTGGGATTCGGATCATGTTGATTTGAAATGGGATCCGCCATTGAATGATGGTGGAGCACCAATTGAAGAATATCAAATTGAGAAGAGAACCAAATACGGAAGGTAACGATTAATATAATATAATATCACTCTTTTAATATTAACTTACAGATGGGAACCAGCTATCACTGTACCAGGTGGTCAAACAAAAGCAACAGTACCAGATCTGACCGCAAACGAAGAATACGAGTTCCGTGTGATTGCTGTCAACAAAGGTGGCCCATCTGATCCATCTGATGCTTCTAAGACAGTTATTGCCAAACCAAGAAACTGTAAGTTTACAGGTTCTGAAATGGCTCGTATCTGTGATCTTTTCAGTGAAACCACACATCGACAGAGAGCCATTGAAGAACTTGACAATCAAGGCAGGTCAATCGATCTCATTCGATGTTCCTGTATCAGGAGAACCAGCACCAACTGTATCATGGCACTATCCAGACGGAAGAGAAATCAGAAATGGTGGAAGAGTCAAATTGGATAATCCAGAGTATCAATCAAAGATTGTGATAAGACAAATGGAAAGAGGTGATAGTGGAACATTCACAATCAAGGCAGTCAATGTTAATGGAGAAGATGAAGCTATTGTTAAGATCAATGTTATTGGTAAGGAATGATATGTTGTTGATTGTAATGTTATTGATATATTTATAGACAAACCAACTCCTCCAAATGGACCACTTGATGTACATGATGTATTCGGTGATCACGTAACATTGGATTGGCGTGCACCTGATGATGATGGAGGCATTCCAATTGAAAACTATGTCATCGAGAAGTACGACACAGCAAACGGAAGATGGGTACCAGCTGCTAAAGTAAATGGCGACCAAACAAGTGCAGTTGTCGACGGACTCATTCCTGGACACGAGTACAAATTCCGTGTAGCTGCTGTGAATGCGGAAGGAGAATCAGAACCATTGGAAACATTCGGAACAACACTCGCAAAGGATCCATTCGACAAACCAGGAAAGACAGGAGCACCAGAAGTAACAGATTGGGATAAGGATCATGTTGATTTGGAATGGAAACCACCAGTGAATGATGGTGGAGCACCAGTCGAAGAGTACATTGTTGAAATGAAGGATGAATTCTCACCATTCTGGAATGAAGTTGCACATGTACCAGCTGATAAAACAAATGCAACTGTTGGAAACTTGAAGGAAGGATCCAAGTATGAATTCAGAATTCGAGCAAAGAACAAGGCAGGACTCGGAGATCCATCAGACTCTGCATCAGCTGTTGCTAAGGCTAGAAATGGTTTGTTGAATACTTTTATATCAATTGATTATTTGTAATATTTCAGTTCCACCAGTCATCGATCGTAACTCAATTCAAGAAATCAAGGTGAAAGCAGGACAAGACTTCCATTTGAATATTCCTGTATCTGGAGAACCAACACCAGAAATTACATGGACATTCGAAGGAACACCAGTTGAATCAGATGATCGAATGAAATTGGTGAACGAGGATGGAAGGGTATGATGTTAGATTGATTGACATATACTAAATATTTCATTTTCAGACAAAGTTCAATGTCAAACGAGCACTTCGTTCAGATACTGGAACATATGTAATCAAGGCAGAGAACTGCAATGGAACAGATACAGCTGAAGTCAAAGTGATTGTATTGGATCATCCATCAAATCCACGTGGACCATTGGATATCTCAAATATCACTAAAGATGGTTGTGATTTGGCATGGAAAGAACCAGAAGATGACGGAGGAGCTGAGATTAGTCACTACGTTGTTGAGAAACAAGATGCTGCGACTGGAAGATGGACGGCATGTGGTGAAGCTAAGGATACTAACTTCCATGTTGATGACTTGACTCAAGGACACGAGTACAAGTTCCGAGTGAAAGCAGTCAACAGATATGGTGACTCTGATCCATTGGAAGCAAGAGAAGCAATCATTGCAAAGGATCCATTCGATAGGGCTGACAAACCAGGAACACCGGAGATTGTTGATTGGGATAAGGATCACGCCGATCTGAAGTGGACACCGCCACAAGATGATGGAGGTGCACCAATCGAAGGATATTTGATTGAGATGAAGACACCAACAGGGGATTGGGTACCAGCTGTCAAGGTTGGAGCTGATCAACTGACAGCAACAGTCGATGGATTGAAACCAGGACAAACATACCAGTTCAGAGTGAAGGCATTGAACAAGGCCGGAGAATCAACACCATCTGATCCATCAAGAACAATGGTGGCAAAGCCAAGACATCTTGCACCAAAGATCAACAGAGATATGTTCATTGCACAAAGAATCAAGGCTGGACAGAACTTGAACTTCGATGTGAATGTTGAAGGAGAACCAGCACCAAAGATTGAATGGTTCTTGGATGGAACACCATTGCCATCGGGTGGAAAGACACATATTGATAACAACACTGATAACAACACCAAATTGACAACGAAGGGAACTGCTAGAGCTGATACTGGAAAGTATAAGATTGTGGCAACAAATGAAAGTGGAAAGGATGAACACGAAGTTGATGTGAACATTCTTGATATTCCTGGAGCACCAGAAGGACCATTGAAAGCGAAGGATATCACGAAGGAAAGCTGTGTACTTCACTGGAATGAACCAATCGATGATGGAGGCTCACCAATCACCAATTATATTGTTGAGAAACAAGAAGATGGTGGAAGATGGGTGCCATGCGGAGAAACATCAGATACATCATTGAAGGTGAACAAGTTGTCAGAAGGACACGAGTACAAATTCCGAGTGAAGGCAGTCAACAGACAAGGTCAATCGGCACCACTCACATCGGATCACGCTATTGTCGCAAAGAATCCATTCGATGAACCAGGTGCACCAACAGATGTTACACCGGTTGATTGGGATAAGGATCATGTTGATTTGGAATGGAAAGCACCAGAAAATGACGGAGGAGCACCAATTGATGGATATATCATTGAGAAGAAGGACAAGTTCGGAGATTGGGTTGAGTGTGGAAAGGTGGATGGAAAGACAACAAAGGCAACTGCTGACAACTTGACACCAGGAGAGACATACCAATTCAGAGTGAAGGCTGTTAACAAGGCCGGACCTGGTAAACCATCCGATCCAACTGGAAATGTTGTTGCGAAACCAAGAAGAATGGCACCGAAACTCAATTTGGCTGGTTTGTTGGATCTACGTGTGAAGGCAGGAACTCCAATCAAACTGGATATCACATTCGAAGGAGAACCAGCACCAAAAGCAACATGGAAGTCAAATGACACCACAATTGCAGCAGGAGATAGAGCTGATGTGACTACTACACCAACATCATCAGCCATTCATATATTCTCAGCTGTACGTGGTGATACTGGAGTATACAAAATCATTGTGGAAAATGAACATGGAAAAGACACAGCACAGTGTAATGTGACCGTATTGGATGTACCAGGAACACCAGAAGGACCATTGAAGATCGATGAAGTTCATAAGGAAGGATGTACACTCAACTGGAAACCACCAACTGATAACGGAGGATCCGATGTGTTACACTATATAGTTGAAAAGATGGATACATCGAGAGGAACATGGCAGGAAGTGGGTACATTCCCAGATTGCACTGCAAAGGTCAACAAATTGGTACCAGGAAAGGAATACTCATTCAGAGTGAAGGCAGTAAATCTACAAGGAGAATCAAAGCCATTGGAAGCTGAGGAACCAATCATCGCAAAGAATCAATTCGATGTTCCGACCCCAGTTGATAAGCCAGAAGTAACTGATTGGGATAAGGATAGAATTGATATCAAATGGAATCCAACATCGAATAATGGTGGAGCACCAGTCACTGGATACATTGTTGAGAAGAAAGAGAAGGGATCATCATTATGGACTGAAGCCGGAAAGACACCAGGAACAACATTCAGTGCTGAGAACTTGAAACCAGGAGTTGAATACGAATTGAGAGTGATTGCTGTGAATGCAGCTGGACAATCTGAACCATCAGAACCAACTGACCCACAAATTACCAAAGCAAGATACTTGAAGCCGAAGATCTTGACACAAATCAGAAAGATCAAGATCAAGGCTGGATTTACTCACAACTTGGAAGTTGACTTTGTCGGAGCACCAGACCCAACTGCTCATTGGAGTTTTGGAGATGCCGCTGCTCCATTGGCACCAGAATTGATTGTCGATGCGAAATCACAATCCACATCAATCTTCTTCCCATCTGCCAAACGAGCTGATAGTGGAAATTACAAGTTGAAGGTGAGGATAATTAGAGACAAAACAGAGAATCAATAATATGAATTTTCAGGTGAAAAACGAGTTGGGTGAGGATGAAGCAATCTTCGAAGTGACAGTACAAGATAGACCGGCTGCACCAACTGGACCATTAGAAGTATCAGATGTGACAAAGGATAGCTGTGTACTCAATTGGAAACCACCAGTTGATGATGGAGGAGCTGAAATCAGTAACTACGTTGTTGAGAAGAGAGATACTCGCACGAATACATGGATACCTGTGTCTGCCTTTGTGACTGGAACATCGATTACAGTACCAAAACTGACTGAAGGACACGAATATGAATTCAGAGTTATGGCTGAGAATGCATTCGGAAGATCGGATTCATTGAATACCGACGAGCCAGTACTTGCGAAGGATCCATTCGGAACACCAGGAAAACCAGGAAGACCAGAGATTGTGGATACTGATAATGATCACATTGATATCAAATGGGATCCACCAAGAGACAACGGAGGATCACCAGTTGAGCATTATGATGTTGAGAGAAAGGATGCAAAGACAGGAAGATGGATCAAGGTCAACACATCACCAGTCAATGGAACAGCATTCTCTGATACCCGAGTACAGAAGGGACATACATACGAATACCGTGTTGTTGCTGTTAACAAGGCCGGACCAGGCACCCCATCTGATCCATCTGCCGCTGCTACTGCCAAGCCAATGCATGAAGCACCGAAGTTCGATTTGGATTTGGATGGAAAGGAATTCAGAGTAAAGGCCGGAGAGCCATTGGTCATCACAATTCCATTCACTGCATCACCAAAACCAGATATTTCATGGACGAAAAAAGGAGGAAAACCATTGAATGGAGTGGAAACAACTGACTCACAAACAAAGTTGGTCATTCCATCAACAAGAAGAACTGACTCCGGACCAGTCAAGATCAAGGCAGTTAATCCATATGGTGAAGCGGAAGCAAACATCAAGATTACTGTAATCGACAAACCAGGACCACCAGAGAACATCACATATCCAGCTGTGACAAGACATACTTGCACATTGAATTGGGATGCACCGAAAGATGATGGAGGTGCTGAACTATGTGGATACCGTATCGAATATCAAGAAGTCGGATCACAAATCTGGGATAAAGTACCAGGAGTCATTGCTGGTAACAGTTACACTGTACGTGGATTGGAACATGGACAACAGTACAGATTCAGAATTAGAGCTGAGAATATTGTTGGATTATCCGATTATTGTCAAGGTGTTCCAGTTGTTATCAAGGATCCATTCGATCCACCAGGTGCACCAAGTACACCAGAAATCACCGGATATGATAGCAATATGGTTGCACTGGCATGGAATCCACCAAGAGAAGATGGCGGATCACCAATCATTGGATACGTTGTCGAACGATTCGAGAAGAGAGGTGGAGGTGATTGGGCACCAGTCAAGATGCCGATGGTCAAAGGAACAGAGTGTATTGTACCAGGATTACACGAGAATGAAACATATCAATTCCGTGTAAGAGCAGTGAATGCAGCTGGACAAGGTGAACCATCGAACGGAACTGAACCAATCACATGTCGACCATATGTCGAGAAACCAGGACCACCAGATGCACCAAGAGTTGGAAAGATCACAAAGAACTCGGCTGAATTGACATGGAATAGACCATTGAGAGATGGAGGAGCTACAATTGATGGATATATAATTGAGAAGAAGAAGTTGGGAGATAATGATTGGACAAGATGCAATGATAAACCAGTCAGAGAAACAGCATTCGAAGTGAAGAACCTCGGAGAGAAGGAAGAATATGAATTCCGTGTGATTGCTGTGAACAGCGCTGGAGAAGGAGAACCATCGAAACCATCTGATTTGGTATTGATCGAAGAACAACCAGGACGACCAATCTTCGACATTTCAAACTTGAAAGATATCACTGTTCGTGCTGGAGAGACCATCCAAATCAAGATTCCATATGCTGGAGGTAATCCTAAACCAATCATTGACATATTCAACGGAAGCTCACCAATATTCGAAAATGATAGAACTGTGGTTGATGTTAATCCTGGAGAGATTGTTATCACAACAACTGGATCAAAGAGAAATGATGCTGGACCATACAAGATTTGTGCGACAAACAAATATGGAAAGGATACATGCAAACTGAATGTATTCGTACTCGATGCACCTGGAAAACCAACTGGACCTATTCGGGCAACTGATATTCAAGCAGATGCAATGACACTATCATGGAGACCACCTAAGGACAATGGAGGAGATGAGATTACGAACTATGTAGTAGAGAAGAGAACACCAGGAGGAGAATGGGTTACTGTAGGACATCCAGTTGGAACATCACTCCGTGTCAGAAACCTTGATGCCAATCAACCATATGAATTCCGTGTTAGAGCTGAAAACCAATACGGTATTGGAGAACCATTGGAAACTGACGACGCGATTGTTGCGAAGAATCCATTCGACACTCCAGGTGCACCTGGTCAACCAGAAGCTGTTGAAACATCAGAAGAAGCCATCACATTACAATGGACAAGACCAACAACCGATGGAGGAGCACCGATTCAAGGATATGTTATTGAGAAGAGAGAAGTCGGAAGCAGTGACTGGACCAAGGCTGCATTCGGTAATATTCTGGATACAAAACATAGAGTTACTGGACTCACACCAAAGAAGACATACGAGTTTAGAGTTGCTGCATACAATGCTGCTGGTAAGTCATTCATTATTCATTTCATACACTATAGTTATTATATTACAGGCCAAGGAGATTACAGTGCGAACTCTGTGCCGATCACCGCCGACAATGCTCCAACCCGTCCGAAGATCAACATGAGTATGTTGACGAGGGATGTGTTGGCATATGCGGGAGACAAGGCCAAGATACTTGTTCCATTCGCAGCTTCACCAGCACCAAAGGTGACCTGGTCAAAGGGTGAAAACAAAATCAGCGAGACGGACCCAAGAACAAAGGTAGAATACAACGACTTCCTCGCAACACTGACTATCGACAAGTGCGAATTGACTGATGGTGGATTGTATTTCATCGAATTGGTCAATTCACAGGGAAGTGACTCGGCAAGTATCCGATTGAAGGTCGTTGACAAACCGGCACCACCACAAGGACTGCGTGTTGAGGATATTTGTCCGGATTGTTGCACACTTCATTGGTCACCACCCACATCTGATGGTGGATCACCAATCACCAACTATATTGTTGAGAAGTTGGATCTCCGTCATTCGGATGGCAAATGGGAGAAAGTATCATCATTTGTCCGAAATACTTCATACACTGTCGGTGGACTTATCAAGGATAACAGATACAGATTCCGTGTTCGTGCTGAGAATCAATATGGAACATCCGATCCATGCGAATTGAAGGATGCAGTTGTTGCCAAGTATCAATTCGAGGTACCAAATCAACCAGAACCACCAACTGTACGTGATATGGATTCAACATGGGCTGAACTTGAGTGGGATCCACCAAGAGATGGAGGATCAAAGATTCAAGGATACCAAGTACAATACAGAGATATCACATCTGGAAGATGGATCAATGCAAAGATGGGACTTGTCGAAGGATGCCATGCTAGAGTCACTGGACTTCGGGAGAATGGAGAATATGAATTCAGAATTATTGCAAAGAACGCGGCTGGTCTATCGAAACCATCTGGACCATCGGATAGATGCAAACTGAGATCAAGATTCGGGCCACCAGGACCACCAATCAATGTTGGTGCCAAATCAATCGGAAGAAACCATTGTACGATCACATGGATGACACCATTGGAAGATGGCGGATCGAAGATCACTGGATACAATGTGGAGATCAGAGAGTACGGTAGTACATTGTGGACTGTGTGCAGTGATTACAATGTACGTGATCCTGAGTTCACTGTTGATAAACTCAAGGAATTCCATGATTATGAGTTCCGTGTAGTTGCATTCAATGCAGCCGGAAGGGGTATTCCATCACTTCCATCCGGACCAATCAAGATTCAAGACCTTGCTGGATCACGCCCACAGATTGTTGTCAAGCCAGAAGACACTGCCCAACCATACAATCGCCGTGCTGTATTCACTTGTGAAGCAGTCGGAAGACCAGAACCAACTGCCAGATGGATGAGAAACGGAAGAGAACTACCAGAAAGCAGCAGATACCGATTCGAAGCAAGTGATGGAGTATACAAGTTCACGATCAAGGAAGTTTGGGATATTGATGCTGGAGAGTACACCGTCGAAGTATTCAATTCATATGGATCAGACACGGCATCTGCCAAGCTCATTGTGCAAGCTCCACCAGTTATCGAGAAGGATGTATCAAACACAATTCTTCCAAGTGGAGACCTTGTTCGATTGAAGATCTATTTCTCTGGAACTGCGCCATTCCGTCATAGCTTGGTATTGAACAAAGAAGAGATCGATATTGATCATCCGACAATCAGATTGGTTGAATTCGATGATCATGTATTGATCACAATTCCATCCTTGAGTGTCAGAGAAGCCGGTAGATACGAGTACACTGTATCGAACGACTCGGGTGAAGCTACAACTGGATTCTGGTTGAATGTGACTGGATTACCAGAAGCACCACAAGGGCCTCTTCATATCAGTAACATCGGACCATCAACAGCCACATTATCATGGAGACCACCAATCACAGATGGAGGAGCGAAGATTACCAATTATGTTGTTGAAAAGAGAGATGTGTCGAAGGAAGAATGGACTGTTGTATCATCGAATGTCAAGGATATGAACTACATTGTGACTGGATTGTTCGAGAATCACGAATACGAATTCCGTGTATCAGCTCAAAACGAGAACGGACAAGGTGCACCATTGGTCAGCGAACATCCAATTGTTGCCCGTCTTCCATTCGATCCACCAACTGCTCCACAAAACTTGGAGATTATCCAAGTTGGTGGTGACTATGTGACACTATCATGGCATAGACCAGCATCAGATGGAGGTGGCAGACTACGTGGATATATTGTTGAGAAGCAAGAAGAAGGACATGATGAATGGTTTAGATGTAATCAAAATCCATCACCACCAAACAATTACAATGTTCCAAACTTGATTGATGGAAGAAAGTACAGATATCGAGTATTTGCTGCCAATGATGCCGGGCTATCTGAACCAGCTGAACTTGATCAAATCCAATTCCATTCTTCGGGAAGCGGAGATCCACCAAAGATCTTGTCAGCACTCAATGATTTGGTCGAAGAAGTTGGTAGAAGTATCACATTCGAATGCGAAATCAGTGGAAGTCCAAGACCAGAATATAGATGGTTTAAGGGATGCAAAGAATTGGTTGATACAAGCAAGTATACACTTATCAACAAGGGTGATAAACAAGTATTGATCATCAACGACTTGACATCCGATGATGCTGATGAGTACACATGTCGTGCCACCAATTCAGCCGGTACCCGTAGTACACGAGCACAACTTCGAATCAAGACGAAGCCACGTGTATTCATTCCACCGAAGTATCATGGAGGATATGAAGCACAAAAGAATGAAACAGTACAATTGAGAATACCATATAAGGCATTCCCGAAAGGAGATGCAAGATGGTATAAGGATGGACAGAAGATCGAAGCCAATTCGAAGTATAGTATCGAGACTGATGAGAAGTTTGCCACATTGACAATCTCCAATTGTTCCCGCGAAGAATTCGGAGAATACCGTGTTGTTGTCGAGAATTCGGTTGGATCAGACTCCGGTGTAGTGAATGTGACTGTCGCCGATGTACCAGAACCACCAAGATTCCCAATCATTGAGAACATCCTGGAGGAAGCTGTAATCCTATCATGGAAACCACCAGCATTGGATGGAGGATCACTTGTTACAAACTATTTGATTGAAAAGAGAGAAGCTGGAAGTGGAGGATCATGGACACCATGTGCGAAGACAAGATACACATACACAACTGTGGAAGGACTTCGAGCTGGAAAACAATACGAGTTCAGAATAACAGCTGAGAACAAACATGGACCATCGAAACCATGTGAACCAACTGCACCTGTATTGATACCTGGAGATGCAAGAAAGAGACGACGTGGATATGATGTAGATGAACAAGGAAAGATTGTCAGAGGAAAGGGACCAATATCATCAAACTACGATAACTACGTGTTTGATATTTGGAAGCAATACTATCCACAACCAGTTGAAATCAAACATGATCATGTACTTGATCTGTATGATATTCATGAGGAACTTGGAACTGGAGCATTCGGTGTTGTACACCGTGTGACCGAAAGAGCAACTGGAAACAACTTCGCAGCCAAGTTTGTAATGACACCACATGAAGCTGACAAGGAAACTGTCCGAAAGGAAATACACACAATGTCCGCATTGAGACATCCAAAACTTGTCAATTTGCATGATGCATTCGAAGATGACAACGAGATGGTTATGATCTACGAATTCATGAGTGGAGGAGAACTATTCGAGAAAGTTGCTGATGAACACAATAAGATGAGTGAGGAGGAAGCAGTTGAATATATGAGACAAATATGCAAGGCATTGTGTCATATGCATGAGATGAACTACGTACATTTGGATTTGAAACCAGAGAATATCATGTTCACTACAAAGAGAAGCAACGAGTTGAAATTGATTGACTTCGGATTGGCTGCTCATTTGGATCCAAAACAATCTGTGAAAGTGACAACTGGAACAGCTGAATTCGCAGCACCAGAAGTTGCCGAAGGAAAACCAGTTGGATATTATACTGATATGTGGAGTGTAGGTGTGTTATCATACATTCTGTTATCTGGATTATCACCATTCGGAGGAGAAAACGATGAAGAAACACTACGAAATGTGAAGGGATGCGACTGGAATATGGATGATTCCGCATTCTCTAGTATTTCGGATGATGGCAAAGACTTCATCCGCAAACTATTGCTCGCTGATCCAAACACAAGAATGACAATCCATCAAGCACTTGAACATCCATGGTTGTCTGCTGGATCAGTACCAGGAAGAGATGAACAGATCCCAAGTAGCCGATACACAAAGATCAGGGATTCAGTGAAACAGAAGTATGATGCATGGCCAGAACCACTTCCACCACTCGGAAGAATTGCAAACTATTCATCACTACGCAAACACAGACCACAGGAATATTCAATCAGAGATGCATTCTTCGATCGATCAGAAGCACAGCCTAGATTCATTATCAAACCATATGGAACTGAGGTTGGAGAGGGACAATCGGCTAACTTCTATTGTAGAGTAATTGCATCATCACCACCAGTTGTAACATGGCATAAGGATGACAAAGAACTGAAACAAAGCTTGAAATATATGAAGAAATACAATGGAAATGATTATGGATTGACAATCAATCGAGTGAAATCAAATGATAAGGGAGAATATACAGTAAGAGCAAAGAATTCATATGGAACAAAAGAAGAAATTGTATTCTTGAATGTGACAAGACATTCGGAACCATTGAAGTTTGAACCATTAGAACCAATGAAACGAGCACCAAGTCCACCAAAGGTCGAAGAGTTCAAGGAGAAAAGATCTGCACCAAAGTTCACTTTCCATTTGAGAAACCGATTGATCCAGAAGAACCATCAATGTAAACTTACTTGCTCATTACAAGGAAATCCAAATCCAACTGTAGAATGGATGAAGGATGGATATCCAGTTGATCAGGATAGAGTACAAGTATCATTCAGAAGTGGAGTATGTTCATTGGAAATATTCAATGCAAGACTGGATGATGGAGGAACATACACAGTAACAGCAACAAATGAATTGGGAGTGGATGTGACCGAATGTATATTGACAGTACAAACGAAAGGAGGAGAACCAATGCCAAGAATATCATCATTCAGACCAAGAAGAGCATATGATACACTATCAACAGGAACAACTGATGTTGAAAGATCACATTCATATGCTGATATGAGAAGAAGATCACTGATAAGGGATGTATCACCTGATGTACGATCGGCCGCCGATGATTTGAAGACAAAGATCACAAATGAACTACCATCATTCACATTACAATTGACTGATACTGAAGCAGATGTCGGAGGATCAGCTGAATTCACAGCCGAAGTATCCGGACAACCAGAACCATTGATTGAATGGCTACATAATGGAGAACGACTTGGGTCAAGTGATTCGAGGATCAAGTCATCGTTCGTCGGAGGAAGAGCAACATTGAAAATAAGTGGAGTGAAGAAATCGGATGAGGGACAATACTTGTGTAGAGCATCGAACTCAGCCGGACAAGAACAAACAAGAGGATCATTGACAGTGAAAGGAGAACAACTTGTGAATGGACATGTGACACAATCGGCTGAAACAACTGAACAAAGCGAATTGAGAGTATCGAGTCATTTGAATGGACAGATTACAAATGTTGGAGATACGGTAACATTCGGAGCACGAGTTGATGGAACACCAGAAGAAGTATTATGGATGAGAAATGGACAAGAGGTATAGTGATAAGAGATTATGATAATGATAGTGATAATGATAATTACAGTTGAGCAATGATGAACGAACAACAATTAGTCAAGAAGGAGACCGTTTGTCTCTTCGAATCAATTCAACCGAAGTATCAGATGCTGGTCATTATCAATTAGAAGTACGATCGAAAGGAACCAATCTAGTATCAGTCGCATCATTGGTTGTTGTTAGTGAAAAAGCTGATCCACCAGTTATTAGATTGCCATCATCTGTATCTGCTGCACTTGGATCTTCAACTGCATTCACTGTTGACTTTGAGGATGTTGAAGGTAAAAAAATATAACAATTATACTGATAATAATGATTAATTGAAGGACTGACTGTGCAATGGTTCAGAGGATCAGAGAAAATTGAAAAGAACGAACGGGTCAAATCTGTCAAGTCTGGGAACACATTCAAACTTGACATTAAGGTAATAAAAAACACAAATAAGATAACTTATCTAATATATTATCAGAATGTTGAACAAGACGACGATGGCATCTACGTCGCTAAAGTGGTGAGAGACAAGAAAGCAATTGCAAAATACGCAGCTGCACTTCTCCTCATCTAATTTTCTCCTATTATAATACAATTATTTGTACCTATCATTTGTAGTCCATTTCATTCATTTCTAGTCTATATAATCTGTGTTTCTCTTCCTTTTTTCTCATCCGAATCAGTCTATTAGAACAGCAGATATACGATCCGCCACGCTTCTTTCGCCATCATTATTCGTGTTTTCTTTGTGTTTTTTCTCCTAATTTCTTTTCTTATTTAGTAATTTGCGATACTTTAATTGTGCAAAATAATCAGCAAAACTATCAAAAAATCGAAATATTTCGGCTTGATTTTGAATTTCTCCAACCATTTTATTTGTATTTTTTTCCATTTTCTTTTCTGTTTCATCAAAACTTCAAGAATTGGGACGCTTGTTGTTGTTGAACATGAAACCATTTATTCTTTCTTTTTTCTGCCATTTTTTGAGTTTGGGACACTCTTAATTTGGTATAATTAGGTATCAATTTATAGTATATTTCTATTAATTATTGGGACTAATTAATAGAAATCATTTTATTTGTTTTTATAATTATTGTATAGTTATTATGTAGTTATTATTCATTTACATATCCTGGTGATCATTTCATTTTCTTTGTAACTTCAAAAATCTAGCCGAAACACTTCGATCCGTGTAGAATCGTTTCATGTTTTGCTGATTGTTTTTCTTCCAAATAAATTGTAAAAATATATCAATTTCCATTAGCTTGTCGTCTTTGTAATATTTTCTGCAACTTCTCACATCTTTTTGTTTCAAACACTTTTCGAATTTAATAATGGAGTAATAAAAAATTATTGAATTTTTATTTCTGGGTATTAAAGCAATGTGATAAAAAATACAATCAAAATGTTGCAATTTGTTTCGGGTTAGTGATTGAAAGAATGTGTGAGTACCAGTCATCTTTGGAGTGAAAATGAACGAATACATGATATATAAATACAAAATAGTTACAATATATGAATTGGGACAAGACTACCCCGCGACCGTTTTCAGAGCATTTGGTAAGGGATAACAACAAATATCCTATGAGTGAGCTTATGCAATAGTGCTAATTATGTCTGGGACCTTCTTGTCCTCGTGAATTCCCTTCAGTTCGTTGATAATGCAATGAATTTCGCGTCCTGATGTTTCCGGCAAACTTGTTAGCAAGTAGACCAAAGATATTGATGATGGAATCGCGAACAGTAAAACGAATGAAAATGCACCGATGCTGAGGAACAATGGGACAGTGGCAAAATTGGTGAAGACGACGAGCACACTGTGAATAGAGTAGACTAGACAGAACATCATTGACCGACTGGCAAGCGGCGACAATTCTGGCGGAATCGACCAGATGACAGGTCCAACACCGATTCTGAAGAGTTTATATTAATATTATTAACTTAATGTATTCAATTTCTTACCCATATGACATAATGAATCCAAAACATGCACCGATCGCAACTTTTTGATAAAGTAGTTGTTCAGCAGCCGCAAAAATACACAAGAAAACGACTGTTCCAGTTCCACAAATCAACAGAAGGATCCTTCTAGCAACACGATCGATGATCATAGTAGAGACAATTGAGGAACATGTGAGTACAACCATCAACAAACTGGATGCCATTTGAGCTGATTTTCTGCAAATATGAGAATGATTTTCAAATTGGAATGATAGAACTTACATTGTGACACCCATATCAGTGAAAAAGAATGTGCTGCTTTGAAGGATTGGATAAAATGGAAGAGTGAGAATGGCAGCGGCGACGGACAGCTGCATGGCACGACGAAGATGTGGAGTGGTCAATATATGTGCAACTGTATTCTCATTCACTTGATCTTTTTCGTCGTTATCATGTGTCGTGTTTGATTCCGAATCCTTCATATGTTGTTCCATAGAATCCAGTAGAATAGTTTGATCTGGCAGGTATCCTTGGAAGAATCGCAACGAACGGAGTGCAGCTTGTTTGTCTTTTTTTACAAACAACAAGAACTTTGGTGTATCTGGCATGTAGCAGATGTACAGTGTCGACAGGATTCCTGGGATGATTGGGAAGAACAGGAGAACAGACAGCGAGTGACCGAGAAGCCCTTCGTGGCCCAAAATCATTCCAAGCAGACACATCATCGAATAACCAGTCGAATACAATGACGACATTGTTCCACGAAGCGACGCAGGCGAGATTTCCTGAATTGTTAAGTGAGATTTTGAAAGAATTGGGCTGGATGATACCTGTAGATATAAAATGAGAGCAGCATCACTCAATGGTGAGAATACAGCCGCCACCAATCGCCCAACCACGAATATTTCCG
Organism: Caenorhabditis uteleia; assembly: GCA_963573275.1. NCBI lineage: Eukaryota > Metazoa > Nematoda > Chromadorea > Rhabditida > Rhabditidae > Caenorhabditis > Caenorhabditis uteleia. Next base: position 9,923,802 of record OY752136.1, read on the forward strand.
AATATTTTGTGAAACTCGCAAACACTTGCATTGCTCCCGCGAATGTCATCATGGCAATGGAGACTCCGAATGCGACTTTTCGTCCATAATTATCACAAATGAAGGGACTTGACATTGATCCGATGACTTGGAATAGATACCAAGCAGAGTTGATTCCTGATTTGATATATGATACTTCTTCATGATCCAATGGACGGAAACGATCGGTGATTGTGTTATTGAGGTATTCGTTGAGTTTGTGAACTGCCGTGTTGATAGATGTATGGGAAAATCCTGGAAACAATAAATAATTTAGAGAATGGTATGAGGAAAAATTACCTGATGGAAAGTTCGTCATTGCTGTAAGTAGAGAGCAGATCAAGAAGAGGCGGAGGCCATTCCAAGAAAATAGAGAAGGATCAGTCGACATCCTAATATTGTGTAGGAAGAATAATAAATGAATGAGAAGGTCGCGGGGTAGTCAATCGATTAGTTACAGAAAACGACTCCGTTTTCAAGAGTCAGAAGTGTGACGTGCGGCAGATTCTGAAAGTAAGCCAAGAGTTAGTTATTACAAATGAATATTATATTACCTCGTTTGGGCGAAGCCACAAACACTGCCTAATTAATATGTTCCTCTTACGTGTAGTGGCGGGTTTCTTTTCCTATTGAGAGCGTCGATTGTTTGCAATAGTGACGATGGCTCTGAAAGTTATTAAATTAATAATAGTATAGCAATGGTAAATAAGAATAAAAAGAGAATTTGAATATAATGCTCGAGAAACATTGAATGTCGTAGACATCGTGAACGATGCGAAGAGTGTGATTGCATGACACATTGATGACCATAATGGCCACGCCCATTTAATATCGCGAGAAGGAATGGAAATGAGGAGTACGGACATGATGTGAATATGAAGGAGAAAGGTTATCTCATCATCATAATCTGGCAAAAGAATGATGGGTACAAATGCACGCAAACATGCGATTGTCTAGTTGTATTTAGGATGATATAATCAACAGTTAGGGTCAGATGAATGTTTGATTTGGAGCTAAATTGTGATAAGATAACACAAATAGCTCGACAAAAAAGACAATAAAGAACGCTAGATACAGAGAATGTAAATTACCTCGAGATAATACTATTTGATAATATATTACATCATAACAGAGTTGTGATACTGCACTAGACTTGAAAATAGCTCATTTGTCCAAGAAATTAAGAGAGTACCGCAGGGTTTTATATCATATCATGATAGAATTGTTTGTCATCAACATCTAATCTGCTTATGGTGTTCATACCATTCAAACAGACAGACATCTTTTAAAAGTGACCAGTCAACAAAACAACTGACCGAATTTAATCAAAGTATTAGTGTAGTGAGATTCGAGAAAAAATGTTTGCATTTGCAATTAAAACCAGGTGTTTACAAGGGGATACCCCCGCGTTACACACTGTGGAATGAGACGGTATCACAAATAATGATGTTATCATTTATCAATCAGTCACAATTTTATACGGCCTTCCTTATTATGCATGCGTGTGTAAGAATTCAGAAAATGCGCGAAAATTTACATACATGGTCTGATCTTATTGGAATTTGACGGTAAATTAATGATCAAAAGTCAAATTTTAGCGGCATTAAAACAGAGAAAAAAGTGTGATAATATCTCAATGAATAGTCAATATCTGTCGATGAAAAATATGACGAGAATTATTCTAGAAGCAGCAACGGGGAATTCCCTTTGTGACATGACAAATGCGAAAACTTGAATATTCGAAGCTGATCGAGAATAATTAAATTTGTAGTCTCTGATTTTTAGGTTCTAATTTATGAGGGAATGATTTTTTGATTTTCGGAAGAGATATATTACGGAATCAGAAATCTCCGAGCTGAAAAATAAAGAAAAACGTACGAAATGTGAAATAGAATTGGAAACATCAAAGTTGAAAAGTTTCATGAAAAATTGAATTTGAAAAAATACAAAAACTCCCGCCAAGGATGTAAATCGCGTCAGGACCAGTGTGTCAGGGTATGCAGTGCGCCTTTAATTCCAATGGTTACGGTTTATCAAAAAACATGTCTGATTTGTTGCATTTCACGCAAAATCTGCAGAAATTCTCGAAAAAAATGTGACCTCAAAAATGAAACGTATAGATAATTTGACAAAATAATTTTAGTTCGTTTAAAAAGGTTGGCATCATACAAAATGAGCCAATCGCCATCCACCATTGAGCCACCAAAAAAACGTAAGAATTGATGACTTGCGAGTATGTAAATTGAAAACTGAAACACAGAAAATTTCAAAAATTCAAAAGCGAAAATCACAAAGGATAACTATGTGGAAGAGAAATCGAAAAGATATGCAGAGGCTTCACCGCGAGTTATTTGGAATTCTAATGTAAATATATAAATATATGACTGAATCTGAATTAATATAATTTTGAGGTCGATTATCTGACATCAATCGCTAATTTGAGTATTGGTATTGGCAACCTGATGAGTTTCCCTGGCAAATTCTATCATTACCGTGGCGGTGCCTTTCTAATTGCTTACTTCACGTGTTTATTCTTTGTTGGTGCACCAGTATTATACTTGGAATTGTTAATCGGACAATACAATCGTTGTTCTCCAGTTGTGTTCTTTCGTCGTTGTGCTCCGGCACTTCATGGCCTCGGATGGCTATATCTCATTTGTACTTATATCGATCTATACACATATCAATATACAGTATCCAGTAATATCAAATTCCTTTTTTCATTGACCGAAGTTGGTGTAAAGGATTTGATATGGACGAAATGCGGAAACAAATGGAATGATAATTGTAGGTTTACGAATATTGAATATCACAAATAACATGTCAATGAAAAAATGAGGATTCCAAATGACTCAACTAAAAGTTAGAAGATAAAGATTTTGTTTGTGCATATTTGACAGAATTTTTGTTCATTGAAATGTGTTATTTGTTGTCAAACTATGTCGATTTATCAATATTACAGTTTGTTTCGAATTCCACAGTGAAAAGTGTGTGAATAACACAAATCAACAGTTTTCATATTATCAAGGAAAATGTGTTACCACAACTGATATTGAATCGCCTAATGTCAAATCAGCTGATGTTCAATATGATGAGTACGTTTATTATAATATATTCCATTTTTTAAATAATATATTTCAGAAAGATAATTGATTTGAAATCGCCTTCATTCTTACATGTAGATGAATTCAATTATGGTCTAATGTTGTGTATTATGATCAGTTGGATATCAGCTTCAATCCTTCATAACAGAGGTGTGGCTGCTGTTGGCAAGTTTTCAATTGTTAGTTAATTTATTCAATATATAGTAGTTCCTCAATATCTATTTAGATTCCGATGGTGTTGATCTTCCTAATTTGTCCGTTTATTCTCTACAATTCGTTATTTCTCAGTGGAGCACTCGATGGAATTGCTGAAATGTTCACTATTGACTGGTTACAACTATTAAGAACTGAAGTTAGATAATTATAATATTATTCCTAATTAATTGGTATATTAACAGTTGTGGTTAGATGCCCTTCATATGGTCATATTCTCACTTTCACTTGGTCTTGGTGGACATATTGTATTGGCTTCATTCTCACCACCACAAGCAAATACATTCAGAGTATTCTATCTACTTATATCTCTATTATGTATCAATTATAGATAATGATGATGAATATAATCATGGATACATCAATCAGTCTAATTGTCACTGGAGCTGTTTATGCAGCACTTGGTCATTTAAAAACAGTCGAACAACTTGATTCAATTTATAAAGTGGCCGTCAATGTACCACGTAATACACTCAATATCTAATCACTCAATCAAATTCTATATTCAGCATCTCGATTGGCACCTATTATCATTCCAGTCCTGATGAAACAAGTTGTACAAAACTACGGTCTTTGGGTATTCCTGTATCATTTAGCAGTCGCAATTGCCGGTTGGGGTACAACTGTTGGTATATCATTCCATTTCCCTTTTTCACTAAACTATTCCTTTTGATTGCAGTATCTGTTCAAACTGTTTCTGTTATCATTGCCGATGCTTGGACTATTTCAACAAAGAACTATACATACGATATAATCACACTTACTGTCAATGCCTCACTTGTCCTCACAGGAACATTTCTCTGTTTTGATGTTATTCCTTTCCTTCTTCATTGTTTCAGTATCATATATTTTTCAGATTGGTCCAAATTGGATGCCTGTCTTAACTGATATTCGGAATTTTGTGAATGGATTAACAATATGTGGAGAGTTACTTGTTATAATAGAAGTATACGGTATTGATAGTTTATATTTGGATATGCATGTTATGATGGGTAGATCCTTGACTGTTATGTGGAAGTATGTTATTTGTATACTGATAACCCTTTTTTGATTCATTATTTTTTAGTCAAGTTGGTTGTACTTCACCGGTTTGGAAGCCATTATGGCGAATATGTCCAGCATTTTCAATGGTATATCACATTATCATATCATTATCATATCATATTTATTTATAGATGTTTATATTATCATTATGGTTTATGAAAGATGGTAGTAGTTATGATTATAGATATCCACATGCATACGATGTTCGTCTATCATAATTTGATTATTTCATCAGTTATTTTCTTAGGTTATTCGTCTTGTTTTCGGTATGTTCATCGTCGTTTTTCTTCTGTTTATGATGAGATATGCACGAATGAAATACAAACGGCATTTCAAATTATACGAGAAAAAGGTTAGTACTCAGATAAGTTGTTAATTTATTTGATATTTTATAGAAATTCACTGAAAATGTGATATGGATGAAACAAAGACACTTGAGATGTTGGTTGAGAGTCATTAAAGATTTGAAGAATGACGAAGAGAAATATGCTGAAATGACGGTATGTATATACAAAAAGATACAGTAATCATTGATGATATTATTAAGAAAGTATTACCAATTCTTGATCCGGATGATTTGAAAAATGAATGGAGATTGGTATATCGACAATTCTTCCAACCAGCAAGAGATGAATCAATGTTAAGAAAGAAAAGGAGACAGATAAAGAGGACTGTTGATCAGGAAGCAGCAGTTGTTATCAATAATTGGAAGGCGGTGAGTAGTGATATGATAATTATGACAAAATAGAATGTGTTAAGCCATTACGAGAAGTAGAAAAGAAGAAGGAAATGTCGAAATCAAAAGAGAAAATAGAAGAAAGAAGAAGTGCGGAGACTGTAAAACACGACGGACCAGTACGAACATCGGATAAACGGAATACGGTAGTTGTAACTTATCTAATGTGATATATAGTTAATTGTTATAGAAAATGATCAAAAGTGTGGAGCAAGTGCAAAATGAAAAGGAAAAGTTACAGAAAAGTATTGAGAAACTACAAAAAAGTGGTGAAAAAGCAACACCGAATGATAAAATAGGATCGAAGGAAAAAATGGGATCGAAGGAAAAAGCGGGATCGAATGAAAGAATCAAACGAAAAGAAGGAAAATCGAGAGAAGTGGTGAAGTCGTTGAAACCATCGAAAACACCGAAAACAGCACAAAGTAAAACAAATCGGGATGTGAAATTGAAGACATTGGGAGATAAACAAAAGAAACTCGGATCATTATCACTGAAGAAAACAATGTCAGAGACAAGTAAACCAACAGACAAGAAACCATTCTCAGAGAAGAATACACAGAGAGGTTCGTTAGTTAACAAATTGATTATTATGATTGATATATTTCAGATTCGGTGAAGTCTACGAAGAAATCGACAAAGAAGTGATTGAAATTTTATTATAATGTTTTAGTGTCTAATGAATTACTAGTAATTATTTATTGGAATTTGTCAATGTACTCCTTCCTGGGATATCCAAAAAGTACGAAAATTTCAGGTTATTTATGGTTTTTTTCGTTTGTTTATTTTTTCGAATATATTTATGATGAAATGTGTGTTCACATGCGGACCACGTGAATAGGAGAGAAAAAGGCATATTTCTTCTGGCGAAGATTCTTTTGCATTTCGTCATGAAGATTCTTCTATTGAATGGCTTGGAATATTGTTAGAGCTTTTTCTCGTTATTGGTTACTATAAAGATAACATAACATTGTTTTTTTTCCTAATCATCCAACTGAGCACCCGCGGAGCCATTTGACATCAAAATCCCCCGTTGAGCGTCGCTTAAATTCGTTGACGTGTTTCGGGTGCTGGCGCGAATTGTCCTTGTTTTCCTCTCTGCACGTGTTTCCTTTTGGTGATAATAAATATGTTTTCGTTTCAACTAATCAAAAATTAGTTTCTTTATTGTAACCCATTAGATTGTCTTGAGAACTTTTATTAGCATTCAAACTGCTAGAACAATTCTAGCCGCATCAATGTTAAACGAATTGCATTTGGGACTTCGTACACTTTCAATTGATTCGATAATAGTTTCTAGATACTGTTCAAATTAAGTTTTTTGTTTCAGAAAATGCCTACCACTAACCGACGTATTTCATTGGGTTCACCCAAAGATTTGCGTGAGGTCAAGTTTTTTGATGAAGAGCCTATTCCGGATGTTCCACTCAAAGGAGCTCGAGTCAAAGTTTGTTATGCTGGAGTCTGTTTGACTGATAGAGAAGTTGCCAACACCAAACAAGCAAGAATCACAAACGGGATAAAGGATACTAGCTTGTTTCCTGGTAATTTTTACTTTTTAGAAGTTTATTCAATGATATTTTCAGGGTATGAAGTCTCAGGTATTGTCGAGTCATTCGGAACAGAATGCTCGCCAAATGATTATGGTCTGAAGATTGGTGACAAAGTGATTGTTTGGCCAACTGATGAAATGTGCAGTCATGGATATGCTGATTATGTCGCTGTTCCGACTCTTCATTTCCTCGTCAAAATCCCAGATTCCCTTTCGATGCATGTCGCTTCAATCCTTCCAGCTGGTGCAACATGGGCTCTTTCTGCAGTTCTCCAGGCACGGCCAATTGTTGAAGCATTTTCGCAGTCGAAAGGTTTCTGTAATGTACTAATTGTCGGAGCCGGTGGTCTCGGATTGTGGTTATTGAAATTGGCAAAGCATTTCCTCGCTATGAATAACGACAAGTGAGCTTTTCAAATATGTAAATATTGCCTACTGTTTTTTCAGGAAGATACGGTTGATGGTGGCTGATGCCAAAGAAGAACGACTTTCACTTGCTGAAAGAAACGGTGCCGATTTTGTTGTTCATTGGGATGATTCGGAGTTCGAAGAATACTTGATTATGAGAACAAAGGACGTTGCTCGTACAGGTGTTAATGTCGTTTTTGATTTCGTCACCTCACCACGAACTGTCACTCGCTCACTGAAGTGTCTCGCTGAGGGAGGCGTCTTGTTCGTCGGAGGATTGTCTGGGTTGGACGTTCAGTTGCCGATCAAACATGTTGCCAAAAACCGACTTGCTATCATGGGTGTCACAAGGTATGAAATAAACTTGTCAGGCTCATATTTAAAAATTTGTTTTTAGAGGAAGCATTGAACAATTGAAGAACTTAGTAAACTTAATCGCCGGTGGACAGATTGATGCACCAGATTACAGAGTATATCCAGTTGATCAAGCTTCTGCAGTAAGTAGATTTTTTTTCGAAAAAAAATTTCTCGTGAGTTTCATGGAATTTGTTGTTTTTAGGTTCTCAAACAACTATCTATGTCCGAAGTTGAAGGACGTGCAATTCTCGAAGTTTGTGATCCGTCATCCGCACTGGATGGAGAACAAGCCGGTGGAGTCCCAATACCACGAAATGACGAACACAGCGAATAAATATATATTGAGACTCTGACCATGTAATAATGTATTTCTATTCTTACTTTGCCATGTCTACATTCATAATTTAGTCAATTTCAGCCCCAGTGCATTTTCGAATCCCTGTTGCACATAGCCTTTTTTCGCCATTTTGACAGTTTATTGATTTTTTTCTCTCCCAAATAGAAGGAATTTTAGGAATACTGACAGTAGATCAAATAATGTGAAAGTATTACCAAATGTCCGTTTACTATTGTATTATCCAAATAATAGGATTGAAATGAATGATTATAGCACGCATATTATCTAACAGTATATCAGAATGTTGTTCCGTAATTCTATATTTCAATCATTGTAAATATCATAATTCAAACAGTTTTCAACCAGTTGAACGAATGAGCTCTGAAAAAGATCAACAATTGCCAACCGGTCAGGCTCAGATGAAGTTTGATATTTTGGCTCGAGCTGGTTTGGCCCGACGTGGACAACTCTATCTGCCCCATTCAATTGTTGAAACTCCGGTATTCATGCCAGTTGGAACACAAGGAACTATGAAGGTATATACGGATCATTAGCAATTGTATTGATATTGGAGTATTAAAGGGTGTACTACCGGAGCAGTTAGTTGATATGGACTGTCGAATTCTTTTATGCAATACATATCATTTGGGACATCGACCGGGTCATGAAAAAGTGAAACAAGCTGGTGGATTACACAAAATGATGAATTGGAATAGGTCGATTCTTACTGATTCTGGTGGTTTTCAGGTAATGACAATAGAGTAATTTTAAATGAAATGATCCAAGTTATAGATGGTTTCATTGAGTAAATTAATGACAATCGATGAAAAAGGTGTCAATTTCCAAAGTCCACATACCGGAGAAATGATGGCTCTGCCACCTGAAAAATCTATTGAAATTCAACAGGTATTCTCGTTTGCGTTAGATTGAACTCAAGCCCCAGTTTTTTTTCCATTCAAATTTCAAACAAGAAATTCAGGCTCTTGGTGCTGATATTATGATGCAACTCGATCATGTAATCCATGTATTGACTACTGGTGACGTAGTAGAAGAAGCAATGCATAGAAGTGTCAGGTATTTTTCATTTTGTGTGTCATACATTCATGATCTATAGATGGCTCGATCGTTGCGAAGAAGCTCATACAAGAGATGATCAAGCATTGTTCCCGATTCTTCAAGGTGGCTTGAACTTAGAATTGAGACAGAAATGTGCTGAAGAAATGGCGAAACGGGCTAAAGTTGGAATCGCGATTGGTGGATTATCTGGCGGAGAGGAGAAAGATCAATTTTGGAGAGTTGTCGCCAAATGCTGTGAATGTCTTCCACCACATTTGCCGAGATATGTGATGGGTGTTGGATTCCCAATCGACTTGGTTATCTGTTCACTTCTTGGTGCCGATATGTTTGATTGTGTTTATCCGACACGGACTGCTAGGTACACTCAAATGTACTTGTTAGGTCGAAACAATATTAGTTTTCAGGTTCGGAACTGCAATGGTTAGAAGAGGAGGTCTTATGTCACTGAATCAGAAGAGATATGAAGATGATATGTTACCGATCGATGACACTTGTGAATGTCATACATGTAAAACATACTCACGAGCATTCATTCATTCCGTTGTGAACAAAGTGAGTCTTTCAACTTTCAAACTTACAAGTGTTTCCCGCAACTGTCTTATGAACCCGCGTCAAGCCGGCGTTTTTCCAACCAATCATACCCAGTTACGTTTTGTTTTATTTGGCATTGGGTTGTCCGGCAATATTGGGTTTTCTTGCCGTTTATCCCTTGAATAGGTCCACTATCGTTTTTTTTTCGAAAAAAAATACGTGCATCAATCAATTATTTAACTTTATCCAAACTTTCAAACATAATTTCGAGTGTATTTTGTTGGTTTGTGTAACCCCCTTGGTCTCTATTTCAATCACCTCATAACGTTTCGAAACAAAAAAAAAGAAAAAGCTCGATCGATTCTATCCGATTCGTTGCGTCTATCTTCTTCAATTTCTCCTCTTTTAAACTGATTGTTTGAACTCTTTCGTGGGAATCACCACGTGTGTGTTTCTCCCCTCAATAGTTTGTGTACGAATTGCACAGTAATCTCGAAAAGCGACGGATTGAAGGGCAAACAAATGAACAGTTGAAAGCCAATTGTGTGACGTCTTGAAACCGAAAACATTAACCGTTTTTGTTTTTTTTTTTGGCAACTTTTATTTCAGTATTAGTAACATTAATTTCAACCAAAATCTGTTCTTGTTTCGAACTCTAAATGAACTGTCCATGAAATATAAAAATAGAAGAGTGATTCCACTTTTTCTTCGCAATCACCTCATTTTTTGCAACATCGAATAGTTTCTATGTCTTCCCCCGCACGTGTCGCCTCGGTGCTGATGTAATCGAAAACAACACAAAAAAAGGAATTCTCGTTTTTCTTTATTGTTTCGTTGAAATTTGCCTTTTTGAAAAAGAGGACAATTGCATTTTCGATGGCAAATACTGATAAAGTGAATACAACATCAATTGAGTTGCGAATACAATGAATTGTAAGAATACTGTAGTTCAAAATTTGATAAAAATCAAAGTTGAACAAGTGATTGTTAGAGAAAAGCGAACAGGATCTGTTTTGTGATACTTATCATAAATTGATCCCTCGACAGCAGAGAAATCTCAACATAAATTTATGTTTTGATGATAGTGATCTTAGCTCAAAGATAATAATTACTTGCTATCATAAGTCAGTCATCCGGTATGTGTGTTGATCCATATCATTCATTGGAACATATGATTGGTCCCTTTCCCCACGTCACTTCATCGGTCTTTTCTTCTTCTTTCTTTTCCTTTTTTCATCAGTTGTTTCTACGTGCAATTCGACCCTTCTGATCGGTTGCCCCCTCTCTCTATCATCAAAATGTCATCGGTTTACACGAGATGACGCTTCGAAAAATAGCAAAGAAACGACTCGGTTTCTCCCGATATCTGCGTCTATTGCCCACGTGGAGAGTCTCGTTATTAGAAATCAATGAGAGAAAAAGAGAGGAAACGGAGATCAGACCATCAATGTATTTTGTATTTCTTTTGTTATCGACGTATTGAGTTGGCGAATGAATAGCATTGAAAATATATTTATGACGGGAAATATGATAGTGACACATCATGCAGCAAAAAGAAATAATCAAAAGACCACGAATGAAAAGAATATGAAAAATGGGAATACTGTGAATTGGGAGATCGGGATTGTTGTATGATGTAGATAACGGATCAATGATACCAGTAATCGTTTATCCATTAATCAAAAAGTTCACAAGAATTCATTGATTAGTGATAAATATGGGGGAATCCCTTTCCATTTGTGTCCTATCTGTCGTTTCATCATCATGATACGGTTCTATCAGTCTTTTCTTATCACTCCTAATCTCACTCGATCTCGTGTCGTGTTCCGATCATCGACTTATCATATTCTCATTGTTGCATCATTTATATGCTCTTCCATCGATAGATCACCTGATAAATTTAATTGATCAAGCACCAAATTTAAACATATTGTCACTGTTATCAATGCCAACTACTATTGTTTTCAGGAGACCATCGGATGTCATCTAGTATCGGTACACAATATTAAACATCAATTGGATTTGATGAGAGATGTGAGGACAGCTATTGAAACAAACAATGTCGAGATGTTTTTGAATGATTTCCTATCGGATATTCTCGGTCCAATTCAGTTTGAAAAACCGGAAGAGAAAAAGCCATTGGTTGTGCCGCAATGGGTCAGAGATGCTGTTGCCCATATGGGATATAAATTAAAATTTTAGACTCCTCCATTTTTTATTGTTGATTTTGCTGTTATTTTTTAATTGTCAAAAATAAATTGTATTCATAATGTTTTTTTTTGATTATTTTTAAAATTATTTTGTGCCAGGTTTGGCAAAATTATGAATGTGGGAAAAGGAAACAATAAAATACTAAAAAACTAAACTTTGCAAAGAAAAAAACGAGACACCGAGGAGTCCGCAATATAGTAATCTGAAACTAGGATGACTATCTAGTTTTTGAAAAACTATGCAACCCACTAGCTGGAATACTACACAACATCTACCAAGGGTACATTACAGACTTTGAAAATCAAACAATTACAAGAGAACCAAAAAAAGAAGAGAAGTTCATTGAGGTAAGAGAATTATGTGAAGGTGAATCCAGCGGTTCTGTAGGTGTTGTAGACCTTTTCGATTGAGTTGGCATAAGCGGCGGTACGGATGTCCAATCCCAAGTTGTATTTGTGAGCGGTCTTGATGATAGCCTCTCCAGATCTTTGCATGGTGTATTCGAGTCCAGAGTGAACGATGTCCTTTTCAGAAGCTCCGGCGATCTTGGCAGCGAAGGCCTTGTTTGGAACAACCTTGCAGTCCTTTCCGATGGCACTAGAGAGCGACTCTTGCACCGAAGCTAAAAATTACAATTCATATGTATTTTAGTTTTTACAATGATTCATTCCTATCGTATACTTTGATTCTTCAAAAAAACAAATTTTGCTTGCGAGCGCTCAAAAAACGCAGTTTTTTAAACTATACGAAATAGTGTTAGGAAAAGATAACGGAATCGCGTGCGGCTGCACTCACTAGCCTAAACACATAACGCCACACACTTGAGCAGTAACGAATTACCCAAGAACTACAGTGAAAAAGATCTACGTTTGTTGGTGACAATAATGTAAACCGAGAATAAAGACTTACCCAAAAGCATGTTGTTGGCCTCTTCATCATATTTGAAGGTAAGACGTCCGTATGAAACATGGTTCAAGTTCTTCAACCACTCGAAATAAGAAACGGTAACACCACCAGAGTTAACATACCTGAGAAAAAAAATAAATCGGGAAATCCAAAACTTCACTTACATATCTGGGATGATAAGACAGTCTCCACGTCCGAGCAAGATCTTGTCGGCGGCTGGGGTGGTTGGTCCGTTAGCAGCCTCAGCAATGATCTTAGCTTGAATTCTGTGAGCATTGTCTTTGTGGATCGACTTTTCACAAGCAGCTGGGACGAAGATATCGCACTTCTCATACATAAGCTCGGTGAATGGATCGAAGTTCTTGGCTCCTGGGAAGTTCTTGATGGTTCCGTTGGCGTCTCTCCAGTCTTCCAACTCCTTTGGATGGATACCGTCTGGGTTGTAAACGGCACAGTCGTACTCTTGAATTCCAACAATCTTTGATCCAGCACTAAAAACAACATTATGTTTTCAAGTATATTTGATGCGAAACGAACCGGTGAAGATATCTGTGTGTGTGCAAACCGACATTACCGAAACCTTGGATGATGACGCTCTTTCCAGCCAAACCGACTGGCAATCCGATCATCTTCATGTACTCTTCGTCGTTGGTGAACACTTCAAGACCCTTCCAGACTCCACGACCAGTGGCGGAAACACGTCCGTGGATTCCTCCACTGACGATCGGCTTTCCGGTGATGCAAGCTGATGCATCCTGAATAATTTGATGTTAAAACATTGATATACCAAATTCTTACTCTGTCAAGATGTCCGATAGTTTGAGCATATGTATCGGCAATCCATCCCATTTCACGTTCTCCGGTTCCCATATCTGGGGCTGGGACATCGACTCCTGGGCCGAGGAATCCCTTCTTGGCGAATTCGATAGCGATACGACGGGTGATCTTCTCGATTTCATAGTCGGTGTATTGCTTTGGATCGATCTTGACTCCTCCCTTGGCTCCTCCGAATGGAACATCAACGACGGCGCATTTGTATGTCATCAAAGCAGACAAAGCCTTGACCTCATCTTCGCACACATCCAAAGAGTAACGGATACCTCCCTTAGTTGGAGTTCTGTGCTCCGAATGTTGTGACCGCCAGGCCTCGATAACTTCGAATTCTCCATTATCACGGCGAATTGGGAAGGTGATGTAAAGAACCTTAAGTGTTTTCATAGATATAAAAGTTTGTAAATCATTTCCTAACCTTGTTGACTGGCTTGATTGCTCCCAAAATTCCTGTGACGAGGTTCTTCTTGTCCTTTTGGCTCAAAGAGTTGGACTTGAGTTCCTCAACAAGTTTTGGGGCAATAACTTCCGCTCCCTTGTCAAAGTAGAAGTCAACCATCTTGTAGAAAGATGGGTTAACTTGCTCCTCCATTGGCTTTTGGTCATCAAGAACCTGGGAATGGGGATCAAGGGTAGCAGCCGAATAGTTTCGGACCGCAACGGAACGGCATCCTCTAGCGAGTGTGCTCAACATTACCTGAAAAAAAATAAATTTACCAACATAAAATGATTCCGAGAGTAACGTCTGAGAAAAAACCGGACGACGAACGTAATTGACACGAATAATATCAAATCGCAACGTTTCAAAACGAATTTCCGTTCATTACACGTTTAAAAATTTGTCGAACAACGCAAAAATGAAGAAAGTGCAAATCATTTTTAGGACTTCGCAAAATGTTTAGGAGAAAGTTCGGTCGCTTCGACGGAAACTTCAGCCGCGTCCATAAAATTAGCTAGGGAGCAGGGTTGCTGCATTACAAAATAGCGGCGGTTCAAAATTGTATTACAAACTGCGTAGATGCAGTACAGACACACAACCCCGACGGACGCGTCTCTTCACAAATATTGGTAGAAAAGTACGAGGAGGTAGATATTGTTTCAGAGGTCGACGAAAGACATGCAGAGAAAAATGAAGAGGGGCTGGCGACAGGAGAGAGCGACGGGAAGTGGGGGAGTTAGCACCGCGCCTCTTTCTGTCCTCCGATTTTGGCTCCGCCCATTCTTCGGGTCTTCGACGAAAGAAAAAAGAATAACCAAGTATTATATGTGTTGTATCTGATCTTCGCTCTCTTTGTTTCTTCCTGCATTTTTTGCAGCTAAACGTGGGAAATATGAACGAATGAATAGAGTTCGTTTGTTTATGATTTGGATAGTCAGTCTGGAATAAACAAACTGAAAGCAATATTGAACAGATGAACTTGTATAGTGATATAGTTAAGACATATGGATATGTAATGATTCCGTGACAAAACTCAAAGTACTGATAAAATAAATTGATAATGGAATCACTAAGTACGGTATTAAATGGTCTTAACATAATATTCTATCGCATCCATGTTTATGTTCAATCCATTTCAATAATTTATCGGTTTGCTCCCTTACTAGTTAGTAGTCAATTTTACATCATTTGGATGAGTTTCAGAAAATTTTATCAAGTGAAAAAAGTTTTTGGTTTTCAACTTTTCTTGACTGAAATTCCAGCTAAAAGGGGCGGAGCCTAGTGATATTTTGTCAAGCAGTTGATATAGTGATAAAATGGTGATGAAATATTGAAGGATGATAAATATGATAGATGGTGGATAACTGCACTTAAAGTTGGTTGTACATCAAAAAGATCGGCAAAAGAAGATGAGGAATATTATAAGTATGAAATTGAGGATGGAGGGGAAAATGGACAAGTTGAAGATATTATCGTCCACTAATTATGCACAATTGTCTTTTTAGTGAAAATAAAATGTTTTGGATATTTTACATAACCTATGATCACACATACATAGATAGTTTCTTTATCGAACAAAAAAGTAAACAAAGATGGCTAAGAGAAGCAGGAGGGAAGTGTCGGTCGGGGAAGTAGTTGGTGGAGATGGAAAGGAAGACAGCAGCACCATTGCCATTAGGATCAGAAACTGTTGTCACATACCCATTCACCAGAGATGGCAAATATCAATAGGGACAATTGAAAATGAAATGTGTTTATTCCAGAAATGAATGCCACGACAGCAGTGTATCCAGTGGATGTTGATAAACGAGCATCCTCGCTGAGAGTTGACAAATCGAAGAAAAGACAGGGGAACTGTCACCTGCTGCTGCATGTTAGTTGAATATACACTTAATATACTAAATAGATATTGATAAAACTTTCGAATTTAGCTGTGTTTTTTTGTTTTAACATACAACTGTTCTTTTCTAGAATATTCTCATCCTACTCTGTTGAAGTTGTTGGTTTTGATAGACATTTGTTTTCTTCAAAAGTGTCTCACTTGTCACTTTTCGGACATAGAATGAGATTAAAGCAAGGAAAGAATGATGAAAGAAATGAAAAAAGTCAGCATAAAGTGAATCTGCATGTTGTGTTCCCAGTTTGGTTGCAACAACATCGTCTTTTAGATTCTTCTCATTGTTTCGATGTTAGTCGGTCAACATCATCTGTTCAATCGATAAATGAGTCGATTTTCATGAATATTGTCTATTTTTGTGTGATATCGTATGAATTCAGAATCAGCGCGACGGTGGCCGAGTGGTCGAAGGCGTGGGTCTTATGTACCCATTGGGTAACACCAGTCGCGGGTTCGAATCCCGTCCGTCGCATTGTCTTTTTTGTCAATCGACATTATAGATCGCAAAGTGACTGTAGTTGGATTTACCAATTACGAGGATTCCGAACAATGCAAAGCATAGAAATCGAATATTTTAGGCATAGAACTTCCATAGAATCAAATTAAATTGTCATAGAACTGAGTCTCTTGAGTATCAATGATAAATATATTCTGATATTTATATTCTGATGTTGCACTGTCTGGATGCATCGTAGATCTTTGGAGACATGTGAACTTCTTGAGAATCGATAAATTGTAGTCGTTTTGTGCGGAAACTCGTTTATTTGAAAAAAAAATAATCCAAAAAAGAGCAATGAAAGGGTTCCAGGTAAATTTGACTTCCAGATGAAATTAATAATCAAGTCTTTGTTTCTTTTATAATTATTTCTTCCTGTGTTTGTTGCCCGTGATTGTCTCTCGCGACCGACAGTCCAATCCTTGTCAAATTAAAGTAAATATTTCAAAAGGCTTGCAATCCTATTTTAAGGGATTTAATGTGTCCTTGAATTCATACGATCAATGTCGAAAACTGTAATTTTAAAATCAAACTATAAAATAGAATATAAATAGTTAAAAGTTGGGATTAGATTGCCAGAGCTGAATTTCGCCGTTGGTTTTTTTCGAGTTCATAATTTGACCCTCATGCATGGTGAAAAACTAAACAAACAGATTTAAACAAAACAACAAACAGATTTATACTCCTTCTAAAAACTATTTCAATAGTACATTTGCTCGTCCCCATTGTCTATTCCGATTCGTTCAATATTCATTCATATTCTACATATTATAGTCCAAAATATTCAACAACCCGTTTCCTTCTTCCCTTGTTGCCTCATAAAAGATATTTCATCCCTCCTCAAAAATTGAACTTATCAGTCATTTGGAGGGAGAGATCAAATTAGATAAGCGACGGATATGAAGAAGGAGAAGAAGGAGAAGGCGAAGGAGGAGAAGGAGAAGGAGGAGGAAGATGTGTTTGTATTTTGTATGATGTCGTCTGGCAGGTGGCTGACAATCTAGATACATTGTCTGACCACCGACAAACAGGCATTCCCGTAAACACGATTCACACTTTTGAGGAAGAAAAAAGGATTGAAATGTGAGAATAATAATAATGATATCACTCAGTTCAATATGGAATGTGTACTCTTTTATGAGAATATTCACCTTCGTTTCCCATATTTTACCTGATATTTAATCTGTTACAATATTACTGCAATCTGTTTATATTCATTATATTATCCAATTTTACCTTTATGATTAGTTTTCACAAAACAGATTTCTAAGATAGTTATCACTCTTGACAAATTATATATTATCCATAATCGAAGTATTTGTTCTTTCAATTTTTCAATTTTTTTGACTTTTGAATCGACAAATTGGAACTTAATATTGACTTTATATTTACAAAATAAAAAAGTATATATGTAATCGGCATCAGTATGATATACATAAAAAATACAACTATCTGAATACGTATCACAGTATTAGAGAAAGAGAAAAATAAGTAATTGAATAATGAGAAGTGGAAAGTGAAGAATAAAAAGGAAAGAGAATGGAAAAGCGCATGTCGTTTCGACTCTAAACTAGACGACAATAGGTACCGAGTCTCGTTGTATTTTCTGCCAAAATTTGGAGAATACATTTTTGGCATTACAGAATTGTGTTGTATACTGGCATCCATGTCTACAATCCTATTTACATCTAATACATTTACAATGGAATTCCGAATATCAGTATCCATGAAGATACATATTGTTTAGATATATAAATTGATTGATCTTCTGGGTTTGGCAACATATTTGATATAATATCGGATAAATAAGTTGCATATCATCATCATCATCCTTATCATTCATATCATATCTGTCTATTATCTAATATCCCGATATGAAGAAAAAGGAGGTGAGATGAAGCTACATTCATTTCACTTTTCATTCGTTTGTCGCATTATATCTATGATAAGATCAGTTGAAAAATGAATGGCAAAATACATACGAAACCGCTTATCATACTCCTCCTTTTTGTCTCCTCCTGTTCATGTTTTGAATGTCCTTGTGATATGCCAAAGCACACAATTGATAAGGATAAGAAGAAGAAGCATACATGAGAATATTGAAAAATGGACAAAAAAGAAGATAAGAAGGGATAAAGCTTGATGGCAGAAAACGGGTGATCAAACTGATTGAGACGGATTCCATTGATACATTTGAACTATTGGACTGTTCCAAAAAGTCAAATGATAGGCAAAAGATAGTGTTATAGTGTTTAGTGTTGGAGTATACTATACGATAACAACAGATCATGCACATTTATAATAGATATGGAATAGGAATAGAAAGAACATTCGAAGGGAAAAGGCCAGGTTCTCACCGATTTCAATTTCAAAACGAATCTATTCGATGGACATCAGTTTCTTATTGTTGAACTTTTAACTTCGAGATGGACACTTTCGAATGTTTGTAACTTTATAATATATAATAAAAACAGTCGTCGTCGGATATCATTTTGTATATCAAATGTCCATATCAAGATGATATTTACCTTTCAAAACTATTCTCCTTTCAACTCCATTCCAATCCACTTCCCTGCCAATACCTTCTCATTATTTCTCCTAGTCGGTTTTAGTTTTTCTTAAGTTCATATCCAAAACCATCAATATCATCTAAAGTGCAACATTTATGATACTGATGTGACAATGTTTAATACAGGAAATTGAGGAAGTGTAGCTTGGTGTGCTTCAATATCCGACCGACAACTCGTTTTCTTCTCTCAATTTGGCATTACGTGTCGATCCGTCTGAATGGCGGCGAAGAAAAGGGAAAAGATAAATGGACAGAATGGATGGATGGCATGGATCAAACAGTTGACAATAAAAGTGATCAACCTTGAAAC
Source organism: Caenorhabditis uteleia (assembly GCA_963573275.1). Classification (NCBI taxonomy): domain Eukaryota; kingdom Metazoa; phylum Nematoda; class Chromadorea; order Rhabditida; family Rhabditidae; genus Caenorhabditis; species Caenorhabditis uteleia. Next base: position 9,942,838 of record OY752136.1, read on the forward strand.
TACATACAATCTACATACAATCATCATGGATTATATAGATATGCACTATATGAGAATGAATCATTTACAATATTGAATTAAATCATATGAACTGCTATGGATATTCGAAATGTAGTAATATAAGTAGTTTGAAACCGAAAAGAACAACTGATATTCGATAATTACGGAAACCATACACACCTTCAGATAATTATTGATAAATCCATACTGAATGAATTGATTTGGAATAATGAAAGATAAAATATTGAAGGTTAAAATATTTGAAAAAGGATGGAGAATATCACAAAAGAGAGTATTAAAAACATGACGACAAAAAGGTATGATACGGTAGTTTTAGGTTTAGGTTGGATGTTTCGTTCCAAGTGTTCATATTGTTTTAGATTTTCAAAGCAAACGACATAAAATATGAAAAATGTGAGGATTTAAAAATATGTTTGACTTCGAGATTGGATACTACTTTAATTACTCTCTATAATATTCGAACTATCATATTTGTTATACATGTAATGAACTTACAATTGAACTTCAAGGGAAAACTTTTTTGAAGTTCGAATGAGGGAAGAATGGAAAGAAAGAATATATGAAGAGAGAATGAGGGTTAAAATGGAATGATAAATCAGAATGATAGAGGAAGAAAATATATAGAAATACATATAAGTGACATAGCAATTGAATTAGCATCTTTTATAGTCGGTTGCAAGTAAAAGTGAAATTGAAATTGTTTTCGATTTATCCGGGAAATATACAATCGAATGTACGTAGTTTGACCATTTGGACTGTTGCCAACTACCGTATCCTTATCATATCCACTTATCATTATCATTTTCCTCCTTCTTTTCCAGTTTTTACCCATTCTCCCACATTTTGATCTTCTGCTAATCATTTTCGCCAATTCAACTTCATAATAATTTATCTATTATCATAAGCTCCGCCCCTTTCTGTTATCACTCCTCCACATATTTCTCTAATCCTTTTTTTCCAATTCCTTCTCACTTTCCCCAATTACCGTATCTCTTTCTCCTCTTACATAATCGTTTTGTCTGCCTCCATATTTAATCAACACACTACAGACTTTAACCTGATTAAGCTCCGCCCATTTCGAAGCACATAGAATGAAAATGGAGGAATCGGATGGCAGAATAGGCGGATGAACAAATGAATATATAAATGGATAGGGCGGATTACATAATCAGTATGCAGCCATCTTCAGTTGTTTCATTATATAATAACTCAAATTTCAGGAAATCAAACCAACTAATCATGTCAAGGATTATCATTTTGTTATCAATTATCATTGGATCGATATATTGCAAAGGAGGATTCGATGAAGGATTTAGACAATGGATGTTGAAGAATCTGAAGGCAGATGAAGCAGCAAGTAGGTTGTGATAAGGGATATCAGTGATAATCAACTGATTATAGGAATGATTAGAGATGATCTAGTGGCCGGCAGTTTCGGAGGTGGAAAAATGGACCCAAAGTAAGGAATACGGTAGAAGGATACAGTAACCAGGTTATATTACAGTAACCGACCAATTATATTGGTACATGGATTGAACAATGAGGCAGGAAATCTGTGGAAAGTAAGGAAGGACTTTGCATCGGCAGGATTCAATCCATATGGAATGTTCGGAACATCATGGGGAAGAGGATCGGAGAGATCGAATTTCAATGTGAAAATGTCATGTGATTATGTCAGACATATCAGAAGATTCATTGAAATTGTATTATGGTACACAAAGGCAGAACAAGTTGATGTGATGGGATACTCAATGGGATCACCAATTGCACGAAAAGCAATATTAGGAGGAAAGTGTGTGGATAACAAAGGAGTTGATCTAGGAGAACCATTGACCAAGAAAGTACACACATTCGTATCAGTGGCCGGAGCCAATCAAGGATCAGCACTTTGTTTCCTTCCTTGGTTTGATGTTTGTAACAAACAAACCGGACTATCGTGTGATTCTGACTTTTTGAGAGATATCAATTCAAAGTAACACTATATATTAATCATCCATCCATCATTTTAATATGATTCAGATCGAATTACGAGGCAACATTCCGCAGTTATAATCTGGCATCAACTGCTGATATGGTGGTTGGATATCAGACATGTAACAGGAAGGCATCACACTTCACAGGAGCACATGAATGGAAAATTGATGGAAATAACCATGATCAAACACAATTTGACACAGCTGCTATTCAATTAAAAATGATTAGAGAAGGATATGCAAAACAACCGTGAGTTATCAATGATAATAGTTATCATATCAATTATCAATACTTATAGAGTTGGTAGACCAGTCAAAGCACCATCAAAGCCAGTAAAAGAAGCGAAGAAGACACCAGTGAAACGGGCGGCACCAAAGAAAACACTAGCTAAAAAGGCAACACCAACGAAGAAGGCCCCGGCTAAGAAGGCGGTACAGAGAAGAGCAGCACCGGCGAAAAAGGCAACACCAGTCAAGAAAGGAGCACCGGCAAAGAAAGACAACAAGAAGGCAGCTGCACCAGCGAAGAAAGGAGATAAGAGAGGATAAATGATGAGGGAATGATAGGAATATAGATGGAATCAAGTGATTGCTTTAAGTAGATATTATAATAGTCAATGTATATTATACTTATTCAATAAATTATTTATTTAAAAGAAAACAGAAAAAACAATGACAACAGCAGAAAGATACTCCGAGAATATCACTAATATTATCGGATTGATCTACTCAAATCTAATCGACACTATACATTACAATTGGTTGAATATAACTGGGTTGATACATATTTTGGATAGTAGGCAATATACTAACAACGAAAACTAAATAAGTATGGATTTTGATACGACAATCTCACAGTTCTGTATAGTATTAAAAACATTTGTTTCATAACTTCTAATGATCTGTATAGCCTATGTTATCTATTGTCTATTATCCTTTTTTGTCATTTTTCTTGTTTTGTTGTCTTTCTTTCTTTCGCTCATTTTTCTTATTCTTCTGTTTTTTATCCTTCGGTTTGTCTTCCTTCTTCTTATTCTTATCATCTGTTGCTCTTTTACTCTTCGGCTTCTTTTCCTTCTTCGGTGCTGCTTTTGGAGTTGGTTTTTCCTCCGGTCTATATCAATATTCTATTATCCTATTATATCCATATAATACTCACTTCTTATTTCCCTCTTTCAACATTTTTATTTGTATTTCAGCCGTTTCAAACTCAGTTTGATCATGATTTCTTCCATCGAGTTTCCATTCGTGTGCCCCTGTGAAATCAGATGCCCTTCTTCCACATGCAAAATAACCGACTATTTGATCGGCTGTTGATGCCAAATTATAACTACGGAAGGTAGATTCATAGTTTGATCTGATAAATGATAATAACTATATATGATAAAAATGATAACAAACTTTGAATTGATATCCCTTAAGAATTGTGAGTTACATGATAATCCATTAACTTGATTACATATTCCTGGCCATGGAATGCCACAATGCATTGATCCTTGATTTGCCCCTGCTATTGATATGAATGTATGTATCCTGTCTGTCAATGGTTTCCCAATATCCACTCCTCCATTATCCACACACTTTCCTCCTAATATTGCTTTCCTTGCCATTGGTGCTCCTAATGAGTATCCAATCACATCTATTTGTTTCGCTTTTGTATACATCAATACAACCTCAATATGCCTCCTTATCTGTAATCAGTTGATATAATTGATAATATTATCAATATCATTTGTACTTGTTGTACATATTCACATTTCATTGTCTCCATCAGATTCAATTGAGTGTTTCCATTTCCCCATGTTGTTCCAAACAATGCTTCTTTTGGGAATCCTATCGAAATATCATCTCATTGTTCCCTATCAATTCCTACCTAATGCCGCCATCCTTCTCCTTACTGCTGCCACATATGCTGCATTATTATTCATACCGTGTACTTGTACCACTGGACGGACGCTACAAAATACAATGATAAGCTGTAATAACTACAGTAATCCATACTCTTGTTTATACTTTCCTCCTCCATAACTACCGTAGTCCAATTCATCTCTTATCACTCCTGTAATCTATTCTATTCCTACCCATTCCAAAAAAACAAACGTTTCGCATCGTCGGGTTTCAGATTCTTGCTCATCCATTGTCTGAAATCAGCATCAATGTCAGCACAATATGCAATTGATATGATAACTGATAAAATGAACACAAAGAATAAGTGATTGGCCATTGTACCCTGTAATATGTGTACTTTGAACACGACAAATGAAATGGATAGAGAATGAAAAAAGAAGATGAAATGTGATATAATCTTGGAGTACCGGCGATGAGATTAACACGGCAATGATTGTAGAAGAACAAGAATATTGTGAAAAAGGGAAAAGAATGGAAGAAGAAGGAAAAAGGAGAAGGAGATAATTGAAACAAGAGCGGTTTCAAAATGGGAGAATAGGAACGATATGAGATAATTAATAATTGGAATGATCTAAAGAAGAAGAAAGAGGATGTTGTGTAACATTCAATTAACAATGGGAAAGTATTAGCATCATAATTGAATTGATTGTATATATTATTTGAGGGTCCATCATCCATATTGTATATATTTGACCGTATAAACCCGATCACAACAAATGCCGCCTGTTTTTAAGTATTCCCTTTTCCCTCCTCCCATTTTTCATTCTAATTATTCCTGATTTTTTGTTCGAAAGTACAACGGTCGATGAGATCGAATGATAATCAAGTTGTCATTTGTGTTTCACCCGTCCTGATATTATCCATTTCGAATAAAACGAAGACACAAACTCCTTTCGTCTGTAGTTTGCTTCTCGTTTCCATATCTCTATTTGATATTCATCCGCGGCAAATGCCTTAATCGTCACGTATCTATACTTTTAATGATCGTTGACTTATTCAGTTTTTCTATCAGTGTAATCCCATCGCTGCGATCAAATGAAACATCTTTATCAATTTCTCAAGCTATATGGTATACAAAAACTTTGAAACTTCATATATTGGGTCAAGAAAAAGGCACAAAACGCTGAGAAACCGTAAATGGATACAATATATATGAATGAGTACGACGAGTAAGAAAGTGAATCAAGGAGCAAATAGAAAGCGAAAGAATACAATTAAAAGGTGGGATAATGTTGAACTAAAGCTGGTTGAAACGGGGAGAATGAGGGAAATGCACAAGAATACAATCATTATTATACGTAATTTGGATTCATCAAGTTTTTTGAATCGATAATAAAACAACAAAAGATATAAAGTATTTTGGAAAAATAGAAACTATCATTCATATTATTGAACAATGAGTTAGGAATCGTTTTGGCTTAATCTGCGATACTTTACGTTTCCACCACGGCGTGTACTTCTCCCGTTTCGGCCTTCAAACATCATACCTGTAAAGCGAACATTTCAAATTTTCTTTCAATAAAACAATTCAAAAACGATTTGTTTTGTCACTAATGTAATAATAAAAGCGTACCAAGAATCTTCTTTTTGTTGTGTTGGATGATATAAATGCAGACAACAAGGAATGTTCCAATTAGAAAGAATGACATGAAACCAGTTGATTCATCTTCACTGGCCTGAATCCTCTGAAACTCCGCTTGATTTTCTTTCTGCAACTGTCAAAAACAGTTAGATAAGTATATTAAGATTTACCGAATAGTCGACACGATTGGGTCGAATAGCTGGTTGAGCTTCAAACGTTTGTTCTTCATCGGCCGAGTCTTTTTTCTGCAATTCAGCCGCTGGTACACCTGGTGCCGGGTTTCCGCGTGCTTCTTCGACAGCTTCATGAAGTCCTTCGGCCCCAATTGGAGGCGTTTCTCTGTCTTCTTTTGCTGCGCCATCAGCCTCATCTTTTGGTGGATCGACTTGTGCTGGTTTATCTACATTTGCGTCTGGATCCTGAAATTCAAATGATGATTCATTTTGGCTCCTATTTTTATTGCTAACCTCTTCTCCTTTTCCACCTTCAACATCTTGTTTCACTTCAAATTCAGGTGCTGCGTTAGCTTTATCAGCAGCATTATCTGAAAAACAATAATTCCAAATGGTGACTGTTTTATTGATAATTTTTAGAATTAGAAATCTAAAGCCTCGATAAATTGGAACTTTAGTTTACCTTTACTTTCTACCGAATCTTCTGCATTTGTTTCTTCATTTTTTAACTCATCTCTTTCGGGTGCTCTAGTTTCAGGAACCAAAGTTGTACTCAAATCAATATTATGCAAATCCAGCTTTGGAGCAGGTGTCTCTTCTTTTCCAGTTAGAAGTTCTTCCTTTTTCTCAACTTCAGTTTTAGCTGCAGCCTGAAGACGAAAAAGTGTTACCGAGTAAAACAAATATAAACGTACCGTCACAAAAGCCACTTCTACTGGTGCCGGAGCAATTGTAGATGAAGTATAATTAGTTGTAGACTGTAATGTCTCATTCGTTGGAGTCGTAACAAGTAGATTGATTGATGGTAATGTTGTTGCTATATTTCATAGAATGAACATCGTTTTCTACAAAAAGACTCACTTTTCACTTCGTTCTCTATCTTTTCTTCGATTTTCTCTTTTTCTTCCTCGATCGGTGGTTTCACATCATCCACATCTTCTGGATTTTGATCAATTGGTGCGGCAAAACTAACCAAGACGAATGACGAAACTAATAATAACAATATAAGTTTCATGTCTCGTCTGAAAAATACAGTGTTGAAATATGCGTAAAACGGATGACGAGGGAAATTAGGAGTAGTTAAACAGAAAAATCTCTTTCGAAATAACAGTATCTATTCGTTTGTAAAGACATAACGAATGAGGTCAGTCGAAACGACAAGAATAATGGAGGCGAAACAATATTGAATTCTTCGGTGAAAAAAAGCAATAAGAAATATATTTATACGGCAGTGTGAAAATGAAAAAATGGTGGAGGAGATGCGGTGATTGATCTATAGCACATGTGTGAAGAGGAGAGGAGAGTACAATTGTTTACATAGAAATAAACGTGGAACTTACATGAGAATATGGACAGAATAACTTCGAAATATGCATATTCTAAACATTGTGCAATGAGGAAATATTGCCCAACTCGATGTTTACAACTAACAAGACTATACTGATAAACTTTTTGATACTGGAGAAAAAAACTTATTTTGTCAAAAAATATCATTTGAAACTATTGAAGAATTTAAGTACTACGAAGACTTTTCTATCAGTAAAAACAAAAATTGAAGTATTCGGCAAGGTTTGTCGCCTAGTATGTGGATACAAATGAAACGTGTCGATCGAGATTCAATCTGCATCATAATACATGAGGACACGACAAATCGCATATTAATCCCTATCAATATTTTGTATTTTTTCGATATAGAAATGAAAAACCACGAGTAAAACATAATTTCAAGTGTAGTTGTTAGCATTACAGAAGAATATCAAAACCGAGCTCATTTGTGAAATATATAGAAACCAGAAGGTGCGTGCCGGCTTCGCCGTCACTTCCTTCTGGTTTAGTTGGTTATTGGGATCGGTTTCGATAAAATTTGAAAAAGGCAACACGATAAAGTCAACAAAAACTTGATAACAACTCAATTCATTTGTTCAAAAAAAAACCCTAAACTTTCCCTATCAAAAACCCCGGCTTCAACTATCCCATGCAATTTCAATCCCTCCGGGCCTCGGAGAGGCCCGGCAAAGCCTAGCATCCTCTAACTAAATGAAAAAAAACTTTTCCAGTTCGTGAAGCGGCCTCTCCGGGGCCTTTGCGAGGCCCCTCCGAGGCCGGGTGAAGGTTGAGTTTGGCTACATCGGCTAGTAAATATACTAAAGACGACGGGCGACCATAACCACTTAGTGCTTATGAATAGTCATTTCTGATTATTGGTCTAACGTATTCATTCCTAAAAATGAATGTCAAAAAAAGTACAAAAACATTTCGAAATAGGGCGTGACATTTCATTTTTGAAAATGAAAACATGAAAATGGAAGCTTGAAATCTGAAAATCGGTTCTGGAAGGAGAATGACTCGATAGATCACTTAGTTATTTCTCGTGCACCTTCGCGGAAGCATTTCTGAACCCCTTGTCAAATTTGGGCGAAATCGGATGGAAACTGCCCGAGAAATCGCCGCGGACAGAGTCACAGACAAACGGAACGACTGACAGAAGTTTTCCATTAGTAATAGTAAAGATATATATTTGGTTAAAACTTAATTTTTTAAAAATTTACTGAAAATTTTGAAACAAACACAAAATTCTGGGAAAAGTAAATAAATAAAGTGAAAACTTTGAAAAAGTACTGTGGAAAAAGTTACAATTGTCCGAGTGGAATACAAAAATGCTGGGATGGCCTAAGATAAATACATGTTTTCCTAGGCCTCTCTTTTTTCTATATTTTTCTCCAAGTTTGTTTAATTAAATTATCATTGATATAATTAATAGTTTCTGTTATCAAAGATATATTTCAGATGATAGGCACTTCAAGAATTATTCGACTGTCAAGTGTGGTCCAAACTTGTTCCATTCGTCCATTTCACGATCGGAGTGCCGTGCCAAGAGTCGTTGATGATAGAGAAAAGTCGTCAGCCAAATATACGGATGCTGGTATTACTTTCTTAATTCAAACAACAAATTATCGATATTTTATAGGATACACTTTCCGCTATCATCAGAAAGGAATCGAGCCGTTGCCAAGAATACCAGACAACAAAGTTCCAGTCGCACGACCAGCATACAAAGCTCGAGATCCATGGACTACAGAAGCCGCTCGATTTGGTCAGAATGATTATATTGATTTGCTCGGTGATGGATCGGTTCACCCAGCTCAACTTCAATATCATACTCCAACGTGGCTCCGAGGATTCCCCGGTAATTTTCTACAAAAATTTAAGTAATCCGTAAATTTTACAGGACAACATCGTGCAAATGAGTTGATCAAGCTGATACATTATCGAAACTTGTATGACGCGAAGCTAAAACAGAATTCTCCACGCAAATGGCATGAATTAAGAAAGAGAATTAAGTATTTGATGATGCAACACAATTACAACAAACAGGTGAGATTCGTTGGTTTAAAGCTGTCTTTAAAGTATAAATTCAGGATGAGATCGGCCGCGAAAGAAATCTTGGTCTCTGGGAAGAAGAGCCAGATTATAGTTATAAGGATAAATCTCGACGATCATTCCGCGATGAAATTCATTAAAACTTTTCACAAGGAGAAATTAGAAAATATAGATGACCATTTGTTGCTTGTTTTTGTTTTTTTATCAAAAATAAAATTTATTTCTATTCATTTCAAAAAGATCTAATACAACAAATCGAATAAGTTTTTCATGTTATTGAAAATTTCCGGAGTATAATCTCGACACCTCAACATGTCTGGTTGCTCCTCTTGTGGAATATCCTGTGGTTTCTCTTGTGGTTTCTCTGGTTGTTTCTCTTCTGTGATATTCTTCACCTCAACGTGTTCATCCTATAAATATATAGTATTCAATCAACTCAATGTCCCCTTTTGTATATAATTCGATTATCAAAGGAAACAAAGTAATTTTATAAATGATAACGAACGGTGCCAGTCTCATGATAGGACTATGAAATTGAAACGATGATAATATATTGGCAGCATTTATCATATCATCTTAGTGTTAGATAAGGTATCATTCAAAACCAAAAATAACAGAAAGTGAAGAGAATCGTCGAGCTTTTTCATTCGGAAAAGTACATTTTGGATAACGCATGAACAAAGGTTAATTAGTTTTCGTCTCAATTGGACCATGAGTAGGATAGCCATGTGTGTGGATCCATCCACCTACAGTACTCTTATCCATATTACACCGTATAGACACGATACCGTACTCCCATTTCTTATTATTCAATAGTCCCTCTAACTTTGATATCATTTCCATCTCGCACCATTCATTTCATTCTCCCAATCGTGAGCTTTCCGTATGAGTTTCAAACTGATCAATGGAATGATATTCGAAATGAAACGAAGAAATATAGGAGACAATCACACAACATCAGATGGAAATATCATTGAGAAACATATTTCAGACGATCAGAGGAGAATTCAACAACACTCACAACGGTAGATACAATGGAAAATGAAGAGATACAGAGAAAAAGAAATGAATACACTCACAAAAAACACACACAAAGGAACGAGGGAACGAGGAAACAGAGGGAACGGGGGGCTTGTGATTGAATATGATAGATAAAAGGAACATGAGAGAAATAGAGAAAGAAGTAGAAAAAAGGAATGGAGGCGGAGGGAGCAGCGGCGGTTACCTCGATATTCTGCCAGTTGTTTTCTCCTCACTCTCACTTCTTCTTCTTCTTCTTCATTTCCCTATTATATGCTTCTCCGTCTTCTCCTTCTTCTTCCACATTTCATTCATTTCAATCAATTTCAGTTTGCTTCCAACTCAGCCTTGAAACGACTTAACAACTAAACAATTGAACAATCATGGATCCTAGTAAGTTAATATCGTCTGAAACATCATACACAACCGATGATATACTCAAACATTATCAGTTGAGTCACAATAATTATCATGCACCAAGAAAAGACATCGCATTTCTCATCTGACACTAATCAGCTGTCAGTTATCAGAGCGGCAAATCAATGTATATTTCAGGTGATCACCACAGAAGAAGAAGAAACTTCGATAAAGAAGAAAATGGACGGGCTAACAGAGAAGAGAATAATAGAAGAATCAATATTGGTAATCAACTGAGAGGGTCGGAAAATGATAGAAATGAGCGGATTCGGAACACAGAACCGAGATGGACATTGGTGGATAATGACAATGATGACAATTTGTCGAGAAGATGGAATCGCTTGTATGGGTATGAAGACAGTCGCAGTAATGGGAATATGAATAGAAATGAGAGAAGGCAATCAAACGGATGGAGTAGATCGAACCGCAATAATAGAGATATGGCTACGGGATTCCGATACATACAGTATCCAAATGGACCATCCACATATCAATTTCCAACTGCTCCGTATGTAGATACTTACACTGGAGCAAAGTGTCCCGATTTGTTCATTCAACCAATGAACCCGTTGTACTTTGGAACAGAAGAACCAGCTAAGCCGGATGACTATGTACAAATGGATAGTCGCAATGAGAATATCAGAGTTTGGTTGGATCCACTTTACAATAAAGATACAACTAAAAAGGAATTGGTACTCATCAGTGCTTATATCCAGATTGATGAACAACTATTTGATGGAATTACGGAAAACATTGACTATTATGAAACACTCGAACGAGATGGATATCTGGTGGAAATGATTGTAATCAATTGATAGTTGATTCAAATAATCAAGTATTTACAGAAGAACAAAGTGATGAAAGAAGTTGGAGAAAAGTTCCGTGGATTTGCATTTGAAACTGATAATGTATGATGAACAAAAACGATATTGATAACATATATTATGATTATAGAGACTTGAAACTGAAATCAAAGCCTTTTGTGCACGAGTGAGAGGTAGAAAGAGGGATAGGAAGGAATATGAGAAGTATTTGGAAACGGTACAAAATGTTTGGATAAAGAATGTAACGGTTAATATATGGATTGATTATTACAGGAGGAAGGACATGAAGTAAAATGGAATCTATTTGGAGAAGAAAAGAAGTACAAAACGGTAGTGTGATTGACAGATGGGAGTATATCAATTAATGATTACAGGAGGATACATTCAAGACAAATAGAAGAGGATCGAGTAAAAGGAATGATGAAGATGGAAGAAAACAACGAAGAAAATATTATACAAGAGGAGATGAAGGGGTATGAATAATAAAAACAAATAAATATATATGATAGAATGGTTGAAGGACGAAGAGGAGTTGAATGAAGTCAGAGAAACTGATAATATGATAGATGATATGATATCAACAGGATCAGAAAGACGAGGATATGATAGAGTGAGTGATAAGGAAGTGATATGGATATATGATAAGGAATTATAGAAACAAAGAGAAGCACGGAGAGAGGGATATTCAGATTACAGATGCACACAAATGGCTGAAAATTACAGAAGAAACAGAGAGAATGATGATGTAAATGATATGGGTAGAATAATCATAATATCAAAATTTAACATGTTTCAGTCAATGAACATTTGGATATACAATAATAGATGTGACAACAATTCGGATACCAGAGTAAGTAAATATCAACTCACTTTATCCTTATTCACAACCACTGGTTCAACATCTGGTGTCTTTATCTATAATTGTCATCTATAATTGTTGTCATATTCTCGAATAACTAACAATTTCTACTTTTGGCGGTGCCAATTGATTTTTGATCGAAGCCTCATTATCCACAATCTCCTTTGATTTGCCTGATAACGCAGGTCCCTACAAATGATATCATAATCTTCTTATCTCTATCTTTCTCGTATCAAACTAACAAGGATTGGTGGAGGGATTGGTGTTGGGAATTCGACTGGTGGAAGTCCGAGTGCACCACCACTCTTCGTGTCTTTCGACTTGTTCTTCTTATTCTTATTCTTCTTATTCTTATTCTTCTTTCTTTTCTTCTTCTTCGCCTTACAACAATCAGGAAGTGCGAAGATTGAGAATAATATCATGGAAATTATGATACACAAATTGAAATATTCTGCAATTCACATCTAAATCCGACTAATTATTTTATTCCAATACCTTCCATTTCCTGATTTGTGATACTGAAATTTAAAACCAAAAATGACTATTCTATTTGGTTAATGATATATTTTCTTATCTGATTACACGTTCAATATTTGATGGCAAATATGGTATACGTTTTTAATCATCTTTGATTACGGTACTTATTCCAAACCTGTTGGTTACTGTATTTGATCTGATTGTGAATCCCATAATTTCTACCAATGTCTATTCATTTTTGATCTATATCTACTTCCCTGACCCGAGTACATAGTACATATGACATCATATATTCGGACCATTCCCCCCTTCTGTCTCGCTGTCTTCTATCGATTTTGATGGCCAACGTGACCATTCGTTGTGAGACCCAATACGTATATGTGTTCTCGTACCATTCAATCTATCTAACTCATTCATCTTTGACTCTTCTCTTCTTTTTTATCTTTCATATTGCTAGTGTATTTATTCGTATATAGCTTCATGTGTAAATCACGTGATGAATATAGAATAGAAGTGTGGAAGAGAGCGAATTAACAAAGAAGATATGTTGGTTTCAATCCGATATTTCATCTTTCCATTCCTTCTATTTGTCATTATTTTGTATATTTGAATGTGTGTCTATCTGTTTCCCATTTATTCCTTTCATATTCCTTCAATCCACCGCCATATCTACTGCAACTATTGACTGTGCTTCTATATATGTATATGTATATGTATATCTATATATTTATATATATACAGTTATCAAACATCACCAACTCATCTTCATCTGTTGTCTATCCAATCAATACCCTTGTTCTCTAACCTCCCTCTACTACATTCATCTACATATTCTGCCATACTCGACAATCCTAAACCAATCGAGATCTTTTCATCTGTTCTCTGATCTCCTATCGAACCATTCCTCCTGTTCTCCTTCCTGCGTCTCTTCTATTATCATACTCTCTCCTCATTGGTGACCCCTTCACCACTCGTTTCGCCCCTCCCTCTCCACGCCCATTCTACACCCTCCATCTATTCATTTCATCTGCTCTCGTTCTCGTTGTCTCCTTTCCATTCGTTTCTTTCCCTTATCCACCCCTTGCCTTGCTACACCATCATCCTCAGATTCTCCCTCTATAATCATTGATCGAATGTATATGTAGATTCCTCAAGGTTATGATAGATAAGTCTATAAAACAATTATGAATATTTTCGAAATCATTAGATTATCTCTCTATATTTGTTTCATAATATTTCTCTCTGTCTGTCTGCGTCTCCTGTCAACAAATACTCTCTCATTCAGTCATATGTTTAGTTGTCTTTCCCTGCCTCATTTCTTCTCTTCCTCATATTCTTTTCCTCTCCTTTTCTTCTCTCGTATTCATCTCTTTTTGCCTCTGCAAACCGACCGAGTGTACACATTGCAAATGCCCATTACTCTTTATTTTCACTCTTCTCCTGCATTTCGAAACATTTGTTAATAATTCTTTTTTCATTTCAGAAGATGTCTACAACTAGAACTGTCATTACCTTCCAAAAGGGCCACTCTAAAAGGGTCATGCACCTTGACCTGTCTGCCGATCGTTCGTTGGCTCCGATCCGTTTGACCATCGGATTCATGCATCCAAATGAGCAACTTGTTGCCTGTTATATCAAGAATGATCAAGTCCATGAATACAAGACTGATCAAGAAGTATTCAATGATCTCCGTGCGGCTGCCTCATCCAATGCAACCCATTCTCTCACCGTTTATCTTCATACCGCAAAAGAGTGAGTGGAATATCGATTAATATCTTTGCTTATCATCACGAGTGACATATTTCGAAATCATATTTACTTTGTTTCAGACTTGAGGACATGAAGAATGGTGCATCACTTGCCCATGTTGTCTACTACAATCTACCAAGAAAGGATACTGAGAAGGACGAGAACAAGGCGAAACATGATTCATTGATGAACTCGATCGAAGCAATGGAGAGCAACTTGCTCAAACATTTGGCTGTTCTCAAGAAGGAGCAAGTGAGCTTGATCAACGAGCAGAATACTCTTATCAATAAGAAGATGACTCAAATCGAGGGTGCCATCCGTACATCAAAGGCCTGTAAACGGGCTCCATCGGAAGAGTCGGATGACTCGGAAATGGCGTATAGACACTCTGCCAGATGTGATAACTGTGATAAGGCTATTGTCGGTAACCGATACAAATGCACTATCTGTGTTGATTATGACATTTGCGAGTCATGTGATAAGATGGGAATCCATCCAGAACACGCTCTCCTTCGTGTAGCTGACAACAGCTCTAAGATTCCAAATCATATTCTCAATGGACCTGGAGCAACATGGCCATCATATATGGGAACTGGAAATACAACAACAAATAAACAATCGAGTACTAAGAAAGCAAAGATGTCATCAAACCTTCATATGAATGCAATTCAAACACTCGCACAACAAGCAACTTCACTCGGAAGGGCATTTGAGGATATGGCATTGGGATCAGATCCACGTACAGGACGCCCGATGTTCCCGGTCAACTTATTTAACCCAATCCGTAAGTATTATAGTAAAGGAAACAATCAATATGATATACGCATTACAGAACCTTTCTTCAACCCATTCAACCCAGTAGACTCATCAAAATCACAAAAGACAGCTCAACCAATGGAACAAAACAAGACAGAGACAAATAAGACAGCTGTAACAAATGAACAGAAAATTGCGGAAACAATGAGCAAATTGTTGGTGGCACAAAAGGCATATCAAGAGAAGATGAAGCAAGAAAATGAAAAGGCCGAGGAAACAAAGAAGGCAACAGAAGAAGCAGTCAAGAAATGGAATGAAGTACCAGTTAAGACAAGTGCACCACTTTACGAATTATTCGAAGCAGTTCCACCAACAAAGACTAAGACTGAATCAACAACAGTTGAATTATCACGGGCTGAGAGTGATACTGAGGATGAGGAAACTGATGATGAACAACAAGATGATGAGGATGATAAGAGTGATAATGAAGGAAAGACAACTGATGATGAAGATGATGATGATGAGGAAGAGGAAGAAGATGAAGAAGAGGATTACGAAACTGAAGATGAAGAAGAAGAGGAAAATGAGGAAGATGAGATACCAGATGATGGTGAACAACCTGAAGATGGAAAGAATATGCAACAAGAAGTATTTGTTCAACAAGCTGTCGATTATGTCGAAGAAGCAGTTGAAGCTGTTGAAGAAGATTCATATTACTCCGGAACTGAGGAGACTGAGTCTAACAAATCATTTGTATCCGAAAATGGAGAGAACAAAGAAGTTGTTGAGCCAGAATCGGCTGAAACTACAAACGATTCGATCGAAATCGTCTGTTCTGAACTCGTTGTTTCCGAACCACCAAGTCCATTGAAATCATCACTTAGCTCATCATTTGATAACATTTCTAGTGATAGAGATGATGATTTGGATGTTATCAATGATACTGAAATCTACGAATCATTGAATCAAGCAATGAAATCAGTTGTTTTTGAAACAAAGGAAGAAGAAGCAAAAGAAGGAGAGGTTCGAATGGCAACAGCCATTCCATTGACAACTGAGGAGGACGGTATGCATACTGCCTGTCCACCAACTCCAGAACCAGTTCGTTCACCAATCGATGCTATTCCAACAACATCATCAAACTCGAGTATCATTAGTAAAATGGAGAAATACTGCAATGAAGATCCACAATTTGTAAGTTGTATTGATAATAGATGAATAATAATTGATATATTTCCAGGTATCTGTAGCATTGACACTTGTTCAAATGGGATTCCAATATAGTCAAGTAATGAAAGCAATTGATACTTGTGGAGTCAATGCTGATGCATGTATCGAATTCCTTCTTGATAATAACTAATTCATTGTATTCCTTCTCTAATTTGTAAATTCATTCCCCCCCCCCCCCCCCCCCCTTTATTCTTTGTATATCAACCTTTCCTGTTTCTCTTATTTACTCCCTGATCAACTCCAATTATATATTAATCTTCCCATGCCCCTTTTTCTTTTTTCTTTTTTTCTTTTTTTTTTGCTTTTTTGTGTAAATTTTGTATCATAATAAAAATATAAAAAACAAAAACCAATTTATTTCAAACAACCGCCAGACTTTTTCTTCGAAGGTGCCAACAATGGACTTGTTTCAGTTGTCTGATGCGTATTCTCAACTGCAATTGTTGTTTTTGTCACCGTTGTTACTGTTTTCTTGATTTCTTCCACTACTTCACCCGTATTTAACATAAGTGAATATTGTGTTGGACACTCATTGAACTGAAAATATCTCTATTATTATCAGTTATCAGTAATATTATCACCTCTCCTGTTTCGCCAAGTGATAAGAAAAACTTTTGATTGGCGTATCCGGTATCCATGAATCGGCCGTTGTCATCCAATCTTTCTTGGAAATTCTTATTCAATTTACCGAGCACGTTCCTGCAAATATATCGACTTATCATTTTATCAATTGATATCTTTGTCATGTTAGATAAGCCTAACATTGAAACAATATTGATCAGATTTTTTGGCTGTCGTGTAACACGATATCAACTTCAATCAGTAACATACTCAATTGTCTCCGTAGTTGGCTTATCCCTCGTATATTCCAATCGTATTTGTTCCAATGTCAACCCAGCTTCTGATCCAAGAACTGCTGTTTCGACTGCTGTTAACTGTAATTCCTTATCATATCACCAATCCCTTATCATCCCCATACCATTCCATTTTTAACCGATGATCGTGCTTTCCTCAAGGTTTTTTGTAATTTCTTCACTGATATACTATTCAATCGTTGATTGATGATCCGTACGAGTCGAATATTACATGTCAACACAAATAATCCACCGAATAATATAAGAATTGAAGTTATTAATAATGATGAAATTTCTGTTGCCATACTTGTTTTGAAATGAAAATGAATGATATTTGTTTATTGCAAAAATAAGAAACGAGGGAAAATACACGTGGGGAAAGGGTACAAAAGGGAGAAATTGGAATGGATCAGGATAGGGTAAGTGAAGAGAAATGAAGGGGAAAGGAATACTCACAATTAGATAACCCGTTTAAAAGAATCAATGATATTTATAGAAAATAAATAGAAGAACACAACAAATATAATAGAATTATTAATGGATTGATTGATTGAATCAAAACTCAAATTGAGTATGATCATATAATTGTTGATAGAGATTTGGAATTGTTGAACTATTTGGAGATGGCAGTTGGGATGAGGTCTGGAATATATTCAATTATTAACAAGTTGCAAAAATATCTATGTTTGAATATCTACAGTAATAATCTATACTATAATACAAAATATGTATAGAACCTTTGGTGGTGAGCAGCTCATTCTGATTGTCTTGGTTGGCACCATTTCCCTTTCAGCACGTACCAACTCAAATGAGGTGATATTCAATGAATTGAAATAGACTTACCTTTGGTGGGGGTGGTGATATCAATATTGGTGTAGTATTCATAGATGTTGATGGTGCAATCATAGATGTCATTCCACCATCATATACTGATGATGTTTTTCTGATTGGTCCTGGATTATATGAATGATATGCCGGATCATGAATATATTCAAGTGCTTCTATCAAGTCATGTTTACTCTTTCCATGCATATTTGCCAAATGAACCAATTCATTCAAAAACTCATCATTCCTTGTTCCATATGCTGCTTTTAAACGACCGTAATTTCTGTAATTCAATGTTATACTGATATGATAAAATGATAATCTTACTGTCGATCCAATTCCAAATGATCTTGATCAGCAGATGGTGGTTTGACTTTACAAGTGACAACAGCAATCCGCATTGCAGTGAACCGTATATGTTGCATTGTATCAATATCGCCCATATGTGTGATATTACTTGATATATCTCGACTATCCGAACTCTCACTGGTTGTTCCGTTACCACCTAGTTGTGCCAATACATCTGATATCCTAACTACTTCTTGATTTGCATTCAATATATATTTGACTTTCTCCGCATCCGCAATATCTCTCAAATAATCTTTCAGACATTTCTGTTGTAGTCGTTTCAGATCCAATGGTTCCAAATGAATTGGTCGTGTTGCTTTGGCATCAAGTGTATGTGCTGTTGATTTGATTGTGAAACATATTGTACCTGCAAATCAAACAAACATATATCAAACAATTCAAAGGTCGTTGAAAACATGTTTCTTGTTAGCATTCCCAATTCGTTTTTTCACTGATATCGTAAAATGTGTCAATGACATAATGACTAACCTCCAGTCACAAAAGACAATCGCATGATCAATGCCGATTTGTGCTTTTCCAATAGATTATCCACTTCTTCGAACTCTAAGAATCCCATCAACAATCCCATTTCCCAT
The DNA here is from genome assembly GCA_963573275.1 of Caenorhabditis uteleia. Classification (NCBI taxonomy): domain Eukaryota; kingdom Metazoa; phylum Nematoda; class Chromadorea; order Rhabditida; family Rhabditidae; genus Caenorhabditis; species Caenorhabditis uteleia. Next base: position 9,961,831 of record OY752136.1, read on the forward strand.
AGTTTTCGGACATTATTACGAGAATCATGGAATATTTGAAGAAGTTCTAACATTCCACGCCATACCGAAAAACGAACATTTGTACTGCCACACTCATATCGAAGATGTGGGCATAATACATTCTTGAATGTCACAATTTCTAAACAAAACAAACATTTGATTAGTTATCATTTGATAACTTACGTTGTACACCATTCACCCTTGCACCGTCATGACCCGAACAACAATCAGGGCACTGTAGTTTGTATTTCAACAACTCGAAGTCATTGTCAATCAAACTTCTTTCCACTTCGGCATTTACTTTGAAGTGTTGTTTGAATAGATGTTTAAAGTGATCCCAGTGCATTCCTCCCTCAATCCATTGTAATAACATTCCTTCTTGACTCGAACAGCCATATAACCAGAATATAGTAGCAGTATAGGATGACATCATCCGTTGTACTTGACAGTCTTGATTCCTTCTTGTTGCAATTGTAAATGGAAGTGACAATGTGTGAGCAGTTGCAAATCTACCCGATGGACTGAACATTGTTGCCTTGATATGGAAGTAGAATATCGGTCTTTTTCCATTTGATGATTTGTCGATCGGACCAGATGGTGACAGATCTTGGAATGAATTCTGCATCGAATGTCGTCCTTTTTGTCTAGTAGTACACAAAAGATGTGGATAATTGGCTGCCCAATATCTATTTTTTGAGTTGTATACAGGATAGATAATCACTGATTCCTTGCTGTTCACATCTGACTTCTTATGTGCTGTGTTGTTCGCCGAATCAGCATTACTCGCCGCGTTGCTCCGTTTTGTTCCCGTTGTTGGTTTCATGGCTAACAATGCGGCAGATGGAACATTGCCGATAGGAGCCGGGTGTTGGAGAAGACGTTGACGAGACATTTCCGACTGAAAATAGGGAAGATAATAACAGAAGAAGAGGATGATAGAGAGATAGATAGATAGATAGATACCTGGATGTGTTCGGCTGTCTCCTCTGATACAACTTGTATTTCGAAGTCCTTGAATACAACTCCTCTTGCCAATGCACCACAATTCATTCTAAACGGCATAATTGGAATATGATGATGAGGGAATAACTTACGAGAATAGATTGTTGGTTACCAGAATGGCACTAGTTGATGGTTCTGTTGCCAATACAGAATTAGACATCAACAACTCCAATGCAGTGAATACAGCCTCTGACATATGTACCAACGGATCGAAGTTAAAGAACTTCTTGTTGACAGTCAATTCATATCGGAATCCTTGTAATCTTGCCCCCAATACAGCCAATACATATGTCATATTTGAATAGAATGACACAAGTGTATCCACCGAACTATCGGCCCCTTCATTCGATTGATCCCTCATTCTTTCCACTTGTACCGATCGAACTGTTTGCCATAATGCCTGTCCATTCTTATTACAGAATGCCTTATATAATTCCAGACATGGGAATAATCCCTCATCACCAAACTTCTGTAGACACATTCGAAAGTGTTCGATATGATCAGTACTTTGAAACATTTCACTATTCATCTGTCGGTATAATTGATGTAGATTCATCATTGTTACATTCAATTTCTCTTTCAACATCACATAATCCATATCATTTTCATTTGTTGTCGGAAATGGAAGGAAGTCCCTAGAATATCTAATATCAAATATATACCAACTATCATTCTCTTTTTCTTACCTCGAATAATTAACCAATTCGACCAATGCCTGATTCAATCGTGAATATATCATTTTATCTTCATTTGATACAACTGTTTGTACCAGACTATTCTGTAGTCGACTTGTTATACATAGTACATTCCATGTTAACATTGTCCATTCTTCATAAAAGTCTTGTCCCCTTGGTAGTTGATCATTTTGCTTGATTCGATTGACTCGTCCATCAATTTCAGTCAATAATTTGCAGATAAGATTCTTAACCTACAAGTATATCTGTATTATATCTTATCTATAGTATTATTTGTATCTGCTCTGTTTTATGATGCCCTATACATTCACTAGACATTCTCCTGTCCTCCCTTATCTACGTATCTACCTACGTCATCTTTTGTACGTACCTTGCTCATCCGTTGCTCTTCACTATCAGTGATTGGTGGATCATAATGCCGTTGAACTCCGTGCCACAGACAGAATAGATCATACAACAACTTTTGGAAGACCTCATTTGGTACCATTCTCAATTGTTGTTATTGATAAGGTGATAAGGTGATAAGTGATTGAATATCAAGGGATTCTTTGTTGAAATAACCGAGATGATCGGAGAATTGAATTAAAAAACAATCTTCTCCATCTGGGTGATAATTGATTGAATACAAATCTCACGAAAGAAATGAGTACTCGGGTATGATAGGTTTAGAGTATTCAATTCAACCAAGTTGTTTTGATTTGATGGATCGATGGATGGATGGATGGGTTACCTGGAAACATACTTCAGTTCAATTAATGACGAAAGAAAAAGGAAAAAGAAAAGGAGGGAAAGAGATGAAGAGTCACATGAGAATGACCATAAGATTGGTTATCAGTTCGAAATTTTGAAGAAAGCAAAAAGTTGCACTACGAATATGAAGTTGAACAAAATATGAAATAAATGGAAATATGGAATAGATAGAGATGGTATATACGCAATGAATGTGCCAATGTGCGCGAAGAATAGATAGAGATACCGAAAAGAAAATGAACAGACAAAAGAAAGGAGAAGAAGATGGAGAGGAGATGGATGGGTGGATGGGTGGATGGGTGGAGGAGAGTGGGTGAGGTATGGTGTAGGTTGAATAATCGATATGAGGAGTTGAATACGAACTATTGCAACATATGGCCAGGGTCAACAATGACGTCATTAGGAGAAGAAAAGAGGAGACAAACGAGAATGGACCAGAAACAACAATAATAACACATATTGATTGATTATGAACAATATACGGAATTTGTAGTCTTTGTTATTTTCATTGATAAGTGGTGATAAGTGATAATAATAATATATCTGCGGGTGGCATGCAGATGATTCGTATCAAATTTCATCAATAAGAGAAAAGAAGGAGAAGGAGAAGAAGGAGATGAATTGAATATAGGAATGGAGATGATGAGTACTATTTAGGTCACAAATAGATTGTGTTGTGTTTTGGCACATTGATAGAAACTATCTAAAGTACATATCACTCTGTCATCTTTTCATTTCTTTTGCAACACGAATTGCCATTTTGGGAGAATGATCGAATGATAACGAACAACAGAAGCAACACTTCAATTATCACTATTATTGTTATTGAAGTGTTTGATTTGAATCAATAGAAGATGATTGTTGATTATTATTGGTATATAATATCGACTGAAAATAATAGAGACACACAAAAATAACATACGAATGAGAATATCAATTCAACTAGGTTTCATAATTGATTTGATTAAAGCACAAAATATTGGAGTATGACGCAAAATGAGCACTTTAATCATTTATAGATTATCATTTTAATGGTCTTGTGAACAGCCAAAATTAGTAACATTTTATTGATGTTGACATTCAGGAATGCCAACTATTTGAAATAAGGCACAATATTACAAATATAATTCGTTATTTCTTGTGTAAAATGAACGAAAATATGAAGAGTTTTGGTCAGTTTTATCAGTAATTAGTGTGCAGAAAAGACAGGAAATGGATGGCAACAGTCGAGTTTTTATCGTGAAATTGAAGTATTCAAGGAGAATTGATTATTCAAAACGGGCGAGTTTCATGGCAAAAAAAGAAGAAAAAGAAGTGGAAGACTGTTTGCCGTCACATCAAATACCGGAATATCAACATTTCATTTCGAATGGAATTGATAATTCAATAGAGAAGACTTGTACTTTAAACGAAAAGTTACTCGACATAGACGAGTATGCGCCTTTAAGACGGGGTTACTGTAGTACACACTTGCAAGTTTCGTTTTTTTGCAAACAAAAACGAAACCAAATTTGGAACGTTCTTATTTATTTCAATTTGATTAGTTCTCTAGTTTTTTTCATTTAAAAATATGTAAACAATTAAAAAAATTACAGTTTTGAATAAGGAGGATTAAGATTATGGATAAATAAAAGGAAGAGTTTATTTAAACTTTTACAAAAGTTTAAATAATATAATTAAATAGAATGAGTGAATTGTTTCTCAATTGTCATTTGTTATACATTTGTGTCTATCTGTTTTTCATATCATCGCCCCGTCCTGACCTCTACTCATTCCTGTACTGTCTTATACTCTTACCCGCCTATCAGTGACCAGTTTTTTCGAAATGTATACACAACCAATATGAAAAGGCGTTGAGTAGTGAAATCGAGTTGCAAAGAGACATAAATATCGGAAATTACCATAAATTTCAAGAGAAATCGAGTAGTCTGATGAATAATAAACTACAAAAGGTGTTATTCAACTACTTTAATTTGCCCGTTCGTTACATAATTCGTTTTATTCTGCAATGTTCATCATCGTTATTTTCTCAAATTCACATATCGAGCAGCTCTCATTTCTTTATGAGTTCTCAATAATAAACCCAATCTGTATACACATTCTTTTCCTTTGCCTGATTATTGATGCCAATTTGGCGATGTCAGCAACATTCGAACACAAATAATGTTTACCATACCATAACTAACCATACTTCTTTCTGCTGCCTAGTTGACCCTTCTTACCATATCTGCGTCTCGTACCATTATCAACACCTTATTGCTTTCTCTCTGCTGAATCATCATACCAAACAAAACAAACAGTTCTTACTTGTGCAAGCAAGGCTTTTTCTTACTACTCATTCCCTTGTGTTTTTGGAGTTCTTCTTATTCTAGCGAATCAATCGAGATGAAAACGGACAAGAAAGTGGCTCGAAAAGGGCAACAGAAGCGACTGGAAGTTGGGGAACCGGGCTACGCGGCGATGAAGGCATTGAGAAAAGAGAAATCTGGAAAAACGAAGAATATAACTGTAAGTTAACACTTCTAATATTAATTTAATCTGACTGATCTCAGGTGGTCGGAGAGATGATGGACAAGGCAACAAATCCATGGGCTGTGACAGGAAGTGAGTATTTAATATTATTTCAACATCAGTAAGTGATTCCATTTTCAGTAGCCCTAATTTCACTGGTATTCGCTGTTATTCTCACTGATCGTTGGGTTATACCAACCATCAATTCAGTTGAGTTCGAGTAAGTTTTCTTGTAATTTTTTTTGTTAACATATGATTTTCAGCCTCGGTGAGCCGATGCCATTCATTGGATCACTCCAAGCAAACAACAGACTCCAATCGGCAAAAAAATATCTAGATGATCAAGTATATGGGCCAGAATGTTTAGCAATCAATGAGGATACTGGATTGGTATATGCCGGATTGAAAACAGGATTGATTGTCGAAATTAAAATGGATGGCAAAAAGGCTACAATTTTAAGATCTGTTCGATTAGTAAATGATGCATCATGCGATGGAACATATGAAACATTTCCGTTATGTGGAAGACCATTGGGAATAAGGTACCATTTGAGAAAACATTTTAAATGTACTCTAATATTCAGATTCAATTTCTATGGAGAATTAGTCGTTGTCGATGCCTATCTTGGTATCTATGTTATTAATTTTGAAGATGGTATAACAGTATTTCTTTCAACTAATTTTCATTTTATTTTCAGAAAGTACATTGAAGATTGTATCAACTGGCGATCTTCCAACAAATAACGAAAATGCGCCACCAGTCAGGTATGTTATGTCCCGATGTTCGTTCTAATCGATAAATTCTAGATATATGAATGACGTTGATTTTCTACCTGATGGCCGCCTTGTTATTACTGAATCATCGACGAAGTTCGATGACAGAGACTGTATTCTAGATATGTTTGAACATCGACCGAATGGAAGAATTCTTACATATGATCCGAGAAAGAAAGATCTTCGTGTGTTGATGGATGGTTTATACTTCCCAAATGGAATTCAAGTCAATATTGAAAAAGGAGCAGCATCTCGTGCCCCATTCAGAGTTTTCTTCAGTGAAATGGGAATGACTCGGATTATGACTGTTTGGTATCTTGTTTAATACTCCGTAATGTATATTGATTATGTAATATTTCAGGGTTCCTCAGGATCCCTATTCAACTGCTCCACTTAAAACTGAAGTTCTGATCGACAAACTTCCTGGATATCCAGATAACATTCGATCGGCAAAGGATAGTTCTCATCTTCTCGTTCCAATTCCAGTTCTACGTGAAAGTATGGATAATGTTTTGGAAGGATTTCCAAGGGTCAGAGATAATTTGGCAAAGGTTTGTTGCGAATTCGTCCTATTTACATTATCTGATATCTTCAGATTTTCACACCAAAACTTCTCGACCTAATTTGTTCTTGGTTTTCAAATCAGAAAGGACTTGTACTAATGGTATTTCCTTTACATTCAGTGAATGTATTATTCTTTATAATGTTCAGGTTAATACTCAAACCGGCGAAATAATTCAATCATATCAAGATCAATCGGGAACAATCACAGCAGTATCAACGGCAATTGATGATGGAAAAGGAGGAATGTATTTAGGAAGTGACAAGAGTTACTATATTGCACATGTTCCTATGTAATTTGTTCATACCTTCAAACAATTTTGATCTTTTCGAATCATGTTTGTTTCGATCTCGTTCATTACTTTGAAAAACAATTATAATCTATATTTATTGTTTCATAATATTCTATAATAAATTTTACTCGTATTACTGACTTATTACACCCGAATTCTCAAAATTCAATCAAATATATTATTGTATTCTGTTTCTAAATCCTGTCTTGCATATCCATGTGCGGCTATTATTCCTTCATTCCACTCGTTTTTCGATATATGACGAGACCAAAATACGAAGTTCTCATTATGTTTTGCGGGAACTCTGACCGTTTTGGCTACTATTCCAGTGAACACGTCATCAAATGGGAATATCTGTTTTACGTTTAATAATTAAGACTATAAAAGTTGTAATACCTTCAGTTTTGGAATGACTTCGTGGAATAATTTGACAGTTTTTGAATTCATAAACACTGAACCAGCAGAAACATACGGTGGATAACGAGAATACGGATACTCTGTAAGAGAAATCTGAAAACAATTAGGAGTGGGAAATGTTGCAAATTAAAAGAAATACTCTGTGTTTATGAAGAACAAATCTGAATGGAGAAGAGTCGAAGACAAATCCTTCGTATATCTGGAAAATGTATATTATAAAGGATGTTTTATGAATAAAACAAACCAGGTCATCGTTACTCTTAGTTGATAAAAACTTAACAAGATTTGGAATGTGAACCATATAATCATCATCAACCATCAACACAAAATCAGGAATCGGACAATCAATTGGTGAATTGGCAAAGTTGATAGCAGCAAACAACTGAGATGGGAGAATGAGAATAATGAAAAATGGAATAATATGTATCACCTTATAAGTATTATTTCGATATGAATCAATTGAATTTATAGATATAATATCTTTGTATGCCTCATATTCCTTGTCAATTTTTCCTTCTTCATTCAAATTCCGATTCCTTCCAATGATGAATAATGGAGTAATCTATAATCGATGCTCTTTTCTTATTTAATATTCGATATATTATTACCTCAACATTGTTTACTATTTGATATTTCCCCCAAGTGTTGCGAACAGCATCACGCATCTTCAAAATGAATTATATATTGTATTTTAAACGGCTAATTACATTATGATGTTTTGAAGAAGATTTTATGAGAATCAACAGTCTCCTATTCACATTTTTCTCAATTTTGCATTTTGGTAGTCTTGTGTATCTTGGGAATTCAAACTTTGAATTTACATCCGATTCCCATTCGAATTCATCATATGACTTCTGAAGTTTATTTTTTATAATAATCCTTCAAATTTCTTAAAAACCTCTGATAATTTATCCAGGAGACCAAGTGTGTATAAAATGACTATTGTTGTTAGAACGACAAGACACTTTTGACGAGACGTGAGATCTCTAAATTTCCTATATTGGATCAACTTTTTTGTCAAAATGTGTACCTTTTTAGTTTCTTATACCATTTGAACATAAATTGTTGCTGAAAATTCGAGTTAAATTCTTTTATTCGCAATGAAAAACAAATTTTCGGATATGTACTATAATATATCAATCACAGAAAATAATTATTTTGTCAGAATTTTGTGTTCATTTGAGTTATTCTTTCATGTGAACGTTTCAAAATGAAAAATTGGAAATAAACGATATTTTCGTAAATAGTTGTCTGTCAACTACAGTACTAAATAGTGCAGTCGCGGACAATGCGCATAATCTCACGACACTTTCCTTTAACCTTTTTTCGCCGTTCAGACGCGCCTCTAAAACGCGCGTACGCAACGCGATGCTATTTGTATTTTATTTTTGTTAATCTCAATTCATTCTCATTTTGATTGAACCCCAGTGTTATCTTATCTCATCTTCTTCATCCCATTCCTCGGTATTTCCCTTTTCTTCTTCCTTTTTTGTTTAATCCGAATCCCCCACATTTTTTGGAAAGTTATCTTAAATGAGCCTACTCCTCCATTTTCTTTCGACTTTTCGTATATATTCGAATTTATTCGTATTTGTAACGAAAGCCACTCATATGTGTATTGAATTATATTGTTGTAGGAATGTCTTCCGACGAAAGTGATCATGACTTCGTGGCAAATGACGATGAAGAAGAGGTTTGTTATTTTCTTATTAATTAAAATTATTGGATATCTTATTCAAGGTGAGAAGCGAAGCAAGTGGGGATGATTCCGACGATCAGTTGAAGAAGAAGTCGTCGAAAAAACCACAAAAAAGAAAGATGGCGAGTGATTCTGAAGATGTATGTTGTTAATTGGTGTTGTTTTGAAAGAAATTATTGGTTTACAGGATAGTGAGAAATCTGGAGATGAAGACGAAGATGAAGAAGAAGAGGAAGAGTTGTCAAAAAGTAAAAAATCGAAAAACAAGAGAAGAAAGAAGAAAGCTCCGTCTGGAAGAGATTTCATTGCATGGGACGTTGATGTAGACGACGACGATGAAGAAGAAGATGATGATTACCTCGATGATGATGTCAGAGATTCTGAATTGAATGAAAGAGAAGAAGCGGAAAGAGCTATGAAAGAAATGCAACAAAACGAGCGCTATCGAGAAAGACATCGATTTATAGATATGACAGAAGAAGAAGTCGGAAAATACTTTGAAAACAAGTACAAATCCGAGCAAACAAACGTGGTGTACGACGACGATTCGGCGATGGATGACATATCTCGAAATTCTCATTTGCCATCCACGAAAGATCCGAATTTATGGATAGTCAAATGTAGAATGGGTGAAGAGAAACTTGTAGCGATGCAGATGTTGAGAAAATGTATTGCTTACGAAAACACAAATGAGGTATTTTGTAAATGATATAATTGGTCCAGACACTGCTTTTACAGCCGCTACAAATTAAATCCGTTGTTGTGAAAGAAGGATTGAAAGGAATCGTATATGTTGAATCATTCAAACAGTCCCATGTCATGTCCGCTATCGAAGGAGTATCTGCTCTCAATCAATATAATATTACTGTAAGTCTATTGATAGAACACAAATGAGGAAATGTTTTTAGATGGTTCCTATTAAAGACATGGTAGATGTTTTGAGAGTAGTGAAAGACATTCCACAACTCAAACAAGGAAGTTATGTCCGTCTCAAAAGAACTCTTTATAAAGATGATTTGGCCCAAGTCGATATGCTTGATGTTGCTCAAAACAGAGTCAATCTGCGAGTTGTACCCCGTATTGACTATCAGAGAAAACGTGGAGCAATGAGAACGGTAATACATTCATAGTTCGTTTTGTTTATATATTTTGTTTATCTTTCAGGAAGCCGATAAAAACTATAAGTTGAAAAGGCGCCCGATGCCCAAGTTGTTTGATATCGACGCCATAAAGTAAGTAAAATAAAACTTACTCATAAGTAATTTCGTTTCAGAGAACTTGGTGGTGATGTTGTAAATGATGGTGACTTCTATGTTTTCGAAGGAAATTCCTACCGAAGAGGTTTTCTTTATAAATATTTCCCATTGAATGCAATCGTAAGTAGTTTCTCAATCAGAACTTGATTCTATCAATATGTTTCAGTTATCGGATGGTGTTAAACCAACATTGGCGGAGCTTGAGAAGTTCCAAGACAGCAGTGAGGAACTCAAAAATGAATGTAAGTTTCCATTTCCCGGCTTTAAAAATTTTGTCTTTTTCAGTGGAAAAAGGAACAGTTAAGGATACACAAAATCCATTCGTTCCTGGAGATATAGTTGAAGTTAAAAGTGGAGAATTGGTGAATTTAAGAGGAAAAGTAATTTCAATTGACGAGCAGAAAGTTTCGATTATGCCGGATCAAGAAGAACTTCGCGTAAGAATAGAAACCCGATTCAAGAATTATAAATAGATTTAGGATGCAATCACTCTCAATTCATCGGAACTTCGGAAGTATTTCAAGGCTGGTGATCATACAAAAGTAATCAGTGGACGGTACGAAGGACATACTGGCCTAATTGTTCGAGTACAAGACAATACTGCCATCGTTCTTGCTGACTTGGGAATGGAAGAAGTATGATCATTTTCATAACTGTTTCATATATCATTATTTATTTTTCAGCTTAAAGTTCGTGTCCGGGATCTCCAGCTTTGTGCCGATGTCACAACTGGAGTTGATTCACTTGGACAGTTTCAATTCCACGACTTAGTTCAAATCGATCATACTGGTACAGTGGGAGTTATTATTCGATTAGAGAAGGAAAACCTGGAAATACTGACGATGCATGGAAATGTCAGTTTGTGAAATTGGGCTTAGTTTCATTCAATGTATGTATTTCAGATCAGCCGAATGAAACCACAAGCAATCATTGCGAAGAAAGAAGTGAAATTTTCACGTACATTAGACAGTCAAAACAATTCGATTGAAGCGAAGGATCTTGTGAAAATCATCAGTGGTCCGAACGCAAAAGAAAAGGAAACTGATGATGATCCTGTTGGAGAAGTCATGTATGTATTCCGACAATCTGTGTTCATTCTTTGTAAGAAGCAACCAAAAAATGGTGGAGTATTGGTCTGTCGATCGAAACAATTGATCATACAAGGAGCTAAAAAAAGTAAATCGTTTAAATTTCAGCCTGAGTATTTTACACGATTTTCAGATGAAAATATGCCTGTTATCAATCGAATGGCTTCACCAAATCCGATGGCTTCACCAAGACATGGTGCAATGACACCAAGATCACCAAATGATAATGCATCTGTTGGATCGAGAAGTACTGGTGGACAGACACCACGACAAGGACATAATAATTGTTAGTCCCATTTAGAGCTGATTATTCAATTCAAGCTTTTTCTTTTTCAGCAAACTTCGGGACAGCTGCTCAACAACGAGTCAGAAGAGATGTAACATTGATAGGAAAAAGTGTTCGCGTCATCAAAGGACCACTCAAAGGATACTTCGGAATTGTTAGAGATGCGACCGAAGAAACTGTTCGTATGGAACTTCACGCTCAATGCAAAACTATCTCTGTCGATCGATCACGTATCAAAGTTGTGCCAGATACTGGTATTATGCAAACTGGAAATGGCGGCGGATCCTCGATCTACACTGCTGCATCCAAGACACCGATGCACGATTCCAGCAAAACTCCAATGTATTCTGGTTCAAAGACACCGATGTATGGTGGCCAAACACCAATGTATGGTGCAATGACACCGAGAGGAGATCGTACTCCTCATTATGGTTCAATGACTCCTGCGTACGATGGTGGAAGAACTCCAGCTTATGACGGATCAAGAACTCCAGCTTTTGACGGATCACGAACTCCAGCATATGATGGTGGAAGAACGCCAGGAAGCCATACACCAGCTTATGCTGATAATGATTCTGGGAGAACACCAGCTTATGGGGACAACGAAAGTGGAAGAACACCGGCATATGGAAATGACAATGGAAGATCTGGATATGAACCAGAAAAAACGCAATCATATGGTAGTGATTATGAAAGAACAAGAACGCCATCATATGGAAATTCAAGAACTCCAGTTCATGAAGGAGCAAAGACTCCGAGTTATGATAATGGATCTCGTGCACATGATTCATCAGCTCGTACACCATCTTATTCTGATTCCAGTCGCACACCAATACCACATTACGAACCAAAATACGAACAATATCCACCGTCAAGTCCTACATACGAACCGGAAGAAGAAGCTGAGATAGATGTGAAGCCTATTGTACACAGAGATTCAGACGAGTTCCGTGCTCCATCATCACCAACATACGAATCTCCATCTTCTCCATCGTATTCAGTTCCAACTCCAGGTGGTATGCTCAATCCATCCACACCAGGAAACTATAGTGCTGATACACCAGCATCATATCAAGCTCCAATGACTCCAGGCAGTGGAATGTATAATGATTATGCTGCGCCATCACCATTTATGGGAGGTGTCAATGCACCAGCTTATGGAAATCACTTGAATACTGAAAATATTCTTAGAATACGTAAGTTATTTAATTGTAGTTTACTTCATGATTAGGTATTTTTTAGCGGATGATTACTTCTCACAAGGAGCATGGGTTGATAGGAATCTTGTACTGACCGTCAAAGATCACGAGGACAGATTCAACGGAAGAGAAGGAGTTGTCAATGATCATGATGTAAGATCAAAATTCAAGTAATATTATTTGACCGTTTTAATTTCTAGATTCAAGATGGATTACTCCAACTATACATACCGGATTTGAAAGTCAATGTTGAAGCAGAATTGGAACAGGTTGTCCCGGTCAGACCAGTTCAAGGAGACTTTGTTAGTGTTTTTTTTATCTTACCAACTATTACATAATATATCAAATTACTATATTTTCAAAATTTCCGTCTTTCAGTGTCGTGTCATTTTCGGAGATGAATGTGGCCATCAAGGCATTTTGGTATCCATGGACGGTAGTGAAGCCGTTATCCGTTCGAAGAACGACATGTCTGACATGCGCGTTGTCAACATTGGATACTGTTGCAGAATCGTCGATTCGTAAATCGTTTCCTACTTGTTAGTTTTTGTTTTAATTCTCTCGTGTACCAATATTCTTCTTTGGGATGTTTCTCTCTAATCGTAATTTTAATTTTTTACAGACTTTGTTTTTATTTATTGAATAAATATTTATACAGCGGACAACTTCTGAATATAAGACATAAATCGGAAAATGAGAATGTGGTTTGAAATATTGAAAAAGACAAGAGATCATGTATAGATTTGAATAATGTAAATTAACGAGATGGATCGTAATCGGTCAATTCGAATTTGACAACAAGCTGGTTAACACGATTGATAATTTCTCGACCATCTTGCTCGAATACCAAATGGAATCTCTCGTCTTCATTTGCTGGCATTTTTCCACGCAAACGGATCAAAAACTCATTCTTACGGGGAAGAGTGAGCAACGCAGCAGCAACCAACTGACGGATTGGCCAAGAATGGTAATGAGACAGGTTCTTATCATAGGATGTCTTTGCTATTCCGGATACTCTTTCGTTCTCATCCTTTGCCATGAATACACCATTCAATAGATCAACGACAAATTCCAATGCTCTATTCAATACCATCATATGCCCTGTTCCACTTCGATTTGGTTTCTGATTACGGATTGTATTCGTATCATATTCCATTTGAGCCATTGATTGGATTGATCTGATATTGATAATATAACTGATATGATATCTGAATATTCCTTACTTGTATGCTTCCGGATTACTTGTCCTCATTTCCTCCAGTTTGCCCAATTTTGTTTGTACATCCCTGACAACAAATCCGAATATTGTGCCCCAATTGCCCATCACTCTGAATATCATTGATATGTCTATATAACAAGGAGATAACTGATACTTACATACAAACATGTTTCCAGAATCGAAGATATTCCTCCAAACTGACATCATCTTCTTTCACCAGACATCTATAATATAAACACTATTCCAATATTCAAATAATCTATCTTACTCTTCAATATTCTTCATAATTTTGTATGTTTCTGGTTCCAAATCATCATGATTACTACTCGAACCCTTAAATAATTCAATGATTATCAAATGAAATAATAAGGAATAGTATTACCTGAGACATGATGAAACTGTACGATGCACTGCCTGAAAATGAGAAATATGATTGAAAAGAAAGACGAAAAGATAAGGAATACGTAAGAATATAATAGACTATTTCAAAGAAAGTACATGTCAATAAACACATTGTTTTTGAACAAACAAAACGGAAAGAAAAGGTGCGAGATTGGTAGATCAAAATAGCCAGTCATACAACTATTCGAACATTCCATGTTTTCTGGTCTTATAATCCCTCCCAATATGACAGTTTTGAATGATATTTGAATGAATATATTGGTATATTCGAAACACACTCCGACATTGAATTGTATTCATGAGTGGACGAATATAACTATCACATACTTATTTGGTTCAATTTCAATCATTTGTATGTTTTGATCTACAATCAATATTTATGTATTATAATAATAATAATTCACTTTCTCCCTCCCATAATATATTCAAATCCATATTTTCATCCTCTATTCCAGTATTTGCCTCTCCAATTGATGACTCATACTCCATTCCATTCCCACCTACCAGCTGTCCTTCTTGTTCTTCTCCTTCTCTTTTTACCTTCTCCTTCCCGCCTCCTCATTGTTTTCATTCCCTTTCCATCTTCTCAATATCTTGTTTTCTCTATTTTCTTTTCTATCTTTCAGGTCATTCAATCATCTTCACTCCTCCTATTTTGATTTATGATTTCATATTCGTTCTTTCTCTTCTCTTTTCCTCTTTTCATAATTCGTTTTCTCTTTTCAGATGTGCGGGTATCATTTCCTTCTATTTATTATAATTGTCTCCATAATAAATACAACTAATTGCTCCTTCAATTATAATTATTGTAAGTTTTTTTGTCAATTATTGCAAATATTCAATTGATTTTGTATTCAGACAACGATGAGAAATCGATTGAAGAGACAAATTGGAGGGATGAACCAGAGATAAGACAGAGGATGTCTGATATTGCAAAAGAGAAGTTCTCACACCATTATCATGAAAAAGTAAGTCATTTTAGAGGCTAGATTTCAAATCAATGACGACATCATATGAAATTCGATATATTCTACTCACAATCAACAATTTTGAAGTTAGGATAAAAAAGAGGAATAGATACTTTATACTTTAATCAATTGTATATTTGAAACATCAATTTGTAATTGAAAGACAATTGATTGTAATATCAAAATGATAGACACAAAAGATGATCATTAGACAACTGAGAACAGCTATTATAGTAATTTTCATAGGTCGCTAAGTTTTCAGATAAAAGGTATTTCATAAAATCATTCGTAATGAATAGTTGTTTGATTTGAACATGTTGAGTTGTTTAACAATGAGTCATTCCATTCAACCCAATTTCGAAATGAAACAATAAATGAACATAAAGTGTAATAAAATGTGTTACAGCATTCGAATGTAACTGGATCTACGGAGAAGAATCAGATGAAATTGAAGAAGGAAACAAGAAAGAGGACAAAAAGGGATGGAGGAATTGTGTCGGGTCCTGTGGCAACTGCACTTGTTACCGGAATGATTGGTAGATAGACAGATATGTGATTGTAGTATCAATTCATATTCTAGGTATGACTGCCAAAACAGTCTCAGATCTAACCAACTTCAATCCTCGATTATCGGAAGGCGGTTGTGAGTGGTTTGGTACTGCTCCATTGTGTAATTTCCCTTGTCCATCTGATTATGACTATATTCGAGCACACAACGGAAGGTATCATTATTATCACTATATCTATCAGCTTATTAACCAATTGAAGATGTTCCGCGTGGTGGCTATCCGGTTTCTGTTCCCCTGATCCAAGCTTCGGAAAACCATGTACTACTGTTTTCGGGGATTATTTCAACAAACGATTCTGTTGCAAGTATGTTCCCTCTTATCACTTATATCATTATCAGTTGATTATTTTCAGAAGTGATCCAATGGAATGTACATGGAGTGGTCGATGGATGGGTGCAAATACAGCACATAATATCTACTGTAGATATGATAATATCGGAAAATGTGGCAGTATTGATTGTTCAATTAATCATTTCACATTAAAAGTATATTCGATTGATTTATTGTTATCAATATTACCATTGTTTCAGGCTCAAAACTCAACAATGATAACTGGTGATCGATGTGATCGATTGAATTTATTTGGATTGGAAGGAAAAGCGACTTGTGGATATATTGCATGGTTTAATGAAAATGGAGATATTGTGAATAGTTGGTATAAAACAAGGTAATCAATCGCATATCACAACCATATCTTTCCCCTTCTTCTTCTGTATTTCTCCATTCTCTGTTTATTTTTCATGTTTTTTCATTTGGATTTCAAAATTTTTTCAGGAGATAAAAGTGGTTTGATGTGTGTGTTCGTGTGGTTTCCTTACTTAAATACATTTCTTTTTTCCCTCATTTTGATTGCTTTATTCTTCCTTTTTCTATTTTTTTGAGAATTTAAACGGTTTTATAATAGTTTCGATTGTCATTTTACGGGTTATTCTTGTCAAATTTATAATGCTCAATAAATATATGTTTTTATGTGAATTGATTCCAGACATAATCAAATTTGAATATGGAGTCAGCAAAAAACTCAATTTTCCTAATGCTTCATTGACACCAACACAGATGATTTGGCAGCTATTTTGATTTGATATTTTTCCTTGTTTTCCATCATATTTGGCAACACTTGAATGATTAATCATCACGATATTGGTCTTTTTTGGTCTATTTCACACATCTTCTCTATTTCTTATACATTTTCCCACAAGTCAATCGAATCACCCTCGCACAATCCGCTTCATTCATTTGTGAAGTATCATGAAACATGTTCGCTTGGCTTTCGGCCTGCTTAGTATAGTGGTTAGTACTCCACGTTGTGGCCGTGGCGACGCTGGTTCGATTCCAGCAGCAGGCAACTGTTTTTGCACCTGTTTACTCAGATAAGTTATACGTATATTTTTCAACATTTCCGACTCAATTGTTTGTCAATCTCTTTGGTTGACCACTGATTACAAGATTAAAGTAGATATAGAACAATAGATTTGTTGATGAATACAAAATATATTATTCTATATATTCTGACACGTATCAAATTCATTCAAATCCTTGTCTATATTTGTGTAAATCCACCCTCATAATCATAGATCAATCACAAAGGAATCATAGTTATTATTAGACTTTTCCATCAAATTGCACTCATTTCGCTCTCAGTTGTTATTTATATCCTCATCAATATTTCATTATCAAACATTCATATTTTTCGATTCTTTTGCCCACATATTCTGTGATTCTTTGTCTTAAACAGGTGAAACAACCACAAATCATCAACTAATTTCCACAAACCAATCTGCTTTTTATTCAACGTCATTCTAATTTTCGTTTGTATTCAAATCATAGATTCATATCCAATTGTTCGATATTGTATATACATTCTATGGTTTTATACCCTACATATCATGTTTCATTCAAATATTATTATAATATTCAATCGAATACTTTGAATATCTGAATAATATGCCTATATACGTAGACAGATAATCGACTTTCTTATCGATAAATCCAAAGATTACTTAGGTCAAACAGTTCTTTCAATCAACGTCATATTGTTATTATGATGACCAACTTATATATCCATGTACCACCTATATATTCCCACACTCTCCTATTTTTATTCCATTTTTCCTTATGTGTCTTACCCTTTTTCTATCCATAATAATCTTCATATAACATCCATTCCTTCTTTTCCACTTCTTTTATTTAAATTTGTTTTTCTTTTTTCAATTTCTTTAATTGAAATAGAACCACGATAATCTATTAAAAATTGAATAATGTACCTATTTTGACTCTTTATCTTCTGATATTCCCCTCCCTAACCATGATCATATTGTTTCACATTCTCCTTCTTCTTGTCCCATTCTCTCATTTCTCCATCGTGGAATATCAATAAGTTTCCAAATAAGAGACGCTCTCCTTCTTCTTTTCGTGACAAGAATTCCTAAGTTTTTGAGCAGTTCTTGTGGGTGTAACGTCCTTCTCTCTATACGTAAATACAACATTTCATCTTCTTTTCCTTCAATTTCTTTATTACGAAACAAATTTGGTTCCGCATCAATTTCAATCATGATTATTTCATTATCCGTTTCCATCCAATGGTCATCCCTATTCTAGTCATTTCCTCGAGTGCCAAAATACTTCTCCCCGGCCGGGAATTGAACCCGGGTCTCGCATGTGACAGACGCGGATACTCACCACTATACTACCGAGGACACGGAAGTAACCGTGTCAAATAGTTCATAATATTCACGTGCAATCACATCATTTTACTTCATACAAATGATCTCGTTCCATCATAAGACTCTAATTTGATTCGAAATTAAAAAAAGGAGAAAGGAAACGAAGAAAATCTAGATGTGAATACTCTTATTCGTCTGTCTTATTAATTAGTGATGTATGTATATGTTTTTGTGGTTTTTCAATTGCTCTTTCTCTCTCCTTACTCATTTCTTCCAAACACCGTTTCCGTTTCTTCCTCCATTTTTTTCTAAATTCTATCGTCATTCTTTGTGAGATTTTCGGACGCTTTTAAACATTCTTGTTTATTCTTCGAAGATTCTCAAGTGGTGAGAAAATACTATCATTCCATTTAAATATCTAAATATTTGGGAGTTTAAATGACTGTAAAGCAATCATGCTCCATCGAACACTTTTTGTTTTATGAGCAATGATTGAATTACAATGGATATATCACACAAATATGACACTAACAACCGAGTCATTCATGTTCCTTGTTATTATTATTCTGTTGATTGAACAGGATATTTATCACATATCCCCATGAGTTCCTGATTCTTCAACCAAAAATAGACAAAGTTCCATGGAGCACAAATGCATCATATTCAATATAACAGTCTATATATGCACCATGTTCCGTTGTCTCTCATGGTTATAAAACGACTAACTTCTATTCATTGCTCATTTGACTCCGCCCCTTTCTGCTCATTTCAAAATAGATATTTTATGATTCCAAAGGGAATTAAATTATTGAGAGAAAAATATTCTCATTTGCAGTTTATGACTTTTTTCGGCAAATTGAAAGATGTCAAATGATAAAGAATTGTATTATATTCATTGATATCCTTCGAATACAATATTCGTCATGTTTAGAATACAAATAAAGACTACTGTAGATCATTTATCATATCATATCAATATCAAAACACAATACATTTATATTATTACGTAGTGTTTCATTGTTTGTAGTTTGATACTTAACACCACTAACAACCTCATCATCCCTTGTTTTTCTTCTTTAATCTTTCTCCTTCCTCATTTTTTTCCACTTTTAAATCATTTTTCTATTCGACCAAAAATGTGTATATTTATCCAATAGACGTATGCAAAATGCACCAATTTCCTGGTAAATACTCCTCCCTCCTCCTCCCTTATAATCGCCTTTTCGAATCTGAACAAGATCAAAATAATCACGTAGAATTGATGAGCAGGACGATGAGCATTCTTTGACCTATTCCCATATTACTAATCATTTTATCTTATCACAACTGATTACAGATGGATGATGAATTCAATTTGACGAGTCTACCGTATCCATATTATGCTATTCCACCACCAACACAACAGCCAACTAGTAAGTCATTCCATCCTTTCCATTCATTAATTTCCTACTGTACTTTTCTGCAAATTATATCTCTTATTTTTGCATCAATTCCTCCTCCTCCTCGTTTTTTGTCAACTAAGTTGGGGGATGTTTTGACAACTTGAATAGATGATGAATAGACAGAATATGACCTGGTTATACTCATTCAATCAACTATTGCATTCATTGATATTGAGATTCGTACTCAAAATATATAAATAAAATGGGGGAAAAATAAGAAGAAGAAATGAGTAGGAGTATGAAATGAGGTAGTAGACAGGAAAGAATGGAAGAGCAAAAGAAAGGGCTTATTAATCAAATGAATGAAACATAAAAAGGAAAAGGGAATAAAGTAATATTTGCAGATGGAGAACTATTCCTGTCATTGTTACATTTAATATGTTTAACATCAATATTATGTGGAAATGTCAGTCAAATAGTATTACAGGTACCACTCCATCCATTCCTCCTCCTTCTTCTTCTACTATATTCTATTTTCAGTTATATACTCATCGACTCCGGGATACAACACATGTTCAACACTTCCTTGCCTTCTTTTTCATCATCAATGCATTTGTAATCATCTATTCGTTTCTTATCATTATCATATCAGTTAAGGTATCACTCGGTACTCCATGGATGATTGTTGAGACATTAGTCCGTCACTGGACATTTGGAACATATACGTGTAAATCATATCAAGCAACTGCTCAAATTGGTAAAACACTTCTACCTTATATTATAGTTGCATTGTATTTCATTACGGTAATTATATATCACACTATATCAATGTTATATCAGTTTATAGGGTTTATCAATCTGTCCACCTCGAAAATGTCGTATGAGACAAGTGTGTACTGCAATTATATTCTCAATGATATTCACACTCTTATTCCTATTCATAATCATTCCAGTTATCGGCAGTTCCTCAGTAATAATCCTCATTCAATATCTTCCTTATCTAACTAATTTTCAGTTGAAATCTAAAATCCAAGGTAATCCGACGTCTGGTGATGTATTCAGTGTTATGTTCGAGTCATTTTCGTGTGTTGTTCCATTCTCCGAACAAGTTTATACAAATGAAGTGGCAATTATTGTGGAAGTTATATTCCCTATCATAATATGTATAATAATGGCAATTCGGTTGAAAATGACAACAAAAGATGTTCCATCAGTTATGTCAATTGGACCAATTAATCAATATTTAGTTTGTTTATCACCTTTATGATCAATTGATTATTTGATTACAGTTGATTATATCAATCATTCATTTTTCGACTAGTTTTTGGCAATATTTGTCATTTGAAAAAAGGGAATCAATATTCGGATTTCTACCTGAACCTCTAAATCAACGAGATATTTTATGTTTATTACCGTATATATCATCATCATTAACATGGTATCCAGCATCTGATTTAAGTACTTTATGGTCTGTTTATGAGGTATATAAATAGAAATATTTATAATTCTCAAGAATAATTAAGTATTTATAGTCGCGAAGTGAAAGTCCAGAATCTGGTCAAAGCCGTCACTCATCTCGACAAATTCGTCTTCTCGTTCCTCCCGTTTCACACAATTATGATGATGGATATCATAATTGTCATATGCCATTAACACCGAAAATAACTGGAGAAGTATGAATAATTGTAAATAGTTTATGAAAGCTTGCTTTAAACATTGAATAAATTAGAAAAATACAACAAACAAACAATAAAATTATGAATAAACCCATAGAAATATTAGAAATGTTATGCAAACAATTATTATCAAATTTAAAAATTACATCCTTTGTGACTTAGAAATAAAAAATCAATCGACTAAATTACACAAATCAATCAAACTTTCCTTTTCGCAAAACTTTTCCAATTTTTGAATTTTCTTCAAAAAGTGAGCGAATCATATAAACTTGGACAAAAGAGACTCCAACAAGTACAAGTGTATGTACAACACTCCAGAATGTCACTCGATCAAAATTGGCATTCATAACAGCACGATCACGAGCTTCATGTGCCCGAAGAAGTGCCTAAAAACGGAGAAGAAATTGAGAAACAGAATACGAAGGAAAACATGCCTGATGATATTCAATCTTGTTTAAATTGTTTTTGATACCGTTTGCTCTTCTCTAAAACAATTTGAATGTTGTCAAAAAATATTATTTTCTCACATGAAATTCATCGATTGTAACCCCAAGTTCGCTCATTCTTTGTGACAACTCAGCATCATTTTTAGCAAGTGTCGATAGATCCGTTTCATCCAAATTGCCATGTGCATCAAACAAGAATATTTCGAAGAAAACTACCTGCAATGATATTTTCTTGATTTTTCTGTGAATAATGCTATTATACCTTTCTGGTTTGATAACTGAATGAATTGTCAAAACATACTTGATAATCACCAGCTTGATTCAGTTCAATTCTGCAATTATAATAACAGATGTATTATCGAAAACTCCCTATTTTACTTATGAGATCCATCAGTTTTCAGCTGATCTTGTTTGATGATATCCGCTCCATGCAATAACATAAAATTGATATTCAAATCTCCACCATCAATCACCTAAATATAGAAAAATGAAATTGTTTTTAACTGTATAAAACAAACCTGGTAATCAACTTCTAGTGATTTGTGTTTGTTGATATCAATCGGTTGGAAGAAGCATTGAAACTTTCCAGCTGGAATCTCGACTGTGAAATCGAACTCGCCACAATTGATCAATGATAGACAGCAGAAAAAAGCTATGAGAATCGATAGGATGAATTGACCCATTTCTGGAACAAATTTATTCCCAATTAACAGTTTGAACCATCAAACGACTGAACCATAACGCAAAAATATATGAAAATCAATTAAAAAATACCTTCAGTAGGGGAAGAGAGCGATATATTTATATATTTCGAACTATCATTTTTTCAAATCGATCAATAATAAAATAATATCGTCAAAAACAAAAATTGGCAAAAAGTTTGAGTTCGAAAAACAAAACGTAGTGCTTACTGTGTCGGCGTTGAGACCGTTGGAAAGTATCTCCTACTGCTCCTTTAATTCTCTCACATATTGAGCTTTCGGTCAAGAGTTTGCGTACTGTCTTAAAGGATCATATCAGAAAACGGCTTCTCTCGTTAAGAGTCTCTCCTCGGTAAACTTTTCTTATGACTCAAATTCAAAATTTCTTCAATTATGGAAAGTTTTTCTTACAAACATATATTTGCTGTGAATTAAATATCTATTTTTCAAATATTTAACGTGTTTTCTTCGTTAATGGCGCTTTTTCCCGAAAGTTAGTCATTAGGTAAAATTTATTACAGTTTTCAAACCAAAAAGTAACAAAAGTCGTCAGTTTTAAGTGGTTTCTATGTGAATCAGTGTAGTTTCACGTGTATTGCAGCATATTTATAAATAAGCCTTTTCGATGGAGCGCGTTTCCCCCCACACATGCTGTTGCACTTTCCCGCCTCGTGCGCTTTTTTATTCATTCTCTGAGTCGTTAATGAAAGTGTTCATAGTCGAATCAAAATTATTTTTTATCCGCTTCTTCTAAATCACAATATAGATTTTTCTTTTTTTCAAATAGAGTTGATTATTGTATTACGAAAGTACAAAAACGTTTACCTTTATCTATTACAAATTTATTTTTCGAAAATGTGCGTTTGCGTTTTTGTTACTGAAAAACTTATAAGAAACAAATTTAATTTCAAATCGTGATGTTCAAAATTAAATGGATTTAATTTCACTAGTTTTTATGTGTTTTTTCGCTTCAAATTATCGATTTTTCCAATTACCGTCGAAATAATGTTTTTTAGAGCAAATGCCTCGTCGGGATGGCCTTTCTCCTCACAAAAACTTGAGAAGGTCTACTCGTGAGCATTCTAGTCTTTATTCGAGCTTACAAGAAAATCAACTCGGGCACAACGATGACGATGATTTTGACGAAATATACCATCCGCCCACGCGTTCGCGTAGGGTGAGTTATACAATTAATCTATTAACATGTTTTATTTACGAACATCATGTTTTTGCAGAGTTATAAAAGCACAGAGTATACTAAATCTGGAAGGAAAGTTCATCATAACCGTTACTATGACAACTATGGCGGAGAATCAAGCGAAGAGGACTGCGGTACTCGTAGAAGATCGAGTCGGTAAGTGCTTTTCAACTATTCTTTATATTTGAATTCGGTAAAAATTCAACTTTTCATTCGTTTAGACAATTGACATATCGACAACAGATGGTAATGGCTATTGATGAATCTGCACGGGCCCAAAAAGATAGAGAAAGAAAACCAGATGGAAAACAAGTTAGTAGAAGGAATCGTGTCACGATAGATGAGGACGAAGATGAAGACGATCCGATGAATGGGGTAAATAATATTATAAATATTTAATTATTAGAAAAATTGATTGTGTTGTAGCTTGCTCAATCAAATATCATCGAATCACCAATTGATCAACCGGAGCCAACTGAAGAACGACGCTCTTCTCGATTAGTTGTTCGAAGCACAAGTTCAAGAGAACCTGACGGTATTTTTTGAATAAATTTTGAATTTATTTCAAAACTAACAGGAGTTCCAGATGATGAATCGCCAATTCGAAAGCTGCGCACACGTGCATCTCGACGATTAAAAGATTCCGAGGAACCCGAAGAATTAAAAGTGGATGATGAGAAAGTTGTTAAAACAGAAGTAGAAGAAAATGGAGTTGAGAACAAGGAGGAAGAAGCTGAAGACGGTGATTCTGACGAGAAAGATCAGGAAGAAGACAAAGAAGCAGAAGAAAGCAGCAGTAGTAGTTCGAGTAGCGAAGAAGATCAAGTGAAAAGACAATATAGTTTGAGAAGAACTCGCAAGCCAGTTGTTACATTCACAGAAGAACAAGCAAGAGAACGAGAAAGAAGAGCATTGGCAAGAAGTCGAGAAAGAATCAGAAGACCAAATGAAGGACAACAAAGGCATCATCGACCAAGAAATGGAGGTAATCGTCGAATTCGAGGAGGAGATCCTGATAGTTCGGGTGACGATGCTGGTAGATTCGAAAGAACAGGTAGACATCATCTGGATAGAACTCGTTTCATGCCAATCAATATGTCGGAAAAGGAAATCTCGTCCGCTGAGCATATTCTGCAGGACAGAATGAGAAAAACCGCCGGTGGACAAGGATCGAGTGATATTGATCCAATGAGCCTTGATACATCCGTAAATTTCGATCAAGTCGGTGGCCTTGGACATCACATTCAATCTCTAAAAGAAGTTGTCCTTTTCCCAATGTTGTATCCTGAAGTTTTCTCAAAGTTCAATATCAACCCGCCGAAAGGAGTTGTATTCTACGGACCACCTGGTACAGGGAAAACACTCGTTGCCCGAGCTCTTGCTAATGAATGTAGAAAAGGAGCCAACAAAGTGGCATTCTTCATGAGAAAAGGTGCGGACTGTTTGAGTAAATGGGTAGGAGAATCAGAAAGACAATTGAGGTAAGGGTTTTTTTACTATAATATTCATAAATCGTCTTTCAGACTTTTGTTTGATCAAGCATATGCAATGCGTCCATCTATCATTTTCTTCGATGAAATTGATGGTCTAGCACCAGTCCGTTCTTCCAAACAAGATCAAATTCATGCTAGTATTGTGAGTACACTTCTTGCGTTGATGGATGGGTTGGATTGTCGTGGTGAAGTTGTTATAATTGGAGCAACCAATCGATTGGATACTCTCGATCCTGCATTAAGAAGACCGGGAAGATTTGATCGCGAACTCAGATTCTCACTGCCTGATTTAAATGCTCGAAGACAAATCTTAGATATTCATACATCAAAATGGGAAAATAATAAGCCAACAGAAGCTACGCTAAATGCCATTGCTGAAAGGACGAGTGGATATTGTGGAGCCGATTTGAAGGTTCGTAGTTTTTATATTCCGATTTCATACCAACTAAAATTAATTTCTAGTTCTTGTGCACTGAATCGGTTCTCATTGCTCTCCGTGCTCGTTATCCTCATATTTATATGACATCGGAAAGGCTTAAACTCGACATAAGCACTATAAAAGTAGAAACAGAACACTTTGGACATGCGATGCGAAGAATCACACCAGCTTCCAGAAGAGGTTTTTCATAAGTTTGATTTTTGCAGCTGTAATATTTTTATTTTCAAGACTTGACAATTCCATCACGACCACTCGATGAAAGAACAAGTATTCTTCTTGGTGAAACAGTTGACAATCTGATATCACTTCGAATTCCACATGGCTATCGAGTTGTAGAGAATGCAGCGCAAACTACGGCGACGGAACTTGAAAAGGTTGTGCGAGCACTTGAACCGAACCCGACAGTGCCAGCTATTCGCCTTCTTGTTTGTGGATCGATCGCTTTGGCTGATGGTGGACAGACATCTTATGTCATTCCAGCTCTATTATCTAAACTTGATCATCTTCCTGTGTTTTCACTCTCCATCTCCAGTTTGTTGACTGACGGAAGACCCGAAGAAGCATTTTCGAATGCAGTTCAATCAGCAATGAGAGCATCATCAACTGGACCATGTATTTTATTATTGCCTTCTATTGACGAATGGATCAAAGTCATTCCAGTCTCCGTCCAACACATGGTAATTATATAAAACCATACGACTCGTTACAGTATTTCTTCAGCTTATCACCTGTCTTGAATCGATGACTGGTTTCACCCCGATTCTTTTCCTCGCATCACTGGATTCATCATTCGCCGATGCTCCTGAGTATGTCACCGAGATTTTCCGTCATGCTAACTGTATCGCGTGAGTTTTTTCACTTTTGTTCTTCTTCCAATTTACCACATATTCAGTATGAATCCATCTCGACGCGCTGTCCGTAAAACGTATTTTGATCATGTTTTACAACCAATTTTCTCGCCTCCGAAGATATTCGATCCGTCATTGTACATTGCACCAGAAGTAGCATCTCAATCAGATACACCAAGTGCTACACGAAAGTTGAGCGAAGAAGAAGCTAGAGAACTCGAAAAAATGTATCTGTCATTGCTTCGTCAAATGAGAATATTCCTCAGGGATCGATTGAGTAAACAAATTTGTCCGAAACGCTTAGTAAAATTATAATTATTTTATAGATCGTTTAATACGAGATAGGCGGTTCGTCGATTTTGTTATGCCCGTAGATGTTGAAGATGCAGAAGATTATTATGAAATAATTGAAAGTCCGATGTGTTTGACAGATATGATGGAAAAACTCGACAAGTAAGCTCTTATGATGTAATCGATTCAACGAAATATATTACAGAAAAGAGTATGTCCATGCTGATCAGTTTCTTGCCGATGTACGTCTGATTACCTCAAACGCATTGGAATATAATCCTGCGGGAACACAAGATGGTCGAACTATTCGTCACATGGCAATCGGGCTACGAGATGTTGCAGAGGAGATGTTTGATTGTGAATTGGATGAGAACTTTGTTGAAAATCTCGAAAACACTTCACGACTTCTACAAGAAGCTGGTATCAAACCTGAAGATGAACAGTTAATCGAAATTCCAAATGGGTTCGCCCGTAAAATACGGTGGAGTATCAAGAACTCACTTGCTATAGAAATAGTGAATTGGAAGAAAAGTATAGGAATAGAAGCGGCAAAGATTGACACAGTTAAAAAGGAAGATAAGCAAGACGGCGAGACATGTACATCGAATGCTTCGACTGAGGGCACAACATCAACAACGAATGGTAGAACAAAGAGGAAACGATCGAAGTCATACAATTTCCCTGGTCATAAAAAGAGAAAGACTGTCAAGAGTCCTGGGACGGGGTAAGTTTCATGACTATCGATTGCTGATTACCAGTTTGAAAAGTATTTTCAGTGACGAAGAAGACCCTGTCGATAAGATTGAAGGACCTACGGAAGAGGAAGAAATGGATGAGTTTGCGATTGACGATGAAGAAGAGGAACATCACGAAAGTCACCCTGAGACTGCTGTATCGGTTAGTGTTTTTAAAAGCGTAGCCCTTAGAAGTAAGTTATCTTCAGGAAGTAATTGGTGTTGCTGTCGCAGCAAGTGCTTCAACCTCGTCGTCATCGTCGTCATCCCCGCCACCAAGTACCCAAGACCACGTTCCTGTCAAGGAACTAATTTTTTCGCACCAAGCAATCGATGATCTCAAAATTAGCGTGAGTTTTTAGAAGCAATATATTTAAGTATCGTGAGAGATTTTCAGTGTCTTGATAAATCAGAAGGATGGTCAGTCAGTGAGCTCGAACGTCTTGCATCTGTAATGTCACATAGAATCGAGCAGTTCAGGTAAACAAATTAATTGTTTCATCATTGTTAAATATTTGATGTATTCAGAGATGAATGGAATCGTTCCATATTACCATCGGAATTAGAACTAATTGTTCAAAACTGGCAACCATTACATGAGGATGATCACAGTGATTCACTAATGAACGGAGCAATTTCACCAATGAAAAATGGAATTACTAATGGTCATTAAGTTGAACTTTTTTAAATTTACCATGAGATACAATCTCAACATTACCAAACATTTTATCATTATTCTTAATTTTTTAAAATTTAAAACTTAACTGAGATAAAATACCTCGCCTTTAAGATCCAACTTTGAGATACTCAAACGATTTTATGTCTTTTCATCAATTTTTCTCTTCATTATTGACTTTTTTAAAACCGGTTTTATACTTATTTGATTTGAATAATCCTCATGAGTTTATGTAACATTGCCATATCCAAAAATGAGTTTTCCTATCAATGCGAAATCTAAAACCAGTGAGCTCGCAATTTTTATTATATATATATATATATATATTTGAACTTCCTCATACTTTGTTGTATATCTGGCCAATAAAATGGTTTCTTGTTGTTCTTTTTTATTGTTCTTAACTGTTTTTAGACAGTACTGTATACATAATAATCAACATTGAACTTTCATAGAATCTTATTTTTAGATGGATTTCCAAAATCGAGCAGGTGGAAAGACAGGAGGCGGAGGAGTTGCTTCGGGATCAGATGCTGGTGTTGACAGAAGGGAGCGATTGAGGCAATTGGCACTCGAGACAATCGATTTACAAAAGGATCCGTATTTTATGAGGAATCATATCGGAACATACGAGTGTAAACTTTGTCTAACTCTCCATAACAATGAAGGATCGTATTTGGCTCACACTCAAGGTAATATACTGCATAGATATTGATTTTAATAAGTTCATTTGTAGGAAAGAAGCATCAAGCCAATCTTGCTCGTCGTGCTGCCAAAGAACAATCCGAACAACCATTCCTCCCCGCGCCGCAGCAGAGCAAAGTTGAAACCAAAAAGTTTGTGAAGATTGGTCGACCTGGTTACAAAGTAACAAGAGAAAGAGACCCGGGAACTGGTCAACAGGCTCTTCTCTTTCAAATTGATTACCCGGAAATTGCCGATGGTATCTCACCACGACATCGATTCATGTCTGCTTACGAGCAGAAGATTCAACCACCAGACAAGAGATGGCAATATTTGTTGTTTGCCGCCGAGCCGTATGAAACAATTGGATTCAAGATCCCATCGAGAGAAGTGGATAAATCGGAAAAGTTCTGGACCATGTGGAATAAAGACACCAAACAATTCTTCCTTCAAGTTGCATTCAAACAAGAACGACACGAAGAACAACAATCATATTACTAAAGAATCTCTTTTGATGTTTTCATCAACGTTTTTATATTCATTCAATCGTTTTGCATCTTACAATAAACTATTTATATGAATTAATGTTTATGTAAATGAATAGCATCAGAGTATATGAGACTCCGTCGTACTTAATTTTCAAATAACTGACAAAAAACAACAATGGATAAGTTAAGATGGTCAAAAAAGCTCCAAAAAGGAAGAATGAGGATAAATCGGTAACTGATGAGACGAAGAAAGTAAAACCAACACCATTGGAATCATATCAAGCCGGTGGATTGTCGTCGTTGTTTGGAAAAAGTGTAGATGACACTGTAGTTGAGCAGGATGTGGTGAAGGGACAAACTGCCATTGAACGACCAAAAAGAAGAAAGAATGTGCCAAAAGAAAAAGAGAATGGCGAGGAGAAGGTAGGAAACTTATAATCAAACCAAATATCTCTTATTTTACAGCCGGTAGAAACGAAGGAAGCTAGTGAAACTGAAGAAAAAACCACTGACTCTGCAAAAAAGGACAGATTGAAACAAAGGTAGGAAATCATAAAGATATACAATAAACACAAAATTGATTTCAGAGAGAATCGTACGAAAGGTAAAAGCAATGCTCGTGCTGTTGCATCAGAAAATGCGAAAACATTGTTTGTTGGAAATATGCCATTGACAATGAACGAAAAGGCGATTCGACGTATTTTCGCTGATTACGGAACTATCTCCTCTGTTCGAATGCGCAGTCTTATTCCAACAAACGAGAAATTGACAAAACGAGTAGCTCATTTAACTGGAAAGTATAGTGATAAACAGAACTCATTGAACTTTTATATCAAGTTTGAAAATGAAGAATCTGTTGAAAAAGCATTGCAATAGTGAGTTTATTTGTTAAATCTTTTTTTCTACATATCGTTTTTCAGCAATGGAACAAAGTTGGAAGAACACACAATCCGAGTTGACAAATGTGACGGTAAGAAGACATTCGGAAAGGATTTGGCTGTTTTTGTTGGTTTGTTTACAACTTTTGTGTTACATATTCGAATTTGACATCTTCAGGTAATTTACCATTCGATATCACTGAAGATACATTGAATACATTCTTCACCGAACAAATCGGCCCAGTTGATGCTGTTCGAATTGTCCGAGACAAGGCAACAGGAAAGGGAAAAGGATTCGCATTTGTTAACTTCAAAGATGATTCATCGGCAAGTCTTGCATTGAGTATGGAAACAATCAAAATGGATAAAAGAGATCTTCGAATCACGAAAGTTATGAAGAAAGTTCAATTGAACGTAAGTTATAGACATATTTGATGGCATTGGTTTTGTTTTTCCAGAAAATCGAAACTGCGAAGAAACGTACTGGTGGTTTCAAAAAGAGAACTGACACAGAAATCAAAGGCAAAATGGAGAATTTCAAGTTTTCTACTAAAAAAGCGCGGTGAGTATACTAAGAGGCACCTCTCGCGCCCTCTTCATCTCATCGCTTTATGTGTGCGATTCCAAACGACATGTGTAGCGCAGTCGGTTGTCTCTCTTGTTTATGAGTGAGAGGTGACTGGTTCGAACCACACGCACTGGACACTCTTCTGCCGGGTCCTCTGATTCTACGCAGAGATTATTATAAACAGTGCAAGATGGTAGTGTTGGACTCCGTGTGGTTGTGACCTCATTGTGCACCCACTCCGTTATTCACCCCACAATTTTTGTATCTTAAACTTCATATTTATATTGTTTTCAGTTCTGATGAACAAAACGAGCGTCGTGCCCTGAAGAAATCAGCAAAGAAAGCCATTAATAAGAAGAAGCAAGCCAAAAAAGGTCGTCTTATGCAGTAATTTTCGTTCGTTTTATTTTTGTTTTTTTTTCTCAAATCTGTTGTTTTGTTACTTGTTGTTATTGCGAATAATACACATATTGTTAGAAAAATCACAGAACGAAATAACAGGCATGAACGAAATAGAACTCTCAAGGCAAAGAAAAACCCCATAAAAACACAAAAAAAAAGAACTAGAGATCTGCGAGTATACAATCGAAAGTTTCCAAAAACTCTACATGTTTGAAAAAGCCCACAATTCAATCCCAAAATTATACAAATGATTGATAATCATGCCATTGATTCCTGTTCATTTACTTCACTTTTATCAGCTGGCTTAGGCGAATGAACTTGTATATTTGAATTAGATGGAATTGATATTGCTGTTGTTGTCGATGATTCATCCTCATCTTCATCCCAATTACCGTAGTTCATTCCTACTTTCTTTGATTTATTCAATCTTTCATTTAATTCTCGAAGTGCTTTTTGTCTAAATATGATTAGTTTTCAATCATACTCAATAACTGTTATTACCTTCTACGTTCAGAATCTTTTGCGGATGTTTCAATTGCAGGAAGATTGATACCAACAGAAACCGATTGGAGTGAATTAAGATCAACATGACGAACCTGTAGTTATATCTTATATTTCTGTAATATATAATAAACTAACTTGTCTCTTGCATACACCGAGTCTTGCCAATGTTCGGAAGCATACTCGACCAATCAATGTGAATATGATTTGTGTTCTAGATGGGAACAGACTGAAAAGTAATATGATAAACAGATACAATTATTCATTGATTACCTTGCCCATGTAAAGTGTTCACTTCCATCTCCGTATATCTCATCTGTATCATGAGATTTGAAGAAACGCAAGTATGTCCATGACACCTGTACTCCGATTATAACTTGCAGGAATGTAACCTATGATGTTAATTGGTGTATTTGATGTGATAGAAACAGATAAACTCACGAAATATGTGAATTTGAGTAGAGCTAGAACGAATGAGACAACAATTGCGAAGAACGGGAGATGAGTATATTTGACACGACCAACGGGAGTTCCGAATACAATCGAATCAGGTAGAAACTAGAAGTAATTGATAATATAACAGTGATAATCAAGGGAATATTTGATACCTGTTTCATGAGAACAAGAACAGCAGCATTTACAGGAACAAGACCAACTAATGGTTCGATGTAAAAGAAACGAATTGAATCGAATAAGAAATAGAATATATATGAAAATACGACAATGATAAGTGTAGTTATTCCCTATAAATATTATCATGTTTGATATTTCTAATGAATTGAGTATTACCTGTGTAATTGCATATAATTTAAGTAGATCTTCATTTGAATTATTCAATCGAACAAGATTTGTTCCAATATGGAGACTCCAAATTGTCCATATCAAGTCAAAAACATTGTGACCACAAAATGCGGCTGTTGGAATACGCCATAACTGTATAATATAATTGAGTTATTAATGAATTTTGATAATAAGAAATACCTCAATTGAAGTAAGTTGATATGGGTGAAGCCATAATAGTAAACGGGCAAAATGTAAATATGAGAGTATGAATCCTGGAATTAGATAAGTTATAATGATACTATGATATAATTTGTTTTCGAACACTTTATAAGGATGCTAATCAAATATATATTGTTTCTTTTTGTCATAAACGTATATTTGAGTAGTTCACTTACCGATTATTCTCAAAGCAATACAGAATCGGAATGGCAATGCATTATTTCTCAACACATCCGAATGTTTTTCGACAACAATTTGCAGATCTCCTAATACTGCTTTTACCCCCATATCTAACTAATACCAATGTTTAATATTGTTGGACTGGCAAAAAACACATAGAATACACACAACAATCACGATAGCAACAGTTATATGAGCTGGATTGTGGAAACGCGCCCTAATGTCAACTCTCCCTTTTTCGTGAATTCGACTGGACAAATAGGCAATTTCTCGTTTCTCGATGGTTGAAATAATAATTTATTAGGTAGAAACTGTTTTTAAAGCCAATTGAACAAGGAATTATGATACAAACTTATGAACATAATATGTCAAAAAGAATTAGATCAGTCTTTGTCCGCATATTTATATCGAATAACTAATGGTTCAAACTTCGGTTGATTTCTTCTCTTCATCATCCATACAAACCGAATTGAAAAGTCTTTTCCCATAAGTTGGTTATCGCAATAAATATCTAAATCCATGTATCTATTTTGATCATCCCACATTTGAAGGGCCAGATATCTGAAAGAAAAACAAGAAAATGAGAAAAAGGAATAGTCAACTAACTTTTTCAGGGTACTCATAGTAGTCATCTCACTCGTTCTGAGGAAAGGCCTTGATACCAAAGGTAGATTTTTTCCACCCGGAATCAACTTGATAGTTACTTGATTATCAT
This sequence comes from Caenorhabditis uteleia, assembly GCA_963573275.1. Taxonomy (NCBI): domain Eukaryota; kingdom Metazoa; phylum Nematoda; class Chromadorea; order Rhabditida; family Rhabditidae; genus Caenorhabditis; species Caenorhabditis uteleia. Next base: position 9,995,482 of record OY752136.1, read on the forward strand.
CACGATGATGTGATGCCCATGGATCTCCTTCATCTTGATAGCATCGGTTCGTACCAGTTATGCGCTCTTGCTGAAAGATATACCACATGACATGGAATGTCGTATGAAATACCTCTTTTCGTTCTGCTTTTGCTAATTGCTCCGCAGTAGTATCAATACCGGCGGCGTCTCGACAATCCGCCAAAAACTGATTTCGATTGTCTTTCTCTTTTTGCTCCAAACCAGGTACGAGATGGTTAACAAGATCATTGATAGCACGGTCATAGGTTACGTATTGAGCAGGATGAGAACCATGAATGAATATACCACATGTAGGACAAGTATTATTGTCTTTCTGGAAAAAAACAATATTGAAACGGTAACATTTCGAACATTTCGACTAACCTCAAAATACATAAGAAGGCAACTTTTACAATATGTGTGCATACAATCAATAATTGTTGTTGCGTCGATCAAGTATCCCTAAATATCATTGATTAAGTTATAAAAACATCGAAAAACATACATCACATAGTCGACAAGTGATGAATTTATTGATAACATCCATATCATATCGAATTGTGGCTCTTTTGAAGTTATTCAACACTCTTGGAACACCTTCTTCTAATGGTGTGAAATCGGCCGCTGGGAAAAATTCCATCTGAAATAAGGAAATCATAACAATATGTCTAAATTAGTTACCATTTCTTCTCTTCTTCTTCTATTAATCGACGACATCGGTCCGAAATTCCATTTACTGAAAAACCATCAATGTATTGACTCATAAAAATGGAACAAACATACTTATCATCCTCTGGCATAAAGTTTCTTCTTCGTTTACCAGCTGGACAGATATCGTGACTCTTTTTTGCCTTCATTTTTTCCAACAACTTTTTCTTTTTCCCATGCAATTTTGATTTTAGAACCACGTTTCTGTTACTTTTCGAAGATTTTATTCCCGTCACCATAACAGCCTTGGTTTTTCCTTTAAATTTTTTTGGAGTAACCACTTCTGGTTCGGGTGATGGTGATGGAGATGGTGATGATTCTGGCATCTCTTGTTTCTTCTTTTTCGTTCCTTTTTGTTTTTGTGTTGGCGGTGGGGTTGACGCCCTTCCTTTTTTCGATGATGGTTGAGATGATGAAGAAGATGCTCCGCCAGTTGACTTACTCTGTTTTGAACTTGACTCTTCTCTCAATTGTTCTTTCTGGAAATAAAGTGTTAAAATGTTTAAATCCTCATGATCATACCGATGCGTTCCGTGTATATTTTCTTTTCGGAGGCGATGGTGTCACTGATGGTGAAGGAACTGACTTCTGTTTCGATAGCTTCCTACGAGTGAGAGGTGGAGAAGCAACAGGTGATGAATCTCTGTTGCCGGATGTTGGAACTTTCCGTTTGCGAGTCATCTAAAGAATGTTTAAAGAAATGAAAAAATATATAGAATATGTTTAAAAATAAAATTAAAATGGAATAAATAACCATTGGACGGATGAAAAAGTACGATGAAAACTTGAATAATTTATTAGTTGAAGAAGATAATACATGTTTAGATTGAGGCTAACAAAGAAAAATACGACTGAAAGGTAAAGAAACAGGGAACATTCGTTGATAAAACCCGTGAATTGATCAAACTTGCTGGGGATGATTGAGTGATTACGCTCGGCCGTGTTGATATCTTTAATGGAAAACGATCATAACGCTTATTTGATAAACGAAATAATAAAATACTCACCTTCCTTGTTCTTTTTCATCCTTCTCTCTTTGCTCATATGCCAAATGTGCGGTATTTGACAGGAATGCGAGTGCTCCTTTGTGACATCGATTAGCATAATGACCTTTTTCACCACACTAGAATATCGATTTATTTCTGTGTTTCTTATTAACAGATGCTTACCTTATAACATGTAACATCTGATAAGTTCTTCTTATCAGGTATCAGTGATAAATCAACTTTCATAGGTTGGTCAGAGTTCTGGAATTCGATTGAATTTGAAAATCTTCAAACAGATTCTTACATTTCTCCCCATTCCTGGCAAATGCGGACATGTTGTTGCTTTGTGCCCTCTTTCGTGACAATTATGACATGTAATTGCTTGTGAGAATGACGCTTTGTTGTTCATTGCAGAGTTTTCGAGAGAAGGAAGACCGAATGATGGATGTGCATACTGACACTCCGGGCCAGAAGGACAGAAACCAGCAAGGAAATTCGGACAGATAGCACGACGGCGATGTCTGTGTTTGCAATATGGTCCTAAAAAGGCTTGTAATTATGAATGATGTTAATAAATTGTTACCGTGTCTGCAGAATCCTCTATCATACCATGGACAATCCTTTAATTTTGTTTCCGGATCAATGTGACGGAACGGGCACTCTCTGTTACTACACGCACTGTATTTTGAGAAGAAGAAGCATTCGGGCATTTTAGTTAAATCGTATTCGTGCAAGAATTCGCACTGATCTCCTTTCTTGCACAATCCTCTCAACCAATGCTTGCATACTACTTGCTTTTCTCCGATAATGTGACGAAGTGGACAGGTTGGACCATACGGACAACATCCAAGTTTATTCTTACGACAAACTGCCTTTCCACTTCTGTCTAAATCGCGGAATGGTGCCTTAATTTTTTGTTGATAAATTCAACATTTCTCCAAATAAGTTGATTACCTCTTTCATTCCTTTTTGATTGAAAAGTGCTTCCTCAACATCCGTCATTGGAGTTGTTACATTTGAAACCAATTCCGTCATAGTTTGTGGAGCCCATAGTTTTGTGTTCGATACGTTTGTCATATCTTGAGCGACATACTGTGCTACGGCAATCATCTGAAATAAACATTATTCAGGCGAATTTCGCAAAAACGGAGAAAAAAGACAGTAAAGTGAAGTTTTTATACAAATAGAAATTTAATAAAAAAAACACAGTGTGAAAATCGTTAAAAAACGAAAAAAGAATTAAAAAATAAATTCTGGCTGCGCGCGTATGAAAATAGTGGCCTAACATTCTCTCGTTGTGTTATTGATTTCTAGTCCCCTTCTATCTTCAACCATCTGTCACGTCACAACGCAAACTTTATGTTAATCCGAATAATTTGTTTGTTGATAGGTTTGCGAAAAATAGTAAATTTCAATTTATTAGATGGTAGAATACATAATTGGTGCATAATTTTTCATTTTCTTCACCGCTTCTTCTCATTTTCTCTCTTTAAAATATCGATTTTAATAATTCTGTTAGTTATAAATTATTCCGATTGCTTTTTAATTTATAGGGCAATGGCCTGTTCCTGGACATTTCTATGGCTTCTTTGGATATCACTACTCGGTGTGCTTTTGTTTGTTCTGCGAGGACCATTAAAACTATCAGAATCCCTTGAAAACGGTACTCAAGATTCTCGGATTATCATTTCCAACTTTTATTTGCAGCAACGTCTTATTTCAATAATCTCACTCCGAAGTTCTATGTAGCATTGACGGGAACATCAAGTTTAGTGTCCGGAATAATCTTGATATTCGAATGGTGGTATTTTAAAAAGTATGAAACTCAAGAAAAATTAGAAAAATTATATGCATTTCACTTCAGCAATGCAAATGAGCCAGGGAGTGAGGAAGCAAGTGATAACGAAGATAGTGTGGACAGCTCGAAAAGCATTCCAGGTAAATGTTTTTTGTTTCGCAAAGCACAATCCAGAAAAGTATACAGAATGTAAAGTATGGAGAAATCCGATGGGATTGCTTCGAGCTGCTGAATACCAAAGATTCAAGAAAGAAACAGAATCAGAGCCATTAACATTTTATGATATGAATTTGTCCGCCCAAGATCATCAAACAATTTTCACATGTGAAGAAGATCAAAGCAGAAGTGATTATGAAAGTAAGTCAACCATTTAAACTACTCTCAATGACAAAAGAAACCTAATTCGAAATTAAACTATAAACTTTTATTTGAATTTTTCCAACGATCAAATATAATTTACTATGGTTATATTTTAGTAATGCAAGTAGCATGGAGAGAAAGAGACAGTGAAACCCGTATAAGTGCTGCTCGAGCAGCTCTGTCAATCAACTCGGAATGTGCACCGGCCCTCATTTTGTTAGCCGAAGAAGATTGTGAGACGGTATTAGATGCAGAAAACATGTTCAGGTATGATCATTTATCAAATGTTTTCTATAAAATAGAATTGTAGAAGAGCATTGAGAGCGGTGGAAGCAATGTTAGCATCGTATTCGACCAGCCAAATATCCAATTATGGTGACAGAGTTGGAGACATGTTCTGTAGGAGGAGAGATATCAATATGCAGATATACATAAAACGAAGATTGGCAATGTGTGCAAGAAAACAAGGAAAACTGAGAGAAGCTATCAAAATGTTCAGAGATGTTGGGGTATACTTTTTTTAATTTTCAAGATTTTTCAGTATTTCGAAGCGAAATCAAAAAACGAACAGTTTTATTTTTGCAAATCCAGACACTACACTTTCAGATATCCCGCGATGCTGCTGTTTCCTCGCTTTTGACTGTTCAAGACAATCTAATCGAGGCCTGTTTAGAAGTTCAAGCTTACGCGGATGTTCAGAATCTTCTTGTGCGATATGAAGGCTACGGAGCACCTTGCTCCTATGGTATCTTTAGGAACAGTGAGAGATATTTAGAAGGAATTCTAGAAGTGCGAGAACCGAGATCCGCAACAATGAGTTATACATCTGCACTGTTGAAAGTAAGAACAGTCGCTGAAAAGTGAGTTAGTTTTCGCACGAACAGAAACAAAACAAAATTTCAGTTTCCGATGCACGATTGATAGCTCGATTCGTCGAGGTTTATCATCGGCGGAACAGACTGCGATTGAAGCATTGACAAGAGCAATGGAATTCAATCCACATGTCCCGCCATACCTTCTCGGTTAGTTTGTTTATTTTATGATTATCGATTATCTATGTTTAATAATAGTTCCGTTGTGATGTATATTAAATATCAATCATCATGATATACACAGATAGTTGTTGTTTGTTGTTGAAAGTGTTTGTCTATTAGCTAGTGTTACAGAAATTCGAGCCATGATTCTCCCACCTGAACACTTCTTGAAACGAGGCGATTCTGAAGCTATCACATACGCATTCTTCCATCTGCAACACTGGAAAAGAATCGATGGTGCTCTCCAGCTCCTTCATCTTGTATGGAAAGACTTCTTACCTAAACTCAACTCCAATAACTACTGTTTCCCTTATTCGTCACAATTGGAAACAGCTGATCGTGAGCTTCTACCAGGTATTCAGCCAGTTTTCAAAAAATTCGCAATCGATAGTTATCCAGTATGGCATGAACAGTCCGTCGTTCCGAAAAAAGAAGGTACATTTTCCGCTCTTCTTCAAACAATGGGATGTCTTCTAATTTGTATTATTGCTCTCATGATCCATCATTATCCCTCAAATACTAGTCAATTCTTCCAAACTGTAAGTGTTAATATAAGTTGATATTATCTAACAATGATAATTCAGGTATTAATGACACTGACATCAAGTGTTGACCATTTCATGGATACTGCATCTCATTGGGCTCCTGGTAATATCATACCGTATCTCGCATCGAAACAAATTCCTCCTGTACCCGAATTGTGAAAACTTACCAATATTACTCTATTTCCATTTTCTATCCAAACAATTCATGTACCATATCTATTTTCTATTTTAGCATACTCACTCTTTTTTTGGCATAATTCCTCTTCTTCTCATTTTCATAATTTACTAACATAATAATGTCGTAATAATCATAATAACGTCTATTTTGCCATAATATGCTCTTGAGATTTCACCAAATTTTCCCCGCTTATATTATCTTGTTTTAATGGAAAACTGGTTGCTCTTTCTTATTATGATCTCCTATCGTCTTTGTTTCTCAAAATCACATTATCTCATATTCTATTCATAATTTCAGTTTTTCACCATAATAAATATATTTTTTAAGTTATTTGTTGATTACTTCTCTTTCTTAGTATATTACTATTTTATATCGAATAATCAGTCGATTGAGGAACTAAGATAATGTTTCAGAAATGGCAATAAATGGAGCGATTGATACAAAAAAATTGGTTGAAGCATTGCTCGGAGATTTGCGATCGCTTTCACAGGAAGCGAAAAAGAAACAGAATCATGTGAAAGAGGTTTAACTGAAAAGAGATAGCAAAAAATAAAGAAAGAGTTTGTAGTCGTCAGAAGCCGGTGTTGTCAGAATTCGAAACATCAGTTCAGCCTCGCCCGGTGAGGCATCGTTAATCACTAATCTGAGAGCAGCATGTACCGAACTACTCCATCCACTAGTATTAGCATGTGAAACAAGGAATACCAAGTTGGTACAAATCGCTTTGCAAGGTGTCCAGAGATTGGTACAGCATCGAATCATGAGTGGAGTAAGTTTCTTGCGTTATTAGTATCTTTTCAACAATATCTGTTTAGAACGGTGCAACAATTGTAACAAACGAACTGTGGGCATTAGTTGAAGCAGAATGTGAAGAATTGCGTGTTCTTCAAACTGTACCTCCACTTGTTTCTTCCGAACTGATTGTAACTGGCAACTCATTAGCAAAAGTATACTGTTCTCTCCTTTTTTTCAATCATGTTTGTTCCAGTGTATTGTAATGTGTTTCCGAATGCATTTCGCCAAAGATCCGATTGTTATCAATGCTGCATCAGCTGCTGTCCGACAGCTAGTATCGACAGTATTCGAAAGAGTCATACAAGAAGATGGTATCTTTTCATCTGAGTTGACAGTTGTACATCCATCCGGTGGTCGACCATCTCCACGTGCTGCTCCACCAACATTGCGACCATGTGCTGCTGATGCCTACATGCTGTTCAGAGTTTGTTTTTAGACCATTAAAACAATGAATTGTACCATTTCAGGATTTGTGTTTGTTGATTAATGGAGAAGCTCCAGTATGGCTAGTTGGAATACATGAGATGACAAGAACATTAGGATTAGAACTTTTAGAATCATTATTGAAAGGCTATCCATCTGTATTCATCCGGGTAAAATGAATTTGAAAATTGGATAAAGCCTAATTTTAATTTCAGCATACCGAATTTGGTGGGCTATTAAAAGATGATGTGTGTCCATTGATCATCCGATTATTTTCACCAAATGTCAAAGCAATGCACATTTCATCGCAACATCCATCTTCTCGTAATAGTTCTTCATCTCTCCAATCATATCAACAACCGATTTCACACGAGAGACAGAACTTTCCAATATCAATGAGACTGGTACGCATCGTCACTCTCATAGTTCAGTTCTATCAAAATATTTTGGTATGGTTCAAAAATATTTTGGCGTTTATAGCTAACTGCTTCTTTCAGCACACCGAATGTGAAATATTCATATCCACATTATTGAAATTTGTCGATGGCGATCGTAAAAGTTGGCAGCGTCCTCTTGCACTCGAAGCATTACATCGAATTGTATCAAGTACCGAATTAGTACGGTAATTCTAATTTATCTGAAATGTTGGTCTAACTTCTCATAATTATGGTTAGGTGGATGACTGAATCATTTGATTGTCGTCCGAATTCGACACATGTGTTGGAACAAGTTGCCACTGGTCTAGCCAATGTTATCCAACAATCACTTGTTGCCACACAATTCAGTTCAAATGGTAAAATATTTATTTTATTGTCTCAAGTTGAATTTTGTTTCAGATCAAGATTCTGAATTTGAGAGAAGTAAAGAAGATGGTGGACCAGGTTTTCTGACGAAAGGATTATGGGTTCCATATGTCGAACAACTGACTGCAAAGAAAAGTATACTGTAAGAATATCAAAACTGATTCTTCATCTATCGTAACACTTTTAGACTTGATTCGATGGATCGAATGGATGCAGCGTTAGTGCCTGAAGGATACGTGTTGTCTCGTTGTTGTGTTGCTCTTTGTGATATGACACAATCAGTATACGCAGCCATTGATAGCTTATGTTTGCCGGATGAGAACAGTGAAACTAGTAATGAAGAAAAGTTAGAAATTGCAAAGGTAGCGTATGCAAACTCCCAACCAAGTATTCTAGCAGCTATTGGAAGCTTGTTGGCGGCTAGGTAATTACAAATCTTTTATGACATCATAAGTGGAAATGAATTCAGTACGGATGAGATGGTCAGTGATCAATTGTTATGTTGTTTATCCACATTAATATCTGCCGGATGTCGTGTCGGTTCAGTTGGTGATTTACATAGGAGTGTGTATGTAATGGCTATAATGAGTTTACCATCACCCTCGTATTTGACGCAATCTGCTGGTATTCCACCACCAAGTGCAACAAATAAAAAAGAAGCTGGTATGTTTCATCTGAATCTTCAATGTTTGGAAAAATATCTTTTCAGCAATTGCCGAACAGATATTTGATATGGAAGCATGGGCAACATCGAAACAAGTAGTGGCATATGGGCCTCCGTGTCCATGTCCAGTTGTATCAACTGAATTGTGGAACACTACTGTACAGTTGACTTCAAAAAGCATGCAAGCAGCTCGAATGTTCATTGCTTCGATGACCACACATATGAAAGATCTTAACGACCTCTGGTATCTGTGTCTGGCAACTTGTCAACATTTGACATGGCTTCTCGCAATGAAGCCAACTCAGGTTGGACAATTTGAGAGAGAAACAAGAGACGATCATTCGAGTGGAGCAACAACCGTCGTAACAGCAGCACTGAATGATATTGGAATGCTGGTGAGAAGAATATATCATAATGTAATTCAAAATGATTATTATAGTCATCATTAGTTGATAAAATTGCGCCATCTATAGCTGCACTACCTGATGATTTGTTTTTGGAAGTACTTGATGCATTGATTAGGTAATATCAATCCATATCAATTGATTGTATTGTAATACTTTGAGATTATCTGATGAAAGTTTGGCGGTTGCTGCAACTGGAAGAGAAAGTTCGCTATTTGCATTGGCCATACTATACAAAGTTTGCGTGCTGAACTTGTCGCGACTCGATGTATTCTGGCAGAAGACATCATCTCATTTCATTAAAGTTTGTAATCACACTTCTGTGTCGACAAGAGATTGGGCAGCAGTTGGACTCACTTCAATCGCCAAACAAGCAATGAAAGCAAAAACCACGATGGATACAAAAGTAAGACATACTGTTTAATTAAAACTAACAATACTATCCGAGCAGAGCCAACAAGAAATGTGCATTGCATCACTTGTTTCACTTTGTACGATCCCGCATACTCAAGTCAGAAGACGTCAATTGGATTGTGTCATATCATTGATGCAAACAGATGGATCATTCTTGCTATCAACTTCTTGGCCGAGTTTAATACAAATAATATCAGCAGTAATTGACAATGATACTGGGTATATTACACAAAAATAAACGAATTCCAACTAATTGTGGTTTTCAGATGTGAAATTTCATTGGTACGACAAGGATATGTTGGACTTCGACTGGTTTCATCTGATTTTCTTCAATCAATTCCATTTGATTGTGTTTCTCTACTTGTTGAAGCTATCTCAAGATACGGAAAACAAAATACAGATCAGAACATATCACTGTCCGCATTGACTCTTCTCTGGACTATTTCTGATTTCATTTACCGTAAAATGGAGTCAGTTGGTGCGAATGCGTCAGAATCAGTGTGGATGGTGTTATACACGTGTATATCCGAATCATGTGTCGACACTCGATTCGCAGTACGCAAGTCTGCTTGTCAAACACTATTGCAAACTGTAACTGCACACGGACATGCATTGAGAGCATCGGCATGGCACAATGTCATTTGGCAAATCATCATTCCGTTGTTGGACAAAGTCAGATCTCAAACGAAGTGTGCATCGACAGAGAAAGCGAACGGAGAATTGATAATGCATCATTCGAGAGATACTGAACAGGTATCAGTTACCAACCCATTTAGTCCAAAAAAAATCTACATATTCAGAAACAATGGACCGAAACGTGCATCCATACACTATCTGCGATTTCGAAAATTTTCAATTCGCAACGCAAATCGTTATTACAACTGAATGATTTCGGAGCTGTTTGGGAAGCATTTTTGGGATATTTGGATTGGGCGGCTTGCTATGAAAATGCAGAGTTATCACTGTCAGCAATCAGAAGTTTCCAAGAAGTTTTATTAGGGAAAGTATCATCACAAACATTAAATGTGAACAGCCATGAAAAGACTAATGGATCTGATTCGTTTACCGATGTGATTGCTCCAGAATTACCACAATCACAATGGGTTGAATCATGGAAGGTATGCGACTAGTTGGAAAACGTAGGAAAATAAAACACGGCTTACAGACTTGGTTAAGAATATCTCGAGGATTGGCGCGACAAGGATGTGCTGCATTGAGTACATCGTCATCTGCAAATGCTGATAACAAGTCAATATCTTCAACACCACGAATGAACTCGTCATCATCTTCATTGGTTTCATTACTACCCGGTGTCTATGTACCTGGACCATCACATCTAACTGCTATTCTTCATGTATTCCCACCATTATTCGACCGTGTAGCCAAGAGTATCACTGTTGAAGATTTGAAGTATGAGAGTTTGCCGGCCGTATTAGAGGTACTTCGTACATTTTTACTCAATTAAATTGATTCTATTTCAGAGTATGATGAATGTTCCAATTCCATCAGAACAAGCTCCATTTGTACTTCCATCATCATCAACTCACTTGACACCAACTCAGGAGGCTCTTCTCGATGCTGTCAAGATTGTTTTTGTAGAATGCACTATATCTGGAACAACACTTCGAGCAGCTATACCAGATCAAATTCGCCTTCTTCTGAAGTTCTCCAGCTTAGCAACACAACGAATTTCACCGAATAAAGTGGCACCAGGAGGTCAGAAAAGCTATGTAAGATGATTAAATGGATATCACCTTATTGTTTTATTCTATTCAGCGTGAGTACGCATTGACAACAATCGTACCATTCTCCGAGTATTCTCTTCGTATGGCTATCGAGTTTTTCACTTCAACATCCCAATATCCAGATGTTGCCAATTCACTTATTGCAATTGATATCATAAAAGTATGTAAAATTTATTTTAAAAGTCTTTGAATACTTAAAATTACAGTTCCTTGGTGAGCCGCTTCATATGAAGTATACTTGTATATCACCAACAACATGGAAGTTAGCTGCCAGTTCATTGATGTCTGTTCTCAAAACTGCTATTCCATATGCTCGTCAACACCGTATCGTTTCTTTTCTTTTATTAAAAAACCAGTAATTTTTAGCTGAAACTTTTCGAGGATTGTGGCCAGCAGTGTGCGAAACGATGGAAAAATGGATTTTCACACCAAAGTATGTTTTAAAATTTTGTTTTCTGAATAATCTGTTCTAAAAGTTCCAGCCGATCTACTCGCCTTGCTGCCGATGAACGAAAACGAGACGAACTGATGGAATGTCAGGTAACAAATATATCAATTAATTAATCTACATCACAATATAATTCCAGGCGGTGGAAATAATTCGAAGTGAAATGTTGGTACACGCAGCTCGCCTTCCACCTCAAGATGTTCAACGACTTATTGCTCTTCTTCACCGTGGATCCATTTCTCAAATCGATTCAACTGATGTTCTTGGTATGTTATTTAATATTTGGTGTACTGGTGGTTTGATATATTCAACTCTTTCCTATTAACACTTTTTAACATGTTTGATATTATTCACAATTCACAAACAACAATCATCTCGGACCCCCGTATAATATTCGCATGAGTCCGGTGTACACATTGACAATCCTGGAGTTCAGCTTCAGATTCGCATACGCAACGAAACGAACTCGCGAAAGCATGTTTTGATGCACTTTTGATGTCAACGGATGGAAATCCAGCCGATACAGAAGATGCAGAAGGACGAGGAATCCTTGGGAATGTTGCAGTGGCTAGTTTACTACAAAGATGTACACAAGTCATGGCTGATTTCTGTCGAGATTGGTCATCAGCTGGTGATTTGCGACTACCGCGGTCAAGAGTTTTGGAGATCATATCAGCATTACAAGCGGTCGATTCATTGATTGCTAGATTGGCACGGTATGTGAAAAAGGTCATTTTCATGGTGTTTGATAAGTGAATATTCAGTGATCCACGAATGAGTGAGTTATATTCGCAACTTGTCTCGTTATTCCCAGCAGTCATTGATGTATTACCTTGCTGCCATTCCGATGCTCAACTCGAACAACAGCTTATCAAAACCATCAAATCCTATCAAACTTTATTCTTACTACAGAATATTCCACATTTGTAGAAAGTCATCGCATTTCTAGCTCATTTTTATTCTCTTTTCATTTCTTATGGGTTAACTCATTTCATTTCATGTACAGTAAATTACGTTTTTGTGTGTTTTCCTCTCTGATTTGCTCTTATTTCCTTTTGAGAATCAAGTGTCTGTGATCAATTCAACACTAAACATTCTTGAATTTTTATAGTTGTCTAAATACTATTGGTGAACGATTCCCGGATATAACTGATGTGTGATATTGTGAAAAATGTAACTTATTTTTCCTAATAAATCGAATATGTTTTAATTTTAAATGACGTTCAACTGAAAAGTAAGCAAATCTGAATATTTGAATTCTCACAGACTGTCATCCTGATCGAGACTGACAATTCAGGATGAACATCATCGATTACAATAGATGGTGGATATTACGAAATGACAAGTTGTACGAGTATTTGAATGAAACTGAACGACAAATCGATGATAACTGTCTCATATTTCCCGGATGCACAGCTGATTTGAGTAAGAAGGAATAGATGTTGAACAATATCAACAATATAACCATTTAGATGCAAATACATTGAACAATTCCACACAGGAACAGATTGTGGATACAATTATGGAACAGAAAGGATCATGGAGTGTGGTTTATTATAATGTATACATAACATGAGAAATGGTATAATAGAAGATATTTCAGAAAAATCTAAACAAATTATGGATTGGAAGAGATGTATTCGGTCGACAATCAATTGTATTCAACTTCAAACATATGATATTCGGAGTTAGAGTCAATCCCGATTTTGATGTATTATATAGTTTATCTTCATTAAAATATCAATTGTTTCAGGGTGGTTGGGTCGAAGTACCATATGGTCAATTGACTGTATTCACATTAGGGAATCACGAGACAGTTGAATTGTATACGTACTTGAATGAGTATCCAGAAGGCGTATTTGATGGATATCTAGAAGGTTTCAATATTCGAAAAACTGTGATTAACAAGAAATCCAATTTGTTGAATGTCAGCAGGAGTATTACTTCGAATAACGAGGATTTGAAGACGTGTCTATTCGATAATACAGTAGAGGCCACTAAAGTGTTGTTGAGGAATTGTAAGGATTACATTTGCTCTATATTTATCAGTTAACAACATTTCAGATAAAAGAAAATTCATATCAGTTTGTTTATCTGGAGGAGTTGACAGTACATTCATTGCACATGTTGTTCACAAAAGTATTCCGAATGATATGAATATTGAACTTGTTAATGTTGCGTTCGGAAACTCAGAAAAAGTTAGTATTCAATGTTTCACTTATGTATATCTATTCTCTATAGGATTGTTCAAATGCGCCTGACCGTCAAAGAGCAATCAATGCGTATAAATCATTTCAATCTGCATATCCATCGAGAGTTTTTCGGTTGATTCTTGTGAATGTGAACAGTGATGAATTAGAGGAATGTCGAAAGTCGTCAATTTCACTAGCAGCCCGTCCAGCAGTTTCGGTTTTAGATGATTCATTGTCTTGTGTTCTTTGGTTTGCAGTCCGAGGAAAAGGAAAGGATTATGACAACGGAGAGGAAGTACAGACTGAAGCGACGACGTGTTTACTCGGATCAGGGGCTGATGAACTATTAGCTGGTTATGCAAGACATCGGAATAGGTTTGAGAAGGAGTTGGTTCCGGAAAACGTAGCAGAAGAATGTGAAAACGAACTGAGAAGATTAGGGTCAAGAAACGGAGGAAGGGATGCTCGTGTAGCTGCTCAACTCAATAAAACTATTCTGTAGGTTATGAATGGATTATTTCGGAAATCCTGATTTATTCAGATCTCCATTACTTGAAGATGATGTTGTCAGTTGGTTAAATTCTCTTCCAGTCAATTCAAAATGGGATCTGTCGTTACCACGTGGTGTTGGAGAAAAACTACTGCTTCGTGAGACTGTTAAGATGCTTGGATCGCCGTATGATGCTCCGAAACAAGCAATGCAGTTCGGCTCGAGAATGGCAAAAATGTCGAATAATGGTAATAACTGCATCAAAGGAAGTGACAAATCTCCTCATTTAATTGTGTAATTTTCATGTTTGATATAATGAATTATTGTTTCAATTTCTCATACATAATCAATCAATCTATTTTATTGTTGTGAAGCAACGGAATTATGCCTTGTGGACAGCACGATGACGCTTGGCAACAGCACGATGTTTGGCAGCCACGACGCGGCGTGCCTTTGATCTGCGAGCAGCCACAACGCGTTTGCGGGATACTGATCTGTGCTTCTTGGCAGCAACGACGTGTCTAGCAGCAGCTGCTTGAGCACGGATGACTGATGAACGAGCTGGGCATGGACAGTAAGCAGCATCACCTCCTGGTTGTCCTGGGGCTCCTGGTGTTCCTGGCTGTCCGTCGTTTCCTGGTTGTCCTGGTTGTCCATCGGATCCTGGTTGTCCTGGTGCTCCTGGTTGTCCATCATTTCCTGGTTGTCCATCGTTTCCATTTCCACCTGGTGGTCCTTGTGGTCCTGGTCCTCCAGCTGGTCCTGGTGTGCCAACTGATCGTGTTCCTGGGGCTCCTGGGGCTCCTGGTCTTCCATCGTTTCCTGGTCTTCCTGCTTGCCCATTGTTTCCTGCTGGTCCAGCTGGTCCTGGTGGTCCTTGTCCTCCTCCTTGTGCATCTTGTCCTGGTTGTCCATCCTCACCTCGTTGTCCAGCTTGTCCTGGTGGTCCTGGTGGCCCTGGTGGTCCAGCTGGGCACACAATACATCCGTTCTCCGAGAGTGGTACTCCGAGGTTTCCGTCGTTACCAGGTTGTCCATCTAGTCCTGGAAGTCCGTGATCACCATCATCTCCAGGTGCTCCTGGTGGTCCTGGTGGTCCAGCTGGACATCCATTGGATCCAGTATTGGCTCCACAGTTGCATTGTGCTGCTTGACGTTTTTGTCGGCCGAAGAGTGACTCGAATACTTCTCGTTGTTTGTCTCCTTGTGGTACAGCAATCATCATCTCATTCCACACAGTATTTGCTTCATCCTATCATTATCATTATCAATTATTCATTTGATTTGATTGCTTATTTACCTTGAATGTTCTAACATCATCAACAACATGATTGTAGTATGAATTGACATCATTAACTAAGAATGCCAATGATGCAATTGATCCAAGGATTGCAAGGACTGATGCAACAGCTGCGAACGATGCGAGAAGACGTGCCGACATGTTGATCGGATGGCCGTCCTGTGATCATTCCACTCGAGATACCGTCCTTTTATATTACTCTTCCTTACGCAGTTTCCATTTTTCAGTTTCTTTTTTTGTTGCTGGATTTGATTAGTGTAATGAAGAGAGAGTAGTGGTTGAAGAGACGCAGACATTACAGTGTATTGTGTTACTTCGCGTAAGGAAGTATTTGACAAAGACATAAGATAAGGTGGAAGACTATTTTGAAAAACGGAAAGATTTAATTGTAGAGTCGATTCTCGATAAGAAAAATGAACAATTGATTGAAGAACTTTTATTAACACCGAAATATTATTAAGAGAATGAATGAATATATTGATTAATATCCACATTTGTATATCATAACATTCACCTGAATAAATATATCAATATGATTTATATTCCAAATGAATATACCTTGTTACATTTCAATAGAATGAAGTGACCCATTTCATAACTAACTCGACTTCCGAAACATTTACCACAGATAACATGCCACGTGGCACCAAACTTCTTGTCTAATTCCTCCTTGATAAATGCAGCTACATCCTACAAATAATTAATACATAATTGAATTATTATTGTATGATAAACCTTATCAATATTATACAATCTCTGTGCTTCTCGTACAATCCCAATGACAAGATCTCTCTGCGTATCCTCCATGTCTGTCTCTTTTACTTCAATCTTTTCCTCTGACATCTTTTCGAGAGGAATGTTCAACTGAAGATATCTCTCTTTTTTCTGAAATATTATTTGCACAAGTCGAATAAAATGAGAGACAACATTTTATAGAAGAAATAGAAAAAGAGATATGATTTATCATGTTATTTCCGTTATTTCACCTTTTTCTGTTGTTTTCTTCTTTTATTGCACTTTTTGAGAATACATAAACACGAAATAGTCGAGCAACACAAAACGCTTTATTCGTGTGTTTTCCATCTGAATATTTCTCTTTTGGTTTCCATGTCAACAATGGAAATATAGAGACAAATAATATTAACAAATGTTTAATCCACACTTCAACAATCAACTTGATATGATGTTTCGAGTGACGAAAGTTTAAAGTATCAGTTACAATTGATCATGTTTCAAGTGATTTTTGAATAGATTCTCACACCTTTGATATCAAAAGCAATATGTTATTTGAAGTGATATTTAGTATATCAGTATACTTTTGATAGATAATTTTGATAGTGATATTGGTATTAATCGTGGAAACGAGAGAGATTTCGATTTGAAACATTTGGGAAAATGTAATGGAATGATTGGATATTCCCATGACATGATCAATCAATGCAACAAAACACACATGAATATGATTGTTGTCCTGAATTTGTTGATCAATACAAAAAACAGATTGTTTCGGAAGAATAAGAAGATAAGAAAAAGAAGGAAGAATGGAATGGAATGAGATGGGAAGGGGGCAGCTGTGCTTGTCACTATAACTATCACTTTGGTTTCACTTTGTTGCTCTTTTTCCCTTCTTCTTCGTCGTTTTTCTCACATATCCATGACCTCATTCACACAAAATGTTCTTGAGTTTTGAGGAAACAAAAAAGAGGAGAAACAAAATGATGAATTGAAAAAAAAAGAAGATGAAAAATGGAAGAAGAAAGTAGCACATTTTCAGTAAAAAACGAGAAACAAACAATAAAAATGGGAGAAGAAAATAGGGAAAAACAGAAGGAAAAGGAAGGAAGAGAGGATGAGAAGAAGGATGTGAATAATAGATTGATGATGAAGTCAGTACTTGAAAATGACTGAAAACAACACGCAAAGAGTGATATTTGATTGAATTGGGGGTTGAGATTCACAAATGAATCACGACAAAACATTGGGATTTAGGGAATAAAATAATGAATTTTGTTGAGAAAACATCCCCGAGGATATTATTATATTTGGATCAGACGATTGGAACACAAGATGGATGAATATAAACATAGAATGAGATGGAAACCAATTCGAGTAGCAAATAAACTGATTGCCAATCGCAGTAACGAACAAGAAAATTTGAAAAAAAAAACATTGGAAGGATGGATGCTCACACAAAATTGTTTGAATGAAAGGAGAAGAAGAAGAAATTGGATGAAATGTGACGACACGTGCTTTTGTTTTTCTGTTTCATCTGGAGAAAGAGTGTGTAGGATGAAGATGATTAGAGAAATCTGTGGAAAGGAATGAGATATGGGGTGGATAAAAGGCGAACAGGGGAGCGAAAAAAAGGAACATTTGAATCACAAATTAGGTTTTATTTGAATCTAGAAAAAAGATGGACGGAGCTAGGTTAGTAGGGAAGAAAATAAAAGGAAATCAAGCAAATCTCATTTATTCGGGTAAAAAATAAGAAGGAAAAGCAATTTGACAATATGAGAAGAATAAATTGAGTGGAAGTTCAATTAAGAAAATGATAGTAACCGAGACCAACGAAATTACACATAATTAAATATGAACAGAATTGAAGATATAGAATATTGGAATATATTCGAGCATAATCAAACAAATTAATGAATGCGTGCAAGATCTTCAATCACTTTCAAAATTTCAGATGGATCACGAGGGACAGCTGAAAACAAATATCATACATTTAATAGTCATCTTATTAACATACATTCATCCCATCCAGCGTCTGAAACTTTTGAAAGTAAATCTATTGCCTTCTGTCTATCCATATCAAGAATCGATTCAATTACGTCTCCATCAATGAAACCATACTTCTGAAAATCGAATTTTTTATTAACTAAATCGAATGTGCTAAACCGGTTCAGTTTTCTTCTCTGCCAAAAATTGTCGGTATGCATACAAGTCGATTTGTAGGCAATTTTTTGTAGAATCAGCAATCGCTTTTTCAATTGCCAAAAGGAACCTGCAAATCAACAAGTGAATGTGAAAAACGAATAGACCCCTACTTCACCCATTTATCTTCAATCTGTACAATCATTCCAATTGATCCTTCCGTTGTTCCGAACATAATCGGATGTGTATAAGTAATCGAACTATCATTAGGTGGTTGAACAAGAGTACAACGAGCCATCACATTAACATACTCTCCAAGATAGAAATAACCAGTTGGCTAGAATTATTGGAAATAGTTGAATGCAGGGTAATCTAGGCACTCACATCAAACACATATCTTCCATCTTCAGATATAGTCTTGCTTTTATCAACTTCAACAGAAAACAGATTGTTGAAGGTTTCTGATCCGACAACTGATTCAGCAGTGATAAATTCACAACTTCCCATCCATTGACTATGCCAATCTTTTGCGATTTCATCGATTGTTCCTTCCATAGAGCGATATGTTAGAATTCCAACAGATCTCATCATATCAGCTGTTGCAAGATGTTCACCCTGAATAAATTGACTATAACAAGAATAAAAGATCAGAACATACCATAACTTTTATTTGAATAACGGCTGTGTTGTTGAAATAGCTACTTTCTACTCGAAGTTCCTTTTCCATTGGCCAGTCGAACAATCGAATCGAACTTAATTCATAAATAAAATAAATATCACTGATAAATGATTAATACCCTCCGATACTCCCAACTAATTTCCCATTAAGAATAGCCAACGAGTGTGGACTTCCTCTCAAGATTAAATCAGTAACCCGTCGAAGTTTCGTCTTTTCAACGTGATCAACTTCGAAAATAGTGATACGACCCTGTAAATGCTTGATAATTTAATAACCTGATTCTATATAATAAATACCCCTTTCACTTCATTTTCATCTGGATAAACAAGCGCTGTTCCGACAATATAATATGATTTCATATCAGCACCTAATTGACCACTGATGAGACTGAATTATAATGATTACTTTTGAAAATAGTTCTAAAAACTTACGATACAATGTATTCGAATGGACCAAACTCGTGCGAATGTAAAACTTGGAAGGTATTTTGATCAAGGACGAGGAAGGAGGACACTTCTGGACATGTTAATTCCAACATGTCTGCTCGTTGTGCTGTAATTCGTTAGTAAGTATTCAGATTTAGAAATGTACCTACTTTTAATTTTACTGTTTGAATAATTAAGAGCTGTTTTTGATGCGCTCAAAGACTTTTCGGTGTTTGAAGAAGCAGATGGACGAAGTGTCGACACGCCGTATGTTGATGTGATTTTTTGATGTGCTACTTTTCTAACAGTTTCTCCAAATGGAATTGTTCTGACATGGATCTTCTGAATATCGTCTACAGTACCGAATACCATCATATTCAAATCAGATATCACTAAACAATCTCGGAATCTGAAAGAAAACAATAGAGCGAGAACAAGAAGTGGTGAACAAACTTGGGATGATCGGAATACAATGAACAAACTGCATCAACCGATTTAACATTGACATTCGAGAATACCAGTTTCTTGTTAGATGAGAAAATGATAACTGGACGATCAGAACAAACGAACAGATGTTGTGTACCTTTCGATCGTACTCTTTGTATTTTCGGCGGTCTCGTTCCAATACTACACTTCTTCGGATCTGCCAGAGTTGCTTAAAAAACATCAGTTAACATTCTGCTGAGAATCAAAACTCAATACCCGTTGCCCAATTTAAAACATAGTATAGAAGTGTACCATCACCGATGCCGACTAATAAATAGTTAATTCCGTCAATATGAGTTGCAATGATGGTGCGGGCAATGGTGTTAGTTGGTAGTGTAGTGGTAATAATCTAAAATATTCATAGGACATGGAAACGGAAATATCATAAGAAACTAACAGTTTCGAGGGATGGTAATGCCAGAACATGCACTTCCAAAGTTTTCCATACACTGCATACAAGACGACTTGCTGGTTTTTTTGGGTCATCAGCTGTAAGATCAATGTTGAAAACTGTATATCTGTGAAGAACATACTTTCATTTGAAATATCAATACATGCAACTTCTTGACCAATATTACGCTCCTGTTCCAAATCGATTTGTAATTCGTTATTTTTGTAGTGGCATGTCAAATAATAGAGAACATCTTTGGCAGCAATAACAAGTTGTCCATTCATTGCATTCGCAGACACCTTGGCAATCTGACATCCATTTGGTGGCTGCCACATTACTGTCGTTGCATTCTCAGCCATGAGTCGAATTTCATTATCTGTCACTTGAACAACAACTGATGATTCGTTACTATTTCTCTCAAGAATGACGCCAGCATATAAGGTTCGGCTCATCGCATCAACATCCATGAATTCCAAATCTTCTAGTTCTTCACCGTTGATATGGAGAACGTGTGTTTCTTCTTTCATTGCAACAACTAAATGATTGTCTAGGTTCGAATTAATTCGCAATGGGAACAGATCCTGAACATTATTATGAGATAGAGTAATAAATATAGAAACTAACATAGACACCTGCTAAATCGACACTCGCGTTTTCATCAATGCCAATTCCATTTCGAATAACGCGGAGACTGCCGTCTTTTCCATCCCCAGATGCAGTTATCAATTGCGATTGACTATCACAATCAACCAGTACCATATCACGAATCGGTCCAACACTCGAGAATGTTTCCAAAACCTATATAAATTATATAATTTTCAGGAGAATGTAGGAAAACTCACTTCAACAAAAGTTCCATCTTTATTTGGCTCAGGATTCAAACGGCAAAGTTGTGAATCTCCAAACCGAGATCCAACGAACACAACTGAGTTGTCAAGATAACAAATCGATTCCGCGTTTGATGTTTCACCCAAAAGTTCGATTCTCATTTGTTGAACAGTTGATACTCCGGCGGAATTCGGTGCGATGTGAAGAAGAAGCATCATAAGTCGGCCGTCTTCATCACATAATAAATATCTTTCACCATTTTTATCGATTTTGCCATAGCATGTGAAATCTGTTCGACGTACGAGTGTAGAGTCCAATGGAACAACTGGTAAATCGTTGAGAGGTCTGAAAATGGAACGAATTAGGCAGAATCAGGCAAATTTAATTACGGTTTGTATAGAATAGTATCCATTCCTAGAACAACAACACCTCCAGTTGGTGCTGGGATTGGGATAATCATCGATGAATCGCTTGCAATATTCGCCTGTTTGGCAACTGATTTCAACTCTTGATCTTTTATGTTAAAATCTGCGAATTCCAGATGTCTTCCGTGGAAATCTTCGTGAATAAATGCCAATCGATAGTTTGATGAATCTCCTGTTTCCACAAACTCCACAGTTTTCACATTTCTATGTTCGTATCGGATGTTGAAATGTTTTAGATCGAGACTCGATTCAAGATTGACAACTTTTATGAAACCATCGTATAGATGACAAACGATTAAGCCGCTCGAATGGACTAGAAGACTCATTCCATATTCACAACGTCTTCCAACTCTTTCTGTCAAATTTCCAGCTGCTCTCGTCGTAACTTCTCCATTTGTATAAGTTAAGATGGCCATGTGAAGCTTTTGAGTAAGAATAACTATTGAATCTTTTTCCTATATTTGATGTTTGTCATCAGTAAGCATATTGATTACATTACCTCGTTTTTTTGTCTGTACAACTTCATATGAGTAATCCGGCCATAAACCGGAATTTCGCAAACATTCTTCAATCCTTCAGGTGCAACCAATTGAACTTCAATTCGATTTCCCTTGGCAATCAGAAGGTTCAAGTGATCATTGGCTGAAAATAGAGTTTGAACTTATGTGTTTCATGAATAAACTAGCCGGTAAAATTTCCGACACATGATGCCGAGACGACTGTTGCTTTCTTTGCCGAGCACACATAACTAATAGGCATATCTGTAAAAACACGTTGATTTAGAGACTTCGAAATGGAGTGAGGATGGTAGTCACAATAACAGTACTTATGGTAAAGAATATTATGCTTTCAAAATGAATGGGAACTTTATCGAACTTTACAGCGAAAAAATTAATTTAAAAAAATATAAAAAATTGCGAAAGAGGGTCATGAAATATTATGACTGGCGCAGCCTTTTGTTACCTGGCGCATTTTCGGAGACGAAAAAATATTTTTAAAAAAAGAAAATAGAAAAGTTATACTTATTGCAATCTTTTATAAAAGAGGTATTATTAAACATTTGAATTATAGGCATAAAATAAAATGGAAGTCGACGAAGTTGATGATGACAATTCGTCAGTCGAACAAGAATCTGAGATAGATCCCATGGAAGAATCTGATGATGACAATGATGGCAATTTTGATGAAATTGTACAAGGAATTATGATAAGGAGGAGGAATGCGCGCTTTGAAGAAATTGTAGATGATCCTATTGATCCATACTCATTGCTTCCTCATAATAATCCTTTGACGATGGAAGTGATCGAAGTTGAAGGAAGATATTTTCCTCCGCCACCTCTACCTGATTATTGTCGACGAAAGTTTTCAGATGAAGTACGTCTAGTATACTTTCATTTATTATCATACTCACCTTTTCAGTTTCCTATCGCTCATTCATACCTTTTTTCGGAAGAAGACACAGTCTATACACCAATGGTGAGACAATTGAATGAAAATCAGGAATACACGCTTCCCACTTTCGGTGCATACAATGTAATATTTCCTGGTAATTTTCATTTAGATAACTTGTGATGATCAATTGGTTTCAGGAGATACATTACCTATCGTCGTGAGAAGATCGCCTGAAATGACGAGGTTCAAGGATTATGGAGATAATGAACAATTTATCGTAATGGAAACTTCGAAACTCAGTAATTACTACACACATATTCGTGAAAGGCCTAATTCAAAGTTTATCAAACCAAGGATCGCGTCTGTCTTAAAGGTAAAATTTACATATTTATTGGTATTCATTCATTTTCAGGTCATTCGTTACTGCTTTTCGTCGAATAGAAAGAAATTACATTGTGAATTGAAATGTTTCTATAGGTGTAAAATACTTGAGAAGCATTCAATTGATGATTTGTAAGCCATTTTTTAATTTAAATAATTAATATTTATTTGTTTGAAGAAGTAAATCCTTGAATGTCAAGATTTTGCCAGAAACAGTGTTGAAAGACCCGAATATGCAATTTCTCCCGTCGTTTGCTAGAAAAATGAACTATGGAAATGTTAGTGAATGTCAGAAGTGTTAATAAACAATGCGAAATTTAGAAAAAGCGATCACTCATGATGACGCATGGACAGTTCTCGGATTTCTCCTTCGGCAAATCAACTACGAATAACTGCGAGATAATTTGTGAGAAATTGGAGAATCTGTTTGATATATCTCGACCACTTAACATCCTCGAAAGACAAGGAATCACGGACTTCAGCTATTGGTGTATTCCGAGTTTGCCAATCGGGATTGAAGAAAAATATCAGCTTCTGAAAGAGGAATCTGCAGATGCAAGGGTGCAACAGATAGCAACGTATCTAGAGAGAGTAAGCTGACTAAGAACAATTCCTATCAAAGCATCGAATTGCAGATTAGTCTCATGTGCTGTAAATACTGCCGATCGGTTATATTTTTTACACGAGATATGATCGCAGTGTTTGGAGAAGGATCAGGAAGACATTTTGTGAATCCTTCGAGTGTGGTCTTTGATGTCATTACCGTAAAGAATGCTATCAATTATACTGAGATCGGTACTCCGCAATTCGAGTTTGGGTGGTTTCCAGGGTGAGGAGTTATCTGTTCCGCATAGATTCATTATATGTCTTATTTTTCAGTTATTCATGGCAAAATATTGAATGTTTTCGCTGCAGTGCCCATTTAGGGTGGAAATACGTTTCAAATCATTTACTTCCGAAACAGTTTATCGGAATTGTTCGAGAGACTGTTTTTCCGATGATAAAGAACATAGAAGAACTTTAATATTCATAACTCCACTTTTATCTATAATTTTCTGATTTCAATTGCAATTCATTCTTATCAATTGAAAACGTTTCATTCTCTTAATTTTCTATTCACCTCACATTTATTTCGAAGCACATTAAATTCCCACTGTAATCTGTTATTTTTGATTCTACACATATGTGTTTGTATTTTCTTCGGTAATATATCTGTATAAATTTTTACAAAGATCGAGCCGCATTTGTAATCCTCGGCGAATCGTATTTCCAATTGAAATCCTTTTTTTCTGTTTCAAAGCTCATAATAATGATAAATGATCTCATTAAATTTTTAAAAAAATAATTAACAATATACCGAATGAATTCCAATTTCCCAAAGATTATTTTCATCGTGATTAGACCTATTGTGTATAAACTATTTCCCCTTCAATCAAGAACATTATTCTCCCCGTGCTCAATAATCTTGCTATTTGGCCTAATTTGTTGCTTACTATTGACGTTCACATACGCGCTCGTAAAAACTTAATCAATAATCGTAGATTTTCGTTCATTAGTTCCAATACGTTTTCAATTTCGAAAAATGTCTTCAGTTAGAACGACACTCCACCATCCCGCTACTGCTATAACCTGATTATTGTATGCGTACGCGCGCGCGCGCGTATTCTTATTTGCGAATTGACCTTTTCTCATCATTATCCGCACATCAGCACCACCACCCTTCATTCTTTCGTTTGTTACACCTTTTCACCTGCGGTTAGCTCTCCTCGTAGAATATTATTCATTCGGCCAGTATACACCATTCTAGTTTTTATTCTTCTTGTTTCGCAATAATGTGTTCTCCGATTGAGATTGAACAGAAATTTCCTTATTTCCGAGTGTCATTCCGCGTCGTATTTTTTCATCATGGAAGATATCGGCTAAATAAATTTAACATTAAGAATTTCGAATATTTTCATATTTCTTTACTCTCTCTCTCTCTCTCTCTTGCATTTCTCTGCGTCACTACCCTTATGAAACTCGTTCAGCTTGACTATATTCGAAACTCGTTCAGCTTGACTTTATTCTATGTGCGTTCTCTGCTTAGTTCTTATTAGCTCTCATAACTGTTGTTTATCGATTTTTTTCAGAAATCAATCGACAAAATAGAAAATGGTGAAGGCAACAAATGTTGATTTGTCCCTCGACGACATCATTTCCAAGACACGAAAGACAAAGAACACCATAGGTATGTTGCATTGAATATCGATTGATTTTAAATGAGGGAATCTTTAGCCAAAAAACCAATTGGTGGACGACGTGGCGGAAGACAGGTCGGCGGGGGAATTCGCCGTAGACCAGATGGATGGAAAGATTTGGATGATGTGAGAAACAGAGATGTTGTCTCTTCAGGATCAGGTACAAATAATATTTTTGCGCATTTCTCTCAAACGATAATTACAGGAAACAAAATCGTTCGTGTCAGTCTCTCAAATCTCGCAAAGAGCGTTATTGCTACTGACCTCGATGAACTTTTCGGAGCTTTCGGGCTCGAAAAGGCTAATGTCAACTACAACGAGCATGGTAAGATTCATAAATTCGAATATCAGACAGTTAATTTTTCATTACAGGAGAGTCCCTTGGAACAGCAGAAATTACGCTCACAAAGCGTGATGCCGAAAGACTCATCAAGCAATACGCTGGTGTTGCATTAGACGGAAAGGTGAAAACGAAATTCTCACGAACAAGCTGAATCTGGGCTGGTTCTACTTCAATTATGACCGCCTGTTAATCAATCTATCACGATGCATTTGGGCTTTCATTGACCGGAAATTCTATCTTTGTTGTCTGATTTCCTAAAATACGGCTTAAACAAGATTATCATACGGGCTGTGTCAATTCATGCAATTGTTGTAGTCGAAGTCTTGTCGATCTGATGATCCTTACTCGTTTTGCATTTTTGGCAGACGTGCATCTGAGGAAATCGATTCAATTCGAGGGAAAGATGCGTTGCACTGTTGTCAAGATACCAGAGTGTTGTTGGATCGTCAGAATAACTCGCATTTCGCTGATTTGGGTCGCGAGTAATTGTAATAGAATAAGCATTTGATGATGCGTTTTGCCATCCATGTATCGCTCTTCCATATTTTGAAGGTATTTCTTTGCAGATAATGAAGTTCGCAATAATCGATGGAAGCAGTATGACTGGGCGTGTCGATTTTGGTAACAGACGTCCTGCTGGTGGCCCAGGACCTCGCAGATCAGGTGGATTTGGTGGTGGACGCAAATTCGCTTCAAAATCAAAGCCGGAAGATTTCCTCCGTGATGGAGTTCATGAAGGAGAAACCAGACGTGGCGGAGCTGGAAAGGGCCGCGGTGGAAGAGGAGGACGTGCCGGACGCGATGAAAAGTAAGTTTTTGAGTTTTACTCTGATTTTTCTCATCGAGCACATTTTCAGACCGAAGAAAACCGAAGAGCAACTCGACGCCGAACTCGAAGCTTATATGTCAAAGCGTAATGCTTAAACATACATTGTGCCATAAAAAAATCACCTACCCGTTCCACATCTAATTTTATCATTCTCTTTTTTATCGTTTCGTCTTCTCTTCTCCACTTTCCATCTATATATTTTCTAAGAAAATCCTATTGTTTCCCCACAATGTCTTCATATAAATATTTATTATCCTCCCCCATTAATATTTATTCTATGAGTTCCCAAATGTTCTAAAATTTTGCTATTCATCTCTTTTTCTATTGTTTTCTCTAATGCAACTCTTGATATGATCTTGGTCTTTGAAATGATAAAATGAAAGTTCGGAACAAACGCTGTTAACAATCTATATATTAAAATTCGGTTTTCGATTGACTAATATTGGCGAGTTTGTCGACTTATAAAGGAAACAAGTAAATTTAAGAAATGGTGGTGGCTGCTCCAAATTGGGTGGCTTCACCAATGGAGATTGGTGAGAAAACTGGTATGCAACGGGTATTTCATTGGGGTACTGGATTCGCATATTTCCTTATCACATGGGTATGTAGATTTGACCTTTTTGTAAATTAATCATGAGAGTCATCGAAAAATTAAACATATCTATTCTTCATTACGCTGATCAGTAGTATCTCCAGTTTATCAAGTAGACCTTATTTCTAATTTAGATTGGCAGTGTCACAACATTCTTTACAATTCAATTATTGCCAATCGACACTTTATCCGGATTTGTTAATTTTATTGTTTTCCTCACATGGAATTTCTTAACACTCGTCAACCTATATACAGCTTCATATGTCGGTCCCGGGTATGTCATCAGAAAATGGGTTCCTTCAAAAGTGAGTCAACTAGCCAGCAGTCTATTTTCAAACATGTTACTTATAGAATTCACATAAAAATGAACTTCAATTCTGTAATATTTGCGAAGGTTACAAAGTTCCTCGATCTCATCATTGTTCGAAATGTAATCGATGTTGTATGAAAATGGATCATCATTGTCGTATGTTCAACTCACTTTTTATATGAATCATTGATTCGTTCAGCTTGGATCAATAATTGTGTTGGTCACCGCAATCATGCTTACTTTTGCAAGTTCCTTTTCTTCGCAATTGTCGGATGTTTCCATGCAGCTGTTATTGATGCATACTCCTTATATTATGCCCTTTTCCGGGTATCTCAATGATTTCCTTTCTAATTTTCACAAATTTTACAGGGACATTATGAGCTTTATGGAGATGGATCACATCCGATAATCTACATAACAGTCTGGTCATTTCTTGCATTGATAATTGCATTTGCTTTTGCAACAGCTGTAGTACTCGGGTTATCACTATTACTGTTCACACAGATTAGATATGTGATCAAAAATATGAATGGAATCGAAGAATATATACGTAAGATCATATAATTGGAAAGATTTGATTTGATGTTATATTTAGACGGAAAGGCACTCAATCTCAGAAAGAAAACGGAGAAAAAGTCAGGTAACGAAACGACAGAAGCAGAAGAAGAGGAAGAAGCTGAACTACTCGCAATGCTGGGAGAATGGAATTATCCGTATGATTTGGGATGGAAAACCAATTTTAGACAAGTATTTCCATCATGGATAAGTGGAGAAACAGTAGGAAATGGAACATGGTGGCCAGTCAAAGATGGCTGTAATCAATTTACATTCACAGTTAGTAATGTTTAGATGTAAAGATTCACACTCATTTGTTTTCAGAATGAACAACTACTTCAAAAACAGTCCAAAAAAGAAAGATCCAGGGTTTTAGTTATAAGAGATGATTTCGAAGGAAAATACTGCTCTGCGAGAAAATATGGTTGGAAAATATGTTTCCGTCAGCCACTTATTGATGGAAAATGTCTCAAAGTAACATATTGTAGGACTATCTAAACCTAACAACTTTCTTCCAGGTCAATCAGGGTGATGTGTTCATAGCAACTCGAGGTATTCAAGGTTGGGCATTCGGTTTCGTAGAAGATAAACCAGCAAACAAAGGATGGGTTCCGATACTTTGCACTAACTTAGCTCATAAAAAATCAACCAAAGAAGAAGAAACCAAGAAAACCGATTGATCTCATATCATTTTCTATTACTTGTTTTTAATTTCATGTTTCATTGTTCGTGTAGTATATTTAATTTATTCTCAATGTTTATTTCTATCGCATAAAACTATCCATTCATCTGATTACCTTGGAACAGTTTCATCTTCGTCCTTCTCAACTTTCGTCCGAATTTTCTGATTGGTATAATTGGATTTGTCTAATTTGTCCGTTTTGCCGAAAAACGACAACAACTATGTATAGGTGCGTATATCGAGTAACGGACTATTATATAAATAACTGCCATTCCCTTATTTCCCTCTTTCATTTTTCCGTTTTCTTATAATCGTTTCATCGATAGAGGAAACGGAGAGAGAATGGAAGAGAAGCAGAAAATGAGTGAAATAGTAATAAATATGAAATATTGACACGATAGATGGATGGATACTAGTACACATTAAATGGATATTTGATGTTGGAGAATGATTTGGGAAAATGTGAATAACTGGATTATTTATATGTATGGGAACCACATTTGAAGGAAAAAGAAGTAGAAGAAACTACGTTAGATAAGTTAACTATATAGTCAGGATTTGAGAATATACCTGCTTAAAATGGATTTGTAGTCATCAGATAAACTTAATTGGTCTCGCAACGAACGAAACAACGAATAACTGTGAAGGTAATATTCGATATGGAAATATAGGTAAATAAACCAAGGAACAACTAGATATCAGTTGAAGAATCTAGTTGAATTTAGATTTAGGTCAATTGATATTGAGTCACATATCATTGGTTGATTTATTATTAATATCCATCAATATTATCCCTCTGATCAACTAACTTATATTGGTCTATTCAATTGTTACTATTGTTTCATTGTTCCATACAAATGTCCCATAAGTTATTTGAAAATCTGAACAATAATATTCAAAGAAACTTCTTATCGAATGAAAATCTCCCGCAGTGAGTCCCCTCAATGCCTTTTTCCTCTTCTCCTTCTCCTTCCTATTTCCTATATTTCCAATCCTCTGACCCGACTCTCGTCCTTCTTCTTTCGAAGCTCCGCCCACTTTTAGTTTGTGGAAACAACAAACAAGACTCCGCCCATTTTTGAGGGAGAAAGAGAAGGAGAAATTGTGAGTCATAGATGGATGAAACAAACTCACATTTTTTGTTTATTGATCCGTGACTCTTTTTACATTTGACAACCATCAGATTACTGTATTTTAGATTACGAAATTGTTATGGATGACGTATGTGAATATAACATTCTTAAATACGATATAATCTTCATTTTTTGGATGATTTCTTGTATATAAATGTTGTATATATTTCACTATGACTACAGATATATACTCAAATATCAGATGATATATTAATCATTATCATTCCCATGATATTTCAGTTGTTATGCATATCTATTCTAATGAATATCTTCATTTTCCCACACCTCCAACTGATAATACTAATAATCATCGTTATCATCCATAATCAACTGTGTGAATATTATCTATTATAAATACTCCTGTCTCCCATTCCATTTTATCATTTTCATTTCATTCCTCTTCCTATTGTGTTTCATTCCTTTGTACCATTCAATTGTTGTCGGTATAATAATGAATCACAAACACCATTCCATTCCTTCTTTTCCTTCTTCCCCTCCTTCTTATCTATTGATAATCTGTGTGTAATTTCAATGTTCTTATTGCTTCTTGCTCTTCTTTCTTACACTCTTTCTCCTCTTACACATCTATTGATTTTTGTGTCTTATACGAAAAAAGATAACGAAATCTATAGAGATATGTGCTAATCATATATACATAAAATAGTATTAGATAAGTTAATAATCATGCACATGTCATGTCATATCTACCCTTTCTCTAGAATGTTCTTTCATATGATTCATTATTATTTCATTTCATTCCTTATTGTGTAATTTCAGAATGAATCACGTCGATGTCGATCAAATCCTGGAAGACTATGCCTGGCATCAATTCCGAGACCTTCAATCCCTTCGTAAGACTCGTCTCGATGACTTCAGAAACCTTGAGAAAGATGACTGCGAATTCATAATTGTAAGTTATTTGCGGTAAATAGTTGTTATTATTTGACATCTCCTAAACACTTGAATCCTTCTCCTTTTTCATCTCTAAGCACCGTTTTCCTCCTCTCTTTTGTCTCATTTTCGAAGGTCATCTTTGAACACAATCATGAATCGGCAAGTCATCCAAATATATAAATGTTTCCTTTGTTTCCAATCAAAAAAATAACAAGATGAAAGAGTTGGGTGGGGAATGTGAGAAAATAACTAAATGACTGACTGTTTAGTAGTAGGGAATGACGTGTTTATCATACTTTGACATCTCATATATATGTGAAATAGTTGGATTGGTGAGAATGATAGGAGTCAAGAGGAAAGGGTCTATAGTATTGCTTGTTTAAATGAAATAGTATTTGGACATCAAAGACGCAGTTGATATTTGTGTTGATTTGACATCAAGTGCCACTTTATCCTTTACAAACTGTCAAATATTCCGAATGAACAACAAGACAAACTGATTGTTATATCAGTGATGTGTGTGTATTCATTCCATTCCTTGACTCCTTCTACTCCTTCTATTCCTTCTTTTCTCCTTCTCCTTCTCCTTCCAGTTCTTATTCCTTCCCGGTAATTCGATATTCCTCCTTATAATATTTCTCTCCTATTTTTTCTCCATTCCTCTTTTCCCATCCCCAAAAATTTGAAATTCTTTTGAATAGTGAAAGAGTTAGTATATGTTTCCTGGTCAGCCATAGGGGCTTTTTGAAAAGAGAGTTGTGTTTGAAATGCGCTAATGAGCTAAACCAACCAAATATATATGGATGAGGGAAAGTAGAATAAGAGGAAGGAGAAGAAGGAGAAGAGGAGGAGAGAAGGATTAACTAGTGAGGTATGATGAATATACATTATAATTATTGATAAAACTATACATGAGAAGGTCAGTTGAAAGTCAAAAAAAGAAGGACAAAATGAATGAAATATGGTGAAAAAGGAAGGAGAAGAAGGGGGAGGATGGGGGATTGTATGTATGTATTTACATATAAATAGCACCGGAGGCGATTAAGAAAAAGAAGGAAAACCGAAATTAGTAGGATTAGAAGATGGGTCTTCTTACGAGAAAAGAGAAGAAAAAGAAGGAGAAGGAAATGATTGAGTTGATACATATTTCGAAATAGAAAAGACACTTCTGACAATCGAAGAATACGATTATGCGGAATTCGTGTTATACTTGAGATACAACTATCATTGATAGAGTATATTGATCATCATAGCACCCCACTCTATACAATTGTGTCCATTTAGAAAATGAGCACAAATGTGCTCTTTCCTCTGTGCTCTTTTCCTTTATTTTCACCCATTTATCGACGATGAACGATGCTCTCGTGGGAATATTTTCCCTTATTTCATTCCTTTTTCCTTTCGGTGCCAAACTAAAATTGAAGTGGAAAAGACTGAAGAGAGGGAAAGTGAAAATTGGATTATCAGAATGGGCGAAAGGTGTGAGAGTAATATGTATTGATCAATATAAGAAATGAAAGTTATACGTATATTTTCAGAATCGAAAGGGATTGATTGTTGTCAATGAGGATCCACAATACTCGCATTTCCAACCGGCTGGAGCCAAGCCGTATACGCTGTTCAAATCGGTCTACACGAATAGTACAAATAGGTTAGATTTGATAAACAGATAATATCAATTGATTGATAAGATATATTCCAGAACTCAAGAGTATTCATTCAAAACTGAAAGAACAACCGAATCACTGTGTTCAGTGGCACGAGAACAAGGTTATATGATTGGAACGGAAGCCGAATTGACACTAAAGACACCATGTATGTTCGTTTATGTCAACCGAATCGGATAGTTCCATTTATTTATGTTTGTTTACCATTAGTAAAGCAACAAAAAAATAATGTCAACAAATGTGTTATATGATGTATTTGAAGGTGAAATCGCTGAATTGAAAGCTGGCTTCAAACATGAGATGCACTTCAATAATATGAGTGAAAACTGCCAAACAGAAGTGCTTTCGTGGAGTGTTGATAGCAATGTTTCGGTAACAAATATATCATTTATTGATTATTGATTATAATATTTCAAGGTTCTTCCACATTTCATGACAGAAGCATCAATCATAATCGAAGAAATGAATTATCGTGGTTCATATTCAGTTGTATCTCGATTGTCTGGAAATGTTGTTGTTTCGATTAGAAGGTTTGTGTACATTCGGGCGGTGTCTAATCCGGTCATTCAACTCAAATAATAGTAATAATTGTGTGGTATTGTATTCTCTCTCCCATTTATCCACGCCCGAATGTCAATTTGAGGCACTTTCGATGTTTATTAAATACAAAATAATATGAATTGAGAGAGATCACTTGTCAAGGGGTTGTTGGAATATTTCAAAAAATCAATTTCAGACGCAAGGATAATGCACTTGTTCTTCCGATTCGTGTTGCAATCGCAGAAGTCTTCCGTGCTCAATTGGATAGTCCACATTGCAAGAAAGAGGTTTTATAATCAAGAGTATCCGTTTATCATTCAATACTTTTTCAGATCAAACAAGTCGTTAGTATCGACCAAAATCGCACAGTCCGTCTTTTGAGCAAGGGAAGTTGCCAATTCCAATTCGCAATGAAACAAAGAATTGACTTGAAGGAGATGCCAATGAAAACTGGGGATGAAATCATGATCGACTAATACTGTCACCATTATATACAGATCTCTTACTTTCTTCATTTTCAAACTGGTTACCCTATCTCAATGTTTTCAAGAATAAATTATTTTGTTTTGTACCGATTTTATTATGTCTAACACTGGGAAATATTGTAAAGCGACAAGTCATGGTGCAAAAAATGATAAAGGAACAGATTAGACAAAAAAACAAATTATTAAAAAGTAAACTCATAAGAACAAAAAAGTGAATTGGGAAACTGCTGAACTAACAAGTATGAAAATCGAGAAAGAAGAATTAGAATACTGTTTTATATACACCGAATATCGCCAAAAGAAGGAATCAAGTGCAGTTTCACGTTTCTTACCACGAGAATATTGGGGAAACTCGAATCACTTGCAGCAATTATAGGGATCAGGTGCATAATACTAACTTTAAATCGACACAAAACAACGAGAAACAGAGAAGGTCACTAATTACTCATCATGCCAAACTAATTTCTTGAGACTATATAGCAACTTGGTTAACATATATTTAATGTGGTCGAGAATATGGACGACGAAAGCTCTCACGACGGACAAGCTCGTTCTCCTTCTCATCTTCTTCTTCGGTTGATTCTGGCACGACAATCTTACGGAATGTTTCCTGAAACCAATAATAATTAAGTATTTCATGATGATTGTTCATTCTTTCTGAGCCCAACCCCGTAAATGTAAAAGTAGTCAGTAGTGTGAGTCGGGTATAGAATCAATGAACAATTTTGAAAATACCTCTAGATCACGTTGTACTTAACTAACTTTTGAATTTGTTAGAATATGTTAGAAAGGGAGTAATGGTTTTATAATTTCCTACAAAAGGGTCAATATTCATTATATGATTATTAACCATTCCATACCTGTAAGTTTTTTGCGATCAACTCCGTTGCGACATAGTTGTCGGCTCCACGTGGAATAATGACATCGGCGTATTTCTTGGTTGGTCGACAGAATTCTTCGAACGCTGGTTTGACGAAATCAGTGTATTGCTGGATGATCGAAATTGGCGAACGTTTGTAATCTCGCATATAAACTTCAACTGAAATACACAAAATACTCTTCTAATAGTCATAAAAATATTCAGCATACGTCTATTTCTGAGCCGACTTTCGGCATTTTTCTCTACGAAGAGCTTTGTGTTGAGTCGTTTTCTGATTCTCTCATCGTACAAAAGAAGTATTCCTTCGATAATGATCACTTTGGCTGGTGCAATTGTATCATGTCTGGTTCTGCAAATATAATCAGTTTCAAACACCGTATTTGTGATTTTAAAAAACTGACACTGAGCTTGTGACCATGTCGTAAATCGGAATACTGACAGACTTTCCTTCGATCATTTTATCCAACGTTTCTACAATCAAATCGAAGTCGATAGCATCTGGAACACAAAATATAGAAAGTATTCTTTGATTGAAAATATACCTGGGTGATCGTAATTGTATCTTCCTTGACTGTAATGTTCTTTTCCTTGGGCATCGAGTGCTTTGTAGAATGAATGTAACTCGAGATGAACAATGTCAATATGCTGAAAAGTTTGAATGGAATATATACGAGATAATACAATCAATTTACCCTTTCATTTTGTTGCGAGTTCGCACCTAAATCATCCATGATTCTTTCAACGATTTCGGTCTAAAATCATCGTTTTCTCCGATTATTGTTAGATTTTTCGTACCTTTCCACATGATGTTCCACCGGCAACACCAATAATCAGCGGCAGTTTCAAGTTTGGATGTTTCATCTAAAAATCGTAATTGGAAGTCGTGAGGCATTCATAGACTTATTGATATATTGATATAACCGTCAAAACGGAAACAGGTGAAACAAAATGGAACACCCAAATTGACAATTTCATTTAAATATTTGGCAGAGAGAAAGACATTCGAAAAATGCAACAAATAGTACCAGAAAATTGATTAGAAACATAGGAGACCAGATACAACAATTATAAATAATACATAATACAGATAGAACAAGTTATAATTAAATGAAAATACTAAAGCGGAAAAAACTACTAGATATCATCTAATTCTAGAATTTATCGGCATCTAGAGTTTCTCTTAATTTCATATATGCTTCAGTATTCATGACTTTCATCGCTGTTTGAACTTTTGGATTACTTATGAAGTATTCAATAGATGAGCAGAGTTTGGTATACTTCTGAAATATCAATGTTTTGATCAAAACCGAGCCTTTTTATAGTTCATTGACACTCACATCTTCATAATATGACTCCCGATTTGAAATGCGCGTGTTGTCGTTACGGGAAATCGGACGAGTGACGTCGGAATTCGGATGATAACCTCCTTTCGGTTGACTCTGAAATGACAAAATTTGGTGTTTTACTACAGATTACATATTGAAAATACTTTGAAAGACGAATGAGACGCAGAAGGAGGACGATTGGAGTAGTTATGGCGAGCATTTAAAGATTGTGCTGATGAAATCGACCGTTTATCCCAATCATCTTTTGGATGAGTCTGAAACACACTTAGAATCGACAACCATTTGATAGGAATTACCACTTCAGATGATCTCAAATTGCCATAAGAAGTAGAACCCTTCAATCTTCCAGGCTCTTCTCGAATCTTTCCGGCATCAGAACTCGTTCCTATTTTATCCAAATTCCTGTTTGATTTGAATTCTTCATTCGAATAACGTGATTCTTCACTCTCCGATTCGGATACCGCATCATCACTATCATCATCCAACTGTGGCACATGAGGTGAATTCCCTACAGCGGGGGTATATTTGGACGGTTCAATCGAGCGAGATCTTCGCAATGGAGTTTGTCTAGCAGGTACCGACGACGTGTTTCCGATTCTAGATGATCTCTCTGATCTTTCTGATTCTGGACTTTTTTCCTGAAAAACAAGTTTGACCCATAATTTCGTTTAATTTAACTTACGAAAAGACTTTCCCTGGTTTGTTTAGGTGATAACTTCCATCGGCTTTTAATTCCATCCCTTTTGTATCTTGAAATCCAGCCGTTAATCACAGTTCCGTCCAGACTTCCCAAAATCATCTCTTCACAATCAATGACGTTACCAACGATATCACTATTTAAACAAGGATAACCGTCATCCACATCTCCGTCAAATATCATCTTTACGAAAAGCTGAAAGTACGAAAAATGAACTATGAAGCTAGACACAACAAACCTCAGGTACATTACATTCAGTTCTTGTTGGAGCTACATCGTTTATTACGAAAACCGGAGCAATCACTTTATACCGGTAGCCAAGGCTTTCTGGCACAACTTGCATTCGAACCCATTTCGAAATCAGACCTTTGTTCATAGGACTGAATCATGTTTGATTAAGGTAACATCGGTTGATATTCTCTCACCTGTACTGCTTAGCCATGAAAATATCTCTTTCGAATCGTTTGCACCAAACCCAATAGTGATCTTCATCCTCGTGGCCGACAAATCCAACAACTTCAATAGGTGCTCCAACAGACATACTCCTTGAACGTGCTCTTCTTTGTCTTTCAACTGGCTCAGGTGAAGGAGAACGACGACGAAGTTCTCCATTAGGTAGACTTCCTCTTCCAAGGTATTTAATGGGGACAAAAATAGACAGAATTTTAGATAATGGAGACGCTTGGCACTAAAAAAAGGAATATATAATTGTTTAAAGTAAAAAGTTTACCTTGAAATCAAATTTTGCCACATCTACTCTAGGAATGACATTCCTAACGTCAATAAAACTTCCGAAAGTATTGTTTTCCAATATATGAATTTGATTTCCATTGAAGTTTGTAGTTCTGGTGATTTTAGCTGTCGTAGTCAACTGAAAATTATCAACATAGTAAGTAAAATAGTAAATAACTTACTATCACATGGCCCGTTTCAATTCTCACAGGGCACGGTGGTTCAATTTTGTCACATTCGAAGACGAAATGCCGAGCTCTATGTTGGCTCTCTGCAGCTAAATTTTGTCTGAAAATGACTTTTATAAGCTGAAAAACTGTAGAAGATTCATTACCTGATCCTTACTCTTAAAAAGTCGCCCAATTTCAAATCAGGTTTTTTTGATTTTGGTATCATTGCAGAAATTCCTTGTTCTACAACCATTACGAACAGAAAAGTGCTTGTTTCGCTCATAGCATAAGCAGTAAACCATCGATCTTCTATCTGCAAATAAGTTGTTGCTTATTTGATAATTGTTTTGTTTCACTTACCGATTCATTCATTTTTCTACTATAAAATGAAGGAAATAACTGAAATGAAATGAGTTACTAACGATGAAATAATTGAAAGGTATCCTTGTGGTTTCAACAACCAAAAAAACAGACGAAAAAACGTTCGAATTTTTAATAATTCACTCGAGCGAAATATAATGAACAATTTGAAAGTTTTTAAGTTAAGAAAAGTTGAAAAAAAGTAGCTGAAAAAGTAATGCACGTGAGTTGCGTATGAAACAACACACCTTACGCGCTTCTGTTCCAACAACAACGACGAGGTTAGGACCGAGCGCCGGAAAATCGAGTACGGGAAGAAAACGAACTGAGTATGGGAAAAAACGGACCGAGTACGGGAAACTTTCGGACCGAGTACGGGAAGCTGCGGAATCGCGGAGCGTCGTACTTTTCACTAATTCTTCATTGTTTCAGCAAATTTTATTGTGAAATAATCGACCAAAAAGCAGAAAAAGAGCTTTAAAACAAAATTTCATTACGGAATTATAATGAGCCGTAGTTATGAACGAATAAAATAGGCTGAAACAATGAAGAATTAGTGATAAGTACGACGCACCGCTGTTCCGCAGCTTCCCGTACTCGGTCCGAAAGTTTCCCGTACTCGGTCCGTTTTTTCCCGTACTCAGTTCGTTTTCTTCCCGTACTCGATTTTCCGGCGCTCGGTCCTAACCTCACAACGACAAGGGGGGGGGGGAATAAAACATATCAAAAGCTTTTGAAGTTTAATACTTTAAGATGAAAAAGGGGGCGAATATGAAAAGTAAATAAAGTATCACAGGATAAATTTATGAATTTGTCTCACATTGATCCCGAAGTTTTATAATTTTGTCGTACAGGGATCTGTCCGATTTCCTGATTGCGTTTGTAACACTGGGATTTCCAAGAATTTTTGTAATTGACCCGACTAGTTGATTGATATCTGTTTCATCCATCTCTTCATATTTCTCACGAATCACTGAAAACTTGCATATTTCTTGAAAGTTGTATGATGTGCCTACACTTTGAATTTGCTGACTCCCCATTTGTCGAGTTTGATTCAACATCGTTTTTGATTGTCAGTCCCAATTTTTTCATTTCGTCGCTTGGCACTGAAAGTAATAGTTTTTTTCAAATAGAGTTTATAACTGAATGACATTCTTCGATCGTTCCCTTGAAAATCAATAAAACTTTTTCGTAATCTGGATTGTCGGTACTAGCTTGCTCATCCGAGTCGTCCATCAAACGGAAATTGATATTGGTATACGGGTTTCTATCAGCATCAATTTTATTCTGAGATATAATAAGAACTGGTCCGAATACTTCCGATTGTCGACAAGCTTTTCCAATCCATGTGTTCTTCTCTACTTCTTTGACTAGTTCCACAACCATTTCCAACTAAAACATGTTCAATAAAATGATAATATTGACAACTAACATTTATTGAATCATCATCTCCATCATCTAATTTTATTACTTTTACTCCAGGACACTGATAATCAGTCATTTTAATAACTTTTCCATTAGCTCCGAGTTGAACTTTGTACCAATTATGCTTTTTCACCGAGTTACTTCCACTGAATATTATTATATAACCTCAAAATAAGTGCAAACTGCTTACGTATAAACGTCCTTCACAGAAACATGTTCGAATGAATCGATTGGTGAGTTAGGACTCCTCGGGAATATAATCATATCAGCAGTTCCTCGTTTTGTGGAGAGTACTAATGCGTATTTCTCACGTTGAGACATTCTAAAATACCCTTTGACAAATGGAAAGGTGTTGTAAAAGACAGAGTAAATAGTTAGAAACGGATAAGAACCGACAAAAATTATTCGAAGTGGTATTAGATTGATTACACAAATACTTTATTCGGATTAAGATAATTGAAGATCTCACTTGGTGAATTGTTAAAGGCAAAAGGAGCATTTAGTTATGTATGTTGTAGAACTTGTCCAATATTTGTACATCATTCGGATGTCGTTTGGATACTATTCCGCGTACATCTCGCAACTTCCAGACTTCGTCAAATGCAGTGATGAGATGCAATTTGTGCTGAAATCGGAGTATCGTCAAAGTACAATGAAAAATCTTCAAATATTTAAAAACTTACTGAAACAGGCTTTTTCATGGTTGCCCAAGTATGCTTCTCCAATCCATTGACTGTCGTCAAACAAACCCATACCTTGCTTCCAATAGCAAGTTCAGATTCAGTTGCGCGATCGGCAACAACCTGCAACCAAGGTGGCTGTTGTAAATCTGTTGCCGCTGACTTACGATGCGTCCCAAAAACTTGTGATAAATTTCCGGATAGAGTGCATTTTCACTTTGATCGACATCATAATACTTCTCAACTTCAACTTCCAATGAAATGAATGAGTTGTACTTGCGTTCTCCATGCAATAATTGTCCAAGTGTTTCAATTTTCTCATAACATTCCCATTTCTGCAATTATTTCGTATCGTAGTTTTAAGTTCTTGGCATACGTTGTGTTTTTTGGCAAATCCACCTCTGAAGAAATGACCAGTTTCATATTTTTCATTTTTTGTAACATGGTAAATCGATTGTCTGAAACGAGTGTTTGTGTGGTTTTAAACATCTAAAACGTACTGGTGATCATCAATCAGCCACAAATAGCACACTGTCCCATTTTTGCTGTTCTTGACAGATGTGATAAGTGCTCTTTTTGGAACCAGTTCCATTCGACTTTCTTGAAAACCTTTATGTACTTTCGCGTTGTTCTCGCCATTCATTGTCCCTTTCTCAGGTTTGTTGTGATGGAACATTGGATTAGGGGATTGAGAATACGACTGTAATATTATTTTAAATTACTAAATTTTAAAGTTTTAATACTTGAGGAGAGATAAATGGCGGGTATCCGAAGAATGGTGGAACAGGAAACTGCAAAAAAAAAATCATTATCATTTCAAATTAATTGATATCAATACCGCTGGATTTGTCATAAAAGGTGTTCCTTGCATTGGATGATATAATGGACGAGGACCACCATTTGTCAATTCGGATTTTCGGTGGTTTTCGCTTGTTTGTGCGATAGATGTCTGTCCAATTTTGAACTTATTCACTTTTTGAGGAATCGGACGATTTTTGATATTGGAACTCGATGATCCTTCATTATTCTAAAATAAGTCAACGTATAATGATATGATTTAATTATCTACCACATTATCACATTTCGTAACTTTCCAGTAGTTTTTGAAACCTGGACCGGAACGTGTTCCTCTCTCCACAGTAATTTTATACGATCCTCTTCCAGCACGAATCAGTTGTTCCGAATCCCTGTAAAATGATTCATTTCAACACAGTGACATGGTAATACTCACTTTATTTTGCCCAGGATTCCGTCAATTAAAGTTGATCCACTTGCATGGCCGTTTTTGACATCCAACTTTTCGATTTCAACCACCACACTTTGTTTGATTACTTTCACAGGATAATAGCCATCGATAAGACTGAACTTCTTTGTGAAAAATGGAGGAGGATTTGCCGCTCCTTTTGGGAAGAATCTATCATATGCTTTTTTCCTGAATACTTTTCTTTATGACTTAAAATTGAGCAACTACTTACGTAAACTTCATTTTGATCCATTGTCCAAGTTCAAGCTTATCTTTAGATATAATCATTCCATTCTTTCGTGTCAAGTTCTCCTTGCACCAAATGAAGTAGCGGTTTTTGGATAGATCACACCCAAAGATAATACCAACAATTTCAATATCATCACTGGATTCATCACTCGAATCAGAATCACTCAAATTAAGGTCTTCTACGAGTGGGAAACCACTTGAATTTCTATTTCTATTGACATTCGATGATGTCGGACCATTGGAATGTGCCACTGTTTTTTGAAACAGTCCACCCCAAACTGAATGTGTATATGATCCCACTTGTTCCTCTTCATCAAGCCTTAATATTTTCCACTACTTTTTTTCTAATGTTTACAAATAACTTACAATTTCACTGTAATTTTTACTTTTTCACCCAATGATACATCTTCATCTAAACATGCAATTACTCCAAAATCTTCGGATCGATAGAATTTAGCATTATTTTGACTAATAACTGTGGCTGATACATTCTCAATCTGTTTTCATTCACACATAAATCAGTATTACTATGAATATTCTACATACCTTCACTGTATCTTGAAAGACAGTTACTTTTAAATCGAGATTTCTGTGTTCAATGCTTTCGAATCTTTTGATTCCGTCAGAGTAATCTGCGCGACAGAAATGTCCGAGATATACACCTTGTAATCCTAGAATATCTTCTTCTTCGAATTGCTTGAACTCTCCGTCTGGACTGTAAATATATCAATTCCCAAATAATTATTTTTGTACTCAACAAACCTCCTCAGCATTATTTTTCCTCTATCTGTTCTTTTGACAGCCAAGCAGAAGTCTCCTTTTCTGCCCATTTTGATTATAATTATTCAATATTATGAACCAGTTCGACCCTGAAAAAATTAATTAACTTTTTTCTTCTCTACGAAGAAAGGTAGAAATAAACGTTTCAGAACAAGAAAGATCAACAGGGGCATATGGGGATTACGTATCGTTTAGAATGAGCAACATAAATCGAAAGAGATTATTGGAAAATAGATTGAAAACCATTCGGGCGGTGTAAAAACGTTGTGAATGGAAAGATTGCACTTGGTTCGTCTTATTGGCTTTGAAAAAATGATAAGAAAATAAATTAAATGTGTCGAGGAAATTGAGTAGGCGGATCGAAAGAAAGGAGATTATTCATTTTTATTCTTCAGACCCATACCGTTATTAAATGTATCTATGTTTTTCTAAAATGGCTAATAGTTTCTTTTCTGA
Source organism: Caenorhabditis uteleia (assembly GCA_963573275.1). Taxonomy (NCBI): domain Eukaryota; kingdom Metazoa; phylum Nematoda; class Chromadorea; order Rhabditida; family Rhabditidae; genus Caenorhabditis; species Caenorhabditis uteleia. The sequence goes on from OY752136.1 coordinate 10,037,938, forward strand.
TATTTTATTTGAAAAGAAGAAAATTATACTTTGAAAAACGTTTTTATCAATATGTGCACACACACAATTTGAAATTTTAACATTAGCAATGGGACTGACCACCGTAGTATGACGAATATTCAAACAAAACTCCTCAGGAACCGCAGCCGTTGGACCGGCGGCGGCAGTCCTGACACCCTTGATCCCCCGTCACTTTTCAGTGCATTTCATCACCGCCGATCCACCGCATGTCCACCGGCGATTCTACTTAAAAACTTGCGTTGCAACGGCGGTGGACATGCGGTGGATCGGCGGTGATGAAATGCACTGAAAAGTGACGGGGGATCAAGAGTATCAGGACTGCCGCCGCCGGTCCAACGGCTGCGGTTCCTGAGATCATTGTTTGCTTACTTTTTTCATGAACATTTTGCAATTCTATTGGAAGAAATTGACGGCATCAATAACCAATAGGAATAATCATTAAAAAGAAAATTAGAACACCGGCTTCATAAAATGTGAGCAACAAAGGTGAAGAATAAGGCAAAAAAGAGAGAAAGACCGTAATTTTTTACATGTTTGTACGATTTAATACCCGGTGAAAAGAGAGATCTTTTGGGACACGTTGACTTAGAATTGAAAAAAAAGAGAGAAAGAGGGGAGATAAAAAGTGGATAAATGAGAAACAAAACGCGAGCAAAGAACAAAATAATATCTGAATCAGTAAAAACATTAAAAACAAAAGCAATAAAATGAGATGAATACATATTTGAGATCAGTCATCTGAACATTGTGAAGATGGACCAGTTGAATTTGTAGTTGGGGCAGTTGATGACTTTCCATCAGTATAAACTGTTCGATAGTTTTCTAGAAAAAGCATTTTTCTTGGAATATATATTAATTATTACCATTATTGGTCGATTGTTGAGGTTGATAGGGAACTAGTTGAGAAGGTAATATATTTGGTTGTTGATAATAGAGTTGTGATCCATAATATCTCGATTTATCAATTATGTTGCTCATAACCCAACTGAAACTGCAATCATTACATCCATGTTGATTATTTTGATTCGTTTACTAAAATCGGGTATTGTTCTCCGAATGGGCATGTCTTGTATCAGGCACACTATGATTAATCTTCTTTCTGGTCACAATACAGCTTACTTGAGCAGGATAGGGATGCTAAATAAATTTGGAAATGATCCGGACTACAAAAAACCTATTGCTACTAAGTTTAACATACGTTTTTGAGCAAAAGTTGGTCATCGACAATCTTTTTGAATAGTCTTCCATTTAATAGAGGCCTACCGAGTTTATCAAGTTCGCCGTTATACTGTGCATCTTCGAATATCTAATTGATACAATAAAATTTGGATTGATATTCTCACAAACCATGACTTTCCCCGAATGAACTATACATTCGTAATGTCGTTTCGTTTTTTGATATTTTTTCAGCTGCCATTTGAATCCAGTCACAGATTTGTCATCTTTCACTTGAGTTAAGTTGGCTTTCACACAATCTCCGATTTCCAGATCTACTGTGTCACTATATACGAAATGTACTAAAATATGTTTATTGTTTATAGCATGATCAATAACTGACTTACCATTGAAACTTGCACCGAAATCCCAGAATATTCCAATATTTCTAGTGCTTTCTATCTTTTCGACCATCGCAAGAATTTCTATCGATGCTCCGGTATAACCTGCATTTCTCCAGTTGGTATGATCTGCATGCGTATGACGATAGTAATTTCCATTGCCTTGATTGTGATGGTATGAACTCTGATATTGCCCATTTTGATAACCGTTGTTATGCATTTGACCCAACACTGATCGATGATGATAGTTTTGAAATGGATTCATTTCTGAAAGTAACATTTCGATCGCTTTTGTTCAAAACTATTTACGCTTGTCGGAATTGAAGGTACACAAACGAAAGGAATCTCTAATTGGAACTGTGAAAACATCTGTTGAACTGGTCTAAACAATGCTAGTTAAATGCGTTATACACTTTTGTTACATACTTTATCAAATCGTGTGTCCTTTTCGGATACAAATTCGGCTGACACTACTTTCCAATTGATGCCATTTAATCGGCGATATCTGTACACCACTCGTTCAATCACAACTTGCATGTATGCACCAGAACTAAAGACTAAACATTCAAGACATTGATTTTGTAATGATACCGTAATGTGCATCTATTGTTTAGAACTGGTCCAATGTTTGGAATATCAAATATCAACGGATGATCAGTGCTGGTGACTAGGGTGCACGTTAGGATTATCTTCAATCAACAAAGTTTCCTAGTTATTCAAGAGTTTGACTTACTCTTATATCTTTTCCAATTTTACATATAGCCATTCCTGAAGGAGTATTGATCGGAAGATATTCACGAATTGTCAGTTTTTGGTTATGATTACTCCGAAAACAGCACACTTTTTCCATATCTTTGTTTCTGTAAACGATCTGCTTGTGATCCGTTGAAATACTATGGTGCTTTACGCAATGTCGAATTGAATCCATTGACCGATAGGCGGAAGTATTTCTGGTCCATCGTATTCTAAAGTTACTTATTGATAGGCTGTTAATTACTTATCCACAATACCTTTGATGTTTGCTTTCAATGTGATCTCACTAGAAATGTCCGATTCGGAATGTACATTCGGTGACCTGTTGATATTGTTTTTTATTATAAATATTTCCCTTTTATTGTATTACCAAACTACCATCATTCTTTTACTATGATTCAAATCGGTTACCAATCCAAAGTGTCTGCTTACAGTTTTCGAACAAGGCTGTCTATTTCTCAATGTTTCTTTCTACAATGTCAAACGAGTTTCCGGAAGCTTCGGGCAGATTACCTGTACTTCCTGTCGTTTTTTGAGAAATTCCATGCATTCTCGATACTCATGCTCGGCGAATTCGTAGTTATCTTGAAACCCATCTTGACTGATGTCTGTTATTTGCCAGTCGTATTGTTCAGTACCATATGGCATACTGTTAGGAATCCTAAACAAAGGAGATCGAAAAACATTTGGGCACAAACTGACCATTCTAGCCAAATAGGTATATTTTCATTTCCTTTTTTGCCTAAATGAGCTAGAATATGTGGCGGACAATAAAGTTTTCCTAACTCATTTCTCTTCACATATGAACTATTAACTTCGGGTACTGCATGAGATATCTGAAATATTGCATTGGTTTATTATAGACTACTATTATGAAATCGGATTATCGGCTTTGAAACTTTTTGCGGGATGTTCTACTCATATTATACATTTTGTTTACTACATTGATTGTTTATATTTTCAAAAATTCATAATGCTGCAAAGTTGTTGATAAACGGATGAAATTGGAATGTAATTATAAAAGTTGTTAGACTTTTGATTTTCACATTTGAAATATAGACTTCATTCTAGAATGGAAACATTCCAACACAAGTTTTATCTATTTTTAATTCACTTTCAAACCTTTACCGATATCTTGTCGTTCACAGTTCTACAAGTTTGAATTTGTGTTAGCATTGGAACAGGGAGAAAAGATGCAAAAGACCCATCATCGAATATTCCACAAATCAGCCAATCGCCAACTTTAAGCTGAAAATAATGAATTTTTCATCGTTACCAGTGTCTATTCTGACCTGTGAATACGGTAGATTGATCAGAGGAATGACTTGAGATCTTCCTAATCCAAACACCCAAATAACAATATTGTAATTTGGAGTCAGTTTGAGAACAACCGCCATTGTACTTACAACCGTTGTGATTTTCCGAACTTTGGGATGCACTGGCTCATTCCCTCTGTTTTCTTTAATAATAGTAATTCGAGGACTTATCGAGTTTTCCTTCGATATCGTAGCATCGTGTGCTGGTTTCATTTCCCTATAATAAACAAATATTATTTTTATTGCTGAAATTGCAGAAAATGGAACAAAACAAGTCAAAGAGTGAAAAACAAAACTCAATGAGCAACGCGTGGCCGACATTTTGCATGATATCTTCGGCCACAAATTGCCATTGTTTTTTATTGCAGGCCTGGGCTGCTGAGGGAAAATCATGTCTATAAATGAAATATTTTCTTGTCTAACTGAAATATTTTCTTATATTTCATTTCATTGTTGAAGAGTATCGTAATTCCTCAATCTATGTTCTCTGCCATTACCATTTTAGTTGCTCCAATGTTTCCAGTTATTCAAAAAACAATTGTCAGAATGTCGATGAATCGAGAGTTAGGAATTGTCGTTGGAAAAACATCAGATGACAGAACATACTTTGTTTCATCGTCAATCGAGGTAATCAAGAGTCTGTTAAAGTGAAAGTTTCAATTTCTTTCTCAGACTTTGGTAATGTATAAAACTGAGCAAGGTCATTTCGAACTCGGCGAATGTTTGGAATTTACAAGAACGTAGGTTTTTTCTAAAAATAATCTTTTGTCTCACAATTATGCATTCAGAGATTTTACATACCCTGGACCAAAGTCTATTTGCAACAGAAAAATATTGGACAGCCGCAAGATCCAAAATTTTGTCAAATTTGAAAAAGAAACGAGAAGCGACACCGGTATTTTGGTATGCATCAATCTTTGACATGACTGATCTATAATCTTTATCAGCTGATTTGTGATATTCTCGACGTCGAAAATGTTTACATACCAGAATACGGAAAAGATGTTCGGGTCTTTCGAACATCCTTTTTGGAGGTACACCTGACATTATCTCAATTAAAACAAAGTAAATTTACAGAAAGTGATTGATAATGGACGAAAACAAGTAACATCAACGTTTTCAAGAGAGCAGCTGATTGGAATGAGGATAGTCTGCAAAAGACTAGTTGATCACACAATAAACACTGAAGTCTGGGTTGTTCTCAACCTTCGTCAAAAGTTATCATCAAATAACGAGAATGTAACTTATTTCTTTTTGCATATAGAAACCAAAAAATTCAGAGCGATCATAATCTTATTGCTAATATTGAAGACAAAATCGAAGTGCCATTTCAACAAGAAAATCGGAAGAATTTTAAAGGATTCATTGCTGCCGGAGGTGTCCATCGAGATGGAAGAGATGAGTTATACATTTGGTGTCCACACCAAAAGAGAGATGTATTTTTTGGTGATGAATGGAGGTAATGAAAACTGTAGTGTGTCATTTTTCGAATAAACGAGAATTTTAGAAAAAATATTCCTCGCGAACAGTTCGTCGGCCGATGGGTATCATTCAGTATGACAAAATCGTTTCGAATAGATAGCCAAAGTAATGTGCAAGTCATTGACGACTGTATGCTGTGTAGAAAAGCAGGTTTATCATGCTGGGAAGTCAAAGTCCCTTGCGTATTTGATGGAGAAAGAGATCAGCACACAGGAGTACCTTTGTTGAAGAGCGAGCATTGCGGAATAGTGGCCGACAAATTCAATATGATTGGTATGATATAAGTTTTGATCGTGAAATGTATATATTTGCAGATAAATACAAAGGAAAAAGCCGATTCGAAGAGGATCTTTGGGTGGCCAACATAGTCTTCGATAAAACCAGAAACATTCGTTTCATCCTTTCAAACCGACAAGATCGATGGGAAGAAGATTCTGGTGGCAATGGTGACGATCGTCAGATAAACAAACGGCAAGTTTCATTTTTTTTGTTATTAATGATAAATTACAAATTATTGAAGGGGTGACAATGATCAATTACCAATAGGAAATATGGCGCCTTATGAGAGTAGAAGTGAGACGTACGCTCCCCCTATTGAGAGAATTGACGAGGGAAGAAATGGCATACATTTGAGATCGCAGAGGGACCACAGGAATACCAGTGAAACGTTTGTTAGTGTGGTTTATTTATATAACGTTCATGATTCCAGTAACGTACGAAATTCATTCATTGAGACTCGTAACGGCGAAAAATTCGATAGGTAAATCACAATTGTTTTCATATCATATTTTTTATTGTTGAAGACCTAGCTGGGAGAAAGGTACCAATCGAGAGGGAGAAAATGGGACGAGTAGAGAGTGGGAATACAACGATGACAATAGGTATGAACACATTGGGATCATTTACGCTATTCCATAACAGTTTACCAGCAATACTCATGTCATAATTTGTGGATTACAGAAGTACGTCATCACAAGGCATGCGATCATCCAATCGCGGTAACAGACACTTGGACGATCAGATAATTAGATCGAGAGGACACGTTTCTGATAGTCGACCAAGCTCCACTCTGCCAGCATATGAGTTCTCTGAGAATCGAAGAGCTGAGAATAGGTAAATTTAATGCTTTTAAAAAAGAAAATACAAATAGTTTTTCAGTTACTATCCAAGGAAATCAGAAGCTCAGCCAGAGCCACAGAACTATGAGAGGTCTTCAAGAGATGATTACAATAGTCCTCCGTCAATATTGAAAAGATCACGAAGTAGATCCCGAGTGACATCTCACCCCTCGATTGAGTTATATACGGCAGATTGGTGGCAAGGCGAAGTCGATAAAATGAAAGAAGTATGTTTTGGCAAAACATTTTAGTTGACAAATTAATTTTTAGGAAATGCTTGCATGTCAGGAAAGACAAATATCACCTTCATCTGAACTTCGAGAAAAGTACAACGAAGCACTCAGGGCAATATCAAAGATTAATATTGAAAAGGTTTGTATTGTTTTATGGTTGATCAAATCAACATTGATACCTCATTTAGAAAAAAGGAGTAATAAATCCTAAATATCCTTGTGATAATAATGTGAGGAAAGGATACGACACGCACTTGCCCGTTTCGAGAAATGATTCTGGGGACATAAAAAAGCACATAGAGGTGAGCCAGGCTATACATTCTTAACATCTTGCCCTTCTTTCAGGTAGTTGGTTTGTTCCGAGATATCATGTCAAGTGCAGAAGTATGTGATGCCATGCGAAGATTCGATCCGCAGTTGTTCGAAAAAATTACTGAAAAAATGTTCAGTCTTTAATAACACATATTGCATAATTACGAGTTTTGTTGCCATACATTTCAACTGTTTATTTTTTTCATTCCCAGCTACATTCTTTTTGATTATTTATGATTAAATAAATATAAATAAATAGATAGTTTGTCATGTGTTACGATCATTTTCTCAGAATGTTATACTCATCGAAAATATCTAAAAATGTTTAATAACATATTTAAAAATAGCATAACTAAGCATGGAACGAAGATGGGAGAAAGGAGTGGTGATTGGCCAAACAGCGAATCAAAAAACTTTCTTCGTTGGATCAAGTCATGATGTAAAAAAAACTATTATTGTTAAAGATTTCGAACCTTATTTTTAGGCTGTAATAATGCCCAATTCTCTTCCTGATCTCCAATTGGGAGATTGCATTGAATTCACCACAAGGCAAGTCAATTTATTTGAAAGAAGTTCATGACAATTTACAGATCTTATCTTAAAAACGACCGGTCAACCAAAATATTATGCGAGCGAGCTGTTCTTGAATATAGGAAATGCGAACCATTCGTTCAATCCGAGCAAGAAAGGGGAAAGAGAAGTGTCTACGTAGGTGTAAAATGGAAAAAAGTTTTTTAAGAAGTTCGAAATTCAGTTGATTTGTGATATTACTGGTGTGTCCACAAAGTTTGTACCAGAAGTTGGAAAAACAGTTCGAGCATTGCGAACGAGTTTCTTGAATGACGTCGTCGATATTTCCAACTTTCAACCAACATTGCATGTATCAGATGAAGATCTTCTACGAATGCAAGTTGTTTGTAAGAGATTTGTCGGAACAGTTGAACGAGTAGAGATGTGGGTAGTGCATTCAATACGACCGAAGAAAGATACTGAGATAGTTAGCGAGATACATATTTGTTAAACAAAATTATTCATTTATAGGCAAACGCACAAGATTTTGCAACGAATATTGGTTCCAGATTGGTTTTAAAAGGTTTTATTCCTACCGAAGGAATTAATAATAATGGACCAGATGATTTATTTATTTGGGTTCCCCACAGACATCGTGATTTTACTTTCCGATCTGAATACAGGTAATCCAATGGACGTTTTCGACTCACAATGAATGTTTAAGACGTGGACTAGGGCGTCAAGTATTTATCGGAAGATGGGTCACTTTTTCTGTATCACCAACCAACAGTTTTCAAATTGATGAAGATAGTAATGTGCGAATAATTGACAATTGTTTACCAACAAAATCTGAGCGGGACTTGTATCATGTGGGTTATTATAAACACATATATTATATATTTATGAAGATTTTAAGATACGCGTTCCTTGTAAGTTCAACGCAAAATGCGATAACAAAGGATTTCCACTACTCGAGAGCAAACATTGTGGACCTGTTGTTGATATCCACCGAACATTAGGTAATTATCGGTCTTATCTTGTCAATAATAAACTAGTTCAGAACGCTATAATAAAAACAATTCAAATTTTTCTGGTGAATGTTGGGTGTTTTACTTTCTTGATCATGATGATCGTGAAATCAAGTTTGCGTTGTCTAGAATTCAAGATGAATGGACTACAAATGAAGAGAATATCACACAACATCATATGGACAAACGAGATTTACAATCAAATCAACGTGTACAAAGGTATCAAGAAAATTGAATTTCCATAATAATTAGATGTACTGTATAGCCAAAATGAATACCGTCCACGTCAACAATTTCATAATGTCGAAAACGCATACGAAGACGATGATTTGTCTAGCAGTTATGGAAGATTGTCTCCTACTTATGATAATTCAGAACGAAACAGGTACCAGAAATATCATAGATTGTTTAAGTCTAAGTATTCTTTAAAGATCACATTTTGCACCGAGGGTCCCAAAAAGAGGTGGAAGAAGAGACCAAGAACCGACTATTTATGATGATCGTTCGGTAGATGGGTAATTATAACTTTCAAAACGATTCAAAATCTTTGAAATTCAAGATATCATAGGAATACAAATACTATCTCCACTACTAGTTATGATTCGGGTAGACATTCCGATGGCGCAAGATACAAATTGTCTGAAAACATGGCAAAACGAGCAGATGAGCCAGAGAGGTATAGAAGAGACAGAGATTATGTATCAGATAGAGGAAGTGAACAAGACGATGTTCGAGCTGTACGAGATGACTTTAGAAGTTTAATGAGAAAGAATACTGGGGAATATTCGAATAGGTAAGTGTGAAACTTTGCGTATGACACTTATAATCATTAATAGATCATCCGAATTTGACGAAAGTGCATCAACATCATCTTCTTCTAAACGGGGTCCGACTAGAGAGAAAGTTCTAATTGAATTAGAAAGTGAAGACAACGAGAATTATAAAAACGTATGTTTTCTTCAATTAACTAAATTATGATCCAGTAAAAGTTCCAGCTCGTTAAAATGTTCCGGAAAATGATGACAAACCGAGATGTTCGCGAATCGATGGAAAGATATGATAAAGAAATATATCAAAGAATTATGGACACAATGTTAAATTTATGATTGATTAATAACTTTTACATTTTACTAATACTTCGATATCGTTTTAATGCATTTTCTGAATGTAATTCAGATTTAAACTAAAATTCTTTTTATCTCAACTAGTAAAGATTATCACTCTTTTTGCTTTATTTAATGATGTTCCCATCAATTGCATATCAATAATAAATATGATAAATTACTCCTTTCTTCATCCTTAAGTTTCAACAATAAACAGAATCTCTTTCTCAATTCAGCACCTGGATCTTCAATCATCAATCACTTTGTACTTCCAAACTCATTGTTTGTTTCGCGTGATTGAAAGTGTAATATCTATCCGTACTTTGTGTTGAAACACAAACCACGGCAAAATAATGGAAAAAATAAAGTAGAAAGTGACAGAGAATGTAGTATTCGTAGTCAATGTGACGCATTTTGAACACATTTGAAATTGGTATAAATATGAGAGAGAGAATGGCAATTGATAGATATTATACTCATATAATATTATTATGTCGTTCACAAATCAACGTAAGTCAATATCAGCTATATTGATACATATTCAGTTGATATTCAGAAGCCGAAGATCTTCTAAAACCAATATTTGATAAGTATGCTCAAGCAATTGAGACAGATTCATTTGATGAAATACAACAATATTATCATTCGGATGCAACATTAGTACATAAGGGAACAGAAGTTATTTATGGTAACAAGGGTAGGTGGAAGAGGATATTCAGTTGAATAATCAAATAGTTATAGCTATCACTGATAGTCTCCGTAAGTTTGCTGATCAATTCGGAAAAACAAAATCAACACTATCAAATACAAAATACGAAGGAGTTGGAGATTATCTTATGATACATTCTGATTATACAACTGTGACTGAAAAGATGGGAACAATCAATGGAAAGTTCTTGCAAATTTGGAAGAAGGAGAATGGAAGATACACTGTTTATCACGATGAATTTGAAATTGTCGCCTAATGTGTAGTCCATTCATATTCTAGTTTGTTATCCCAATAAATCGTATAGTTTTCTTTTACGTTGTAAATATTTAAAAGCAAATAATGAGAAATCATAGAAGAGAATAGCTTCATATCCATCCTGCAACAATACTGGTGTGCTGTTAGGTGAAGGAAATGTTTGGAGTTTATTTGGTATGAAGGACAATCATATCCATTTCGATACGTGTATTCCCTATTTTGACCATTTGATAAGAAACAGAAAGAATGGGAGACGCAGTTCTGTTCAATGATAATCCACTTCTGAAACACATGCATGGTGCATTCTCACATTTTCCTAATATATTACAAAACAATCAATTCTTAGGAATTGCAATTGAATATATCCAGTATTATGATCACTCTCCGTGCACAGACGTGTACTCCTTTTTTTGGGCCAGGCACATATTGAAGGAAACTGTACCATTTGGGTTCAGTGATATTAGTATAACCTCAAGACACAATATCTAGAAATCAAAACGTGCAAACACTGGTATTATGATAATATGATTGGTTGTGATACCAATTGGTCACTCCTGTCAGGTACATATTGTGTTGATTGATGATGTGATATGTAGTGTACGTAGTCTATGTGATTCAATTGTAGGTATGGTCACAACTGATGAGTATATAAGTATCATTCTACTGGATACATACCCAGTACAATATTCTTCTACTCAGAATGTCTCTAACCAATCAACGTATGTTCACATCTTCAATAATAGTTGTTCAAATCGATTATTTATTCAGAAGCCGAAGCCATATTGAAACCATTATTTGCTCAATACGATCATGTCATTGAGAATGATAAATTCGATGAAATCGAACAGTTCTATCATACCGATGGAGTACTCGTCCACAAGGGTACAAATGTGTATCACGGAAGAAAGGGTTATCAATTCATATTATCATTATCTTTTATCAGTTATCTTTTTCAGCTATTGGTGAGGTATTCCGTCAATTCTCATCACAGTTCGGAAAAGCCAAAACAACATTATCGAATACAAAATACGAAGGAGTTGGCGACTATCTTCTTATTCATTCTGATTACAATACTGTAACTGAGAAGGCGGGTACAATCAACGGAAAGTTCTTACAAATTTGGAAGAAGGACGATGGAAGATATCAGGTTTATCATGATGAATTTGAGATTACTGCCTAATTGATATGTCTGATATGAAATAAATTGTATATTGAAAAAAGAACTGTCATACATATTGAGAATATTCTTATCACTTTCCAAATACTGATAACATTATTGAGTTGTTTGTTTTCAACCAAACATCAATATAATTCATTTTATCTCCACTTTCTGCCATCAAACTTCGTGCATTTGACCCATTGACCAACTGTTCCTCCTTCTCCTTTCCATTCTTCTTCTCTTTCCTTTCATTTCAATTCATTTCACAACACTTGCTCCACTGCAGTTTGTTGCTCTTTTTCAACAATGTCTATCACCACCCAAGGTATGTATTATCATTATATTCCATTCAATTATCATGTATATATATCAAGAAGCCGAAGCAATATTAGCCCCGATTATGGTCAAGTACTGCGTTGCTTTGTCGAGTGAAGATTGGCCGACAGTCGAGGCATTCTATCATAAGAATTCGGTTATGATTGAGAAGGACAAGTCATGTATGTTTGGAGCACAAGGTGATAATTATTGATTATATGATAAGGATATGATAATCAATTGATTATAGCAATTGTCGATAGTTTCAAAGGAATGGGGGCTGAGTTTGGCAAATTCGAATTACAAATCTCGAATAGTAGATATGAAGGAGTTGGTGATATCATCAATATTCATACTGATTTCTGTTTTGAGACTGAAAAGGTTGACAAATAATCAACAACAAAATATACATGTTTTCATTATTCAGCAAGGAAATCTCGTCGGAAAATTCATACAAATATGGAGAAATATGGATGGAAAATGGGCAATTTATCACGATGAATTTGAACTTTGAATAGATTATATGATAAATAAATGATAATGAGAATATTAGTCAGTTTGAATATGTGCATTACGTACAAATACAATACTTTCTCTTTTGATTTGATAAGATGGAGATGGAGATGGAATATAATCAATTGATTTCTTTCGATTATCAACAAATGAACCAATTGAACATGTTGCAAGGGAATTGATAATTGGCATATCAGATGATGAATCATCTGTTTTTGAACTCTATAATCATTTGATTATTATCATTGAATATTATCATATTATCACTCACATCCTTATCATCTTCATTTGTTTTCTCCTTCTTTTTCTCTATTTTCTTCAAACTTTTCTTCCTTTTCTTCGATGTACTCTTACTTTTTTCTTCACTTTTTCCATTTTCTTTTACTTTTTTCCTTGATTTTCTCTCTGATATTAATGGTGAATTGATTGTACTTGATGATGCAGTTGAATTGAATACAGGTCGACCATCTGATGATATCAATATTGATATTTCTTCCATTTCAGATGAAGAAAAAGACAGAATATATAAGTAATATTTTGATCAAAAATGAATAATATTTAGGTAAATGCTGCTTTTTATGTGTGTTTTCTCAGTCTTTTCTTGTTATTTTCTGCCTAATTACTTACCAACACCAATTGTTATTTCCATGGGAACCGATGCTGAAAAATAACAAATAATATATTAATAACAAGTAAAAAACAGGAAAAAGAGATGGAGGGAGATTAATAACAAACCTCGTCTGGCTGCCAATGTTATCATTCGTAACTCTGCTTCAGTCATTATTTTTTCTGAAAAAACGATGATAATTTAATGAAAAGGAATTGTCAAGGGACATTAGATAAGTCATCTATTATGTGATCATTCTGATGAAGATATGGATACTTTGAGCGTTTTTTGATCTGTTGATTATTATATAACCCAAAAAAGAGGCTGAAAGAGTCTCGATACAATTGTACAGTTCATTCAACGGAAATACCGTAACCGAACTGCAAAAACCTATCGAGACCCACGAGGGCAGTTGCTATTCTCCTAGCATCTAGTTTGACATATTGTTTGAAAAATGGCATATTAAACTAAATGTATGTTGTTATAGTTCAGATATATTCACAAAATGTAAACGAAAAAACAAGGATGGAACATCAAAATAGTGTGTCTATATAATATATTCGGAACAGCTGATTGATAAGAGAGATAACTATTATATAGTCGTGAAATATTTATAGTGTGAAGAATACAAATAAATATACCTGATCGTAGTGTATCACTCCGTTTTCTCCCTTCCATTGGATGAATTCCTTCAAAGTGAATATCAAAAAACAGAAGAATAAAGAAACAAACCAGTGATATTCATATTGATAAGAGTAGGATAATAGAGTATAAATGTACTTTAACTGCTGTCAGAATGTATATATTTAGTGAAGAATGAGCAGAGATTTCGACGTATATATATAATATCTCGGCTATTTCTCTCATTCACCCGCCCACTTCTCCTTCCCCTTTTTCATCTAATTTCCGTGGTTTATCATTTGTTTTCCAGTTGGATGGAGCTAGAATTATGAAATATTTATTCATATCAACAAGTTACGAATATAGTAATTATTCAAATTGATCATGAATAATAAACCATTTATCACCACTTCCGCTTTCCCAAATTGTTCGAAATCTTCCATCGAAACATTGTCCTGATTCAGTTGTTGTTTTGAAGTTCCCCTCAACAATAATCAACTGATTAACATTATCAATTGTACTATTTGATATTGTTGTTTGAGTTTTGCCCGTTTTTGATGAGAATTCGCGAAGACTTTCAACGATGGCTGAATATAGTGATAAATGATAAGTAGTGATAAACAACACAACTACCTTCTCTTCCGTGAATTGCCTTGTGTCCTTTATAAACAACAACTGCATTTTTGTCATAGAAATCAGCCATTTCATCAAATTTAAGATTATCAACTATTTCAAAATACTTGTTCAAAATGGGGATAATAATAGATTGTGAGTCTATAAATACATCATAATTCAATCATAATATACGTATATATTCACCTTGGTTTGAGAAATACATTATAGTTGTTGAAGTGTATTTGATGTGTTGAATAAATATGAAATTACGAAATGATAGTGATACTGATAACATTATTGATAATTTTTGTTGATTGAGAATATTCATAGTATATCATAGATTATTCCAGAATATTTTGTAATCCCAAAAAAGATTGTTGTTACTCTCACGAGAATAGAAACAAAACATATAAGAGATTAAAGAATACGATAACACTCATTATATTCAGATTTGGCTATTGTTGTTGTTTGAACAGATATCAATGATATTTTATGATCTAATAATGGATATACAAGAGAAATTACAAGTAATATGATATACAATGATCGATCTATACTTATTTGCCTAGCAACTTCTTCCAGTTGTTGTATGTATCCATTGGATTTGCTTTGATACCGGCTTCAATATCAGCCCGAACTCTGTCGTGGACAACATCTCCCTGGTCGTTGATCAATTTCATCACTGGTATGATCACTGCCTTGTACTTCTCTCCGAGTTTTCTCAACAACAATGATTATTATTTGTTCAAAAAACGGAGATTACTGAATATTTTCGTCACCGAATGGAATATACGCCCAGTCTGGCAGATTCTTCTCGTAGTACTCCAATTGATGATCAGCCTCTTTGTCTTTCGAAATCCAAACGACTTCCAATGTGTTATCCGATTTGACTGCCTCGTAGAACTTGCGGATTTTTGGTGTCAAATGTTTACAGGAACCACACCAACCGGCGGAGAAATACAGGACAACAATCTATTATTTGAATAATATAGGAATCACTAAACAAAACAAACTTTGTTATCCAGATAATTTGCTGGCAGAAATCCATCGACTCCTCTCTTTTTTAATGGTACTGTTGATAGGAAATGAGCAAACCGTTCCGATTGACGGAAACAGGCAACTGGCAAACTAATCTTTCTAATCAACGGAGAGACTAGCAACATTTCTATACTGAATAATAGAAATAAATGAATGATATTTGTTATTGAAATAAGTATTGCAACGCGCCACGTTTCAAATTCGATTCTTTGGAATATTTACGAGTACATATTCTTTATTGCGAGAAAACTGCCTAATTTTCAATGAAATTATAAATTCAAATACACACTATGTAGACTAAAACAGAAAACCCATAATAAAAACTTTATAAAAGTCTAGCGAAGTCGAAATCTAATTCTGGAGAAATTGGCTCAGCAACTAATAAGTCTGGATCGGATAATGATTCGGAAAAGTGTAGAAGGAATTGTTTGGCTGAATATTCATCAATTGCACGACCATCAAAACATAAGTTCACACCCATTCTGCAAATTTTCTTAATAAAAACAAGAAATAACTACTTGACATACAATTTCTGACTTTCAAGTTGTCCATCATTCGAAATCACTTCTGTCCGTGAACCGCCGATCGTTAGAATTGCACATTGTGGTGGATTGATAATAGCGGTGAAGTTTGTGACACTTCCAAACATTCCGAGGTTCGAAATTCTGTAAACTCAATTCAATTTCTGGCTAAATAACTTATCAAATACGTGAATGATCCTCCTTGAAATTGATGTGGTTTGAGTTTATGTTCTCTTGCTAATCCAGATAATTGTTTGACTTGATTGGAAATAGCCATCACACCGAGAATATCAGCATTATTAACGATCGGAGTGATTAATCCAGTTGAAGTTGCGACAGCAATTGAAATATCAACTGCTGCTAATCTTACAATTCCTTCAGGGGTCCACCGGACGTTGATTTCTGGCACAGCCTTTAAAATACTGTTTTTGATGAAATACCAAATACAAAACTACTTACTCTGAGTGCCAACGCCGCCGCTTTGATGATAAAATCATTCAGTGACAACACTGTTTTGTTTTCCTTCAACTTTCGTTGCATATCAACAATTTTGTCGATTCTGACATCAATTCCTTGATATTCGTGTGGAATTTGTTGCTGTAAAACAAGAATTGATGTTTCTGCCTACAACATACACAACTAACCTTTGATTGAGTGAGTCTTTTAGCAATTGTTGAACGAATATTTGATAATGGAATATCATTGTGATGCCGCAGACTGCGATTATCGGCTCCAGTACTTCCTTGTCTCTGTAGATCTATTTCACCCAAGACATTCTGAACAATTAGTTACCTTTTGAGGTTCACTGGATGGTTTAGTTGTTTGTGGCGTGATGTCGTTCGGAACACTCATTGCAACTGGCTTCAGTTTTTCTTTTTGAATAATTTCGAGCACATCGCTCTTTAGAATATTCTTTTTTGGTCCTGATCCGTCAATTTTTCTTCCTTCCAATCCGTATTGAATGAGTAAAAGTTTAACAGCAGGACCGCACAAACCAACACTGAGCTGCTTTTTTCAATTCGTTCTGAATTAACAAAATACCTGGAGTGATTATGCACTGCCGTTGATAAATTACGAATCATTTGGCCAGTCGGTAGTTTCATCACCCTCAAACAATTGAAATTAACGAAATAAAATAGAATAAATAAAATAAAAAAGAGCTGCCAGGCGGGTGTTAGGAACCAAGTGCTATGAAAATGCGCTCTAAGGAAAGTAAATAACGGCGAGGGAAACATTGAAAAGAGGATGAGTCACAGAAACATTGGGCATTATTCAAAAGACAAGACATTTCGTTATTTTCAAACATTCTTCGCTTTTCTGTGCTAAAAAATATTTAGAAAAAAATGTTGATTGTTGATTTACATATTTACGAGAACAAATTTTTATCTGCTCCTTTGATTACTGTAGTTGTAGTTTCGAGAGTTTATTTGATACGTTTTAAAAGCAACCTTTAATTTTTACGGTACCTAGTGTAATTTCATAATTTCTGTCTTCATTCGTATTTTTGTCTATTTTATTTATAAAGTAGTTCGTTTTTTAACAGATGGCGGAGGAATTCAAGTTGATTTCTACATATCCATCGCTTCCGAAGGCATCCCGTGGAAATGCCGTTGTTTTGGGTATCAGTAATATTTTAAGAAAATTTTTATTACAACGTGTTTTACAGCGAGTAATCCATCTGGCGACAAGATTCTGTATTGTAATGGAAATTCGGTATTCACAGTTCCAACAGATACTGTTCAAAGCAAGACCGGAACGGATATCTATACGGAGCATCCAGTTGCCACAACTGTCGCTAAAATGAGCCCAACTGGTTTTTACTGTGCCTCTGGTGATCAGAATGGCAACGTACGAATCTGGGATACTACACAATCTACTCATATCTTGAAAGCAACTTATCCTGTCTTCTCTGGACCTGTGAAGGATATTGCATGGGACGGGGAGAGCAAGCGGATTGCAGCAGTCGGAGAAGGAAAGGAACGGTTAGTGACCCGGGTTGAGTGTTTGAATAATCATCATTTTAATGTTTAGATTCGCTCATGTTTTTCTTTTCGATACCGGTACTTCGAATGGAAATCTTTCCGGACAAGCCCGTCAAATGAACAGTGTCGATTTCAAACCATCCCGGCCATTCCGCATCATTTCTGGATCGGATGACAACACTGTTGCATATTTCGAAGGACCACCATTCAAATTCAAAGATGTACGTTTATCTCATGCAAATAGATCTTATCAAATGGTTTAGGCGCATCATGAACATACTAAATTTGTCCATGTAACTCGATTCAACAATGATGGTTCCATGTTCGCATCAGCCGGTGGTGACGGCGTTATCTGCCTCTTCAATGGAGCCGATGGTACCAAGATTGGAAGGCTCGAAGATTCGTCAAATGGAACTGCTCATGCCGGTAGTATTTTCGGTTTGTCATGGTCACCAGATGGTACAAAGATTGCAACTGCATCTGCGGACAAAACTGTCAAAATCTGGAATGTTGCAAACAAATCTGTTGAAAAAACTATCAAGATAGGAGAAACAGTCGAAGACCAACAAGTTGGAATCATTTGGACAAAGCACGTCCTTGTGTCAGTTTCAAGCAGTGGATTCATCAACTTCTTAAATGCCGAATTAGGAACTGTGGAAGAAGTTCGTCAAGGCCATAACAAGGCAATCAATTCAATTTTCTTGACAACCGACAAGAAATCACTATTTTCTGCTGACTCGGAAGGCCATATTAGTACGAAAAAACAAATAATCATCTATCTTTTATTTCTCGTTTACAGCATGCTGGGATTTGGCATCCGGAAGTTCCAGAAGAGTGTCTCCAGATATCCACAAGGCATTTGTGTCCGGTATCTACTATACTACAAATGGACAATTAATCACAACAAGTTGGGATGATCACATCAAAGTGACAAAAGTTGGATATGATCAAACTGGTAATGTTTTACTTTATTTCTACCGTGCTAATAATGATTTCAGACAATGTGAAGCCAGAAGCGGATAAGCTTCCATCTCAGCCATTCGGCCTTGCTGTTTCATCTGATGGCTCAATTGCCATTGCAGCTTGTTATCAGCATATCACTATCAAATCAGCTGGGAAATTGATTCCAATCTCCATCAAGTACAATGCAACATGTATCGCACTTTCTCCTGATAACAGTTTGGTTGTTGTGGGTGGACAAGATTCGAGAGTTCATGTTTACAAACTGAATGGAACGGAGCTTTCTGAAGTTCATACAATCAACCATACTGCTCAAATTACTGCAGTACAATTCTCTCCAAACGGCCAATTCTTTGCTGTTACCGATCAAGGAAGAAAGGTATGAAACATTCATTTACTAAATTGAAGCAAACGTTTCATTCAGGTTGTTCCATATTCCGTTGCAAACTACGAAACAGTTTCGAAAAGTCTCTGGACATTCCATACGGCGAAAGTTAATTGTGTTGCTTGGTCACCAGATAATGTCCGTTTAGCGACCGGAAGTTTGGACAATAGTATTATTGTATGGAATTTGAACAAATCGGCAGACCATCCAATTATCATCAAAGGTACAATTCAAGTTCAAGTTCTCCGTTTTGCTAAATTAAAAAAAAATGCAAACAACGAACAATAATGTATTTTTAAAGGTGCTCATGCAATGTCTTCCATCAACTCACTCGTTTGGTTAGATGAAACTACACTCATCTCTGGTGGACACGATTCGAACATCAAGCAATGGTCTGTTCCATTGTAAATGTATAATGTATTTTATCATCAAATTGCCCTCATTTATTGCATATATGTATTCCCTGTTTGTTTATGAATCGAATTAAGCTTTCTTTTCTGTTTCTTATGTGTCAAAGTTTTAATTTTCAATACCGAAAAGCGTGTAATAAAATGTTCATCAAAATGTGAAGATATCATATCAGAATCCACAATCGTTAAATGACGATCACAATTCTTTCTTCATTATCAATGCAAATTGATATGATGAACTGTTTGGATTTAGAATGATCCGTCAACTCACTCGGCTTGTTTTGTCAGTTCCATCTCGGAAGTCTTTCCAGTTGCACACAGTCATTCCGAGACGATTCAATTCAACTCAAAATGCGGAACAAGCCACGAAAATAGAAGAAAAAATCAACAAAGGTTTATTTGAAATTCAGTGTAAAAGAATTAATGTTGATGATTTCAGTGAAAGTTCGCCGTGCGTATGCCCTTGGAGGTTGTTTAATGTTTATTTGGATATCAACTCATGGTATTCTATTGTATAAAAGAAGAAATGAACATCGAAGTCTGAATGAAAAGTTGCCACCGATTCCATGGGATGAATTCAAAGAGACTTATCTATCTACTGGACAGGTATTAATAAACATCTGAATGAATTATTGTTAGAATTTCAGGTCAAAACCATTGTATTTCAACCTCATTTTGAGACTGGAAATGTCTATTTACATTCTGCAACTGAACAAAAAATGAAGAAAACCGTTGTCGATTTGATTCACACCACTCCTGATAAGTTCTCGAGACCTCCAGACGTTCGCTTTTTCTTCGAAGGATCAGCCGAAGTATGTATTTTATATCTGACAACACTCATTTCCAATGTTTCCAGGATGTGAAAACAGCAGTAACACAAGCTGTACAAATGTACAAACACAATGTTGATTACGAGATTGATCAATTCCCAAGTTATCGCGAGTTATCATTTATCATTGGGTCTTCTTTGTTTGTTCTTGCTGCTATCACTTTAGCCAAGTAATTCGACATTCATAGAATCATTTAGGATAGTTTTGTAATTGTTATATTTTCGAGTTCGGGTTATTTTATTGACAATAAAAGATTAAATGTACTAAATTTGATCATATCTCCGCGTTGTTTTCTTTTTCATCGATCGCTTTTTCCTTCCGCAACCACATCCACCACCACATCCAGTTGAATATTGAGGAACCATACACGGTTGATACATTGTTACAGGTTGAGGACACGAACAAGGTGGAGGAGGTGGAGGACAAGGCATTTGCATGGGACACATTGGTGGAGGAGGTGGAAGACAGACTTGGGGTGGTGGTGGCAAACATGGACTGCAACCACAACCACCACCGAAACCACCGAATCCACCACCACCACAGCCACCACCACAACCACCACCACCTTCAAATGATGGATACAAGAGGGAATGATATGGAGGACGAACCTAGGTTGAACAGAAAAGCCATTGAAAATGGGAATAATACAAGGAAATAACAAATGAGAATTCGCATAGCAACAAGAATAAAGGAATGAATACAAGGATGTTGGGATGCATTTAAATAAGAATTTCGGAAGCGGATTAGTTAAGTTTCAATTCATTTACAATCCCTCGCCATCCGGCCATTTCTACATTTGTAATTGTTTTGTGCGTATATTCGGATATTGAAACTGTTTCCCCTCTCAACAACTAATACTATACAAATTCTTCATTAGCTTCTTTCAATTCCTGCCTAATTATCTGATTCCGTATTATATCGTATTCAATGTCCATTGAACTTTTGACCATCGATCTACAAACAATCGGATAATGAATGGAGAATGGAGATGGATACACAGTCTGTTGCTAAACCTATAACTCACTTTTTGTGAACAATCTTCTCAATTTGTCGTTGCATATTGAAATCACAAATATAAACAAATGCTCTCCAAACAACAGAGAGCATATAAACTTCGAAACAAATCATGAACAACTGAAACACATATTTGATAATCAATACAATATTCCTAATGATATACCAATATAGTATTGTGTACAATTGGCTGTATTTCAGCAGTGTCTTTAGTATTTGCAGTGTCGAGAAAATCGACGAATAACATCAAAATGAGCACGAATATGAAGAGCACACAGACGGTGAAATAGGGGATTAGGAAGATGTATCTGCAATGAGGAGGAACAATATGGTATAGGACAGGTGGACAAGATGGAGATGCACCCATCCATGGCCGAGTGGTGAACACACACGGCTATGGTGTGAAGGGTGAAGGGTTCGGGTTACGGTAACAGTAGAAAATGACGAGAACGTGCCACTGTATAATCCATCGGTGGATTAGAATGAAGAAGTAAGGGCACAGGGGCCATCTGATTCTATTACCTTTTTAATCGAACACCAGCAGTCAACAGAATATTGGTAATACATACTGTAAGGAAGGCAAATGTTGCTGCTATAAAATATTGATTATTGATATGATAATTATTATCAATACTTACATAATATACCCAATGGTGACTCATTATCCATCATTTGTAAACATAAAAATCCGAATAAAATGAGTGTTTTCAATACAGTTAATATGATAAGGAAGTGTTTAACATGGAATAAACCACAAAATGCTCGATATTTGATATTATATTCCTATAATAAATACATATTATAACTGATTATCTGATTATAGAAACATACATTAAATTGTGCAGGATCCTCACTTTTTATATCAAATATACAACAACAACAATATGATTTGATATAGTTTTTAACAGTCAGTGGATTTGATTTCAATGGAGGACTAAGGGGTTCGAATTGTGCCATTTTATCTGAAAATGATAAGAAAATATAGATCAGTGAGATCATTGATGATATATGAGAGATAACAACTGATATGATGATAAGGTCAAAGTATAGAATGGATAGATGGATTACTGTAGGCATACGAGATACACGTATCATCAATTAATATCTGATGATTTTTGAACAGTTTCCTTTCTTTTCCTCTCTCTTTCTCTCTTTTTCTCAGTCTGATATTTGATACAAATATCGTAATAACTAGTTTATTCACACTCAAGATACAGTATCCCTTTCGTTATTTTCATCGAAAAAAGTGATAAGCCCCACCCAATTGTTCTGACCAAATGATGCCCAAACAGTCAGATGATCAGCGAACAATAATAGAAGGAAAATAAGAAGGAAATCAACGAAGAAATGAATGAGGGAGGTTTAAATGCTAATTTGGACTAATTTGATAAAAATTAAAATGAAGGCAGAAAAAAAGTTGAAAGAAAAATGGAAAGGGGTAAAGGTTAGGTTTAGGTTTAGGTTTAACAGACAAAATGACCAATTGACTGACAAAGGAAAGAAGTTGAAAGAAAATGAATGATTGAGGAAAGGGGAATGGGGCAGGAGTTATCAGGGAATGATAAAAGGTGATATGGACTATAAGGACACTACTACTACTACTCAATCATTTATGGTCATCAATTGTGTGATTTGGAAGTGGAGTTTATGGTAACAAATGAATGGATGAAAGAGGAGGATAGAATGGACAATGATCAGGATGAAGATCAAACTGTACCAAACGGGATGATAGTTTATTATCACATATTTCAACAAATGATAAATGATATAATTGTTGGTCGACGACAGAAAAGATAGAAGAAGAAGAAGATAAAGGAATGGAGAAGGAGAAGGATGGAACCAATTATGAAAACGGACAATATGGAGAAGGAATGAATGATGATGAAAAAGAGGAAGGAAGATGATAAGGGGACAATATATATGTGAAGGGAAAAATAAGGAAAGAATTAAAACAAGTGATCGAACATCTATTGAGAAAATGTTGAAAAACGAGAGAATGACATGAGGAAGGAGGAGATGGAGAAAAGGAAGGAAGGAAGGAATGATCACGTTTGCAGGTGTAACTGTAGATGATAACTACATACATGGGTATCATCACGACAAGAGCAAGTGGAACAATTTGTTATGGATAGGAACATGGTCTAACCACTTTTATATACAAACTTATGATCACATTGTACTTATTGTTTATTGAATACTTCCATTTTGGTCTTTCGGTCTAATTATTTATGCACTTTTTTTCTTACTTCAAATTCCATTTAAGTGAGTTATAATGGTTGAAACATATAGACAATCGATAGTAATCAAATGGTTTATCAAACTATAAATAGTTAATTGTTTCAAGTGTCTATCTATCCGACCTTGTTGTTTGTCATGTTTTCTATCATTTTTTGGTCTTTCGACAATCATCCGCCGTCAATTGATATTCAGATGTAGTACTCGATCAAAATAGTCTTATTTTGTGATGTGTTCGCACTTTGTCTACAAAATAATACGCCCTTCTAATGCATAATAAACATATTAAATGTATCAATTGTTCATTAAAATAGAGATCAATACAATATGTTTGGCGGTTTTGATTGATACCAGATACAAATCAACTCATTAATATTGTTGATGATGATCACACAAATATTTCATTATCTTCAACTTTTGTTATCACTTTATCACTTTGATCATCATCATTTGATTGTCAGAATCTTGTCTCTTCATCATCATGACAATTACGTCGAGCTTCATCAAGAAATCCTGAAAAAGTACATATAAATAACTGAGAATTGATGAAATATCCGATTATAATTTGATAGATTAAAGATGTCAAACGTCTAAAAACCAAATAACTATGAATAGATTATCAGTCTGTATATCAGTCTGATATACCCACACATACCCTTTTTCATTTCCTTTATCACTGAACTCATAAACTTCTCCCATCCGATTATCACAACTGCACTTGAACTTGATGGAAACAATGATGGCATCTGTGATATGATACCGGTCACTCGACACCTATCCCATATACATACCGTAGTCTTCAAATCAACCGAGCTATTCTCACTTGTTGTTCCTCCGTCTTGTGTTACAATCTCAACTGTTACTTTCTTGAATGTCAACCAATTATCTGCTCCGAAATTGACACCTCTACGAATAAACGAATCATTAACAATGATAAATGATAAAGTGTTACCGATAAAAATGTATTTGTCCAATTCGATATGCCATCTGATGAATATTATTAATTGGACAGAAACCAAGTGAAGATACAGCTGTATCGAGGAAGTTTTGAATACGATGAGCCTATCGATATATTGTATTGATAGTGAGTGATAAGAGATATGATACCTGCAATTGAAACTCTCTACAGCTATACACATCATTCGTTTTCTCATCAACATGAATACCGAAATAATCTTTGAATTGTGGCTTCCGATCAATCAATGCCTGTAGTATATGTTTTCCGATTTCTCGTTCCTTTGCTCTACAACCTCCTTTATCAGTTATCAGTTTATCACTTGATTACCTCTTCCATGATTCGCGTACTGCATTCATTTCATCATCACTCATTTCGAATACATTTCTCTCCGAATTTCGACCAAAACAATTGAGTTTCATCTGAATAAAAACGAATAAATAAATGGGAAGGAATGGATGGATTGTGGAAGGTATTTATAAGATATTTATGGATATTAGTAAGGACATGTGAAGAAATGGCAAGGCGGAGTCAAAAATAGGAAGAGAGGAAGAAGCCATTAGATGAGACTGATGTGATTAGAGGAAAGGAATATGAGCAACAAGGACACTACAACATGCAAATGAAACAAGTTGCAAATGGCAATTGATGGATGGAATGGAATGGAATATGGATGGAGCAGAAGGATCAATAGATGGATAAGGGGAGGATATGATAAGGATAGGGGTAGAAGATGGAGGAAGGGATGGAGTGGGTGGATAAGGTATGGGAAAGGACAAACAAGGACAATAATGAGGAGAGAAAAAGCAAATGATAAAAAGATATTTATAGTAATAGTAAGAAAGAATGAGTATATCAGATGACAATAGTTCAATTGATCAGTTGAAGACATATATATATGTAGAAAAAGAAGAAGCCTTATAACAAAATGAATAGATATGCAACATGATCAAGTTGCGAAAGTCATATAATATATCTAAATACTTCCTACTGTAATATCAATAGGAAATGAGTAATATATTCTGATTGATAAATGTCTCCTGATTAATGTGTGAATTGATGATGCCAGAGTCCATTTCAAATGTTCATTTATTTTGCAGATTTAATGTGGAAACATATCAAATGAAATGTGTATTGAACTCGATTAATTGAATATTTGAACTCGAGTGGAATGAAAAATAATGAATATAGTCGGGTGACTCGGATGGATATATACTCTATTCAATGACATATTATTAACTTCTCTCTCTCTCCATTTTAATAAGTCTTATTGTGTTGCAATTTCATCACAATTGTTCCATTTCAATCATTTGGTTTTTGAACAAAAAACGATTTGTTTCCAATCTGCAGGATTTCTCGGTCAATTTCGTCTTCGTCATGTTATTTTCAATCTATTTTTAACTTTGACGAGTTCAAAAAGTGGCCACAACTACAGAATACGAAAAGACGCCAGTGCTCCGCGCGTGCAATGCTCTTATTCTTTTTATATTTTCAGGTGTCTACATAGTTTCTTTTGAATGAAGTGTAACGTCTTCTGTTGTAATTACAGTACCTGATGGTTCTCACATTGATATGGTTCTTAGAGTACCAGAACAGGGTACTACTACACCACAACAATTTCAACAATTCCCTTTTTTGTTTCGTAGTATATACACATAAATAGTTATCATTATCCCGTATTTTTCCATCTCCATCTCACTATACTGTTATTATTATTGTTGTTCCTTTCACTTCCTCGTATACTTCACCTACTTTTTCAATACCATTCCATTCTACCACTCCCTCCCTCCTTCCCTCTCTCTCCTTCTAATCCTTCCTTCCTTCCTTCTCCTCTATTCATTCCAGAATACCATTCCTTCTCCTTCTTTTGACATCCTTCCATTCCTTCCTCTCTCCCTCTCTCTCTTTCCCTAATCCTCCCCATTTTATATACTATTTACCCTCAATGTCATCTCTTTTCCTCTTTTTCCCTCTCTTTTTGAGTATTCAATCCTTACCTATATACAATACAGTCCAATGTTATTTGGTTCGCCCACCTGCCAGTAAACATTTTTATGTGTATTCCGCCCTTATTTGTCCATCATGTGGCAATCGGCTAATATATTTTCACGTTGATTTCATTCATCATTTTATCATTTTCGACAATGTTCATTAGAGCGCGTTTAGATTGCACTAACGGGTTTTGCGCGATTTTTCTTCTAAAAAAATACTCCTGATCTTGGTACTCTTGATGACATGAAAGCCGCTTCGTTTGTTGCTGGTAGGGGCTTACTCAAAACAAGACCAATGTGAACGACAAGGTTACCGCCAAACAGTCAGACGCGAAATGTGGCCGCGTGGCGCAATGGATAACGCGTCTGCCTACGGAGCAGAAGATTGTAGGTTCGAATCCTGCCGTGGTCGAAAAACCTTTTGCTTCCACGATATGCATAAACATGATTTCCTTATCACCATGACAACACATTGTCTTCGTCTCTCTTATGCAGCTTCTTCCCAAAATAAAATGTGACAAACTGTGAACAATGATTTGTTATTTGAGTGTTTGTCTTTATCTGTCAATTCAATTCTTCCCTCTTTTATGTACTACAATTTCATTTTGTGTTGTCTATTTCTACTATTTATTTTGGAGCAAATACTGGAAAAAGAAAGGAATAGAATGGAGTAGACAAACTTCGTAGTAGCTGCAAAATGAGAAAGAAAAAGGGAAAAAGAGAGAGAGAAAAGCCAATATGTTCGACTGAATTTCGAAACATTTTTTGAATTATTCGGTATAATTGACGCAATTGTCCATGAATAATAATGATAGAAAACAATGAAAGATTAAATGAAATCAATACTCAATAATACACTCACTCATCTCTATTCATACCATTCCAAATAAACAACAATTATATGTTGAATGACCATCGAACCGTACTAAAAACCTATCCAAATATTTCAATCATTCTCTCTTCTTTTTTCATCCATTTCCTCTTCTCATTTTCCGCCTTTTTTGTTCTATTATGATTCATTCTTCTCATTTATTCCTTCTTTTTCTTATCAAAAACCATTTTCTTTTTGTACTTTCTCGTGATTATTTGTATATTTTAAACACCATATGATATTCAATTCTATTTTCAGTGATGGTCAATAATCCATCTAATTTGACTTGTCGTGATGGTATATTGATACCCGCATTGGCAGTTACACCAAGGAATGCACTCATTTATTTGGCCGCATTATTCTATTGTTTCCTTGGTTAGTTTATCATTTTATTTGTATTCTGATAATATGATAATAGTGTGAACTATAACAGATCATTGATATTTGAATAGACATAAGGCACAACAAGTGCACATTGAGCATCTTTTTCAAATAACTGATACAAGATGTAAATTGATAGAAACAAAAAATATATGTGTGTGACTAATGATGACTCAACATGTTCATTCTTGTTTGTTACCACGCAAAAACAAATTTGATTAACAGACAATTACTGTGTCTGGTCATTAACAACTGGAGAAGAAAAGTCTAGGTACGGTAGATCAAAACTATGTATTTGGTAGATATCTGAATTCACATGGCAATACGAATAGTAGTTGTGTGTTTTCAGGTATTGCGATTGCTGCCGACATATTTATGTGCGCAATTGAACAAATAACAAGTGCAACGAGGTTCGAATTGTTACAAATCATCAAACATCAAACATAATCATATATTATTACAGAAAAGTCAGAAAAACAAAGAAACCAAATAGGTTAGTTGATAAAGATGAAGATAATGAAGACGAAGAAGAATATGAAAAAGTGAAGATATGGAATCCGACGGTCGCCAATCTAACATTGATGGCACTCGGATCATCGGCACCTGAAATATTATTGTCAATTATTGAAATAGTTGGAAATGGATTCAAAGCAGGTGATCTTGGACCAGGAACTATTGTTGGTTAGTCCTTCCCTTCCTCCTTCTTCTCCATTCATCTATTTTCTCTCTAGGTTCTGCTGCATTCAATCTCTTCTGTATATCAGCAATTTGTGTATTATCAGTCGGATCAACAACAAAGAGTATTGAACTGTATCGTGTATTCGTAGTAACTGCCTTCTTTGGAACATTTGCCTATATTTGGATATTCCTTGTTTTGACAGTTATCACTCCGAATGTTGTTGATGTTTGGGAGGCAATACTCACTTTGATATTCTTTCCCTTGCTTGTTGCCATATCATATTCCGTTGATATTCAAATATGGAAATCAAAAAAAGCTGATTTACACGAAGAGTTGGAAATGGCAGATGGAGGAAAAATAGAGAGAGGAGGAACCATTGAGAAGGAAAAACTGAGTGATGAAATAAGGAAATGGGCAAGTACATTATCAATTGAACAGGATAATAAGGTGATAAGGTGATATGGGTATCAGTATATCAATGATTATAATTATAGGGAGTTGTTGTTGATTCAACACCATCAATCAATACAGTACGACAATGGACAAGGACAATATCACAGACATATCCACGACTATCAGAAGATGATCAGGCAAAATTATTGGCATATCGAGTGAATAGGACAATGTCACACGATAGACTATATTATAGAATAAGAGCAATTCGACAATTATCATCATCATGGAGAAAAAGTGATGATGAAGAAATACAGAAACTGGAAGAAGAAGCTGTTGATTCTGTTGATTCACCAACAAAGAGTTAGTTATCACTGATTAATTATCATTGATAACAAGTGATTACAGATAAGACATTTGTCGAGTTCTCAGCCCGTGTCTACCGTATCGACCATTTCGATCAAATTGCTACATTACGAGTATGTCTATCCCCCATTTCATCCCACTCATTTTCATCATTTTGCACATGTGTTTCTATCTATCAAATGACATCATAATCTTGTTTTTGAAGTGCAGATTAATGATAGAAGTCGTGGAATTAACTGATTGATAATCTGTGTGTTATTGTCTGATTCACACCCTTTTATTGTTTAGATTGAACGGAAAGGAAATATGGAATCGAAGTTTACGATAAGTTATACAACAGTAAATGGATTGGCAAAGAAGGATCTAAACTTCTTATTCAAATCAGAAACATTGAGATTCAATCCAGGAGAATTGTATAAAGAGGTATGGAGGGGATGGATATACAGATGGATAATTGGGATATGATTTATAGATAACAATACAATTGGTAGATACAAAACATTGGAAGAATGGTGATTTGTTCTATGTTCATCTGAGAATACAAGAAGAAGATGAAGACTCGAAAGTGAGACTGGGATTATGTAATGTGACACGTGTCAAATATGTAACAAATGAGAAACACTTGGATGAAGATGATGAACAATTTCAATTTGTTCGATCAAATTATGTTAGTTTATTATCAATCATCATTATATCAATTGATTATTATTAGGTTGTAAAAGAGAATGCAGGAAGTGTACGGACATTTGTGACAAGAGAAAGGGGACATAACTTGAAGAATCCATTGGAAATACAGTATACAACAGAGGATATAACGGCAAAACAAGGAGAGGATTATGTAGGAATACGAGATGGAGTATTGAAGTTCGAAGGACAAGAATATGAAAAGTATATTGATGTCGAAATAATTGATGACAAAATGGATGAGAAGGATGAGAGTTTTATTGTTGAATTGACACCAACTGATCATTCGGGTGTATCAATTGGTATCAAAAGGAAGACAACAGTGACCATAATATCAGATGATAATGTATTGAAAAATATAACAAATGTACACAAACTAATGGGACATTATATGATACAAATGAAACCAGGAAAAGCAACATGGAAGGAACAGATATTGAATGCGGTATCAGTGAATGCGGGTGATTTGGCAAATGCAACAGTATCCGACTGTATACGACATGCGCTTGCATTCCCATGGAAATTCATGTTCGCATTCCTTCCACCACCAACTATATTATACGGATATCCATGTTTCCTGGTTGCCCTTGTTGCAATTGGTATTGTAACTGCAGTTGTTGGTGATGTTGCTTCGATATTTGGATGTATGGTTGGATTCAAAGATGCAGTCACTGCAATCACTCTAGTCGCATTGGGCACATCCCTTCCTGATACATTCGCATCAAAAATTGCAGCACAGAATGTTAGTTGTACCATTTGTTATCATTGTTATCAATTATCACTTTACAGGAAGATACAGCTGATAACGCAGTTGGTAATGTAACTGGTTCAAACTCAGTCAATGTATTCTTGGGATTAGGATTACCATGGGTTATTGCATCATTATATTGGGCAGCAAAGGGACAGGAATTTAGGGTGGATGCTGGAGATCTAGGATTCAGGTACATTGTGATAACAATATCCTATCACTTATAATTATCATTTCAGTGTTTCCGTATTCATGATCTGTTCCATATTTTTCCTCGTTGTTCTTGTTTTGCGAAGGAAGTTATCATTATTCGGAAAAGGTGAACTCGGTGGTCCATTTGGTCCAAAATATGCAACTGGATTATTCTTTATTGGTCTATGGATATGTTATATTTCATTATCAATATGGAATATGTATCGAACATCTGATTAGTGATATCAGTATTTGATTCTTTGATTTGTTATATATTTTTATTCAGCATAATCTGTGCTTTTTTCTGTCATATTTTAATTCTCATCCCACTTATGAAATGATTCCTTTGTCTTTTTTGCCGGATTATTGTTTATCAATACACCTGCTTATACTCTGATGTATGACCCTGACGACATCATTGTCTAAACACACATTCTCACCTGGAAATGGAGTTACAGAGATCTAACAGTTTTGTTTTGCAAAAATGGAAAAAAAATGTTTCGACCACGGCAGGATTCGAACCTACAATCTTCTGCTCCGTAGGCAGACGCGTTATCCATTGCGCCACGCGGCCACATTTCGCACCTGACTGTTTGGTGGTAACCTTGTCGTTCACATTGGTCTTGTTTCGAGTAAGCCCCTACCACCAACAACGCGACTTTCATGACCTCAAGAGTACCGAAAAATTTGCGATTGGCATTGAAGAAATTCGAGGAATTTGAAACATTATTATCTTTTAGTGCGCAAGCTTATTCATCGCGCAACTAGAGACAGAGAATGTACTGTCTATGAAGAAAAGGAGGAAAAGAAGGAAACAGTCGGAAATAAGCAAATGGAAATAGAGTGAAAATGAATGAAAGATATGTATGCAAATGAGAAGAAAATGAGAGAAAATGAACGAGGAGATAATAGAGCGAGAAGAACACAACTTTTGACGAAACAAAGATTTTTCGCGTTTTTCACATTGCTTTCCAATGAGGAATTCCCTCGTTTGTGATGAGCAAAACATAAAACAATCAATAGTTGTACAAAGTTCACTAGAGCATGTTTGCATTTGTTTTCAAAAATCAAAGATCGGGGAGCATTTTTTGAACGCGTTGCTTTCAAACTTGCAACCGTAGTCTTTCTATTGATGATGTTCAATAGAGCATGTTTACATCATCAGAAGAATGTTTCATATGAATATCTTATTAATCAAATCAGCTTTATCATTACACAAAACAGTATTAAATTCAACAGATATTCATTTATATGACCATGTGATATTTAAAAAATGCAATAAAAAAGATTGGTATGTATTGAATCGACACATATCTTATTCTTATCATATCATTTGATGATTGATATTATCATAATTATTTCGTGTTTCCCTTTCATTATCCCGAGATTTGCGAATGAGTCATTAAATGGAATACTACTCAATCATTACTTACATCTTCATTCTTTGAATATTCTGACATATTCATAACAGCTGATTGTTTATTTAATTGAAATTCATTTCATATTCACTATTGATTCATTTGTTGATCCCTTTCAAAAAAAAAAAGAAAGAAAATAAGGAAGCAGTAGAAAAAGTAGAAGGAGAGTCTATTTTTGAATGTCAAATAAGAAACATAGAAGGAATGACACTCAGATGGCGTCAATATACGAATAGATATACAACTACGATGGTCAGTTGAGCAAAAAAACGAATATGAAAAGAGAGAGAGAAGGGATGAACACTTAGATAAGTTATACATTGAGAGAAATGGATGATGTTTATGTACACAGGTTGATAATTGATAAAATGATAATTATTGATATTATTCAAATCTGAAGATCTGACTCGATCATCATTAGCACTGAGGTACCCAAATGCGATCAATAGGATGACAGAAGTTGTATCAGTGAACTTTGCACATCGTTGTGATTATCTTCATTCCATTCATTTTCAGCCTCTTTGTCAATTTTCTTCCGCATAACCTTTCAAATTGAATTTTTGAACAATAAAGAGATCATAGTTACAATTAGTGGCAGATGTTTTGAATTGAACTTAAACGTCATGAAATAACTGCAAAACGTGTCCTCTGATACCTGATATTCGGAATGAGAGACACATTATGACGTACTGAATAGGTCAAGTGTTCTAGTCGGTGATTGTGTAGAACAGAACAGATGAGTGTGAGAAAGGAGTTGAATGACGGAAGGAACAATCCAAGTAATCAACTCATTAGACATTCTGTCAGTGAGTGTTTCCCTGTTTTCGTCATAGATCAGTTTCTTTGTTTCCAGACAACTTCCTCATAATTCATATGTTTCATTTGTACACATATCCAACTATTCTCTATTCGTTTCCCTATTCAATTCCTTCCATATTCTACCTAATTTCAGCCGTTTACTATGACTAATAAATCGTATTTTCGTGTCAATATAGTCATCTGATTGTCGATCAGATGTCGTTTATTGCAGTAGTAGTCAAATACTTATCTAAACGAGAGTATTTGCATGTTACACCTGTCCATTCCTCTTGCAAATTGTTAGCCGAAAAAATGAGAAAGAGGGGATTATTTGTTTGTGATTCAAATCAAAGTGGCGGTCAGAAAGTGACGTATTGCACTCGTATTGTTGTTTTTTGAACTAGACCCACACAATGATCAAATTAATTATGTAAACTAAAAGGTATGGGAAGATGGATGGATAGATGGATTATATATATATAGATATGGGATAATAACAAAGATCAAAAAGAAGAAAAAGAAAAAGAGAGAAGACAATCAGTTTGGAAGTCGAACTTTTTGTTTGAAACCTTATTTGTTTTGATATTGAAATAGATATCAGATCAGAATGATAACGATCGTTGATTATCAAAGTGTTACGACACAGCTCATGATATAGACAAAGAAGGATTGATTGATAAGTTAATGATAAGATATCAATTGATGTTTACAATCTATTCACAATCATCAACTACAATAACATCTCCATCTGATCCTTTGTGTTCAGTTTCCATCCCAAAATGGAATAATCGACGCCATCTAATTGTGCCATATTCAATAATTTGGTATCTGAAAATATGAATCCTTTTCCTGTCCATCCTCCTCCTCCTTCTCTTCATCCTCCTCTTCTTCACCTCCATCATCATCTTCTTCATCCACCCATATCTCCTCCCCTTTCCTCTTCTTCTTCATCTTCATCTGCATGCCTAACCTCCTCCCACCTAGGGGCGGAGTCGCCGACAATATAAATACCGCCCCATGTTAGTGCCCTTTACATCATTCCCTCGATTCATTCCAACAAACTTCTAAAAAACAACAAACAACTTCCTCCGAATCATTCAATTATATTCAAATATTAATAATGTATTCATTATTCTCCTCGAATCTTCATATTTTATCAATTGTTATCCTGACACTTACGTCTCTATCAATATTCACAAATGCAAAAATAGTCATCGAAACGGATAAACCATCACAAGAATGTGCTGTACATCAAGATGAGCCAATTGGTGAAGTGATGGAAAGGATATGCGAAATGTGCCATGAGCTGAGTTCGCATACAAAACCAAATATGAGAGCGGAGTGCAGGTTTGTTGATTATCATTATTATCATATCACTATATCATTCAATTACAGATCCGAATGTTTCACAACCGATATCTTCCGTGATTGTCTCAAGATGTTTTCACCTCGTCGTCATACTCGTCACCTTCATTTCCGATCTCATTTCTAATCCTATCCATCCATATTCCACTCCCTTCCCAATTGTCTTTCATGTTTCCCTAATGATACTCTCCTATTATCATTTCATTCATTTCCTTCTTCTTCCTTCCTTCCATATTCCATATCCGGGTACTGTATCCTTCCCTTGCCACGTGGCATTCTGTCTCTCAGGTTGTTTTCGTTTCCATCCGGTGATTCTCCTTATCCAGGGTCTCACCCGTATTCCTTATTTCCCCTTTTGATTCTCATATTAATACAGTCTTTCTCCCTTCCTCATAGTTTTACTTGTCTTTATCTGAATATAGTTTTCCATTCTTTTCCATATTTATTCGCTAGTTGATATCAGTGTATTGATTACCGGTTATATCGAATTTCGAAAAGTGTCTGTGATATGTATTTGTTTTGTTGTCATACGGTACAATGGATATCTCATTTGTATTTCGTCGATTCTCATTCATTTTCCATGTTTTTCTTCGTCATTTTCATTCCATTCTTCCATTTTTATGAATAAATTATTCCGTGATATTTTGTTATTTTTCATTAAAATAACTTCCAAAATTTGGAATCAAAATAACAAGACACGTGTCAATTGAAGTGTTATGGAACCACTGTCTGACTAATTTAACTACAATGGATATGGATTGATATGAATATATATATGACTAGATCAATGAGAATCCCTTATGATGTTATATCAATACTTCAAATAATGTTGATACATGCTTCATGTAGCCTATAATTTCATAAAATCTCTCTTGGAAACCCTTCCACGTGCGAACACTTTATGAATGAGGAAATAGTTGATTGTCTGGAAGTTGATTGTCATAATATAATTGTGATGTAATATGGAACCACACTGTAATTGCACGAACAATCTTGACAACTACTAAAGAACAACAGAAGGAAGAAGTTGTGTGGGTGATACGTTATAGATAATAAGACTATTGAATCAATTGATCAATCTACGTTTTCAGCATGTTTTTGGAATAATTTGAGTTTGAAACAAATGAAAGTGACAAACAGGGAATACGTATGTCAAATAGACAAATTCCATTCGATCATAACTCAATTCAATACGTCAATATTCATAAATATTTCAATTTGTTTTTCAAAACATAACAGAAATTCAATTGATTATGTTTCAATTATTTGTCTAAACTAGACAATTTCACTTGATATATATTATGTTATTATCATTATTATCATTATATTTGTCTCATTTGTGTTTTTCTTCTTTCTTTCTTCATTATTTTCATCCTATTCAGTTACATTTTGAATCATTGGGAACTCCCAAGAAAATGTGTTAAGCCTCTACAAAACCTCGTCATTTTCGTCAAAGAATAGAGTTTTCCGCCACTTTTAGGCATAAAAACAGATCAAAAATGCAATTACAATGTGGATAAAGACGAATATTTCCAGCTCAATCCTTAGAAATCATGGATCTGAGAAAGAAAAATGAAAGAGAACACAAAAATATGATAAACAATAAATACACTAATAAATGGGACAACAATAAGAAGTGAAAATGGATAATAATCCTTCTCCTTCTCGTCAATCTATTATTATTCTTCCTCTAAATATATTCATTCATCCACCCACACTCCACCGAAAAGTCAGTGCAAATTGTGTAAATTTTAGTTACTTTTTCGGTTGGTAGAACAACAATAAGAATAGAGAAAGGCAAGAATGTTCTAGATTCGATTATTGTTGTATTCATCGTTGAAGTACTTTACCAATTTATTTGCACGAAAATACTCCCGAGCATGTCTAGATTTGTTTATTCTTATTCAAACTTTGAGAACTATCAGAGAAAATCAGAAGACATGATAAAATATGATATTTATTCGAAATAAAATAACCCGGAAAATATAAATTTTAAATTTAGTATTATTGTTTGATCAGTTGGCATATTCCAAAAAGTTTGAGAACTGCAGGTTGAGTGATCTGAAAACAAAAAAGTACGTTACTACGAAATATAAAAATAGAAATGGGAAGGTGGTTTTTGCATTTAACATCTTTTTTTCTCGTAAATAAATAAAGTGAGCAATGGAGTTTTTGAATGGGAAAAGCAGGTTATCAGGTGATTTCGGGATGTTTTTAAATATTTTGGAATTCTTTTAGGTGGGGGTGTAGACGTTGCAAAAGGTAACTGCTAACATTTCCCATTTTTTTCAAATACCGAAGCTTTGCACGATGTTTTCTAGTTCAAATGTTATTAAATAATTGAAGGGTTCGAAAAGTTTTGATATTTAAAAGTCGTGTCTGCCATTCGAGGAATACCTCTCTAATATTTTGAAAAATTATGTAGTTTGCTTTGGTCTAATATCAAACGAGGGATTCTTCACTGAAATTAATCAAGACAACTCACTTTGCAATTTTATGTGCACTTTCTAATGAAATGAGGCATTTCATTTTTGGTAAATCGAGGTTCCTCAAACTTGCGATTGATATCAGACCCATTGAACTCAACGATGTGATCTGAAAATTGAATTTGGCTATTTATAGAAGAAGACGTTTCCAACATTCCGAACTAGTTTTTTTTCTCAATTTGAAAAAGAGAACATATGGTGGAAAAATAAAACAAATTTCGGAAAAATTGAGTTGTTTAGTGAAAGGAGACGTCAGGAACTATTTATAGCAACCCTGTGATAAAATATAAGCTTAAAGAGAATGAAACTAACAATGTTCTTAACATCGAACCCTCGAATTGTTTTCTCTTCATTCAACATCACCAAACTCTCATAAATACATAAGATTCGTTGCAATTCGGCAAACTTCGGCTCAACGTCTTTGAATTTTCTGTTTTCTTCATTTCGCAACTCGCGTTTCTCCGATCTTTTATCTTTTCCGTGATTCTGAACACAGAAAGTGAACGTTATTGGAGGAAATGACTGAATACCTTGACAAAAAACACACGATCAGATGCAGCGGCATTATGACTAGCACAATATGCAGATAGTAGGAGATACTTCATAGATAACGGCATCGTTTCAAAACTGTGAATTGCTTCTGCTGCACTCACACCATCATCAGTTTTGCTACAATTGCCAAGTTTCTCAATCTAAAACAAATTAGATTGACTATATACGGATATTGAACAAACCGATGCATCTGTTATAACTTTCACTGCGTTTTTTGTATCGAATATCGTTTTGTTTTCATAATTTTCAAACGCCTCGTTAATCTGAAACGTTGTATTGTTTTATGATCTATAACGGACTGACTTACAATTGAAAGTAATGTGTTAGGAGAATTACAAAAAGGATACAAAATATCGACGCCATTCTTGACAAACTGAGGATTGAGATTTGGATTGCATCTAGTGATCAACTGAACGATTCGATCTGGAGAGAATATTATTTTGTTAAAACAATAATTTAATTTATTCGAACCTGCGCTTGGCGATCTGATGAAAAACTGTACAGCCGGGGAATGACTTAGGGCAATGTGGCCTTGATATGTATCCCAACTGGATGGAGCACATGTTACGAATCGAACTGTCATATCAGGCAACTGAATAGCAAAGAAAATAAACTGAATTAATAGAAGGGAACTCACAATTTTGTACGAATTGAAGAAACATCGGAGAGTTGCCGGTTGGCAATTAACAACTGCTTGTGCGTTATCCAAGAAAATTATTATTTTTCTTTTTTTCAGATTTGGCCTGAAATAACATTTAAATTCATTCGGAGAGTTTGAAACAAAACATACCAATCGAAATTCTGATAAACACTATCAAAGAAGTCTTCAACTCGATCTCCTCTTCCTTTGATTCCTAATTCATTTGCTAATGATGTGAGAAGCAACTTTAATGATCCTTCAGCGTATAAAAAATCACTGAATACTGTCACCTGAAAATTTCAAAAACTATATTGATTGAATGATTAATAATTTACCCAATCACTCTTGTCATTTTTCAAAATCTTCCTCACAATTTCACTTCTCCCACTACCGTTTGCACCATAAACGTGTACATGATGAATTGATTTTGATTTATTAAAAAGCAACGAATTCAATTGAATTATGCTTGCTTCGTCCATTTTGAAAGTTGAAATCAAAATTTTAATAAAATTGTGGAAACAAAATAATCCATATTTGAATTTCGCGCTAATCGGTGCTGGGGCGCACTTACATCATTCCGGCTAAACGACGCGTCAGCGGAATTGCGGAGTAACGTACGCCGCGGCAGCATTAAATTTTTGAACGCATTTTCCGTGTTCAATTATTTTTTCATGAACTGTATGCAATTTCAGTAATTTTCTCGAAAATATCTCGAATAAACCTATTGTTGGTTCAATTAAAATTATTATTCTAAAAATAACGGTTAATAGTCAATTATTTTTTTCCTTTCGTTTTATTTCGCACCATTTTGAAGCACTTTCTCATTTTATTTTGGAAATACCGTACATGATTTTCATTTTTTTTGTAGCTAATAATGCTTCGTGCCATAAACAAGAAGAACACTAACGTCAAAGACGATGTATCCAAGGTATAAAATCTCAACTCGTCGAAAAATTAGAATTTATTGTACTTTAGATGGCTGTCAAACCGGGAGCTGATCTCGCAAAACTAGTCAAAGGAAACGAAAACAAAACAATCGTGCCAAAAGTAAGCGAGTCTCAAACTAAGTCGGAAGAAGAGAACAAAGGCAAGTCTGGAGATGCCGTTACCGTGAGTGTTTCCTTGGTTTTCCCTATACATATTATGTTATCTACAGATTAAGTGCACCGAGTTTGCTGAAGATATTCACAAATATCTTGTACATCACGACAAGAAGTATATTCTAGATGAAAATTTCTTGGTTGGTGGTGAACCAACAAACAAAATGAGACGGATTCTCGTTGATTGGCTCCAACAAGTCCACGTTCGATTCCATTTGCTTCCTGAAACTCTCCACCTTACCATTTATATACTCGATAAGATGCTTGCAAAGAAAGTGACTCCAAAGTCTGAATTGCAATTACTCGGAATCGCATGTCTTTTCATAGCTGCAAAATTCGAAGAAATCTACGCTCCGGAGATTCGGGACTATGAGTTCATCACAGAAAATTCATTCAACAAGAATCAAATTCTTCAAATGGAGCAAACTATCTTATCTGCAATTCAGTATGTTTTCCTCGATAGTTTATATTTAAAAACAATCCTTACAGATTTGATCTCTCCTGTCCATCATCGATTATTTTCGCAAGATATATATCAGCAACTGTTTCGGAGAAGAACGGAAGCTCGAATTTCGACAGTGATGCGTATTTCTACACATACTCAATGAGCAAGTACATCGGAGAATTTGCTCTAGTTGACTCAATCATGAGTTCTGTTCCGAGATCTCACATTGCTTTGGCTGCAATGACGATAGCTCTTGAACTTCTTCCAGTTAGAGGAATCAATCCAATTACAGTTGAGAAGAAATTAATGTAAATTTTTAAAAACTAGCAAATTCTTTATTTTGATTTCCAGCAAGGCATTTGGTGTCACATTGGCTGAAAACAACGATACAGTTCACTTGCTTGCCCAAGTTGTTGTGAAACATCTTAAACAAACGAAGTTGGTAGCTTTGAAGGTAGATAACTCAGTCATAGAATTCAATACATACCTGTTTTCAGGCAAAGTATCAATCGAATAAACTTGGAGCCGTTGCTAATCTTATTGATGATTCTGCGATGGAGAAGTTGGAATCTATGGGCCACGAATAATCGATAACATAATTTATTTATATCAATTGCAAACTTATCGCCTAAATGTATTATCTTTCTCTTCAATTTAAATCTGTATATGTAGTTTCCGACGAATTCCTATTTAATTATTTTAAGCGATCTCACATTATTCCGAAAACTCACATCTTTTTCTAAAATTAATCAGCCTTATTGGTTCAAGTCTTATCAGATAAAATCCCATAATTGTTTATCCCACTTTTATTCGTTTTTACACCGTCAAACGCTTGTGAATAAATATATGTCTGTGAAATTAAGTTCAAACACATCGAGAAATCAATCGACCAGTGAGAGAGGACCGATTATTCAGCTCTTGCCAACATTTTTATCCAGCTTTTCTTGCAATAATATACAAATATTCAGAATACCAATTGAAAACATAACGTCATAATTTGTTTGTTTGATTTACAGCGCTTTTTCAGTAAGTTCATCTTCATACGTCACTCGTAAAATAGTTTGAAACTTGCGGAATTCGGACATTTGGCAAACTTGGTCACTTTCGTTATCAACTGACCTTCGACGAAAGAAACAACAAACGCGTTCAACAGGTCAACTGCTTCTTCTGATGGCAAATCAATGAATGACTCACATCTTACAACTACTACTTCAGTTTTCGAGAAGACATTTGTGTAACAAAAAGCATTTAGAGAAGGGAAACATTGTATCTCTTCAATTCATATACTATCTCATTATAATCAGGGTCACTCAAATGGTCAATATATAAGAAAAGGGGAAATAACTGGAAAATATCATATTTTGAGAAAACATCAAATATGCTACGATCATCTCTTATTCTTCTTTCAATCACCGGAATATCATCAGCATTCCTTCTCGAAGGACTTGGTTTGGGTGGATTGGGTGGAGGGGGAAGACAACAATGTTGTTGTCAACCACCACCACCACCACCACCATGTGGTGGAGGAGGATACGAAACACCATATGCACCACCACCACCTCCACCACCATCATCTTATTCGACTGGACCATCGTATGCATCGGGATATAGAAGCAAGAGGTTTGTATAATTGGAATATAAGTATATCAGTTGATTATATCAGATCGAACAAGCCATTGAACTTGGAAGCATCATCGGGTGATTTGTTCTGTAATAGTGTCGCCATTCGAAATATCATCAAACAAGGAATGAATGACGATGAGAAGATGTCAAGAGAAGCAATCACAACTCTATTGAAGACACAAATGGAGAGGGAATACGTTGTCATCTGCTCCAAGAATCACTTTGATTTCCTCGCATCGACTGATTCGGAGTTCTGTTCAGTATCACAAAATGGAATGACATGTTCATCATTTGTATTCTAATAACCCTATATACCCATTATGCAACAAAACTGGCCATAATTGTTTATTTGTTGTAAATAAAGCGACGGAGTTTATAAATATTCAGTTTGGTCATTTATTGAAAAACAAAAGAAGAGGCCCTTGAGAAAACAAAACTGACAAATACAAACTTTGTAAAAAGAAAGAAGAAAGGAGAAAGAGACTTGAGATAGTTGAAGAGCTAATAATTCATTTTCTATATACTCAATTTGTGGTCGATGCAGAAAAAAAACATGGAAACGACATGAGAGAGGAGATGGATGTGAATAATGTATTATAATTTCAAACATACATATTTCACGCATAATTGTGATTCCAACAAATGCACCTCCTTCTTGTCCTTGTCCTTCTCCATCTCCTCCTCCTTCTCCTTCGTGTTCATTCTCCATTTCATCCACTTCTTCATTTATCTTCCTCTTCTTCTTCTCCTTCTTTGTCGTCTTTTTTTCGACATCGTTTCGACTAAATTTCTAATTTATTTTCCCGCTTTTTCCTCTCTATTTCAGAACACTTTTTACACACACAATCTTTCTTATTTTCAAGTATTTTCTCCTTCTCCTCCTCCTTCATTTTCCTTCTTGTTCATTTTTTGATTTGGCCGGAAATCAGGCACTCAACCAACTACTGTCATCCTATTCTTTCCCTTATTTGTACAGTATCTTTGTATACTCCGACACCTTCCTTCTTTTTCTTTTGTTATCCCTTCCTCCTACTCATAACAAACCAAATACCTCCATTTGCATATCATACCTCTTCATTCTTTCTCGAGTGAGTACATATCCTTCTCAATCCTATTTATTCATTCTAATTAACATCTCCAATAATACTCAGCCAAACTTTTTTTGCCATTCTATGAAGTATCAATCGTCTGTATTATTTTCAATTCTCAATATTTTTGCTTCTAGCCTATTTATCAAGTCATTCAATCGTAATATTCCCACAGATTCCTTCTCCTCCATCTTCTCCATCCTTCTATTCCTTCTCCTACTTCTTTTCCTTCTCGTGATTTGTTCATTCGAACACGATCTTCTTCTTCTCCTTCTTTTTTCATCATTTGGGAATTCCAACTTCATTTTTCTTGTTGTTTCTCATAGATATGAACCCATATTTTGACACATTCTCAAGAGAGACCAATATCCATTCCTTCTCCTTTCCCTTCCTCATTTTTTGTTATAATTTTTCTCGTCAAACAAGTTGCCATATTTCGAATGTTTCCATATCGTAAAATCCTTTGAGACATCTCTTCAAGTAACAAAAAATGTTTTATTCGGATAGATTTATTTGTGTCTCAAGTACATATTTATTCCAATATATTCTTATAATTATCACTCAAAATATCATTTGTATATACCGAATAACTATAAATATTTGTATTTTCACATACATATGTGGGTGTATATTCCAATTTATTTATTCAATTTCTCACATTTTCCCTCTCGTCATTTTAAGAATATAGGTGAGAAGTGTGCACTATATTCTATCAATTGTACTCCTTTTCCTCTATTCCATTTCGTCCATGTT
This sequence comes from Caenorhabditis uteleia, assembly GCA_963573275.1. Taxonomy (NCBI): domain Eukaryota; kingdom Metazoa; phylum Nematoda; class Chromadorea; order Rhabditida; family Rhabditidae; genus Caenorhabditis; species Caenorhabditis uteleia. Next base: position 10,081,067 of record OY752136.1, read on the forward strand.
TTCATCCAATAAATTTCATCAAAGGTACCAATTATATGAATATATATTCATTTGATTCACTCTTTTTTCTCCTCCAAACTCTTTTCTCCTCCTTCTTCTTCCTCCATTCATTCATTCATTTTTACTTTTCTCAATACGTTTTTCTCCTTTTTCTTCAGTCAAGTGTGCAACAATTGAATATGTTTAATATAACTAACTATTCCATTTGAACAAGTTATTCACAAGAAAACGGACGGAAATGAAGAAGGAAAGAAGGAATAGATGGACGAATATGTATGTGAGAAATGGAATAGTTGTATGTATTTGACTGAGTTCCTTTACTTTTTTCCGTTGCGAATTTTGAATGATAAATGATCACATGTTATCATCTATTCTTCTATATTCTCATTATTCCGTTGATTGTCATCTATTGTTCGACATAAAAAAGTAAAGATTATACTCCGTCTATCGCCTATTTCCGCCCATCAAAAGCATTGAGAATTCAGTCATATTTATACGTATTAGCCCAGCCCTCATTCTTCTTCCTTTTGTTTTTTTTAATGAATACCTCACACGGTATCACCAGACTTCTACTTTTTCTGTGATTCATTTGTCACTCATATCATACTTTTATCAAGTATTTCTAGATTCAATATACCCCCAAATCAGTAATTATCCCCTCCCTTCTCATGATTTCTTTCTCCTTTTCGACTATGATTTTTGAGTTTTCCACTCCATTTCACTTCCTTTTCCAATTGAAAAGTTGAAAATGATTGAGAATGTCCACTCCTCCTCCTCCTTCTCCTTCCACCTCCTCCATCTTCTCCATCCTTCTCCATCCACCTATTCCTTCTTCTTGTTCCTTCTTCTCCTTCTTGTTATTCGTGTAACCAATAAAAAACTGCAAAAAGCTCATAATTCAAATCATTGAAAAAGGAAATAAGCGATGAAAAGAGAAGAATAGATCCAATATTTTCTCTCTCTCTTTTTTCTTTTTGTTCTGTTTTTTTTCTTAATATTATTCCGACGAAAATAGCATTTGAATATATTGAATATTCTCACATTCCGATGATAAATTCGTCATTTTTTGTTGTAAATCTAATGAACCATACACAAATATTATGGTCATCGAAAAAGTATAGATTGCTCATCTTTTGATAGTCTATTTCCACCCCATTCCCCTTTTCTTCTTCCATCATATAAGCTCCGCCCCTTTTCATTCATATCCTCCTCCTTCCTCCTCCCAATCCTCCCACTCCTTCCACTCCTTCCATTCCTTCCATTCCTTCCATTCCTTCTTCTATTCCTTCTTCTATTCCTTCTATCATTCCTTCTCCTCCTTCTCCAATTCATTCATTTCCTTTTTTAACCCTTTCGTGTTTTTTCTTCCTTCTATTCTAAATTAGATATTCAGTGTATGTCGGAATTGAATATTGGTGTGAATAGATTTTGTGAAGCATTTCTCAATTGCTCGTCACATACCAAACAAAAAAGCGGCCGAAAATCGACGGAAAATTCCCACGAAAAGCCGAGTCATTCAAAAATTGATATTATCTCAAATGAATGAATATTGTGTTTTTTACTCGAGATTTTTGTTCAACTTGCTCCTGTGTTCTTCTATTCAAAAATGTACCCATTTCTTCTTCTTCTTCTATTCTTCTTCTTTTTCGTCGTCTTCTTTTTTCCGGAACAAAACCTATTCACTTTTCGTCGTCTTCTTCATATATTCTTTGTTAAATGTCAAAATTGCTCCGTGGTTTTCTTAAACCTAAAAGTGACTGGTTTCTATCGTCTTCTTCCGGTCTTTCCCACCTCCTCCTTCTTCTCCTCCATCTCCGCCTCCTCCTTCTTCTCCATCTCCTTCCATTCCATTCCATTCCATTCCATTCAAACACCCACCTCAATACACATCCATCTATTGTTGTTTCACCTACTATCATTATCAACTCCTTCTTCTCATTCCATCTTATCCTTCCTTCCTTCTTTTTCTTTCCTTCTTTTTTTTGATGAAGCTTATTATTGTTTTCTTTTCGTTTCCTCTTCTTTTTTTCTTTTTCCTCTTGTTTATTTATTTATTATATTTGCATATATACCAATATATTCCAGCCTCCCAATGTATTCCTTCTCCCTATTCCTTCTTCTTATCACTTTATCAACTATCAATTGTGTTGCCAAATTCGATGTCACATCAATATCTGATAGTAGCTTGGTGATAAGGATGGTCGAGGCTGCGAATGTGACAAACTTCGATATAACTGTCCAGATATTCGATCTATCAAAACAGAAGCTATATAGAAGAACACAGTTGGATCATGTCACAAATGAACAGGTTAGTCGGTTTGAATTCTTATAAGTGTAGATTTCTTTTCCACTTTTTTAGTAAATCTATGAATAGCATAGATATATAAATTCAAATGTTGTGTTGTTGTAGTAATTAGTCTGTATGTATTGTTATCCACTTGACATTATATGATAGTATTATAATCCCTTGACATATGTTCCTCCTCCTTCTCCTTTTGTCTATAAGTACCCAATTGACACGTGTTGTCATTCCATTCCTATTTGATCTACCAATGCCGCCCTACCATATTCCTTCTCCTTCTTTTCCTTCTTCCGTCCTAGTATTACTATAGTATGCACTCATAAAACTCTACTACAATTCCATCCATTATTCTTCCCATCTCCATAAAACCGCCTATCAAAAAAACGTTGTCATCCAACTTCATCTCTTCGTTTTTTGGCCAAATATGTATTTGAGTACCAATAAAATAAGAGAGGAAAAAACTAGGTGATGGAATGATGAGAAACGAATTGAGTGGACCCAAAGGATAGTTTTATTGTGGGAAATGACCGATTGAGGGGAGATATTTGGATGTGGTGGTCATTTGGAATGTTTGGTGATGGAAAAAGAAGGAGAAGGAGATGGAGGAGAAGGAGGAGGAGGAAGAGGATGAACTTTATGTAATGAGAGAAAATAAAAGAGCAGAAATGACACAATTAACAAAATGGAATGAGGGGAGAATCGAGTAAAACAAATATGGTAGGAAGGAGGGAAAGATGGAATAGAAGGAGGAGGAGATGGAGGAGAAGGAGGAGGAACTGATGACATGTGATTTAGTTGAATGAAATATAATTATAGGCAATCAAAGAGTGTAGATAACTAGATAACAATTAAATAGAATCAACCACCAGATACTTTGTGTTGTTTCAGCTACTCTCGTTTGACGGACTGAAACCGGATACATGGTTCGCCGTACGCATCGAATATCGACTCAATTTTGCGGATGATGCAACAACACAACAAGATAATTCATTGAGAATGACCAAACAGGTATGTATAAGTACATAGTAGGATATAGAATAACAAGTGAATGTAATTGAATATAACAACGTGAGAATATTCTAGGAAATGGTTGTCAAAACAAAAAAGACAAGTCGAGATGATCCGAAAAATATTGAACAGATGGTGGCATTTATTGATGATTTGTTTGTCACAAAAGACAACATTTATATTGGTGTTGGATCGGTTTTCAAAGAGATTAAGAAGGTACTAGTTGAATTGAGGGAAGGAAATTATAGATAGAAGGGATGGGGAAGGGTATTTGCATATTATATTCAAGTGAGCAATGCTTATATATTATAATTAAAGTTTCGAAAAACTAATAATATTCACACATGGCAAATGTTTGCAATTATAAATGAATGGGAATTGCAGATATCAACTGTCATTGTACCCGAATTAAGATGTAGTAAGGGAGTATTGAGTCCGGTATCACAACAAGTTATTCAACATGCATCATTCCATTTTGATCTATCTAAACTACCAAAAGAAGATAGGAAATGTAGTACGGTAGGTAAACTGAGATATCAGATTGAAATAATGGAATTATTGTAGATATGTGTATTCCCATATTTGAGAATATTGATTGATAATACAGTAACCGAGACATTTCGAGCAAAAGAATGGTGTGGAAGTGCGGAGGAAGCAAGACATTTATTAACAAATACATCGAATACGCCATTTTGTATATATGTGTTCCTTGTATCATTTGTTGTATTATTGCTTAGTTAATCATCATTATATCCATAATATATACTATATTATCTCTTTCAATTGATCTACGGATTTCTACGGGCATTTCATGTTTTATTGGTCTCATTCGAATAAATCTATTCCACTTTCAAATAACATTCAATTGTTTTCCAACTTTTGCGAATGCATCAATCAATTGATCAATATGCTCTTTCTTGTGTGCAGCTGATATTTGTACACGTATTCTCGCTTTTCCCTTAGGAACAACTGGGAATGAGAAACCAATCACATATATGCCTTGTTTCAATAACTCATCGGCCATTGTGGCAGCCAATCTGAATTTATATCCAGTTGATATACACATATTCTATCAATGATACTAACTTTGCATCACCCAAAAGAACTGGGCAAATTGGATGTGTTGGGTCATTGCCAAGGACTGTGAATCCATTGGCAGCCATACTATTACGGAAGTGAGAGACATTTGTTTGGAGGGCACCAATGAATGAGGAGTCATTCATCAGTAGATCAAACACCTGTGAAGTAAGAAGTAACCCTGGTCAAATTGATATAAACCTTACTTTGATACTACTTCCAACAATACTTGGTGCCAATGAATTCGAGAATAAATAAGGTCTCGATCTCTGTCTCAACAAGTCTATAAGTGGTTTCGGTCCAGTGGTGTATCCACCCATCGATCCACCCAATGCCTTACCAAGTGTCGAATTGATCACATGTGGTCGTCCTCCGACTGCTTCGGCTGTTCCCCGTCCTGTCTTTCCAAAGAATCCAGTCGCATGACATTCATCAATGAATAGTATTCCATTGTATTTATCCACCAACTTGGATATTTCACCCAATGGTGCAACATCACCATCCATGGAAAATACACCATCCGTGACAATCAGACGGTATCTCGAATCTTGTGATTCCTTCAATTTCGATTCCAAATCAGACAGATCCAAGTGTTTGTATCTCAATCTTTTTGCCTTACTCAAACGGATTCCATCAATAATGGAAGCATGATTAAGTTCATCTGATATGATTGTATCTTGTTCCCCTATATCATGCGTATCCGTATATCAACCATATCAATATATTCAATTACCTGTCATCACTTCGAATATTCCTCCGTTTGCATCAAAACAAGCCGCATACAGAATTGCATCCTCAGTTCCATGAAACTTGGCAATCTTTGCCTCCAATTCCTTGTGGATATCCTGTGTTCCACAAATGAAACGGACTGATGACAGACCAGCTCCGTGTGTCTCGAGTGCCTTTTGCCCTGCTGCTACTACCTATAATGTTATCTACGTATATTATCTACATATACCGAGCTCGATAATATGATATACAGGATGTCCCTACTCTTTTTTTTCAACTCCGTCAAACATCTCTAGTGTTACGATATTCGACCGAAAGTCAAGATTGTTTGTCAGACCGTGTGACATATATGAATAGCAGACAAAACGATATTTGAATTGCAAATTGTGAGAACCTATATCAAGACATGACTCACTTCTGGATGGCTGCTCAGACCCAAATAGTTGTTCGCACAGAAGTTGAGCACTGGTTTATCCCATCCTGATACCTGAACATAGTCAACTAGTTGTGACATGAAATAGATACTCACTTTCACAGATACTCCTTGTTTTCCTTTGATAACTCGTTCATTCTTGAATGTACCCGCAGCCTGAGTTATCAGATATCATTTGAATATACCTAACAATACACATGTAAATACCTTGATACCAGTCAATTCATTCTTCAAATGTTGTTCAAAATAGTTGGCAGCAGATGAAAAAAGGCGTCGCGAGGTGGCTGAAGATGACATTCTTCGTGATATTTCAATCAAATGTACAAAATGATTTGATAAATAGGGATAGATGAGAGATTGATTAGGATGAGAGGATTAGACAGACAGACAGATACTATTCTTATCAAATCAATTGGGACAAAATGGACGGTGTATCGAATGATTGAATTTCGAGTAAATACAAAATATTAATTGGAATTTAGTCAAAATGATAATTGAATTGTAATCATGTGCCATTTGATATGTATTATTTGTTTATCACAAAACCACAATATACACACACACATATATATGAATGATAAGGTATTCCAGAGGACAATTACATACTCAATTGTTGTCTATTTTAGGTTTACATTGTGACACTATTCGAATTGAAACTAGATGAACAAAACCAGTAGGCTCAAAAACAACAATGTGCATTTGAACTGAATGAAGTTTGGAGGAGTATCAGCTGATTATGTTATTTTATCACTACTGATCAATATGAAAATGCACATGTACTAATAAAATAATCAAGTCACATGGTAAAAATGATGAAAACAAAGGAACTGGAGAATGAGAGGAAGAATAAGTGGAACTGAAAATATGAATGAAGTATGAAATAGGATAATCAGATATGAAACTGATGGGGAAATGAATAAAATGCACCAATAATAAACAGATTTACAATTGTCAAATAGCTAACATAATAGTATTTATCAATTGTTTCAATGATTACAGTGGCATGATAAATGGAAAATGGGAAAGCTTGATACAAGTTGATATGATAATTGATTGTATTTGTATTCAAATGATATTCAATCCATATATAATTCAACAATACTTCATTCCATTCCATTTCCTTCCCGCCTTCTTTTTACCTTTTCCTTCTCCCCATTTTCCATTTTTTATTCAAATTGATAAGCCATTTTTTATCATTTGTGCACCTGTTGTTCTAATATTATTTCTCTCTTCTATCAATATTTGTCATTATTTTCAGGTAAATATGACTATGATCCACTCAATACTAATCATATTAATCCTAATTCTACCAATTGTTCATCCACTCAAAGTGTTGTTTTATGCATATGCAATCGCACAAAGTCATATATCATTCCATCATACAGCCATGAAATTGTTATTAGAACAAGGGCATTCTGTGGTATGTTTGTATTGTTTTTTGTATCTATTATTATGGGTATATATGTATCATTGATAGTTGAATTAGGTTACAATTGAAAAGTATAAAACACACAATCAAATAGACAATTGTGGTGGAAAACGAAATGATTAGAGAAGAAAAAATGATGATGATACGGAATTATGATAATTGTCATTCTCACAAATGTGATCGTTTATCAGATATTAGTTCGTTATTCTAATCCTATTCTACTGTTTTCCTACAATTTCAACTTGATCAGTTCTTTGATTCGTTTGATAACAAACAGTAATAAATGAGCAGAAAAAGAACACCGTTGCAAGAAAATGGCGATAAAAATAAGGAAAATATAAAGGAATATTTGAGAGAAACAGACAATTATCAGTGATAATAATTACGTTATCTTTATTTAGGATGTTGTAATTGCTGTTTATAACAGTGCTGTTAAATTGAAATTGCCGAAAGAAGTGGGGAAAAACTATACATTCGGATATGAGGATCCAGGTGATATTGATTGATTATTGATAATATGATAACAATGATAATAGATTATTATTCAAATAAAGCAACACATCTGAAAGCAATATTCGAGAGACGACCGATTCCATGGCAGGAGTTCGCTGGATTTGATGATGCCGCGTTGAAATTATGTAAAAGTGAGCATAAGGAATAAGGGAAATGGGATAATGAATGGATGTTTAGTTGCTGTGAATAACGATGAATTGTTGAAGTTTATGAAGTCAGAGAAGTATGATATTGGTATTGGAAATGATTATGATCCATGTGGCAATATAATGTTTACTGCTGCTGGTATTCCAGTCACAGCTAGCATTGTACCAACTCCATTATTCCAACAACAAGTTGTCAGTGCTGGATTACCATCACTTGCCAGTTTATATGGAAGTAAGTACTATATCAACAAGTCAATAATCAATCAATCATATATCATTCAGCTGTACTTTATCCCAAATCAGATGATTCATTCTCTGATAAGTTATTCCATTTACTCCGTCATACTTATAATATTTACGTAGTTCAACCATCATATTCACACAAATATGTATGATAAACTGATATGATAACCGATATCAGACTATATTCAGAATGAATTGACACGGTCGAAGTTCGGAGAAACATTCCCAGATGTTGATGAAATCGAGAGGAATATTGATGTGACATTTGTGAATAGTAATGAAATAATTGAACAACCAAGACCAATATCATCGAAAATTAAATATATTGGAGGAATTGGAATGAGGAAGACAAAACCATTGACACAGGTTGAAATGATCGGTTTACATCAAATATTTATATTGAATTTAGGAATTCGAATCAATATTATCATTACCATCAAAAGGAGTTGTATTGTTCTCATTCGGTACACAAGTACCAACAAAACTAATACCAATTGATATTCGAAATTACTTTGTGGAGGCATTTAAACAATTCCCTGACTATATATTCCTATGGAAATATGATAGTCAAACTGATAATGATAATGATAACAGTGAAGGGGTTGATAATATCAAACGAGTACAATGGCTACCACAATATGATTTATTACGTATGTTATAATTAATGGAAAAGAATAACCAAATAAAATTTAGAAGATAAACGGATCAAGTTATTTATCAGTCATATGGGATTGAATTCATTTATTGAAACTGCTTCCTCCGGTGTTCCTGTTCTATCTATTCCATTGTTTATTGATCAACAACATAATGCTCAAAATGGTATATTTATATCAATATTATCAGTATATTGATAACATTTTCAGCCAAATCACTTGATATTGGTCGGATTGTTAATCGAGATAATATAACTGTCTATAATCTTGTATCAACATTGAAAGAACTTCTTGGCAATCAGAAATATGGAGAAAATGCTAAAATAGTGTCAAACATGATGGCATCGAAACCGGAAAAAGCAGAGAAAACATATATTGAATGGGTTGAATATGCAGCAAAGAATCCAGGATTACATAAGGTAACAAACAGACAATATCAATATATCAATGACTATTTTATCAGGTATTGAATCTACCAGGAGCCGATCAATCACCATTTTATTATTATTCCGGGGATATCATAACTACTATCATTGTTATCATTATCACCGTACTTATCACTATTTCTTATCTTTTCCATATTATCCTATCAAAATGTCGTCGTTCATCAAACAGTTCAAAATTAAAAATACACTAGATATTATGTTATTTTACTCTATTATATCTCGGGTATTTTGTGATTTTCATTCGTTTTTCATAGTTTTATCCCTCAAATACACGTATACATTCAACCAATTCGTTGTTATCCGATTATTTGTCATTCAATCGAAATGGTCAATTATATATCAATTATTGCTATACTATTTGTTATTTTTATCAATTTTGAATTATCGAAACAACAAGAATATGAGGTTATATCAGTGATCAATCAATATAACTATAGTCATATTTCAGCCAAGAAATGCATTTGACTCGATAAAAAGACTGAAGGAATGTATTGATATTATTGAAGTATGTTGTCTTTTGTCATTGTTTAGTCTATCTATTTTTAGAGTCCGGAAACAAGAAAAGCATGTGTTGGAAAACAAGGTGTGGAGAAGGATGAATGTATCGAGAAGTTCACTATAGTAATATACGTCCGACTTAATAACTTATCTAATTGTTTCCAGAAAATCATGCCCCGACTAAACGAATGCATCGAAAAAAGTCGACGAAGAGTGAAAGAAGAAGTGAAAGAAGAATTATAAACAGGCAGAAAAAGTAGAGATTATGACCAATATTCAATACATCATTTGTCATTTTATTGTTTGTTTCAATGAATTATACTGTTTTCCTATTGTTTTTATGTGTTTTTATTCATACTTCATATTGTACCAACTACGTAAGATTGTATCATCCAATCTTCCCAACGGATCGATTTACAGAATGAACCAACTTATGAAATGATAGAAAGTTGCCACAAAGAAGTCAAAGTACACTTTGCTCATTGCTTCTCAATATAATAATTGCAATTTCAGATATCTGAGAAGTGTCTTTGTGGTGAGGCCGACATCCATTGTCATCGCAATTTTGCAGAGGTTTGTCATCATTTTTCAATAATATTTGTTTAGTTTTTTAATATAAACTATTGCAGTCGCATTGGAAACAAATCATCAAATGTATTACACGAGAGAATTCGAAAAATCCAACATAATATCACACACCCCTCATATTTTTTGCAATCGTTTGCAGAAAAAAATGGGGGAAGAAAAAAGGGGAGAGATGTTTTATCGATAAGAAATGTGGCACGATTCTCGGCTATCATTATTTTAGTGGCATGTTCGTTTCAGTCGTCAATAAAGTACGCTCACCTCATTTTTTGGATTTGTTTTTTGCTCGAAAAAAAAGAAAAAAGGCGCGGACTAACTTTATCCGTTGAAGTTAGGCCATGTCACTTGCAATATTTTTTTGTAAAAAACAAACTTTAATTTTCAATTTGTGAACATATATTTCTCGTTTTTGCCCACTTTAGTATTTTTCAAATATTTTCTCATTCGAAATTTCTTCCATTTCGTTCTAGTATTTGATTAAATTGACAAAATCATCATTTCGATGCCCGGTCGTTCAAAACGATCAACCTTCGTCATTATATTTTAGTTTAGGAGCTGTTTGCCTGGCATTCAACCAAGTAATTCAATGCCAAAACTCTCGAATTCTCTCAAATCAATACACTATCTCATCTTTTGTGTTTTTCGTCACCTAAAACAACACAGAATTTTGTGTTCACAAGTTTTTTCCATCCTTCCCCGCCCAACAAATTGTAGCCCAACCAGACAATTATTTGCACTATAGTTTTGATTGGTTTCTATTAGTGTTTCTGTTAATTACCAGTGTATATAATCGGAAAATACTTCGTACTATAGTATGTGGACCGCATCAATTATATTTACTTGTTTGTTTGCATGTATCCAATAACATGGTGACTATCAAAAGTTATTGTAGGAAAAAGGAGAATAATGATGACAAATTATTGTTTACCCGCCTCTATTCAGACAGTCTTAACGGCGGAGAAAACGGAGAAAAAATAATCAAAAGAAAAAAGACACCACTCACGATTTTCGCACCTTTTTTTCATTTCTCCCTAATCAGTTGAATCGCTAATCAATTATTGAAATTCATTTGTTTTTTGATCTGTCTATTCACTCTGTTTACTCGTCGATATTATTTTGAATGATGCAATTCTTTATAATATAATGTCCTAAAAAGTCCTTGACCCACTCAAAAATCAGTTTTGGCCCTGCCGGAGAAGTCTTGATTTTATCTACTTTTCCCTCGAAAGTACCTATCCACTCACTATTGTCCTCATTTTTTGTTGCATTAAATACGTTGTAATCTTATTGCAATACTCAATTTATATTTTCAGAAGTCTCAAAGCGAAAATGGCTGAAGCTGACATTGCTGTAATCGGATTGGCCGTCATGGGGCAGAACCTGATACTGAACATGAATGATCACGGATTCACAGTAAGTCGTTTTTAGATTTCAGACTGATTTCAACACAAAATCGGGTTCTAGAATACATTTCACTTTACAGGTTTGTGCATTCAATCGTACCGTCAAAGTTGTTGATGAATTCCTTGCAAACGAAGCAAAAGGAACCAAAATCATCGGGGCTCATTCTATAGAAGAAATGTGCAAGTAAGCTATCAATTCAAGAATATTCTAAATTCATTAAATAATTTTCAGAAAGTTGAAGCGTCCTCGTCGTATTATGATGCTCATCAAGGCTGGATCACCAGTCGATTCAATGATTGATGCAATCCTTCCTCATTTGGAAAAGGGAGATATTATCATTGACGGAGGAAACTCTGAATACACTGATTCGAATGTATGTTGTTGAATCAATTAGCATTCATATTATTCATTGTGTTTTAGAGACGCGCGGAGCAACTCGGTGGAAAAGGAATCTTGTTTGTTGGATGTGGTGTTTCTGGTGGTGAAGAAGGTATGATGGCTTCAATATTTATTTTTCTTTCAAAATATAATATTCATTCAAATCACCCCAAAATATCACAATTAAATTATAATCTCAGAAAACTGGAAAGAATACTAATTAAAATGATGTTTGATATTATCATTTATCTATCCACCATTATTCTGCACTTCCGTTTAAAGTTGCAGTAATTAGTGATGACTTCGAATCAGCCGAATTAAATTTCTCCGGAATTGGTTTGTTGATCACAGTTATCCAAAGTGTGGCGAAAACCGGTTTGTGATCAGAAGGACATGGTCCTTTCAACGAATCATATTTGATTGGATGTACCCAATCCGATTTTTTCGTCCAATACAGCAGTCTATCCTGTAATATAATTCTTTCTTAATTTGAAAATCAACAATGCTAACCGTATATGACGGAATTCTTTTGATCACGTATTCATCAGAGTCCGGCTCAAATTTATGAGTGGGGGCGAATCGAATCGGCTGCTCCATAAAATCAGCGAATGCATCGGCTATAAACATAAAATCGTTCCATACATGATTGTTGTAAATATATTAATACCTTTTCCGCGAGTCATCATCAATTCTTCGTTTTCTAGTATTTTGTCATATACTTTTTCATCCAAAGTGGCCGCAGTTTTCCAATCAACATCATTCTCGATTGTCACTCGAAAGTTGAGGTCACCAGTCCATAGAATTACCTTCAAATTGTCATTATAATTGAAATTCAAAAAGTATTTACATCAGCCGAAAAACAGTCATCGTTTCCGTGCGGATGAAACTTTCGTAGAGGAGCGAATTTTAATTGTTTGACAATTTTCGCATAGTCATTGATACGCTCTTTCAGATGAGCATCTGAAAACATATTAACATAAATCAATAAATTATATGCTAATATACGAGTCAAATGACATCCAATAAGGACAATCCATCGTTGATAAATACGTAGGCATACAGCTATTGCCCCTTTTGTTCGCACTGGTTTCGCGAGATTACCAGACGGAACAAATGCAACTTGAGGCGCTAAATACAAACCGGTTATCAGATATCTATTTGTAACTGATCATTTACTGATAGCGTATTTGACATGTTGATGTCGCATGAATACAATGACCATTTGAGCCCACGCACGGTGAGACAAATATAGACTATGAGAACGGAATACGGGCTCAAGTATGCTCAATGCTTCTTCGTGAAATGTTCTGAATTCGGTGAATTATTAGTGTAAATGTATATGATAATCATACGTTGCTGTTGATGGAATCTCTTGAAGTGAGATAAAAACGATGTCACTATCCATTTCCTCATGTCTTTCTGTTATCTTTTTAGCCAAATGATTGATTGTTTTAGCATTCTTCTCGTTGATATTCCATGTAATCGAGCATACTCGAAGTTTTCGATCTTTCATTTTCGAGATTTGTTCATACGTAACAATCGGTACATTTCCGAAACCGGTAATAGCACTAGAAAAAAGAAACGGAATAGGATGATAGCAATTCATAGATGTAGCATACCTCGTAGTGTCAGAGTTTATGCAATATGTCCAATTTCCGTCGCTTGTCTCTTGGACTGAAAATAATTCATGAAAATGAATGCTATTGTCCAAAACAAATAGGATTAGTGGCAGATTTATAACAACTAGATTAATATCAATGAATATCTCACACTCATGATCTTTTCCTGGTGCCGGTTGAGATGTTGATCGACTCCATTGTGATGCATCTATTGGTCTTGATGATGATCTACTATGATCTGATGGACCAGTATCACGACGAGGCGGTATTCCATTTGGTGTGTTGGCATCTAAATCAATGTCCATATTAGGATAACTTTGAATCATTGCCATGTTTATATTCTTACCCATTCCGATTAGTATTTTTCTTCTGACTATTGCATTATTTTGTGTCTGTTTTGGCAAGAATATTTCAATTATGTCGTGGTTATAAGTGGAAATTGGGAACGAAAAGGAGTGGTGATTGAATGGATAGCAACAAAAAGAAAGAATACGGTGAAACGAGAGAATCGGAAAAGGAAACAGGAAAAAGAGAACTGTGTTGCTACTGGACAAACCGTCAGACGGGTTGATTGTGTTTTTTGTTTGAAAAAAGAGGAAATACAAAATGCCACCACTAAATTTTTTTCGTCCAATGTTTGTATGTATATGAATGTGTTCGAAGAGCGCTTTGCATATAATAAAAGGACGACTATAATATCGCGTTGTGTCTTTTCTTTTTCTTCTTTTTCTTCTCTATTTCAACACTTTTTGGAAGAGAAGAGATGGATGGAATGGGGCAAAACGAGACAGAAGGCTTAGTGAAGAGGACGAGGAATTGTTTGAGAAGAAATAGAAGAAGAAGGAGAAGAAGGTACGAATGGAGTAGAAGAAGAAGCTGTGGGAGTGGAAACGACGTAAAGTGGCCTTCGTTCCCACTCTTGCTATGCATGCCAACTCTACACTTATTACGTTGCTAAGGAATGGAAATAACGGAAAGAAATGAGAATAAGAATGGATATGCTGAGTTGCGTCACAGGCTTCACTACAGGAAGTATGCGTGTTTTCACCTTTTTCGAATCTTATGAAAATCAGTAGGTTGAAACTGAAGATCATTTCACATCACGTAGGCAGGTGATTCCATTTGTTTGAACTAATCGAGTAATTCTACGAACACAAGTATCCAATTCAAATTATATCTAGTCACAAAACTACAAAGAAACGAATAAAAGTATAGATGCGCGGAGAAAAATAATAGTAGGTGTATTGTGGTTATGAGTAATAAAATTTAATATCAACTCGATTTTGATAGTTGATAACAAACATGTTCAGACCTTAGAAAAAAGAATTGCGAGAAAACATTCTCAAATAAGAGCGTTGCCAAGGGATACGAATGTGACCCAAATTTATGAATATGCCGAATAAGTTTCTGACGAGAAGTATTGAAAGAAGGGAAAGTGGAACGAAATTCGAAAATATGTAAATATATAATCCAACTGACGAATATGGATGATTTATAGCCCAATTCATATAATTCAATGTACTCCGCGGAAGAATTTAATTGTTTTGAAAGTATCAAATAATTGATATTTCGAGTCATAACTCACCAAATGTATAACTTCTTAATAGTAATTTGCGCATCATTGTCAATTTCGGATTAGTTGGTGTTGTTCTTGTCGGTGATGGTATATCTTGGCTCATTTTACTTCGTTTTCACAATGGTTTAAGTGTGTGAATACTGATGTTTGGGTGCGCCTTTCTTCTTCTTTTTGCTCTTCCCAAAGTGCTTCTCTTCTCCTTCTTCGTCGTTTTTTGCCGGTTAATTTGTATCCCTTGAGATGTGAAAGCTGAAGTGAAAAATTGTGAGAAACGGAGAAGAACTGAAAGCAAAGAACGACAACGCTGTTCTAGTATTTGAAAAGAGAAGATTCACATCTGGTGAGCAGTGAAATGAATGAAAGAAAATGAAGATTTTCTAAGTGTTAGTCATCAAATAAAACGGAAATTGAATTTTTTTGGTCGGTCTTCTAAAATTTACGTAGAAACGGCAGCTGAGAAAATGAAAGTGAAGAAGTTTGTATATTAGAGAGAGTATCACATATTTACGAGATATATTTTAGTAGACACAACTCATTTTGTCTCATAACATAACTACTATTATAATTGAAGATATACCTGGTTTGTATCTCAATTTCCTATCAAATACCTTATGGGAATATTGTATTAGAATATGAATAAGAAACGAAACACAATGAAAAACATATGGATTGAATGATAAAGGAAGGAACGAAAAATTATAATGGGTTTTCAACGATTCAAAAAAATGAAGAAAAAACAAGAAAAAAGAAAATTATACGTTGTGAATAAAAAATGGTTGAGCCAAAGAGCTTTTATGATGTGATATAAGG
This sequence comes from Caenorhabditis uteleia, assembly GCA_963573275.1. Taxonomy (NCBI): domain Eukaryota; kingdom Metazoa; phylum Nematoda; class Chromadorea; order Rhabditida; family Rhabditidae; genus Caenorhabditis; species Caenorhabditis uteleia. Next base: position 10,096,916 of record OY752136.1, read on the forward strand.
ATGTATTTGAGTTTTATGAGCCATGATCACACTACGACAAAAAAACAAAGGGAATATGTTTAATGTGATGGAAAAATTATAATTGGTCAGAAAGAGGAAGAAATATGATATGAAATTATTCGAAAATATAAAGGGAAATATCAACAATCACGTCATTCCAGGAGCCCGTTATGGACCATCTCTCATGCCAGGAGGAAACCCAGAAGCATGGCCACATCTCAAGGATATCTTCCAATCAATTGCTGCTAAAGCTGATGGAGAACCATGCTGTGAATGGGTCGGAAATGCCGGATCAGGGCATTATGTAAAGATGGTACATAATGGAATTGAATACGGAGACATGCAACTCATTGCCGAGGCTTATCATTTGTTGCACAAGGCTGTTGGATTGAATTACGATCAGATGGCTGAGGTGAAATTGATAAACATACGATTAATTTAATCTCAATTTTACAGGTGATGGAAGATTGGAATAAAGGAGAACTTGATTCATTCCTCATTGAAATCACTGCTAATATCCTGAAATACCGTGAAAACGGAGAGCCAGTTGTACCAAAAATCAGAGATGCTGCTGGACAAAAAGGAACTGGAAAATGGACATGTTTTGCAGCATTGGAGTATGGAATCCCAGTCACCCTTATTGGTAATCCGTTTTCTGTCAAATATTCTTATAACTCGATTTGACCATTTTCAGCCGAAGCTGTGTTTGCCAGATGTCTTTCCTCATTGAAGGATGAGCGTGTCCGTGCTTCCAAGCAACTTCCTCGCCCGAATGTTGCACCAGAAACTGTCGTACAAGACAAAAGAGAATTCATAAAACAAATCAGCAAAGTGAGTTGTTCATTCCGAATAATTCATAATATTCTTCTAAATATAGGCTCTCTATGCTGCCAAAATTGTGAGTTATGCTCAAGGATTTGTTCTTCTGTCTCAAGCAAGTAAAGCCAACAAGTGGAACTTGAACTTCGGGGCAATTGCACTTATGTGGAGAGGAGGATGTATCATTCGATCAAGGTTGGAATTATCTCATACTAATTTTATAAATTATCATTGGTTTTCAGATTCTTGGGTGATATCAAGAAGGCATTCGAGCAAAATTCTGAATTGAGTAATTTGCTGTTGAATGACTTCTTCACTAAGGCTGTTGCCGAAGCACAAGTAAGTTTTTCGAGTAATTCAAAACAATCAAGAATCAATTTTAGGATTCATGGAGAGTTGTTGTTTCCGGAGCTGTCCGTCTCGGTATTCCAGTCCCTGCTATGTCATCTGCCCTTTCTTATTATGATGGATTTACTACTGATGTAAGTGTTTTTATTTTTCGTTAACCAAATCTTACAACTACTATATATGATTCAGTTGTGTAGTTATTTTTATATCACCTGATGGTTCTTTATGCACTAGTATTTTGAGGTCGTAAAACATATCTTGAAACACGTGAAGATATGCTGATAGAAGTGATTCAGTGATCGGATAGTCACAAAATGTTTATCCGTATTTATTTGGCGAATTGATAAAGCGGAACGTATCATATTTTGAGATTGATAGCTATTTGATTTTCAATAAATAATTATTAATAACAAAACTTGATTATCAAATCTTCGCAGGTTAGAGGTTATCAGTTAGTTTTAGTTGTTTAGTCTTCTCACTCCGGTATTATTTAGGTACACTTGATTGAAACAAATGTCAAAGTTCTCTTACATCAAAAGTCAGAAGTTATATTAATAGTATTTTCAGGTACTCCCAGCCAACCTTATCCAAGCCCAACGTGATTACTTTGGTGCCCATACCTACGAACTCCTTGCTCAACCAGGCACATGGGTTCATACTAACTGGACTGGACATGGCGGACGAGTCACTTCTAATACTTACAATGCTTAGATTATTCATTTTTATTCAAATATACGTTATATTAACGTCTTCATTCAGTCTCTTTTCTTCTATTTACATTTTCTTCTGTGATTGTTTTAGTATTTTAGTCTTTATTACATTTTCTCTCGGTATCATTCTTGTGAAATGATAAAGTTTTATATTGCTTATGTTTACCAATCACCATCCAAATTTGTAAACTGTTATCATTTTTCTCCAATTTTTCGTCAGTTCTAATTTAGAAATATATACAAAAAATATGAAATTAAAGTTTATTTACGAAAATGAGGCATAACCCGTATGGTATTATGCCGAAATTGGAACATAATAACATTTGAGAAATGGATAGAATTGCACAAATATATATAAAGAAGTAACACCTCAATAAGAAGCGAATCCAGTAAATAAAAACAAATGAGAATATAAAGCACCCAAGAATATGGGTAGGTCAAAAAACAGAACAAATATGAGAAAGAGAGATTTCAAATAAACATGGTAAAGCTTTTCAAAAAAAGAGAGACAAAGAAAAGAGAAGCATAATGAAGGATAGGATATAGGGAATTAGTCACTAAGATCAGGTGAACTGATTGTTCGTCGAAGGGCTTTCTCACGTGCATCAGCTGCATGTCTCAATGAATTACGAAGCTTTCTCTCGAAATCAGCATCTTTGGTGCACAATTGATTGACAATTGGCGAATTGGTGTTATCAATTGATTGTTTCTTTTCATCAAGTGTTTCAACAGTCTTTTCACTCGATGTATCATCCTCTCCAATTTTGTGTGAATATGCAAATCTATAATATCAATATGAATATCCTGTCTATCCATCATTATGCTTACTGGTCTTTAACTGGCAATTGATAAATAACATTCTCCAATTCTTCTGCAACTGTTGATACATTCATTTTAATCTTTTGTGACCATCTCTGTGCTCTGTTCATCTTCTTTTCGTCACATTCACCCAATTCAGCAACAATTTCTGAAACATAATACGTATTATTTCCTTGTTTTATCACTCAATCATTTCTTTCTGTTTGTTTTGTCCCATTTGTTTTTTCCCCTTTCCTTACCTTTGCTCTCTTCCAATTTCTCGTTTCTAATCCACATCCATAATCTAATAAGTGGTGCTTTTTGTCCTGGTTTACGTGGAAGAACAATGAAGAGAAGAAGTTGAATGAATGCAAGAAGGGAACCAACACCATTTGGGAACTGGAATATCAATTGAATAAACAACTGGAATGATAACAGGGATACTTACAATCAGATAGAAATCATTCTTCAATAATCCATAGAGGAACCATTCTGATGATACTAAGAAATTGGCAATACACAATGGAAGGGGAAGGGTTGATGTAGCCCAACGACGGATGACAACACGGATACCACCCAATGGAGCAGCGAAATCAGCAATATTCAATGTGAGGCAGACGATACCAAGTGGATGGAAGATCTTCATTCCAAAGAAGTGAACACCCATCACCAACGAAGTACAGATACCAATGACACCAAGCACTTTCAAGCTGATCCATAACTTCTTCTTTGTCATACACCAATAGAAGATGGTGTATGTGGTGTATAGTATGACTTGACATCCAGTCACCCATTTGACAGTTCCATCATTCTTCAACCATCCATATGTCATCCAGCAGCAACCACCAACAACACCCATAAGGAAAGGGGCACCTGATATCTCAGCTGTGTCTTTTCTCTTCCATATTTGACGGCAAATTGGACTATAATGAACAAAATGATAAAAATAAAAATAAATGAAAATATAAACTTACATTCCGCAGAAGAATAATCCGACAGTTGTGAAGAATGCAAGAATAGATAATAGATTCAATAGTGAGAATCCTTGTGTGAAAATCTCAAACATTTTTTCACGCCTTTGTCAATATGTATATGAAATGGAATCGGCGTACCAAAATGAATGAGGAATATAACAAGAAGTGTCGATGAAAATATGAAGATGAGTTGTTAGTTGTCTTCTTTTTGTATAGGCACAGACTCCTTCCTCCTCCTCCTCCCCATATACATTCGACCGCCCATTATTTCCGTTGTCTCCGCCCATTCTCATCCATCTTCAGTCCTTTCGTCGTATCATTGTGATGTTATAGTAGAATGATAGAAATATAATGTAAACAAAAGAGACGGAGAGATGTAAAACAATAATAATACGGTGGCGATCGACGAATGTTACCAGAATCAAAATTGTATCTAATTTGGAGTGAGCTGTCAGTGAGCCCAATGACTCATTCTATATCAATTATAACCAATTTGGTATAACAAAATGAAACGAAATGACCAGTCAAACTGTTGATCATACACATATTCAATAAGATGCTCATAATATATTATGGTAAATAAACAACAATATCAACTGATAAACAATATAGTATACAGGTCATAACAACAACTAGGAATAAAGAAAGTGCGCCCTCCATGGATAACGGTACGTTTTTGCTTTTTATAACTACAGTAACCAAACTGCAAAAACGTATCGGAACTCATTTATTCCTAGCATTTGTTTTGTCATATATAATATTGTATCCCTCATTTATGTTGATCAATATCACTATATACTAGTCAACAGCTTCCCAATATGATTGTTTGAACCTGGGTTATCTCACTTCCTTTTCCTTCTTCTTCTTCTCTTATTTCTTCTTTTTGAGAAACTAGACACTGTTTAGCTATATAATATCATCAATCAATCAACCAATTCATCGTAGTAATCCTAAAAATGTTGTGTGAGATCATTTACTAAACCATACCATATAATGCCTCTATTCTATCGTATCATTCTCATTATCAACTGTATCGTCGTTTCTCGTAAAACCCCATAAATCAGAAGGAAATAAGAAGCCGAATAAAGAAGAAATGACGTTGTTTGATGAAGCAGACCGACGATTGATATCGCTGAATTCCGATGTGAACCCACTTGTGAATGCACCCATTTGCCAGTTATCATCTCGGTTTCACGTGTATATTCTCACACGTGCAGTAATTACAACTTAGCCTGTGAATGACGTTTGTCGCACACAATTCGACCAACTTGTGTCTTCTTCTACAGTATCCCTTTCACACCTTTTTCTTTAAACTTTAACCTATCCTACCCCAACTAGTCCTCCTTCTTTTCCTCCTTCTTTTCCTTCCTTGTGGTTTCTGTTCCATATCATGATGAGCACTAATCATTGGCAAATAGTATTCAAAACAATAACTGCATCATTAACTGATTAGCTGATTACGTATCACCCATCTTAACATGTATTATTGATATTATAGGTCATTTAGGTCATCATAAAGTGTAATACAAAGAACCAATATTCAATGATAATGTTGTGTTATTTCAGTTCCATGTTCGTATTCAATCCTCTTTTCCTTTGTGTCCATTCTATTCCAGTCATGCCTTTCTGATCATCTCATCTCATTTCTCCTTTTGTTTTCTTCGCCTATTTTTGATGGAAATACATGTTGTCTGAACAAAATGACAATAATAAGCGAACGAGGAAAGTGATGAATGGAAATGTGAGGAGGTATAGTACAAGGAACAGACCATATCCGGTCAAGAAGGACATTAACCTATATGACACGTAGGTGGATGATGAGATCGAGTAACAAATAACTCAGGAATGTGATAAACAATAAACAACATGGATGGATGCCAATCCACCCAATTCACATTCGATTATCACTCCACCCTTTCAGAGAATTCCATCGACCAACTTGTCCATTATCATTTCCTTCTTGTTATTTGATCTGTTTACACAATAATCATTGTAATGTCTATTACCCATTTCAGTTGCCTTCGTTATTCTGAATATTCTCAGATTCCTCATATAATTCACGTGAAACAACAAGACAACAGAAACCGACGAAAAAAGAAATTCAAAAACCTCCGCGAGTTGCTACAGTATTCAATAGAACACAACATGACAATGTTCACTTATTCACATACACATATACATATTTGTTTCCTTTTTTCAATTCTATTTCGAGATGATTACACATCAACGGATAATTGCCAATCGTTTACCAAATTAACAACAATTTGGATGACTTTCAATGGTTGAGCATTATGCATCGTGTTGATTCGAAAAAAAGAAATGAAAAGAAGGGCATCAAGGGAAGGGATACTGTAGGTATTGGCAACAATCCAAACTGTTCTCTTGACCGAATCATTTCTTTGTCACTTATCGTTTTCTTATTTTTCTTATCACTTATCAGTTTTGTGATGATATCTTTTGATGCTGCAGCATGATGTGTAGACCACTGGACAGTAGTTGGATAACGTCATCAACATTCAAATAATCACGAAACATTTGGTGATTAAAACCAATAAGGTCATTCAAATACTGTAAGATTGATAGGATATTGAATGGAGGGTGCAAATATTAATGATAAGAAAACAAGTGATAAGGGAATGTATATAAACTAAATGGGTACATATTGGGTACATTGATGGGACCAATTCAATCAGCTATTATCAATATAAATAGTATCTATTGGACATAAGATATTAATAACAATTGATATCGAATGTTTATTGAGTGGTTCAAGGTAACAATTGTCAAATAGTTCAGGTGGATTCAATGATTAAGTAATTGATAGTGATAATGCATGTGATAATAATGTGAAAGTGATATGTGTAAGTGATATCACAGTCTAGTTGTACATGTGCTTGACGAAGAAGGATAAAGTGAACGGAAAGACAATGAAACTTGAACTACTCGATGATATCACATTGTCATATCACTCACTGATATCCCGATGATTATCCATTTGATTACTGTAGTATGTGTTACTTATCACATCAAATTATCAACCAAAACATTTTGCAGTTATTGAGATATTTACTCTTATGTTCCAATGATCAGTAATGAACTTCCATTTCTCATGTTTTTCAAATTCCTTTTTATTTATTTTGATGATTATTTGGGATTGTGAACCGACTGACATTTTATGTGGATTGAAACAATTACATCATTCTCATTTGAATATTGCTCATCTCATTTGACGTATTTCTATCGTTTTTTGATAATCCGAAATACGCGAAAAACGAACAATACGGATTGAATGGCTGAAAAAACAAAGTATATAAAATGGGGATGAGTGAACATCAATCCGCATATTCATATTACTATCACTCATACGTGTTCCCTTCAAAACATGGCTAAAATTGAAGAATTTATGTCGAATGATCTAGACAGTACATTGAATTATTATATAAGGAATGGATTCCAACCACATCCATATTATTATAATTGTTCACTTATTGATAATCCAAATGGTACTCCCAGACCATTCCTTGGTATATACTTTATGGTTGCTGGTACTATCCTTCTGGTATGTCCATACTATTTCAATAGTCATCTATATCCATATCCACTCAGTCAGTTTACATTCCATGTTTGTATATAATATCTCAAAGTGATCTAATGAAGTCATCTTGCTACAAAATAATGTTATATCTTGGTTTGATGGATGTCTGTTGCATATCAGTCAATTCCCTCACCACCGGATTCCTCGGTTTCATCGGAGCAACATTCTGTTCTTATCCTCGGATTATATACCTAGCTGGGGCGATTGGAGTTGGTATGGTTGATAAGTGATAAGTGATAATAGATTGTTGTTTGTCAGGATGTTGGATGGGTTCCTGTTCCACTTGTATCCTTCTCGCAATCAACCGTTGTTGTGATATCAACCATCATTTATGGTTCCGTGGAATGTTTATGGGCAATAATGTGTATATCACAATGATGATACCAATTACTTATACAACTTATGCTATCTTATTCACCAAACCGATACTATTCAACAGTAATTATATGAGCTGGTTTTTCAATCCATTCTTGGGACTCGACGTATATTGACAGCTCATTTATTACTCATATTTTGATTATTTCCAGGCAGATTATTATGTCAATTTCCCACATACTATCAATAATTGTTGTGTTTCACTATGTCAGACATTGATGTATGTATATCTTATGATGTTAATTGCACACAAGAATAGACATGCACAATCAGATGCATTATCAAAGACACAGAAACAGATATTCATTCAATCGATTATCATTTGTTCATTCAATGCAACTGCCGCCTATATCTATGTATATATGCAATTCTTCTATTCTCCTCCATTTGTCATATTAATTGGTCAATTGGCATGGCAATGTGCACATGGATGTGTATGTATGGTATATATAACAATGAATAAGTCAATCAGAAGGAAAGTGATACAATTGATGGTACCTGATATGATAAAGAAAAGAGCAAAGATAAGGAAAAATACATTGACAATTATTCGACCGGCGATGAGTATAATGGGATCAGATGCAACGAAAAGTACACAAAATAGTGGAACATTGTTCTAATTGATTGTTATATTTGAATAAATTGATAATCCAATGATTCATAGATATCAAAATACCCAATCAAAGTTCAAAAACTAAATGTCTTTTAATATTTGGTTACAAATACTATAATCCGGTTGTATTCGATGAACCAGCTCAATTCATTCATTGATAGTAAATGAATTAAACGGATTACGGTTGTATCATGAGATTAACTGAAATACTATATATTGGGAAGGTATTTGAGAATGTTATCAACATAATGCAACAATATTCAAGTAATGATTTTGGAATGTATCAGACTAGTCATTCTATCCGTGTTGGTTGCAGTTGTTGTATCTCAAACAACACCAAATGGAAATGGTAAGTATCATATCACACTGATATACCCCTGATCATCACTTATTACAGTATGCAACTATCCAGCCACTGGTGATGAATCGGTCCAAAAGGCTGTTCCAATCCAAGATGTCCGTAATTCGGGACTTGACTTTGTTCGACCACAATGGTGTATCACCCATTACAGTGATCGTAAATCAATGAAAGCCACCGTATTGTTCCAACCAGCTGCTAAATCTGCACGTATGATATCATCACATATCAGTATATTATCAATAGTTAAATATTCAGCTGTTTACAATGTCCGTCATTATATTACCCGTGGAAGTAAACCAAGAATGGAGGCAGAACTTGTGAGTGGAACACCACTCAAAAGAAGAGATGATGATGATCCGTTCAGTGAGTACTTGTTATCATGTGACTGTTCTTATCAATGATATCAGACTTCTGTATTGATGATTCTATCGATGCAATGGTTGATAAAGTAATCCAACAATACAATGATATTGAAACAATGTCAGAGGCACTCAACTACTATATCAACAAACCAGGATGGGCATATCTACTCTATGATGTATGTTGAGATTATCCAACAATCACATGTGAATTGTATTCAGATGGAAATCCCACCAACAATTGTTGAGACATTGAATGTCAAACAAGACATGAACTATTGCATGAAGTCTGTTACCAAGGTATGCTATCACTTATCACATGCTTATCAGTTATCATATTTCAGCAATACGCCGACGGTACATATGGATTCTTCCAATTGTTCTCCGGTCTTGTTCAGACAGCTAACTAGACTAATTGTGTAAAATAAAATAAATGCATCGTGTATAATACTGTTTGCCTATCAAGAAGCATTTGATTAGAAAATATCCATTGAAGAATTCATATCTTTACTATTACTAATGGAAAACTTCTGTCTGTCGTTCCGTTTGTCTGTCACTCTGTCCGCGGCGATTTCTCGGCCAGTTTCCATCCGATTTCGCCCAAATTTGACAAGGGGCTCAGAAATGGTGGCGCGAAGGTGCACGAGAAATATCTAAGTGATCGATGGAGGCATTCTCCTTCCAGAACCGATTTTCAGATTTAAACCTTACATTTTCATGTTTTCATTTTCAAAAATTGAATGTCACGTCCTATTTCGAAATGGTGTTTGTTTTTTTGACATTCATTTTTAGAAATGAATATACGTTAAACCAATAATCAGATATGACTATTCATATGCAATAAGTGGTTTTGATGTTTAGTATGCACCATGACGTCAATTTTACCCGAACATGTCACCATAGGTTATGCTCTAGGTGTTAGCATATGATGGTAGAGGCTTGCGGTTTGAGTCCTTGATACTGTGAAACATTTTTGCGTGCCGTTGTTTGTCAAACCACAGCTTTTTCGACGGATCGGCCTCGAAGAGGCCGCCCCACTATGTCGCTCATCATCTTTAGTATATTTACTAGCCGATGTAGTCAAACTCAACCTATACCCGGCCTCTCCGGGGCCTCGCAGAGGAGAGGCCGCTTTACGAACTGGAAAAGTTTTTTAAGTTAGAGAATACTAGGCTTGGCCGGGCCTCGGAGAGGCCCAGGAAAAAGGGACTGAAATTGAATGGGATAGTTGAAGCTGGGGTCTTCGATACGGGAAGATTAGGGTTTTTTGAACAAGAATTGAGTTGTTATTAAGTTTATGTTGACTTCATTATGTTGCCTTTTCAAGTCTCATCGAAAGTTTTCGATTCGAAACCGATCCCAATAACCAACTAAACCAGAAGGAAGTGACGGCGAAGCCGGCACGCACCTTCTGGTATCTATAACAACCTTCGATCTAGATATCTCTTCTATCTTCATTTCTGAACAGATTTTTGTCTACAAACGCTTTATACCAAATTCATGAACTATTTCAAAACGTGAAACTATGCCAACATTCTGCCACGTATCTAAATATGTCATATCAGTCGTTCAAATCATCCACCTATTCTATTCTATATTTGATATTCATATATCACTCTACTAACCTCTATCCCTCTTACTAACTACTCGACTTACTAACCCAAATGGATGCAATCCCCAAGTTTATCGATCGACTATTATCAGTCAACGACACCACGAATCCCTCGTTGACGCATTGTGTCAAGGAGTCGGAGATTGACGACGTCATTCAAATGTGCACACAAATATGTTTGGAGCAGGCAACGATGGTCGAGGTTCAGGCGCCAATTGCGGTAACTTCATCAATATATAGTACCGAATATAAACCAATTCTACAGGTGTGTGGTGATATACATGGCCAATACGTCGACTTGCTTCGTATATTCAACCGTTGCAGTTTCCCGCCGGATCAGAGCTATCTCTTCCTCGGTGATTATGTTGATCGAGGAAAACAACAAATCGAGGTGATATGTCTGTTGATGGGATACAAAATACGATATAAGAACACGTTCTTTGTGCTCCGTGGAAATCATGAATGTGCAGCAATCAATCGGACATATGGATTCTATGATGAATGTAAACGACGATATTCGATTGGATTATACAACTCCTTCCAGGTTCCATCTTATTCCATCTCCCTCCCCTAAACCTATCTTGCAGGACTTGTTCAATTCCCTCCCATTGTGCGGTTTGATATCCGGTCGGATATTCTGTATGCATGGTGGATTATCACCACAATTGGAGGAATGGAAACAGATCACTGCAATCAAACGGCCATTCGATCCACCAAACAAATCAATTGCAATGGATCTTCTATGGGCTGATCCGGATGCGAAACAAATTGGATGGGGAAAGAACACACGCGGTGTATCGTATACATTTGGAGATGATATTGTTAGAGACTTTTGCGAACGGATGAATATTGACCTAATTGCTCGAGGACATCAAGTAGTCCAGGATGGATACGAATTCTTTGCCGGTCGACGATTGGTGACCATATTCTCGGCACCCAAATATTGTGGCGAATTTGATAACAATGCCGGTGTGATGATTGTCGATGAGAACTTGGTAGTGTCGTTCGAAATATTGAAACCATTGACAAAGAATATTGCTGTACGAGCAAGAGGGACAAAGAATATGTCGACTAGAAGTGTACTCGTCAGCAGTCGTGGACCTCTTTCTGCTGCTTTTTAGGCCTTTTTTTCTATTGAAATAAACCTATTTATTCAACTATCTTGTATGTGTATTTGCAAAAGAAAACATTGTATGTCCCTCGAACTCCTTCCCCTCCTCCTTCTCCTCCCTCAATCCTCCATCATTTTCCGCGCAATAATTTTCCCATACGACCCGCCGTTTTGCCGTTATTGTCGGTTATAATTCAGTTACTCATGGTAATTCGGAGTTCCGACCTTTCAAAAGAAAGTGTTGAACAATTAAAATGTTTTGTTAATGCTTTCTCGGTGATCAAATTATTTCGCACATTTTTTTCGACCTTACCCGGCTTTTACAGCAAAAACTGATCCGTTAATCGGATTCTACGTGCAAAATTACATCCGGTAGTGAATTTTCTTTAAAAATCTGGGCTAGCAACTGGAAAAAGCAATCCTTCATAAACATTGAAAGAAGGAAAGAACGAAAAAGGAAATTATAGTGCAGTGCGGAAAACGAGGGAGAATGGAGGGGGAAGATTCTGCTATAATTTTCCCTGTGAAAATAGAAAAAAAACGGAAAAATTGATGTAGCCATCGAAAATGAATTATAAACCCATTCTGTTTATTTTCTACAAATACCAACGAAACAATTATTTTCCTATACAATTGTATTTTATAGTTATTTCTTACTGAAATGCTCATTTTCAGCCGTTTTGTCGTTGAAAATCAGCATATTTCGATCGAATCGATGGCTTTGTCTGCAAAATTTAATAAAAAGTATTCCTCGAGGAGTCCGGAGAGGCGCAAATTTAGGTCTGCGCCTTCAAGAAACTACCGTAACCCAAGGCGCGTAAAATTGAATTTTTTGGCGGCAATGTTTTGACGACACGTGTTCTCGAAACATTCCTCTCATTTTGAGTGGGGGACTGAGTTGGGGAAAAACGAGTTGGGGAAATCCTGAGTTAGGGAAACGACAATTTTGGACTGAGTTAGGGAAAATTAATTTAGCTGTTTTCTGTTAATTTAGCCTTTTTCGTAGTAGTTTTGCAGAACTACGCTTAACTATTGTCGTATTATGATTGTTGATGATATTATTAAGTCGATAAGAGCATAAGATACACAAAAACTGTCCTATTAATTTTCCCTAACTCAGTCCAAAATTGTCGCTTCCCTAACTCAGGATTTCCCCAACTCGTTTTTCCCCAACTCAGTCCCCCACTCCTCATTTTCCCCCTTTTTTGTCCTAAAATTCTTCAAAAACGACCAAATTTTCGTATTTTTCTTGGATTTTCGCCATGTTTCTCTCGTATTTCTCAAAAAATTATTACAAAATTGTTGAAGTTTCGTATTGCTCCGTAGTTTTTGTCTTACTTTCGTTATGAAAATCGCTTTTCATCATACAAAAAAATCTTTCGTTGATTTTTCGCGTGACATTCAATTTCCACTTCTTTGTTTCATGTTTTTCATTCCAGGTAATCCAACAAAAACCCTTCCTTGGTCCAACGCTTGCTCAAGCATCGTCGAGTTTCACTCAAAAGCTAAGTTTTATTCCTTTTCTCCCCCAAAAATAGGAAAAATGTAGGATAATCCACCAACTGGAGGATAATGAGTAAAATTGAAACATTTTGCACCAGCAAAGCTGTCAATTATTAGTCGAATATTAGATATTTGACATAATTTCGCCAGTTTTGTTGAAGCCAACATTAGCTAAAAGGGTGCCCAACCGGAGTCCTCGATAGGTTAAGAGCATGCACTGATACGCCTTCTGTGTGCTCTGTCCTAAGATACAGCAACAAAGCGTATCCTGAACGATGTCTATTCGTTAGACTGAAGTTTTGGAGCGTGAGCCAGACGCGGCCGCGTGAGCTTCGGCTCACTAAAACTGGTTAGAACGCGTTCGATGATGGATTGTTCACCGGCGTAGGCTTTTGTTGGATAAATTTACATTTGTTTCAATGAAAAGAATTAGGATTTGAGTTAAATTAGTGTAGTCCTCAAAAATCTTCGTCGCTTTTTCATACATTCACCCTATTTCGTTACAGAGAAATGGCTCAATCAGATGGATCCGTGGCTCAATCGTCATCAAACTGCCGGATTTCGCCGAGAAATGGCATTTCTCACATGAAGATTGAATCGTAGCTATCGAAGTTGAACAATAATTATCTATTTCTCTTTATTATAGGCTCAATTTGTCCGTACTCCCTCTGATTGCTTCAATACTTGGCCTTAAACGATTGATGATTCTGAAGCACAAATCAAGAATATGAAGCGGCGAAAACAATTCAATGCGACAACTTTAATGCAAAATGAAGTGTATGACCTGAATTTGTCGCATAATACAATAATTTGATGTTTTTTTGAAGATTAAAATCCACTCGAAGAAACTCGACGTCCAAGGAATTTGAAGAATTTCGGATTGAAAGATGGCAAATGGCTGATATTCAATACAAATGATCCGAGAGATGAAGCGAAGATTGTCAGGATGCACTAAAACTCCAGATATTGGAACTTTTCGACGTTTTTGTGAGAATTGTAATGATCAAATTTGTCATTATATCCCATAACTCCTCGTTTTACAGATGGAGAAGATGTAAAACAGATGAAAAGGAGTGAGGCACATGAATTTGACGGTTTTCGTTGAAGAATATGCAATCTTGGGCATCATCGTCTTCAATATTCCCATAATTGAGCCAAGTTTGAAGAGTACCGATTTATCCAAACATATATTCATTCATTCTATTGATTTCAGATGATTCGAACCAGTTTGAGATGGTTTATGATGACTCTGTGCTCTACAAATCGACAGAATCTTCGCGTCGCCTGGATGCTCGATATTCAAGGTTTGTAATTCCGCACTGCTGATGAGAGTTATGCGAGTATTTGGACATAAAAGCTCAAATATTCGCTGTTTTCTGTCGTTTTTATTGCAAACATTGAAGAAGAGTTAATGAACAAGCCGACTGTTTGAGTATTTGGACGTAAAAGCTCCGATCTCTTTTGGTCGGTTTTTGTTATTGTTCTTGCATAAATTGTACAGTTTCGATAGAAAATCTGGTTGTTCGAACGTAAAAGCTTCTCGAATAATCTTTCTTTTTTATCGTTACGTTACAAAATTTTCAAAGCGAGAGATATAAAATAAAATTGTATTCATCTATTCAAAATGACAGGAGGATATATTTTATATGTACGAACTGGCAATTTTTGCAGCGCACCGATAGTTTCCGCCTTCAACATCCATCCATCGTCATGTTGGAATTCAATGTCATCGCCAATTAGTTGTTTTGAGGTTTGTGTATTTTCGATATTAGAACAGAACAGGATAACATAAAAGCTCGTTTGTTCTCCATTTTTCCTGTTATGTGTTGTGTTATTCAATCTGAGATTCGAGAAAGTTGTGATTAGCAGTCAACATATTTCAATCACAGAGGAGTCATGCCCAATTTTTCATCGAAAATCCGTGGAGTATTTCAGATTTTCTGTTTAATTCACTTGATCTAGGACCTTAAAAAAACGCCATTAGCTGCTCTCTGAGTTCTCGATGCCGCTTTTTTGGTTGAGATTTGTTAGACGTGGAAAAAATATACGAAGCAAGGCAATGCGTCATCTTCAGTTGGAAATTAATTGAATTAAATTATCAATTTTTCAGAGAATATCAAGAAGTGTGTGAAGCCGAGCACCGATTTCAAATCCATTCATCAATTGATCGCTGGTTTTGTAGAATTCTGAACGGAGATACAAGGCGAAGGCGAGAAGGTATGTGACTTTTGTTGAAAGAAATTTGTAACATGATGCCGAGAATTGAAACTGAAAACGATAACAGTAACCCTGTTTCACTCAGGCATCATGTTGGATTCGAAGAAAACATTGAAATATTAACAAAAAAGTGTGTAAAGGACAATTGATTGACAGTCTCTCACATAGACAGTTTATTTTATTGTGAAATTGAGGATGTTTATGTTTTTTTCGATAATTTTCATTGAAACTGTTAAATGCCTAAAAAAAATTGCAAAAACTGTCAACTGGATAAATCAAATGAATGTTTCTTTTTCAGATTTCGATATAATGGATACTAATCGAACAATTTTGGACCATGAGCGATTGAGAAACAAGTAACAGAGCCGTCAATAGCCATTTCTTAATTTTTCATCACTTTTGATTGTTTATTTCTTTTTTATGCTAATTTCAGAGGCAAGGGCACCCCAATATGTGTAATAAATGATTTTATCGGGGTGCCCGATGCCAACACAGTATGATTCGAGCACGCGGTAGTGCAATGGAAGAGTTTAGATTGGTCAATTAGGGGTATTATAAGTGCCAAACCAACGGCTAGGAATACAGCAAGTGCGCCCCAGGGTTCCGATACGATTTTGCAGTTCGACTACTGTATTTACGTTCAAAAATTATTTAAAACGCGTCGAGACCCAGGGACGCACTTGCTTCATTCCTAGCCGTTAGTATGGCACATATAATATAGCTATTGTATAGGGTGTGGGGCTGTTTTGTGTGTAGAGGGGTCATGCCCAATTTCAGTTTTATTTTGGCTAATTTTGGAGCAAACATGTTTTGGACTCGGGGAGAACATGAAACTCATGACAGGGGTATTTGAACTCTGTTTAAAATATTGAAGTTCCGATTCGTCCGCGTCGCATTATTTTCTCCGATTACTTTTTTGAGTTCTCATGATTTACAGCTGTAGAACACAAGTATATATTCGAAACTCATCAGAAGAGCTCCACAAAATTTTTTGGTAGAGGTAGTTTTTCCATTATCCACCTACATCGTCATTTTCTTCATATCCTGAGTAATTCAATGACCTACAATATATCACTTCAACCCCCAATTGTTCCCCCCTCAGCTGATAACGAAATACGTGTTGATCACAAATCACTTACTCATTTTTGAGAAAGATGAACTCAAGAAAAAAGAAACTCCATGTTGTCTAATCCTCTACATCCCATATACTATTCCTATATTTCCACAACAATTGTTACCCATTTCCTTTCGACTTCTGATCCATTCCGATCGTTGCCAATTTTGCAATCGGATACTGTGAACGGATGTTTCTGCAAATGTTACCAAATCAAGTGGGGTCAGTTTAGAGAGAATAAAGTTGATAAGGATGATGATGATATGATATAGTGATAAAAACAGTATAGCTTGTTCTCGTACTGCAAATATGTTCATATTCATAGAGTTGCAGATCATAGTAAGAAAACTATGACTCTTATTAATCGGATAAATTTCATGTTGCTTGCAATAAACAATAAAATTTCTAAATATTCATAAATATCAAAAACTGATTATACTAAAAAGTAATATCGTTTCTTCTTATCAGGTAATTCATCAAACATTGGTCCCATAGTCTTTTCCACTTCAATTCGATCACTTTCTGCTTTCAACATCTTCCTGAATGCCTCTTCATCTTGTCCACCTGGTTCCATTGCTGATAATTCCTTATCATTATCATTGATTATATCAGCTGATCCTCTTGATCTCAATCGTTTACTTCCTTTCATCTTTTGTGTTTTTGCTTTCTTCTTCACCTTGTCCATATCATTCAATAATTCATCCCATTTCGTTTGTCTATCACTTAATCGTCCTTTCAGTAGTAGATACTCAATTGCACATCTGATTGCATATACAAACTGTGGATATGTCTGTACCATCTTCGCCCGATCCCGTCTCAATTCACCGAAACAGTCCTTGATCACTACTTCTGGATTGCATTGATAAGTGATTCGACTAACAAGAATGTACAACTTCGACCGATTCCCGCTGAACAATGAATGATCACATTCCTCTTATTGTAATCATATCATAACTGATAATAATCATACGGATATCTCTCATAACATCCAATGTTTTGAGTGTTGTTTCACATGATTCTGGCATACCATGATCCGGCCAATTCATCCATTGAAAGTGTCTGATCACCAATGCATCCTTGCCATTCTTCGGTTGTACCCTCAATTGTCGTAACATCACTTCATCCTTGTATACTTTCGCATCAGTCCATTCATTGCCCAATTCCGTTGTCACTTTACATGACTCGAATTCCATTGATTGACCAACCACTCTATATCATATTACTATTCTTGTTAATGCCTTATCACTTATCAACTCACAATGAGAAGTATTTCGCACATTTTGATTCGCCTAATTCCGTGAAATCACACAACATCACAATGTACGCCACTTCATTCGCAATCGCCATTCTCCAGAAATCGTTGATCGTATTGTCGAGTGGTCCTTGCGTACATATGAATCTATCACTCCAATCTTGATCCTATTCCCATGTATACTCTTCATCATCTGATAACTTGATTCGGGTCTTATCGAGACATGGTATATTATCATATCGATTCTTGTTCTGATTCTTCAAATATTCCTTACATTCTTCCTCCTCCTTTATCACCTACAATCATCATATCTTATCATATCATTATCACTATCCTTACTATCTTCCCCAAATCTTGATAATCCCTCTTGATCTGCTTGATTCCTCCCGCCAATACACCATCTACCCAATTTGTGAAGTTGATATTCCGTACCTCCATCTCCATCTCCTTCCTATTCTCCTCCGTCATTCCTTGTGTTGTTGCTGGTGATGGTACTGCTGTCACCGCATCATCATTATTCTGTACTGCCACTACAGATATAATCGGTGTGATCTTCGGATTCTTCGTTTCTTCTTTCACTTTCAACTTCATATCTTCATCCTTCACATCATCATTCGTATCCTCAATCTTCTCCATGGATGCTATCTTCATTATCCTCTTCGGTGGTGGTATAACCCTTTCCGCACTTTTCATCTTCAATCCATTCTGTCCTCCTCCTCCTCCAACTACTATCGTTTTCCTTCTCGACGATAGATTTGATCCATGTTTCACTTTTTCATTCGAACCTTTCCCTTGTTTTACCAATGATTGTAAACTCTTCTTCGTTATCGCTGTCGATTCTTTCGAGTCGACTGACCTCACAATGTTTTTGGATTTCAATCGCTTGTTAACTGAAATATCATTCGTTTGGTGCCCTACAGTACACCCGTATGGGTACAGTATACTGCTCCAAAGAGCCTTCTTACCTTTCATTGCAGCATTTCTGTCAACACTCATGGTAGCTCATAAAATAACAACTGATTTGTTTATCCAAATCATCAATCTATTATAAGATCACGTTTTCTCAACGTGACCTAGAATGTTGAAATTGAAACGACCAAACGAACAGTTCAAAAAAAGTAAACCAAGAAAAATCCGGAATAACTGGAACAATGGATGGAACTTTGGCAAAAACGGATGACGTCGAGGCAAATCAATTGGTGAGTCAATTGATGAGGGAAAACGTATCTAATTATAATTACAGAGAACGATGGAAGAAGGAGCATCGGTTGGAAATGTGGAGACTGAGAAGGCGGTGAGCTTGATAGTAGATCAAGAAGATTACTTTTATTTTCAGCCAGAAGAGGTCGAGGCTACGGTATTTCAAAAGTATTTGGATGAAATATTGAAAATGGGATTGGAAGGACTACTCGAAGTATACAGAAAAGGGTGTGGAGCTGAAGAGCACACTGATTGATAAGGAGGGATACTTATCACTGATATGATCAAAATTGTCGAGAGAAATAACTTATTCGAATATGCATTGTGGTTTTTTCTAATAAAATACATTTTTTTTTGATATACTCCCATTTCCTGATACAGAAAGTTCAAAAGAGCTGCCATTATCACTGATCAGTAGTTATCAGAACACAATGATATGATAACAAATGTATAGCAATAAACAGCAGAGTTATTTATATTTCATTCCATTCAGATTTCATTCCTACTTCCCTATATATGCAACGAAAAGTACACAAAATAGCGGAACATTATTCTAATTGATTGTTATATTTCAATAAATTGATAATCCAATGATTCATAGATATCAAAATACCCAATCAAAGTTCAAAAACTAAATGTCTTTTAATATTTGGTTACAAATACTATAATCCGGTTGTATTCGATGAACCAGCTCAATTCATTCATTGATAGTAAATGAATTAAACGGATTACGGTTGTATCATGAGATTAACTGAAATACTATATATTGGGAAGGTATTTGAGAATGTTATCAACATAATGCAACAATATTCAAGTAATGATCTAGAACAAAGTCTCAATTATTTCATTCGAAATGGATTTCAACCACATCCATACTTTTATAACTGTACTGGTGTTGATGGTGATAAATTGGGTCAAAAGAGGCCATATCTTGGTACATATTTCATTACAATGGGTACTATTCTATTGGTTTGATTCTCTTTATTTGTACTTCAATCCACTTGATATTCAGATGATATACATTCCTTGTCTGATTGTGATAGCCAGAAGTGATTTGATGAAATCATCATGTTACAAAATAATGTTGTTCCTTGGTTTCCTTGATATTGCCTGTATCCTATCTAATTCCATTACCACCGGATTCCTTGGTTTCATCGGTTCCACATTCTGTTCATATCCTCGTATCATATTCATAATGGGTTCAGTTGGTTGTGGTATATCAATCATTCCCCCTATCTTCCTATATCCATCTATTATCAGGTTGTTGGATGGGTTCATGTTGTGCTTGTGTCATTCTTGCCATCAATCGTTGTTGTGATGTCAACCACCATCTACCAATTCGTGTTATATTCATAGGAAACAAAGTATATTTCACAATGGCACTACCAATTATCTACACCATTTATTCCCTGTTCTTCACCAAACCTATCATTTTCAACTCCAATTATTTCAGTTGGTTTTTCAATCCAATGATTTCTGGTCATAGTGTAATACCACTTATACATATCCATAATTAATTTGAATATTCAGCCTCTCGATTACATCAACATTGCCCATACTATCAATAATTGTATTGTATCCGGTACAACTACATGTCTCTACACATATCTGTGTATCCTTCTGTTCCACAAAAACCGTTATGTTCAATCGGTATCAATATCAAAAACACAACGACAGATATTCTTCCAATCTGTCATGATATGCTCATTCAATGCAATCGCTGCCTATATCTATGTATATATGCAATTCTTCTATTCTCCACCTGAAATCATACTAATCGGCCAAATTGCATGGCAATTCGCTCATGGTAAATAGTGTCATATTACAATAGAAAATTGGAATATTTGAGGATCGGTTGGTATAATATACATAACAATGAATAAAACAGTACGACGAGGAGTGATTGATATGATATGTCCGAGTGTAATCAGGAATAAAACAAGGATCGGAACATATCTATTCAAACCAACAAAACGGCCAATATTGAGTATTGTGATTGGAAGTGGACCATTGAAACAAGGAGGAATGATGACGAAACAGACAACGAGCAGTGGAACTGTCTTTTGATCTTTGTCATATTCTTCTGTTTTCACAATTCAATTATGTTTTATTATTTTGTCGAGACAACATTTATTATGAATAATAAAACTCCTTCATTCCTTCCTCCTTCTTCTTCTAGATATCAAGTCCAAATTCAGTCTCAAAGCTCAAAAGAAATGCTTACAAATGTTTGAATTGTCATCATGTTCACATAACATGATTTATCATCATCTCACATGTATTCTCAATCTGTTTCTATGCTCTCTTCACACAACTCCAACTATAGCATTTTCACTTTAATAATTCAATATGTCTATGAGCCCCTCCATATCCCTCTCCTTCTCCTTCCCTTTCTCCTTCTTCTTTTTTGCCGCCTCTCGTTTCTTTTTTTCATTCGAATACATGCTCTCAGTTACATATTCTTGTCGTCACGACGACCAACTGACGGCGGATACAAATTGAATAACACAATGATCGTATTCTCATATAGTATTGTTTTTCGATTCAAGTTGTAGACATCTGACTTGAGTAGTATTACTATACAAGTTATTTTTATTTATTATATCCTCTGATGAGTATCAATGTCTCCATTTATACTGATAATACTATCACAGTAATCCCCTCCTTTGTCTATTTCCCTTATACTTTTGAATATCTTCATCCAATCCACATTGTGTTGTGCTCTCATCCATCCATTCCTTCCATTCTCCATTCTCTAGATGTTTGACCTCTTCTCCTTCTTCTCCATCCGTCGTTTCCTCTATATACATCTGCCAGAAATTACCTCGTTTCCTTCCATTTTCCCCTTTGTTTTTCAATAAATCTTTCTCCTCCTCCCTTCTTCCTTCCTCTCAAACATGTCTGTTTTTGATTTCAGCAACGAATCATGACTCAAAAACATTCGTATAAACTCTATTATGTCAATGCTCGCGGACGTGCCGAACCAATTCGTTTGGTATTCCAGTATGATAATGATACTCATAGTCATATCATAGAAATATGAGTTTTCAGTTTCTTGGGAGTCGACTTCGAAGATTATCGGATGGAGCACGAGGACTTTGCTGAGGCAAAAGAGAGTTAGTTGATACGAAGGGTGATAATGATAATGATAACTAATCAGAAGCACCGATGCATCAGTTGCCATATCTCGAAATAGATGGAGGTAAGACTGTCTTGTGTCAGACTGTGTCCATCTGCCGATATTTGGCAAAATCCATCCAACCAGAAAGATGGTTTGGTGGAGCAACAAAGACTGATTCGGCGAAGGTTGATATGATGGCGGATGGATTCGCGGATTTGTATCAAATGGCAATGATTGCCAAATACTCGGAAGGTGTTACCAAGGTAATTGATAGGATAAAATGATAAGAGGGAATTGATATGAAATAGGAACCGATGATGGAACACTACAAGAAGAACATTGGACCAAAGCTCGAAATAATGCAAAAGTTGTTGAAGAAAAACAAGGGAGACTACTTTGTTGGAAAGACAATCCACTGGTGTGATGTCTATATTCTTGGTATTCTTCAAGCTCTGGATGAGGTATTGATAAGGAATACATATTGATAATTGATAAGGGTTTATAGTCGGATGATGGTGTATTGGATGATTTGCCATTACTCAAAGACTACTATGTTCGCATGAGGAATCTACCAGAACTCAAACAATACATTGATAACCATTGGCCAACAACTAAATATGATTGATCACGTTAATCAATCAAGTGATATTTTGTGTGTGATTTGCATATTTATACATATATACTCTTTCCTTTTTCCAATAAACATTAGTATTAGTAACTCACGTCATACCTCTTCCAATTTGTCTCTTCTTCTTCTCCTTCTTCTTCATTTTCCCATTCAAATTGACCTTGCCGTTTCTTCCATATCTCTTCCTCTATCTTTTCGTCTTTTCATGTCCTGTGCCCTCAAAAACCGAAAAACACATCGAAAAAACACTTCCTTTCCGATATTTCTCCCAATTTTGGCGTCGGCTAACCGTTTCTGCTAACCAATTCAAATTCTGGTCATCAACTGACCCTCTCGAGAATATAATATGAACAGGAGAGAGAGAGAGAGAGAGAGAGAGAGATGAGAGTGTTGTCTTGATCGTCAAATACAGGCAAGGACATTCGAGAGACAACCGGTTCAAAATAAGGGGAGAAGAAGGAGGAGGAGTTGAACGGAAAAAATACAAGTAATTTCAGTATAGTAGAGAGAGAGAGTAAGGGAAATGGAGAGGATTAGAGAAAGGGATGGAGGAGTATAAAAGGAATGGATCGAGGAAGGATACTTCAGTTGTTGTTACCACAATCATGACAACATCAACAACGATTGCCACTGGGGCAGTTGTGGTATCAGCCATCACTGTTGTATCATGTCTATTCATCGCATTCCAAATATTCAATGATGTCAATTCATTCCATGATGAATTCATGACTGATATGGATGCATTCAAGGTAATCATTTATCACTCCAATATCAATCCAATCATATCATTACAGGTTAAATCAAACGGAGCATGGGATGCTATCAACGATGTTATCTCTCCAAAACTCTCTGTCAATCCATTCTTGATCAACCGTGAGAAACGTCACTATGTTCAACCAGGAGGTGGAGGCTACGGAGGTGGTGGACACGGAGGTGGCGGATATGGAGGAGGCGGAGGTGGATATGGCGGAGGTGGTGGCGGTGGATGCCAATGCTCACCAAGCTCAAACACTTGCCCACCAGGACCACGTGGACCACCAGGACAAGCCGGTCTTGACGGACTCCCAGGTGCACCAGGACAACCAGGATCACGTGGAGGATCTGGATCATCTGGAGAAGGACCATCATCGAATGGAAACTGCCGTACCTGCCCAGCCGGACCACCAGGACCACCAGGACCAGCCGGACAAGCAGGACAACCAGGTAACGACGGACAACCAGGAGCACCAGCAGTTGGTGGAGGAGGTGGAGCACCAGGACCAGCAGGACCAGCCGGAGATGCCGGAGCACCAGGAAGACCAGGACCAAATGGACAACCAGGACATCCAGGAAAGTCAGCACAAGCCGGAGGAGCCCGACCAGGACCACCAGGACCACCAGGGCCACCAGGACAACCAGGAAATGATGGACAACCAGGAGGTGGATACGGAGTCGGACCACCAGGACCACCAGGACCATCAGGAAGACCAGGAGCACCAGGACAAGCTGGAAATGATGGACAAGGAGGAGCACCAGGAAACGATGGTCAACCAGGACAAGATGCCGCATATTGTCCATGTCCAGGAAGAGGTGGAGTTGCATCAGCCTCACCAAATCACGGAGGATTCGCAGCTGTATCAGGAGCCAACCATGTCTCTGGATACTCTCATCGTAAGGTTGCTCGTTCTCGTGCTGTTTTGGCAAAGAAGAGAGTCCTTGTTCATAGAAAGAAGGCGGTCGTTGCTGCAAGACATGTTCGTGCTCAATAATTGAATTATCATCGAATCAATAAACATTTAATCACTGCATTTTTGTATAAATTAGTACGAAGAAAACAACGGATTTAAAAAATATTCGACACGGTCAAGTTGATAAAGATTGTTACAAACACTATGATAATAATCACTCGGTTCTAAGTTCTGATTCATTTAGCAGAACAAGACAATACAGGTGTTTTTTTGTTGGTAAGGAGTATTCAGATTTACGGTAGGTGATTTGATAGTTATGATAAAATGACAAGTGGTAGATTATTTATTGAAATATTTGAATAAAGACAAATTTAAATTTAATCAATGTACCTCGTATGTTTCTCAAATAATTATACAACATCAACTGGTGATTATCCTAAATTGAATCCTGATCCACTATTTCCACCTCCTAAGAATTGTCCGAATAGTTTGAATAGGTCATTACCCGGTGGTAACTGTACACCCGGGATAATTGGAGCTGAAATCAAATAGGTAAGTAATAGAAGGAATGAACATGACATACGAGATGGTGCAGATGTGGTGGTTGGTGGAGGTGGAAGGGCGGCACATTTGCCTGATTTGGCAACGAAACCACAACGACACATACAACGACCACGATAACAACCCGAGTTTTGAGGACACTGTTTTTGAATAAAACATAAGGAACCAAGGGGTACAGTCTGAATATGGTGGGTGGATGAATATAGGAATATATCGAATACCTTCATACAACTTGTGTCCCTTGATAGATTCTCACTCTCACAATCTCTCGAACATGTTTGTGATGGATTCTTCAATGGATGTGTCAATGCATCCACTGCCGGATGGAAGTTCTGTTGACATTGACATTGTCCCTTCATACATTCCATTCCTTCTCCACCACCACATTGTGCATTTGTAGTGCATGCTGAATTCAATTGACCACGTGGAATACATTGATTGTTGGCATAGAGAGCATTTGGAGCCATTGCATTACATGGACGACGACAACAGACTGCTTGGGAGAAACTACCGTCTGAATATTATTGATATGATAGGGAATGATGGGGAAGGATGGATATGTACCTGATAACAAATGACAGAAGTGCGAATCAGATGGGCATTTCAATCCAGATGCCGCATTCGGATCACACGAATATTTAACATCAACATGGCTGGCAAGAGGGCAAACAACTGGGCAACAATGACCTGAATAAGATAATCAGAGTGATAATGATAACAGAAAACATACCAACTTGACTATCAGCAGCTGTTACACATACTTGACCAGATGGACAAGTATCTTGATCAGGAGGAAGATTGAAGGCAAGAGAAGGCTCTGATCGACGGACACAACTCTGACCAGGTAGACCACCTAAGGGACAATTGACAGATGCTATACAACGAGAACCCTGTAGATATGATAATGATAAGGATGATATCAATTGATAGTGGAGTTACGTTTTGGGTAGTGCCTGATATACAAACACATTGGGAATTTAAACAGGCAGAGAATGGAGAAGTACAATCATAATGACGAGAACATCGATCACCGACTCGAGATGTAGTCACACATTCACCATTTGATACTCTTGTAGTTCCACGCTGTACACATTGACATTCGCCATTTCGACAGAATAGTGGCTCACGACACTTAGTCTTACATGTTGCACCTACTTTGGCAGCCACTGAAATAATAAATAGATAATCATTTGATCAATATACGTACATGGTGCACATTTCATCTGTCTACCCTTTTCATCTAACCGTTCTTCGTAATGTGGATGACATCTATAAGTTTATATCAAATAATCATTACACAATACAATATATCCTATCTACCTGCATTTTCCTCGTAAACATATTGATCCTTTGTTATCACAATCCGAATTCAAATCACATACTCCACCGAGGGATGATTTTCCTTTAACAAGAATATTCTTATGAATCAATATATTTGGATGACTAACCATTACATGGTGTGAATAATTGACATTGAATATATTGAATAATGAATAATGATAATATGAATAGTTTACAAACAACCAACATTATTTCATTTGTTAAAGAAATAAAGCTTTCTTCTTCTTCTCTTTTCGTAGTTTCGTAAATATCGAAAGAGAAGTGAGTGTCCTATATTGAAAAGAAAAAGGAATATGTGAAAGGAAGAGGATACAAAGAGACAAGATATTCGGATATATAAGGATATTGATCGAAAATGGAAGGAAATGTGGAGAGAGAACAACGAATGGATATTGTAACAATTGAGAGGAAACAAGAAGGAAAAGAAGAAAGCGAGTGAAAGTGAAGACGAATGACTTATTTAGTCAGTCAGTTACAATAAGCAGACGAAAGGATGCATACAGATGAATCATGATGTCATTCTGAAAACAATTCAAGTTTCATATTTACTTGCAAATATTCCCTCGTACCCTATATCAAACAAAAAAAACAATTGGTTACCAATATATCACCTTAATTTCCATATGAATATTTGTTACATGAAACATCTTCATTAATTGTTGTTGATATTCACAAACATCTCAATCATTCCGCCCTCTTATTTTCATAGTTTGTAATGTGTACATAATTCCATTCTTTTTCATGTTCCCTCCCACATTTCACACCCTTTTTTGATGATATGTTCGACTATTATTGATAGACTACTCATGTGTCCATACCGACCATAAAAAGATAGAGATCAAAAAATGGAGAAGAAGAAGGAAAAGATGGAAACATCATCAACAGTAACCGGAGTAAACGAAAACGACACAAAACGCATAAAAATTTAATGGCTAAAAATGATAAAATAATTATTAATGGAGAAGAATTTAGTTGATGGTGGTTGATGTGTACCCGTACACACCAATATCATTTTTATATTTAGAAACTGACTACTGAATATTTGAAAGAAAATGGGCATTCAAAAATGGACAAATCATGTAAGTATCTAATCAATTGATAGCATATCAATAACAACAATATCATTTAGATCCATCATTTTTGTACAATAATGTTGTATGTTATATTCATATTATGTGTATTTATGAACTTTTATGTGCTATTAAGTAGAGAAGATACTATTTATTATCTTCGATTATACCATGTTGTGAGTTACCGTATCCCTTATCAATATCAATATCAATATCAGGTTGTATCCCTTTTGATGTTTTGTGCTGGTGTTGTTCAAATTGAATTCCTTATTCGAACACGTAAACTACCAAAACTCGATGAGCCACACGAAATACCTGATCCTGCCCTGATCGGAGCAATTGCCCTGACCCTTGGTATTGTACTCGGATATCTGTATTTCATTGTATTCAACTATGCGTTCTCATCATGTGACAAACTTGTCGATGCTCTCTATCCATCCGAATTGTTCTTCGAAGCAGCCTATGATGTATTAATGGCTGCATTCTCTGCTCTTTCTTTGATCTACATTCTTCATCGAAGGTTTTATGGATCAATTAGTTCGAATTTGGATAAAGTTGGTCGATTATTCATCAATATTACATTTATTGTTGTATGGATGAAAGTTGTTATTTATAAAGGATATTTGAGTCATCAGGTATATCAGTGTGATTATTATCATTTATCATATCAATTAAGGAATTATGTCAACGAAAAGAATTGGAAGGATATTGGTGTCCGGTGATCAAAAGACATTACGAATGTAGTCCGGCGGATGAATTACATGGAACACAGAAGATGTGGTATTATATCAACAAGGGATTACTATCATCATCTATCATATCATGTGCGTCTGAATTCTTTCCTGTTTTACTTGTTTCACATTGGTTGGCATGTGGTGGAGCAGAAGAAAGAGCAGAAGATATTGAGAAGAGAATGAAGGTATATAGATCGAGTAGAGGAAGGATATAACAAGGAACAGTATTCAGAGGAAGGAAGGAGTACGAGGAATGTTGAAGGAATTTATGAAGGATGTATCAAGAGTATATGTTGCACATCCAGAAATGAATAGTAAAACACTCACTGTATCCAAGATTGTTGTGTATTTCTTCCTTATATTAACCCCAATTGTTATGATTATGTCTGCACTCAAATGGGCATTTTATTTCTATTATACAATCGGTTTGTTATATATTATTCTAACTCAAATCCAAAAGAGTTAATCCAGACTTTGACAATCTCGTATCCCTTCATTACATGACCAACGACTACATCAATCTGGCTGCAAATATTCTTCAAATTGTATTTTTCGGATCGGTAAGTGACAAAATGTGGTAGAGTCAATTGAAACACACACACATCCACACACATAACAATAACAGAGTAAATTAATTACCCGAGATTGAGAAAGAGAGAGAATTCCGGACCCTACCACAATTTGCTCTTGTTTCGCGTGAGTTTATATACCCACTGTAAATCGTGCAGCCGACATCTCGCGAGTTGCGCCATTCACTATCAAATGCGTGTGGAATAACATATCCATTTACAGTTATATGCATTTACATTGACAATCAAAGACGAAAGACTGGATGCTCATCATAAAGCACATGCTCGTGGTGATATTTCTATTTTATTCGGTTGCTGTTTTGTCCTTTTTGTCAAAATGGTGGGTACCAAACATCTCAAACATTCATTCGTTTCCATCTCCTTCTCCTTCTTCTCCATTCTCTTATCACTTTCCATCATTTTGATTTCTGTCTCCCAGAAGTTGCATCAGTCCGTTTAATGTGGCCACATGTGTCTCCCTCCACATGTCATCTTTCTTTCTTTAATAGGTGTGATTTTTTGGGTTTTTCCTCTTTCGGGTTCTCGTTTATTTTGCATCGACCCGGGTAATAAAATGAGTAGAATGTATGATTTGGTCGATAAAAGAAATGAGAACAATCATAGACTTTTGTGTCGAACTATGCTCAAATAACAATGTATTGAGGTGTTACAATCAGTGGAAATTGAATATCAACGAGTTGATGGGTTTATCATATTATCCGATGCCATTATACAGAATGTCAGCTTAGTTGTTGTACAGGTTGATAACGGCATATCATTATCATATCATTATCAGAACATGTTGTAGATCACTCAATGGTTGCAATACTTTGCAATCAGGCGTCTATTGGCCTTATCAGATGCTGATTGTATTGCTACTAAACGCTTTTTGCCCCTTGCGAGTCTCGGTAATTAATACAATTAATTGTAGTTTGTATTTCCGTGTATAGTTGTCATTATCATTCTAAAAATGTCATCAATGACGACAAATAATGGTATTTATAGGTGGACTAATGATTGCCTGGATACACTTCGGTGTCACATTCTTCGAAACTTCCCTTATCAAATATCAATTAACTGATGAGAACTTCCAGTAAGTGGGCGTGGCCTACAGTATGAAATACAGTAGTTGTTGAAGGTTTTCGAGTACAACACTGATATGCATGATATTCACACAAACACTATTCCCAGCTGATTATTTGTTTGCATTCACTGTATCCGGATGTTATTTAGAATTCCTTCAAAGATATTTGAATATGGGATATTTCCAATTGGGTGAGCCACGAATGATCGAAGGACACGGACATGGACATGGACATACGGGGGAACATAGGGAATCAGAGGATAGTCATAAGGATAAGGTGGCAAGTATGTTATATGCAGCAAGTGTATTACATAGGAAACGATTTGAAGCACATAAGGATAGTACGGTTAGTTATCAATTGACAATAATGATAATAGGGATATGATAACAGACATCAAGTGAATCAAGTTATACATCAAGGAGATTATCAATCAAGGAAGAATGAATGACGGAATAATAACTGAAGAAGAGAATGAATATTTGTATTTTTGAATGATGAATAAATGATTGAAACTATATCGAATATCAATTGTTTTCGTGTAATTTGAATACAGCAATGTGCTCATCTCCTTCTAATATTCCTCCTTTTTCAACTTTTCCTCATTCTGTTGTTTCATCATTCCATGTTTGTGTTGTTTCTATTCCTTCTCCAATTCACCCTCATATCCACCCAGGTATCCTTCTTCCTTCTTCTATCCTATCCTTCCCTATCCCTATATACTACCAGGATAGTCCATTTGATTGTGGTGCCCATGGTTATTGTTACCCAGTCAATCGTTCATCCTCTACCACTTGTACCACTGGATGTGTGTGTCCAGATGGTACCACTCAGTTATCTGACACTGATTGTGTCGGACCAAGTAGTTGTACACCCAATCCATGTACCGTATCCAATCAACAATGCCAATTGATTGACGGTGTTCCAACATGTTCATGTGCAGTTGGATACACTGGAACAGACTGTTCAATGTGTTAGTCTTCCCTTATCAATCTCTCAAGATTCCTTCTATTTTTAGTGGCATCCGATCCTTGTTCTCCTCAACCTTGTCTACAGAATGGAGTATGTACCTCATCCGGAGGAGTGTATACTTGTATATGTTCAACTGGATATTATGGAGAACAATGTCAATGTGAGATTATTTCAACAATACTAAGTCTATCTCTTGATATCAGATATCGGTTCACCGTGTGATGGATATTGTCAAAATGGTGGTACATGTGAAATGGTGTTCAGTGATACTCTACCATATTGTGAATGTCCGTTTGAGTATTATGGAGATACATGTGGAACTGCAAGGAGTGGTATGATATCATGTTTGAAAGTATTCGAATGGTGAATATTACAGTACAAACAAACTATGTTGGATGTTATGATGACACGACTGCTCCATTCACTGATTACTTTGTTGGATCAACAACTGCAACAACAGGGCCAGAGTGTAGAGATGCTCTACTTGTCTATCGATCTGCTAATCCTACATCAAACTATGCCTATTCGAGTGAGTATATCATTCATATCCCCTTTCTATTCATATCATTCCAGCAATGAGTGGTACGAAGGGTCAATGTCTATTCTCCACCACCAACACCCTCACCAATCCACCCCAATCAAATGGTCTACTCGGTCTAATCGGTTCTGTCCTTGCTGCTCTACTTGCTTCTTGTTCGTATTCTACCCTTCCTGCTGGTGCTGCTTCCGTATATTCATTGAATGGTTTGTCTCTTATCCATCCCTTATCAACCCTATCAATCATCAGATATGTGTACTCCTGTTCCATGTGGATCTGATGGTTTGTGTATCCAAACAACTGCAACTGCCTACAAATGTCTTTGTAATCCACTCAAAACAGGCGCAACATGCCAATCAGCCGCCACTCTGACACCCTGTAATGGTGTAGATTGTGGTGCAATCGGTACTTGCTCAACAACTGATGATCAAATTGGTTATTATTGTAATTGTCCGAATACGAATCAAACTGTTGCATGTGGTATGTGATTGTATATATGGGTGTTCAAATAGAGTTCTTATTCAGTATCAAACCCCTGTGATAGTAAACCATGTCTCTATGGGGGTACATGTAATGATCTTGGCAATGGATCATACACATGTTCCTGTCTCAATCTATATACAGATCAAAACTGCAAAAGTAATCAATAGTCGTCTATTCCTTATCATTATCATCTTCCAGCCTTCAATCCGTGTTATATCAACAAGTGTATCAATGGTGGTACTTGTATTCCTTCTTATGATGTCCTTGATAGTACATTCACATGCCAATGTACACCCGATTGGAAAGGTGTTTTGTGTGAAATCGAACGACTTTATTGTGATGAAACACCGTGTGCAAACAACGGAGAATGTGAGGATATAATAGGACCACCGAATGGATACAACTGCACATGTACACCGAATTGGCAAGGGATAAACTGTACGGTTGATGTGGATGAATGTGCGGAAGATACGACACTGTGTAAGACGAAGGATCCAGGAGCAACTTGTGTCAATACAGATGGTAGTTATCATTGTGTGTGTAGTCCGAATATGTTCGGCAAATCATGTTTATTTAGTGAGTTGATATTGAATGATATTGATATGGGAATGATTATACAGATAAAATAATATATGAAATACTCAACTCAACATATGGAGCAATTGGAGAGGATAAACTAGAAGAAGTTGATAATGACTGATAACACTGATAATGATAATGATATTATAGATGGCCGAAGAACTGACAAATGATCCGACACTTGTTCGTGATATCATTCCATTTCTAATTGGTGGATATAGTCTAGAGACAAGATTGAATTTATCATGGACGGCGGCTGATATGTTCCTGTGGGTTGCATATGAACAACAACTCATTGATCTGAAGTGATTATTCTTATCACTTCTATCCTTATCAATATGTCATTTCAGCTCAAACTTTATCCAATGGAATGACAAAGTACTTGGCAATTGTTTCACATTCAATCATATGAATTCATCTTTTCAATATAAAGCGAGAGAGCCTGGATATACAGGAGGATTAGAGATACAGATGAATGTGAAACAAGATGAGTATCTACCATGGACTGAGACAGCATCAATTATGGTATTCAGTGGAACAATGAAAGAGGCTGTGACATCTGAATCAGTTCGTGTCAATTCTGCACCACATTATGAATATCGAATATCAATTGATAGAAAAGATTACTATAGATTAGGTGGAAAATATGGGAAATGTATAAAGAGTTTGACAGAAGTTGGATCATATTATTATGATGGAGATTATACAACTGATGTAAGTATAAATGATTGATAAGTTATCAATTATAACACTTATCAGGGTTGTTTGAGATCATGTTATCAAGATGTAATCAATGGAGTATGTGGATGTATGGATCCGCGATATCCAATGCCAACTGATGCATCTTCATGTAATATCACAAAGAGTAAGTGATATTGTGATAACACTGATCAAATGATAAGGATTATATAGAGACATGTATCGATGATTATGTAGATTCAAAAGGTGATCCATCACAATGGTCACAGTGTACTTGTCCGTTGCCGTGTACACAGACTATTTATTCATCAAAACTATCTAGACTACCGTATGCCGATGAGGTTATCAGTGTCTTATCAGTATATAAATGTGTTATGTTTCAGTTGATTGATTGTGAAAAGAAATGGACAATCAGTTCGAGAAGGGCGTGTTACAGTAAGTATCAAGATATGGTATTATTACGAATTGCATTGCCTAAATTGGATTATCTAATATATCAAGAGACGCCTGTTATGGATGTATGATACTATTTTGTGTATTCCTTATCATATCAATTATCATTTCAGCTAACAAAGTTCATGTCATATCTCGGTGGTATATTGAGTATATTGATTGGCGTATCAATTGTTTCTTTTGTCGAATTATTCTTCTTATTCTTGCAACTTTTACTTATTTTATTTTTCAACAAAAAATTGTAAAATGAATGAGTTTGGAATGTGGAATTAGTGATGGTTTGAACGAGGTGACAAATGAATTGATACGATTGATTGATTGATACGATTACATATAACAAAGTGCCAGAATAAGTGATGCAATTATACCGAATGATATTATACATACAATTGTCCATAATAATTGTGCAAACCCCGCACAACATATCCTCGAACACCATGATTCCTTCTTATTTTTTCCATTTGTTTTCATTTTTCTCCTCATTTGTGGTGGTATATCATATGCAATTTGTGGCATCATCATTATATTTGTTGGCCCTTGATGATCATATTGTGCCATTTTTGGATTGAATGGCAAGAATAATGGTTGTGGTTGTGGTGGGGCAGGCATATAATATAATGGCATTGCATATTCACCCATTCTACTGTCACACCTTCCGTCGATCATTGACATTCTATCAGAGATATTTGGAGGTGGCATACCGTATACAATTAATGGAGTTGGAGTCACAAATGATGCTGAACGGGATATCGGATGTCTGAATGACATGATATAATATAGTGATAACAACTGATAATATACCTTGGAATGGGTATTGAGCAGTTAGGTAGATATTCATGTTGTTGTTGTTGTTGTTGTGGCCACTCAGATGGTTGTTGTTGTTGTTGTCCATATTCATTTGTCTAAAAGTTAACAAATCTACAATAAACAATCAATATTATCTAACCAAATTCGCTTCTTTCCTAGCTGATTCATTAAATATTTTGTTAAATTCAGCATAAGAATAAGTTGCCATATTTCATTCGATATCAAAAATATAAGGAAAATGTGATGAAAAAGAACGGGAGGAGGAGGATGATTTGGAAGCTTAGACCAATAAAAACGAGAAGGTCGGCCGGTCGACCTGTCATATTGGGAAGGAAAACGAACGAGAGGAAGAAGAAGAAGATGAAGAAGAAGCAAATAGAGAGTGGAGGAATGCACACCTCATTGCCTTTTATCACATCCACTTATGTATTACTATAGGGACCGTATAAGGAAAATATGTATGAAGTAGAGGAGAAAAAGAAGAAGAGAGGGCAAATGACACAATACTATGAGTATATATCAAATATGTTGAATAGACAGAACAGAGTTATATCAAAACAAAGGACATACCTCAAAATGTCTTGATTCTCTTCGTATTTCTGTCATGTTTCTACGTATTTTAACATCAATTGGTTTCGAGCAACCTGGTTTTTCTGTCTCATTATCTTCTTGTTCTTTTGTTATCCTATCACTTGTTACTGTAATCATTTCCTTATCATTTTATCATTATCTTATCACTTACCTCTTTGTGCCAATCTTTCACTCAACTTCATTGCCTGTGCCTTCACTGATCCTCTTTTCAATGATTTATATGCTCCATTTGTTGTTCCAATACACATATCATCCTGTGTTGTCAATATTCTAGTATCATTATCAGTTGATACTCCTTCTAAACATCATATCACTTTTTATCAATCCTTATCAACTCACCACTCTTCGCAAATTCTTCTTCGTCAATCTCAGCCAGTGTTGATAACTCAATCGTCCGACTTCTTCCATTTGCGAAGTACCGTCTTCTTTTGTTTTTTGATCCGTTTTCAATTGGATTATTGTTTGGAATAGTTGTTGTAGCAGCCATATATTACACAATTTCTATTGTTTCAATCAATCTAAAACAACAAAATGAATGTGTGACAAAAATTGGAATGGATAGACAACGGGGAAGGAGGCGTCGAAAAACACAACAAAATGTAAACACGATGTAC
The DNA here is from genome assembly GCA_963573275.1 of Caenorhabditis uteleia. Taxonomy (NCBI): domain Eukaryota; kingdom Metazoa; phylum Nematoda; class Chromadorea; order Rhabditida; family Rhabditidae; genus Caenorhabditis; species Caenorhabditis uteleia. The sequence goes on from OY752136.1 coordinate 10,132,386, forward strand.
ATGATCGAAAACTTGAGAGGAGCTAAAGAGGAGCCGGACGGGAAGAAGAAGCCGACGGGCCGACAGACACACTCTATCCTATCCTTTATCCACCTCTTTTGCCGAAATACCGGCAAAAACCAAGCAACAGAAGAACTCAGTGGTCATCTTGAGATTGGGCGACAAAATCAAGGAATTATGTATTAGATAAGTGGGTGAGATAGAAGGATGATATTGGAATAAAAACAGGAATTAATAAATGAAGAGAGCAGGATGTATAGTAGTGGATACAAAATGAAGTGGAGACAAAAATGATGATGGAATGAGGGGAAGGAATTGAAAAGAAGGAGGAAGGAATGGATGAGGGATCAAAAAGGTGCAAACTGTGTATATTGGTTGTGTTTCGTTCGTTTTGATGAACGGATATTAGGTGTCAACCACCCGCTTTCCTGTCTCTCTCTCTCTCCCTTTCCTTCTTTTCCTTGTGCCATAAAAAGTCAACTTCATTTGTGGTCGATCACAATTAGTTCAATTCGTTCGATTATTTGAATAGTCGAGACTCGACAGCAAAACATTGATTGAGATTCAAAATGAAATGAGACAGACGGGCGGAGCAAAACGGTGTGAGAAACAACAAAAAACTGATATAGAGCACACTATTCGCCCTTCCTTCTATTATTTCGGCTCCCTTCTTTTTCTTCTTCCTCACCGCACAATTCTTTGTATTTTATTGTGGTGAAAGACGATTAATAGAGCAACGAAAACCGGGTATTTTGAGGAAAAGATGAACCAAACCGAGAATAATCAAATGATAATAGAATCGACAATAATAATGTGATTAATTTTTGATTTCTTGCTTTTTTTTCTCCATTTGCATTTAAAAAATGCTCAGACATCGTACAAATTATCCGTCATCTGGCGAAAGGCGCAATGTCGGGTTCTGCCTTTTCAGGCAACATCACTCTCCAATCGCCTCGGTCGTTGCACAAGGTTCGATCATTGCAAACTGCCGCGTGGGGTTCGAACCCGGGAGTGTCGACTTACAATACTGACACTCACGCAATACACCACCCCGTACACGCGCGATGAAAGCGAAATGAGTGTATACAAGTAAGAGGAAGGGGTAGAAGGAGGGGAATAGAAAAGGAAAGAGTGGAGATAGGCATCAGGATACGGAGATAATAGAAGGATTGAAACACAATTTGAATTCTATTTCAATGTTCAAATGATGTCGATGAAATTATTGATTGTATTATTATTCATTAATTATTCAAATTCATTATTTACATGGAGTTTGTCGTAATAAACAGCAATAATACGTATTATTAAATTGAAGAATTGCGAACATTGAAGTGTGAATTGTCGGATTGTTATCTATTATCAACTGAAAAAGACGGTTTTAATCCAGCCAAATGTGTTCAAGGTATGATATTGTTGATAGTTATTATTCATTTATCAGTATTTCCAGAAGAGAATCGGCATATCTGTGACATAGAGTGTGATGGGGCTGATAGGGATAGTGTCATATCAAAGAATCCGACTGATTTCCGACTGTGTTCCAGGTATCTATACAGTATTTTCTTTTTGTCAATGATATTTACCTTCAGATTCTTCACTTACAACACCGAGAAAACGGAAGACTCGAAATGGTACATATGGCGGAATGGGAATTGTGCCAAATCAAACATTACATTTTCTGTGCACTGTGCATTTCCGTTCACAGATTGATATTATTTAATCAAATACTAATGATTCATGATAAAACAAAAGCCAATGGAAATACATTTAACAATTGTATGGTATAAATAATTGTGGAGGTATAGAAAAAACAACAATTAGTTGGTAGAAATTAATTGATTGTAAGGAATGAAACGGATATTAGACACTATGGCCAGTAAGGCACCGAGTTAATTGGAAAATCATATGAATGGGAAATCAATATAGCAAGAAAACAAAAAATGATAGCAAACTGGTCATAGTCGGTCGCTACTCTCGGCTGAACAAATTATGCACAAAATCTTGAAAGTCTTGTGGAGTTATGAACTCGGATAAATCAAATTCGAAATCGTAATGGCACGACTGGCGGCGATTCGGTTCATTCAATCTACCCAACTGTAATAAAAACAAATTGTAAAATGACTTAGAGATAAGGAAATTACCTCACTGAACATAATGTTATCAGCTGAAGTTGTTCTCGAGATAGCTGGTGTTCCAGGTCTAGAATCGTCTGATGAATCATCATCATCACTACTGTCAATGTAAACGGGCGGCTCATATTTTCTTCTATGACAAATATGTTTCTCTTCCTTGTCATACTGAAACTCTGTTCCAGGAAAAACAGTTTGATGCATTGACATCTGAAAATAATGGAATATTGATATGAAAATACAAATCATCATACCTGCATACATGTCATTTGTGGCAGTACTTCATCCAATGCAACATATCTCGCCATTCGTTCTTCTTCTCTTTTCTTTCGGATCGCTCTTAATCTTTCTTCTGCGATCTGATCTGGATCCATTTCTACTTCTTGTTGTTCGTCTGTTTTTGGAACATCATTTTTCGTTAATTTATCATTTTCAGAAGAAGAAGCTTTTTCAGTATGTTCGTTATTTTCTTGAGCATTCATCACTTCGTCCACGTAAGTATCGTCTCTTTTCTTCTTGGCTTCAGGAACGAATTCATCATTATCTCCCTAGAAAATGTCGTATATTTAAGTTTTACGGTCAGAGGAACTAACATCGATGAGCTCGGAAATCTCGATCATGCGTCGTTTTCCTCTCGCAGGCATTGAGGATAACGGCTTATCTTGCTGTGGTGGATTCACCAATTCATCGTATTCGTTCACCATCGCTTCAAATCCACCACCCAATGAGAAACAAATTTCACGAATAATATCATCGCAATTACCAAGAAGCTCAATGTCTGGTTGATAATGAGGAAGCGTTTCACTAAAATATTAGAATATTATTTGGTATTGTTAGTTCAGTTACCGGTTGATTAAGATTTGTGGAACGTCTTTGTTGACACAGAAAGGAATCAGTGATACTGGTCTAACTTTCAATGATGAGCCTTTAACAACAAATATTAAAAACAAACGGAAAGATCAATTGATTACCGATAACAACTATCAAATCGACTTTATTCTTGTCCTCTGTCACTTTTCTATGGAAGCCTTGTCCCAAATCTTCACCAAAGAACACAATATCTGGCTTGATGACTCCTTTACAATGTTTACAATATGCAATTCTTTGCTCCATGACCTCCTCTTTGATCTCATCCCCGTCGAACGATGCGCGGCATTTCGTGCATGTGCATTTTGAGAAAGAACCTGAAAAACTGAGAATGAAATCAAGTATAAAATGAATAAAACAAACCATGACACTCAACAACTCGTGTAATACCAGTTTGATGCTCCAAAGTGTCAATATTTTGAGTGTAATTTCTTAAAAGTTTTGATTCGTCTTCCAATTGTTTGATAAATCTATGAGAAACTGATGGAATGAATTGACCCGGAAAAATTTCTTTGGCGAAATTGTAAAAAGGTGCTGGATTTGATTGGAAAAAGCGGATGTCGAACATTGCTGTTGGATCGGGAAGAGAAGGAAACTCAGAGTGCAAACGGGCATATATACCTACAAAATTGTGTTCGGATTACATTGCAATTACTTTGAATACCATCTTTGCTTCTAAAATCAGGGATTCCACAGGAAACAGAAACTCCTGCGCCAGTAAGAACTAGAATGCGTTTTTTTGTTCGGAAGAGCTCAACGGCATCAGCCAGAGTATTGTATTGTGGTAGTTTTGTGCGAATCGGGGATCTATCCAACAAATCGGAGAGTAGTCGGATGGCCTGCAAGCAACAAGATAAATATAATCGAAACTAGTGGATATGTACCGTATCATCACACAAATCGTCCAATCCAGCCACGCGGACATAGGAAAACATTTTCCGGATAATGTCTGCTGGGCGAATACCTTCATCCATCATTGCTTCTGCTCTTCGATAGGCTTCTTTCATTTCATCCTGAGTGAAACGTTTAGAAAATGCAAACAGAAAAAAAAACGTACGGAATGTTGCCAAGACTCGGATTCGTCAGTTGATAGGCTGTCGTCACTTTCATTTCCAGCGGGATCAGTTGATGATGAGCCTTGCTTAAATAAATTCAACACTTAATCAATAACGAAAGCCAACAAACCTGGTCATTCCCTTTGTTAGTTTTTTCGTCTAGTGGCTCCTCGTGGTCTAATTTCAATTCTTTTTCGGACATTTTCCCGTTAATATTCTTCAAAAATAATTTAGTAAATATAATAAATTTCAATGCACACAAAGTGCGCAAGCAAAAGGTATTGAAAGCGCCAACCAGTGTTATGAAAGCGTATAAAACGAGATACAATTCAAAATGGGAATATTTATTATGAAACGAGAAAAAAACAATGAATTGTCTATTAAGCACTACAATCGGAAAAAGAACCAGTTAATTAAATTTCCAATGTTTACTCCGATGGTCTTCATTGATGATTCGCCTATTCCTGATAATAACGGTTTTAAAACGAGATCTTACACATGTAAAACAATAAAATATTTCAAACAAGCTATTCGGATAGGCGATAAACCACAATACATCGGAAAAATAGAGATATTTCAGTTCTAGGAAATGTTCTAATTTAAGCTTTTAGTTCTGTATGTGAACAGTAAAGTGAGATTGTACAAAGGCTACGGTAGCCTAATTGATGTTGTTGTCTATTTTTGGCTTCTTCCTTCTAGCATTTTGCGACCTTCGTGCTTTTGTACTACACTCGACATCCTGTTCCACCAATCCGAAATCTTCTCTTCCAGAATCACTTCTTTGAAAGCCGAACATCCGTAGAAAGAATTCATTGCACCAAATAACGACTGAAATGTATATAATGACTGAATCGGAAAGAAAAAACTTACAATATCTGCAAGATTCGGCTTATCTCCTCCCAAAAATTGTCGATTTGGTCCGATTGCAGCCATCCATTCTCTACATGCTTTACGAAGCTCTTCTCTTTCGTCAGTGATATTGTGTCTGAGGAAAAAGCAATACAAAAAAGCTTAACTGGTACTCACTTTTTTTTCAGTGTTTTTGATAGTAAAAACATTGCGGCTGCTCCGACATACACTGCCAAAACACGCTCCCAAGCTGGGAAAGCACGATGCCAGTCTCCAACTTGCTCAAACCATCGGAATGTTTCTAAAGATTCATTCCATGTGCGATAAACATTTGGAGAGATTAGATGAATGAACCAGTTATCAACCCATTCGCGCCATTCTCTTTCTTCTCTATAAAAAAATTATATGAAGGAAAATGTTAAAATAAATTTAATTACCTGGCGTTTGCCATATTTTTTTCTCCATCCACTTTCCCTTTCATGATGAAGAATCGATTCGGATAGTTCACAACCTACATCGTCCGTAAGTTTGAATTCTAGGTCATAAAACTCACAGGTTTTCCTTTCTCGTTTGTAGAATCCACACCTGGATACATTTCAAGAATTTGCTCAAGGGATTGATCTGGTCTTTCGATGAATGTTGCCAACTGTGAAATAATCAAAGAAGATTCGGTAAGACAAATGTCACCACTTTTCACAATAGGAACCTTCAAATAACTTATGATTTGATACAAAATGCGAGTAAAAAAAACCTTTTTATATGCGGTAGAAAACTTGATCTGGGATCTGGTCACTGGATTTACTTCGACAACTTCATACGAAAAACCATAATAGTCTAAAAACGCACGAACCTGAAGGAAACAATTTTGAAAATAAACTGAAAATAAAAAAACCAACTTTGCAACAAAATGGGCAAGTCTCGTATTGATACAGCCGTAGTTTCAAATTCGTGTTATCCAAATGATTGATAACCTGAGAATTCAATAAATTACTATAATATTTCTATAATTCAACCTTTCTGCTCAATAGAACATCGTTTTGTGTTTGTTCGGGTTTTTGAATTTGGATTGGGCATGTGCGACCTTTATTTACGTGTGCCTGAGCTTCATCAAGCTTTGATCCACCCCATGAAAATCCAGCTATTGAGGCTAGCTGTACTGATCTGATTCCCCAAAATCGCATCTGGAAAATTTTGATAAGTCGAGTTCCAAAATCATAAATTATAATAAAACAATTTTAAAAACCCAAAAAAACTTTTAAAAACCACCTCATAAACATTTTTCGAACTGGAGGGAACGATTAACTAAAGTGAGCAATAAGAATTATCCATAAAATCAAAGCAAAAACGTTTAAATTCTTTGAAAAAAGCATTTTCAACATTGTGAAAATGAGCCCGTAAATCGAAATACGGCTGCCTCGCGCCAAGACCCAAGCGGAAAAATGTGTGCGCCTTTAATACCGAACTATTTTTTTGAATGTTCGCCCAATTTTTCCAACTTCTCTGTTCCAAATCAGTTTCCGTTTGCTATGAAAAGTTGTTAGAATTGTTTTTATGATATATGTTCCAATCGTTTCTGGTTTTTACTCTCGTTGATTCTTCTTGACAGTTTTTGAGATTGATCCAGTGTTTCTCTTATCAGTTTTCTGATTTCACATCTTTCCAAATTGTCAATCATCGACAATTCTTGAAAAAATTAAAAATTGTTAAGTTACACATCATATATTCACCTTCTTCAGTGTATTTCGCAACTTCTAGTTATTGCATCAGATTACATCAAAATACTCATGTTGTTCCTCATGTTAGCCAATATTTATATTCATTCACCCATGCAAAACAACCATTCTGCTCTTTCAGGGTAAAAATGAGCGGATTATCTACCGTTCCAGATAACATCGATTTTTCGAAAGAAGAGGTGAAAATCGCACAAAAATGGAAAGATGAAAATACATTTTTGAAGTCTGTTGAGTAAGTATTTTGTTTTTTTAAAATTATATTTATAATATTCGCAGACTTTCGAAAGATCGGCCACGATTCACATTCTATGATGGACCACCATTTGCAACTGGACTTCCTCACTATGGCCATATGTTGTGCAGTACCATCAAAGATGTCGTCGGTCGATGGGCTCATCAAAACGGCCATTATGTAGAAAGAAGATTCGGATGGGATACTCATGGTCTGCCAGTCGAATTTGAAATCGACAAAACGCTGGGAATCAGCGGTCCACAAGATGTTATGAATATGGGAATCGCCAATTATAACAATGAATGCCGAAAGATTGTGATGAGATATTCAGCCGTATGTGAAAATATTCTGTGTCTATATTGGATAGAAATTTTAAGGATTGGGAAGTCACAATGGGACGTCTTGGTCGTTGGGTTGACTTCAAACATGACTACAAAACTTTATATCCATGGTTTATGGAATCTGTTTGGTGGGCATTCAGTGAATTACACAAAAAAGGACTTGTTTACAAAGGAGTCAAAGTCAGTTCAAAATTCAAAAATATAAATATTCATTGATAACTTGAAGGTTATGCCTTTCTCTACTGCTTGTTCGACTCCATTATCTAACTTCGAGGCTGGACAAAATTATAAAGATGTCGTGGATCCAGCAGTTTTTGTTGGCTTCAGAACTCTTGATAATCCGAATCGCCTTCTTGTTGCTTGGACAACTACTCCATGGACTCTTCCTTCCAATTTGGCACTTGTTGTTCATCCTGAGATGCAATATGTTGTTGCCAGAGACAAAAACACCAAAGTCGAATACGTTGTGTTGGAAGAACGATTGGGAGAATTGAAGAATGAGGAATTGGAAGTCATCGAAAAGTTGACAGGAAAACAATTGGAAGGCATCAAGTACGAGCCACTTTTCCCATATTTCTCTCACATGCGCGAAGAAAGGAATGCATTCCGTGTCCTGAACGACACTTTTGTAACATCTGATTCTGGTACTGGAATCGTACATCAAGCACCGTACTTCGGAGAGGTAAGATATTGCGAATTTTTTTTGTTTAAAAGTTTTTTTGTAGATCGATTTCCAAGTATGCCTTGCCAATGGTGTTATTACGAAAGATCAAAAAATGATCTGTCCAGTCGACGCGACAGGAAAGTATACATCTGAAGTGAAGGATTATGAAGGAATCTATGTAAAAGATGCTGACAAGCTCATCATGAAGCGATTGAAGGAATCCGGAAATCTCGTGAGACAAGCGGAATGTAAGCATTCGTATCCATTCTGTTGGAGATCTGAAACTCCGTTGTTGTACAAGGCTGTTCCATCTTGGTTCATCAACGTCGAGAGTTTGGTTCCAAGATTGCTGGCAAACAATGATGAAACATATTGGTTTGTCAAAGTTCTATGATGATTGTTGACAACAAAATTATAGGGTTCCTGCATTTGTGAAAGAAAAACGATTCGCAAACTGGCTCCGCGATGCACGTGATTGGGCAGTTTCGAGAAATCGTTTCTGGGGAACTCCCATCAATTTGTGGGTCAGTGAGGATGGTGAGGAAGTTGTTTGCATCTCGAGCATTGCCGAATTGGAAGAGCTTTCTGGTCAGAAGATCACTGATCTCCACAGGGAAAGTGTTGATCACATCACTATTCCTTCACGAGCAGGAAAAGGAGTTCTCAAAAGAGTTTCGGAAGTTTTTGATTGCTGGTTCGAATCTGGATCAATGCCATACGCTCAAAATCACTATCCATTCGAGAACAAAAAAATCTTCGAGGACAATTTCCCTGCTGATTTCATTGCCGAAGGAATTGACCAAACGCGAGGATGGTTCTACACGTTGCTTGTTCTATCAACTGCTCTTTTCAATAAACCACCATTCAAGGTATCACTTTGAATAATTATGCTCTATTACTATGAATTGTAGAACCTCATCTGTAACGGACTTGTTCTTGCATCTGATGGAGCCAAAATGTCGAAGAGCAAGAAAAATTACCCGGATCCAACATTGATCCTTGATAAATATGGAGCCGACGCTCTTAGGTTATATCTCATCAATTCTCCGGTCGTCCGTGGTGAAAATCTTCGATTCAGGTAATTTTAAAATTGTTATCAGTAATGTTTTATAATATTTCAGAGAGGAAGGAGTTCGCGATTTGCTGAAAGATGTCTTCCTTCCATGGTTCAACGCCTACCGATTCTTCGTTCAAAATGTTCAGTTGTACGAGCATGTAAGTTATCGTGAGATCAATTTATGTATTTGCTTATTTTCAGACAACTGGAGAAGGATTCAAAATGAGTAAGTCGGTAGCCAGTGAAAATGTGATGGATAGATGGATTGAGTCATTCACGAACAGTTTGGTATCATTCGTTAGAAAAGAAATGGATGCGTATGTTTGAACTCTTACCAAGTGATTCATTGTTCATTTTCAGTTACCGTTTGTATGCTGTTGTTGGTCCACTTACCAAGTTCTTCGATACACTCACCAACGTCTACATTCGATTAAACCGGAAACGAGTCAAGGTATAAATTATTGCAGGAAGTATCATTAATATTGTATGTTTCTAGGGAGAAAATGGACTCGAAGATCAACAACATGCTCTCGCAGCTCTGGGTCGTGTCCTCGTTCTCATTGTTCGTCTCATGGCACCATTCACACCATTCTTCTGTGAGTACATCTGGGCAAATTTGAAGAAAGTTGTTGGATCATCGGAAGAGTCTGTCCACTTTTTGTTGTTGCCAAAACCGGATGAAAGTCTCATCGACGAATCGGTTGAACGACGTGTTGAAACAATGAGAAATGTGATCGATTTGGTTAGATTGATGAGAGAAAGAGAAGGGCTCCCTATCAAATATCCACTCAAAGAAATGATTGTTATCAACAGAGATGATCAATTTTTGGAGGATGTTAAGAGTTTGGAGTCATACATTCTTCTGGAATTGAATGTGAGAAAGTTGACTGTTTCTCAAGACAAACACAAGTACGGTATCACATTGAAGGTAGTGATTTTGCATATGTCAATTGTATGTTATTCTTTTCGCAGGCGGATCCCAATTTCAAACTTCTCGGCGCACGTCTCAAAGGTGAACAGAAAAAAGTTGCGGATTATCTGAAGAACAAAATCTCTGAAGATGAGTTGGAAAAGTTTTTGTTAAACGGAAAATTGGAAGTACTCGGACACGAACTATCCAACGAAGAAGTTTCTGTAAGCTATGCTAGTGGAAAAGACCAGTCACATGGATACAAAACTCACTCTGATGCAAAGGTATTCAGCAATGCAGGTCAACTAGAAATATCAAAAGTATTCAGACTATTGTCATGCTTGACACGACTGAAGATGAATCACTCACCGAGGAAGGACTGTGCAGAGAAGGTAGTTTTTTCTTATTGCCGCTCTTGTTTTAATTTCACGCTTGTAGTTACCAATCGAGTCCAAAGACTCCGAAAACAAGCTAAACTCGTCTCAACTGATCCTGCTTTCGTTCATATCGTTGTTACTCCGTTGGAATCTCAGTTGGCACGAGTTGTCGCCGCAAAGATCGAGGAAATCGGAGCAGCCACCGGTACTCCTGTGAAGTTAGGCGCACCACCGTCTGGTGGAAAACCAGCAACTGCCGTTAATAAAAGCGCTGTCAAAGACACAGAAGTCGAGGTAAAGATCATTCAATTGAAGAAATATGTATAAAATTTTAATTTAGCTTTGGCTGTTCTCCGAGTGTGAATCATTCGAAGGAATCACCATTGTTGATGGCAACAAAAAGGTTCGATTGCATATCAAATCGGAGAATGAATGCTTGAATGGTTTCGCTGATTTGTTATATCATGTAAGAGAACAATCACAACGTTCAATTCTGTAATATTTGTTTGAAGGTACGGTCAGCCCTCGACCTGTGGAACACAAAGTTCACTTTGACAACATCTGATGGAGCGAGAGTGCACCCAACCGTTGATATCTCGAGTCTTGCCGGTCAATCATTGGTGCTCAAAAGATAATTCAATCATATCAATCGCAGTTTCTTCAATTTCTTAAATTATTTTCCAGTTCCCAATTCATTGGAGCTTTATCTACCAGAACATTTATAGCAAAATTTGCATTCTCGTTAAACCATTACTGTTGTTTTGTTTGTTATTTGATAATAAAGAAGAAGGTACAATATTTATTGAGTTAGTTTCAACTGGCATTTTTACACGGCTTCAGTTTGCTCGGATCCATGTCACTCACAATTTGATGCTCGGTGCTATCCTCTTTTATTTTCACGGCGTGATGAGACGATTTTCTTCCGGGAGCAGTTGTATTCATTCTAGCAGCCTTTTTGAATTCTTCAATCTCAAACTTGATATTGCTCATCTGTATAGTATTATTAGTCCAACCTGCTTATCAGATATTTGTACAACATCATCAGACACTTCGATGTGATCCCTCATACTATCATGTATTGGTGCTTCGACAACTATTGTGAATTGACCAGTGTTTGCAATACTACTAGCCACCAAGTATTTCAACATTGTTTTACTACATATTGATACTCCATTGCACTCCCTGATCACATCACCCGCTCTCAAATGAACAGCAGCCAGACTGCCTGGTTGTACTGATGACACTTCCAATCTATCACGATTATTGTATTTCACTGTTAATCCTAGATCTATTCTCATTTGTTCTGGTGTTAATTTGACCTTTATCAGCACCTTAATATCAATAATTTGAATATGGCACTATACTTGATACGTACAAAGTAATGATTGACAGGATTCGATGTAATACGCTCTACTTCTCGGTCGATTTGGATTTTTTCGACAGTTGTTCGCAGATGAAAACACCATGAATATGTATTATGACATATTTGTAATTGGACACTCTAGAATATATACTGATAACAGTGATATCACTCTAATCCAATCACCTCTGTTTTCTTCATCAAACTACTTGTTAACTGTTCTCCACCTATTATTTTGACACCATCTACACCAATTACAACATCTCCTATACACGCAAATCCATTCAATATTGACTCTTTGAGTACGTGTGTTATCTGATCAAGTCAGATATAATATCACCTATTATCAGTATTCTGATTACCCTCCCATCTTGTTTATGTAAACGAACACCGATTGGCTTCTTGATCGTATAATGTTCGTTGTAATTTTTCGGAACATATTGAAGAACATTGTAATTTGAATTTTGTGATAGCTGCAACAAATCAGGACCAATCAAGACATTCTGTGTATCTTACTTGTTTCCAACTGACAACTGATTCGTTGCTTTTCGCCATTTTGTTGTTCCTATTTATCAGAAATGACTGTCATTCTCTATGCTATTCACTTTTTTAGAACTTTCAAATATTGTAACGTGACCGTCCTCATAAACGCCACGCATAAAAATAATCTTAGGATAAATGATTAGAATACGAATCAGTAGAGTTACAATTATTATAATGATCAAAGTATAGAAAAACCTAATAAATACTGCTGAACTTTTCCGAAGTTCCTGAAATAGTTGGTCGATAAATACATGTTCTTCTTTAAAAGTTTCGCAGATATTTATCACTGTTAGGTTTTTTTAAAAACTATCTTTACCAACTTTCTGAAGATTGGTTACGGAACAAAGCTTTTGATCAGATTTCTTGACCCGGTTCCGGCAGCTGCAGTATCTATTAACGCGCCAGTCAAGAAAATGTTTTATTGCTTGCGCATAGTTGGTGTTTCTATCACACTTGCAATTAAAAAATATTTTCTAATTGAAAAAGTTAGGATTCGACTATCTGTTGCTATCACGGAACGCCGAGTAATATTTGATTCACATCTGAAACTGCTAATATTCAAATTACATGTTTCTAAAAATCAATACGTGCATGAAATGTTTCGTAATTACTTTGATGGAAATAATATACATAGTATAAGTTGAACTTCTTGTATACACTGAAATCAATAACTGAATCTATTTGTGACCCAATGAAAATTTTCACAAGTTGATTGTTTAATAGGGTCTTTCAGAGAAAAAAAGCGATTATCGATATATCAGTTTCTGGTATCTTCTCACCTGTTCATTATCTCGCGAACCGATCATTGACAACTTTGTTCTGAATTTTTACGAATATATTTCTATTACTGATTTACTACCCCATTTCTTTCCGTTAGAACGTGCGCACGGTTTGAAACAACTAGCCGAATGAGAAACAAGTCACGAGATACACTAGTTCTTCTCTGTTCCTTCACAATAATATTCGCTTTCTCCTCGTTCAGTCACATACTTTTCAGAAGTTTTGAGAATTATATGTTTCTTCCTATCTAGTAACAATGCAAATTAAGTATTCCTCTTCCTATTATTTTGTTCTTATTATCGGCCCTGTTCCTATCTCTTGATTTCATCATTATTTTTTAGAAGTCAATCCAAGCTGAACAATCGCCGAAATGGCCGAAGATAACCCGAAACCTGTTGATGTCATGTCCCTTGATAAGGACAGCGAGGTATTTTGACTTTCCTAAAAATCGTTTCTTATTTTGGATTACAGCTTGCCGCTCGTCTACACGCGGATCCGGAGCCTTCCAATGAAAAAGTTCCAACGAAACTCGGACGTGGGAAGAATATTTCTCCGGTAAAAATTGTGTGTTGTCAAGTAATTATTTTTTAATTATAGAAACGCCGCTCAAAGAAAAGTTCTGTAAGCGGAACGGTGGAAGTCGGCATGGCGAAGTTGTTGAATTTCGAGAATCTAATTCCATTTGAGCTCAACTTCACAGAAATGGCCGAAGATGAGAGGGATAGGTTCTACGATCATCTTTACGATGGTGGATGCAAGGTTATACAAAACGGACTGAAAATGAAATAAACATTGATTTCTGCAGATGTATTTCTTGCTCGAGCATATCACGAGAGATAGCGTATCTCCCCAGGCAGTGCCTGCTGCCAAGTCAACCTTTAATATGTTCGTCAAATCTATCGGAGGGTTCTTGACGGGGGATGATGCTAAAGCTAGGACTTACCCTCAACTTGACGAATTCATGGATGTTATCGAGGTACGATTATTGGGACAACATGAATCATGATACATAATTTCAGAAAAAGAAAATCGACGATTATCAAGTTTTCACCCAAATGAGAGAGTTGTTAGCCGGCGGTTTCTTCAAGGAAGTGTTCGTTCATAGCGATGATACGACAGTCCAACAGTTACCACCACTCTTAGCTGCCGAAGCGTTGTCCGTCATGGCCAAAGTGGCTATTAGGTAAGTCATTGGGCTATCTTCAACAAATAAGTTGGTCGTTCAGGAGTCGAGCTGCTCGTGCCGTTGAAACCATGATGGCAGTGCCGAACTCGGAAAACGGTGAAGAAGGTGGATGCGATGATGAAAGCGCAACTGGTAAGATCATAGTTACTACAGAAATATTGAACATTACTTTAACAGAAGCGTTATCATACACATACCGCCAATTTTGCTCTTTTCATCAAAGCTTCCAAGTTGAACCGGTGACAGTTCAACAAAATGCATTGCTTGAACTCGCTTGTAAATTTGGGGTAGGACATGGATTAATGTTAAGTTTAATGTCAACTTTTTTTTAGTTTAATGAGTTTATCGACATTTTGGTAGAAATTAACAAAACGGAGTTTGACGGTGATTACGCTGAAACAACTGCACTTATGGAGGCTATCTCATCGAATCAAGAATCAATTGCTCTTCGCCTTATTGAGCTTGGATCTGATGTCAGCGCGAAATCCAAAATAAGCAACAACACCCCACTGATTTATGCAGCAGCTCTTGGTCAAATTGAAGTAGTGAAAAGCATGCTTGCAACTGGAAGATGTTCACTATCTGCGAACAATGGAAACGGACATGATGCATTGATGGAAGCGGCCAACATGAACCAACTCGAAATGGTGAAAATCCTATTTGAAGCCGGTGCCAAATCTAAGTTTTTGAATTTGAATTCGGAATTCAAAGAGTCAGCAATGACATTGGGATGCTTCAAAGGAAATTATGATGTTGTCAAATATATCTTGGAGGAGTATGAGAAAACTCCATTAACAACTGATGCGGAGAAATTAGAAAGAGCTGAAGAAATGTACACTGGTCTAATGGAAGCATGTATGGATGGATATCTAAACGTTGCGCAACTTCTACTCGAAAAGGGCGCCTCCGTAGATACTAATGCCGATGCATTCGAAAGCCCGTTAACTTTGGCGGCATGTGGAGGTTACAACGATTTGTGTACTCTTCTATTGGATGCCGGAGCAAACATTGAAGAACGAAACGACGAGAACTACACTCCGTTGATGGAAGCTGCCAGAGAAGGACATATTGTAAGTCATATTTTTCTTAAATTTGGTTCAAAGAACATATTTCAGAAAACTGTCGAGCTTCTATTGAAACGCGGTGCTTTAGTGAATGTACCACTGGAAGATGGAGGGGACACTCCATTATCTGTTGCAGCATGTGGAGGATATGTAGAAATAATGGAGACGCTTGTAGATGCGGGTGGAGATTTATCTCTTGGTGTTACGCCACCAATTGTCGAAGCATCTCAAGAAGGACTTATCGAAGTTGTTCAATTCATTTTGGCCCAATGTAAAAATCTTCCGAACGAACAATTAAGTCGGGCACTTGTTTATGCTGCGAACAGTGGATCAAAGAGGATAGTAGAAGAGCTGTTAAAAGCAGGCGGCGATGTCAACTACATATACGATGGAAATACGGCTTTGATGAAAGCAGCAAAGAATGATTTTCTAGAAATTGTAGCAGTTCTTGTAACTTGTGGAGCAAATGTCAATTTGACTGATGATAAAAACCTCAACACTGCACTTTCCTTGGCCTGTTCGGAAGGAAATACCGAAATTGTTCAATATTTGCTACGACACGGAGCTGATCCTTTGATCGAGCTGGACGAAGGTCACACATGCATATTCGAAGCTTCAAGAAATGGGAATGCTGATTTGATGGGAATGCTCATTGAATTTACCAAAACTGGCAGTGTTCCCAAAACTGCGGACGGTACAAAGTCTATTCCAAAAACAAGCAAAACACCACCGAAGTTCTTCAAAAAGTCATCACGGAAAAATGGATTCATGGTATAATATTTAAGATATCTTTGGAGCTGATGGTGTATTGAGACTGCAGTCCTGGTGAAGAAAAATCGAATACTCTTCATAACTCCTTCAATGATTGTTCTATTTTATAGCTAATCATATAGAGATGACAAAATTATTCAAAAAACGACTCTAATCGTAGGAGTATAAGTAGAAACAACAAATAGATAATATTCAACTATGATGACTATTATAGTTGTTTTAATTCTTTGAATATTGCATTTTTCACACTAAAGAGTGCATTTGTTTTTGATATTTTCTGATATTCTTCAATGTAGTATGACTATAGCTTGAAAAACATATAGCTCGTCAGTTTCCTTTTTTTTGTTGGATTCTTCGTACGATAAACGTAAGGGGCGGAGCCTGTTGCAAAGTAAGGGCAGAGTGTTTACGGTCTGCGAATGTGACGAGACGAACTCGGAAAAAGTTTAATTTTGCTAGTTTTTATTCGAAATGTCGGTGCTGAAGGAAAAGGCCAAAAACTGAACCATTGAGGAAAAATATCCAACTCCGATCGGACAAGTTTGTACATGAGATTGGCTTTTGGTGCCGTTTCTTACAGCATTGAGACAAAAAAGTTTCCGAATTGGAAAACATTTTAATTTTCATGAACTTTTTTTTCGGTTTCGCGCTATTTGTAAGAATCTCATGATCAAGAATTGAAATATGAACTACGTAGAAGTAATGACCAATTAAAAATTAACAAAATTGCGTCCAAAAAATTGGCCTACTCGGTATTTTCTCTTCATAACGAACTGCGTTTACCTTTTTAGTTCAGTTTGTCTTTAAAATCTGTTCAACAAAAATCATTTCTATGTATGCTCTTCTGTAAATATTTCGTATGTTTTGTAATTTCAGATGAACGAAATGATGTCATGCTTCCAAGGCCATTATGGGGCTGGTAAAGGAAAACTCGGAAAGTATCCTAATTTCCAAGATTCCGCATTTGTCAGTCTCGAAATTGAAATGCTGACTCATATGCTCAAACTGCAACAGTAAGCCTTATTTGTTGAAAATCATATTTAACGGAACATTTTCAGGCAAATGGTCTCATATGAACATCATAGCTTGAACGAAGACAAAACAACGAATGTTGATACAGTTTTGACTGTATTGAAAGAAATCTATGGTGAAAAGGAGGATAAAACAATCACTTTTCCACCAGTTCCAAATCGGGCAGAAATGGACAGAATGTACATTGGAGAGATGGTACCAACCATAAGACAATGGTCCGAATTAGTCGCACATGGATGGGTAGAAATGGAGAAGACAGTCGGTCACACCATCGAAATGAGAGCGTTTGTAACTACGGATAGTTCGAAAGGCGATCCAGCAGGAAAAAACTCCATAAGTGAAAATGCGATTAGTTCTGCACAACAAGATTCGAAAGCAGGTAAATATTATTATGTATTTTATGGGATTTTCCAAATCTATAAAAATGACAAGTTGTCAACTATTGGCGTTAACTGGTTTGAATAATGATTTCATCTATGTTTTACAGATTCAACAAACAAAACAGCATGTGGACACATAAACACTCCTTCCTCAATCCAAGAAAGCACTTTCCGAACGATGGTTGCCAAAATGGATGCATTGTTCCAAGAAAGAGGAGGAGCTGCATTGAACGCTCGAGATATGAAAACTCATTTTCCATGGCCAGAAGATTCGAAGTTCACAAGAACTTCCAACGCGATGAAAGCAAATTATGCTCTTGGAAATACAGCTGCGAACAGAAATACCATAAACAAAAAAGGTTCACTCGCATCAAAGACATATCCAGGAATCATTCGATTAGCTGTTGAGATGGAGAACCGATATCAAACGAACAAAACAGAAGAAAACAAAGAGATGGCTGTCTTGACAGCATATATTGCAAGTACTGTTCGTAATCCAGAAGGCAACTCTGATCAGCCTAGTAAGATTTTGTTTATATTCTTCAAAATATTTGCGTATCAAAAACGTATTGTGTTAAATATATTATTTTGCGTCAGGAAATTTAAAATATTTTTATTACATCTTTTTCGTTGAGCTAAAAAATTCTAACGAAATGGAAATACAGATTAAAGGTACAATTCCATTAGAGTAGTTATATTATTTAGTGAGTGTTTTTTGCAGCTGGAGAGAATCTATTGAAGAAACTATTATCTGGATTGAAAACTTCTGAAATCAAGGAAACCATGAGAAGAGCAAAAAATATGGTTAATTCAGAAGCTGGAAGTGAGTTTTTGTTGTCACTCGGAAAAATATGGTACATATTTTAAGATCAGAAACTTCGTGAAGAGTATCTCAAGTTGTTCCGTGATACATCCGACGGAACTTTCTACGACGAATGTATGAAAGATAAGAAAAGTTTGTTGAAACAAGATGCGAAAAAACGACAAATGTCGTCGAGTGGTACATGTTCTCCATCGCAACCAGTGACAGGAGGGGTGAACAAAGCAACGAACAAGGCAGCAAATGGAGCTGCATTGCGAAGAACTCAATCAGAAGGAGATCAAGCGGAGAGGTATGCTGAGAACTGTTTGACACTTTTCAATCGAACTTATAGGTCCAAGAAAAATAATCCAATAGATAAAGCAACTGATCAGACAATGGAAACACCATTGACGATCGCATGTTCCAATGGACACAAAGAAATTGTTGAGATGTTGATCGCTGAAGGCGCCAACACGGAGCATCGAGACAAGAAAGGATTCACGCCAATCGTCATTGCCGCAACTGCTGGACATGCTTCTATTGTTGATCTTCTTATCAACAAAAATGTGAATATCGAAGCACAAACGGATCGAACCAAAGACACAGCTTTGTCATTGGCTTGTTCCGGTGGAAAGAAAGAAGTTGTTGAGTTATTGTTGACAGCAGGAGCGAATAGAGAACATCGAAATGTTTCTGACTATACTCCGTTATCTCTAGCAGCATCTGGTGGATACACCGAAGTCGTGAATATGCTGTTGAACTCTGGATCGGAAATCAATTCTAGAACGGGTAGCAAACTGGGGATCTCACCACTTATGTTGGCTGCGATGAACGGCCACAAGGATGCAACGAGAGTTTTGTTAGAGAAGGGTAGTGATATTAATGCACAAATCGAAACAAATAGGTTTGGTATCAATTATTGTACAATTAAAGATGGATCTATTACAGAAATACTGCTCTCACTCTTGCAAGTTTCCAAGGTAGAACGGAGGTTGTACGACTTCTTTTGCAATATAATGCTAATGTAGAACATCGTGCGAAGGTAATTCATTTTTTTCGAATCCGATCATTTTAATAAAAACTACATTTAGACGGGGTTAACTCCATTGATGGAAGCAGCAAATGGTGGATATAATGATGTCGGAGCACTTCTATTGAATTCTGGTGCCGATCCGAATGCATCATCAGTTCCAGCTTCTAAAGATACAGCACTTACTATTGCTGCCGATAAGGGACACTCTAAATTCGTTGAACTTCTTCTCGGGAGTGGTGCCAATTTGGATATTCGTAACAAAAAAGGATGTTCCCCCCTGTTTCTTGCTGCAAATAGTGGATTCTTGTGTACTGTAGAAGTTCTATTGAAAGCAGGTGCTGATGCAGATGCATCAGATAACCGGAAAACAACTCCACTGATGGCTGCATTCAAAAAGGGACATTCGGAGGTATTGAATAGATTAACGAATAGCTATATAGGTTTACTTTTTCAGATTGTTCGATTGATGGTTAACTATGCGAAACAATTCCCAAGCGACCAAGATCTTCAAAGAGCGATCCAATCAGCCGAAACTGAAGAAATAAAACAAAGTTGTCAAGATTGTTTGAGTATCATTAAAACAGCGAAGAATGAGCAAGCAGAGAATGCAAACCGTGCAGCTGATGATTTATTGGCACTTCTCGAACAGGAACAAATTGATATGAAATCAAAGAAAGTTAAGCAGCAGGAAAAGAAAAAGAAGAAGAAGGATGCGAAAAAGAGCAAACAAGGAGCTGAACGCAAAGACGATGCTGATGAAGAAACGTCGCGAAACGCTGCAGCTGGGGATGCAGAAGATGTTGACGGTGATGATGGTGAAGACGCAGCTGAAGCAACTTTAGAAGTAATTGAGCCGGTGGAAGAAACAGTAGAGGTTGAAGAAGTTGTTCCGGAACCGGTAAAGGAAGTAGTGAAAGAGCCAGTTAAAGAGGTTGTAAAAGAGAATCAAAAGAAATCGAATAATAAGAAGAAGAACAATCAACAACAACAACAATCAGTTGCTACTGCTGGAAAAGAGAAAGAGAAACCAATACCACCTGAGATGGAGTATCGGCCTATTGTGGTCACTATTCCACCACCTGCTCCAACAGAGGCGATGGCTGTATCTCCGAGTTTGTCAACTTCGAACGAAGAATGGAAGAAAGCTAACGGCAAAAAGGCGAAGCAACCAAAGAGACCGACTGCTGTTTCTGCACAACACCACTCATCAACAGCTCCACACACCAAAGAATCGTCAACTACATCTAGTGTTACTTCTGACATTGGTGCTGTTCATGAAATTGAAACGGTAATGTATTTTATAAAATTAACAATAATTTATAAAGTTTCAGAATAGAAGAAAGAACTTTACATTGAGCGTTGGACCTATCGCGATTTCGAGAGTTATTGGACGCGGTGGAACAAATATCAATGCTGTTCGAGAAGCAACTGGCGCAATCATCGAGGTAGGAAATTTTTCAGAGAAACAAGATAAATAGTGAAATTAAATTTGCGGATCCATCATTATAGACCTCAAGTGTTCTAGTTTATTTTAAAGAAATAAATTACAGATTGATAAGCAAAGTGCAAAGAAAGATCAAGAACGCCAAGTGAATGTGCGAGGCACACCAGAAGCAGTCAAATCAGCAGTTCAGATAATTCAATTACTGATTTCTGACGGAGACATTGTCATCAACGACGCAATTCGAAGTGTATTACGTGGAAATAGCTCAGTTGCTTCGTCAGTTTCGTCGGATGGTGGTGGAAATTCAAGAAGCAACGAAGTTATTGTTCCTGCTACAATTATTACGAAACCATCACAGCAGCCTCCCCCTGTTTCTGCTCAATCTAGCGGATCAACTGGGAATGTCTGGCAACAACGGATGGCAGCAAGACAAGAACAAATTGCTAAAGTTGTTCCAGAGACCGTTCCTGAAACTCGGTCAACAGAAGTTTCTGTAGAAAGAGGTACTTTTTGTATACAATCTTTATTTATTTATCAGAAATCGTACTAACTTCCATTACCATATATATTTTTGCAGAAAGCCCAATGACCCGTCACACTCTTCTCGAAAAGTCTGGCGCATTGACACCCCATAAACGAGAGCCACAAGTTTCTGCCGTTGCACCACCAGACCACTCAACGATCCCTGATACAGTCAAGCTACCTGAACCAATTGGACGGCCTACACCACTTGCTGCTCCACAACAACAACAACAACAATTGCAACTACAACAACAACAGTTGCAAGAACAGCAGCGGCAACAACAGTTGGAGCACGAAGAACAACAGAAACAACACTTGCAACAACTACAGCAACAACAGCAACAGCAACAAATGCAATTGTTGCAACAACAGCAGCAAGCAGCTCAATTGAAACATCAACAACAGCAGCAACAACAGATTCAACAACAATTGTATCAAGCGGCGCTTCAGCAAAAACAACAGCAACAAGTCAATCAACATCAACAACAAATCAATCAGTTGATTCAAGCATCATATCCGACGAGTCAACTACCACAGCAGCAATCATCTGGATCATTCTCTCGAGCTCCAGGAACCCGCCCAACAAATCAGGAGTCGTTCTCACGTGCTCCAGGACCGCCATCTCAAAACCGAACAGAATTATTCGTTGAACAACCAGTAGCGTTCGGACAGTTTTTGCCACAGAACACATCCAGTGGGGTACCATCTTCCCTCTCATCAACTATTGGAATCAATCAGACGCTTTCTCAAATTAAAACGCCAGAACCACCAAAAGTTTCTGATGCTGATCTCAACTTCGATTTCACTAGCTTGAAGTTGTTCGATGACAGCAAGGTTTCGGAGATATGGGGAAAACCTGATAAGAATGTTTCGAATTCGGAAGAAGCTAACATATGGGGTCCTAACTTGTTCACTTCATTCCTACAATCTGCAGCTCCTCTTCCACCATCGGATAACACTGCAGTAAGTTTCTGTTGAGAATATTAGCTTTCTCATTTTGCCTAAATGTGATAACTATTAATTTGTTGCAGAGTGATTGGGGATCGGGAAATCAATTCATGACCGAACTTGTTCATCGACCATCGTCTACTACGATTCCATCTGTTCAACCAACTTCTGCAAATCCCATAATGACCGCAAACGCAACAATTCCAACAACTACTGGGTCAACCCTTGATATGAATGGTTGGAATTCACAGTCATTGGGAATGCCAAATCAACAATCACTGTTGTCACAACAAGTGAATCGAGATAGCACAAAGTCTGTTCCATTGTTCGCAAGATCACAATCGCAATCACAAGGAAATGTGAATCAACAGCAATCAATCGGGAACATGAATGACCAATTGTCAGCACTTCAACAGCAAGTGTCTCAAACAAGACATCTGGCCTTAATGAGGCAGCAACATGCTACAATTCAACAGCAGCAACAAAATCTTCTCAATCAATTGCAGTCAAGTATAAACGAACAGCAAGCATCGGCTAGTAATTTGTATTCTCAGGTAATAAATGAAAATTTTGTGGGCGGTTTCCTCAACTTTGATAGTCTCAATTTCAGCTAGCTGCTCAGCTTCTGACTCATCAGGAAACAAACAATGGCACGATTCCGCAAAATCAACAATCGGGAATCAACCCGAACAACTATTATCAATCGCCATCATACACAGACGCGTCTATCTTGAGTCAACTTGGAATGTCGAATAATCGTTTGAATAACTTCTCTGGATTCGCAGTACGTTTTGCTCGCTTATCCAATAAAATATGTTCGCGCTTTCAGACCGATCCACAAGAAGAAATTATTCTGAATGCTTTTATTGAAAAACAAAAAATGACCTCAGGAAGTGGTTCGACTAATTTGATGGTATGAGATGTCCTTCAGAGTTTTTTTTTTAATTTTCAATAATTTAGCATCAAAAGCCACAGCCATTCCTTCCAAATGCAGCTCCGATGCAAAATGTTTCACAAAGATCTGGATTACAAGCTCGTCAACCTCAACCTTTCAATGCACCAGCTCCACCACCAGGATTCGCAGCTCTTGGAGCTCAATCACAGTCGGCTTCATCTCGTCCGAACCCGCAATATTATCAACAGCCTCCACAACAACAGCCACAACAGCAGCAACAACCACCTTCAAACAGTATTTTCAACCAATTCCCCGGGTACGCAATTAGTTACAACTACTGGTATTAAATTAAATTAAATAAAACATGTTTTACTCATCTAGACTATCGTACATCACTAACATTTCCTCTCCACTTCGTTACCGTAAAATTCACTTTTCAGTCAAACTTGGAGCAACTCAATAAATCCTCAACAGCCAGGCCAACAGAATAAAACTCCAAATCAATGGGGTAATTGGAACTAATTTTTTGTTTTTTTCTTTAATTTTTTGTTATTTTATTATCCATTTCAATTGTTTATTGCCTTTCCATTTAGTTTTCCACTTTCTTTTGTATTCCCGGGTTTTTCTTCTGTCCTTCAGTACATTTTCTTTTTCCTATCGGTGCGAAATGACATTGTATTGAAACTTATCAGAGGCCGTTCGATTCTCTTTTCTTCGAATTACGGTAGTCTTGTTCCAATTGGAGATCATAGTCTTTTTCCGCCTCCTGTTAATTTCTTAAACTGGGTATCCTAGTTTTGTCTTATGTTCCTATTCTGTCGTTTTCAAAATTGAAGATTTAATTGCCTTCTATGTTTCTTGTGAAAATATATACCCTTGTTTCAATTTTTATAATTCCTTAACCATTTTCAAAGAAAAGTTTTTACTTTAATTTTTTTATGATCTGACATGCTTTATTCTCAATCATAAATCATTATTTTGTAGTTTTTTTTTTGATTTTCTGAGTAAGCGAAAATATTTGGCATATTGTTCCAAATTGTATCTAACGCGAAAGAAAGAAAATAATAAATCATGAAAAATCAGATGTTGTCCGGTATGCTGTTGTCGAGAATCGGCAGAAAATTTACAAACTCTCGTAAGTTTCAATTCCCGAAATAAAGTGAAAAGTTAACGGTTTTCAGTCAGAAACATGTATATTCAAGTGCAGGAAACACCAAATCCATTGTCACTTAAGTTCTTGCCAGGTGATATCCAATTATCATTATTTATTATTTAATTTGTTGTTATTTCAGGTCAACAACTCCTTCCAGACACATCAAAAACGTACGATTTCAATTCAGCAAGCGCCGCGAAACAAAGTCCACTTGCAATGTAATTCTTTAATCACTTCTTTTTGATCCATTATTCTTCAGAAAACTACTCCGCGTCTCCGGTGTGAAACGTGTGTTTTTTGGCGAAGATTTCGTGACAGTAACAAAGTCAGATGAGACAGTCGATTGGGCACTTCTCCGCCCTGAAATCTTCTCGACCATTGCTGATCACTTACAATCTGGAAAACCTGTGGTAAACGAGGAAGTTCTAAATGCTGGCGAAGAAGAAGGTTTGTACTGTTTCATACTATCAGACCATCTATGTGCATTCTGCAGAGGATGATGAAGTTGTGATGATGATCAAGGAAATTCTTGAAACACGAATTCGCCCAATGGTCCAGGAAGACGGAGGAGATATTACTTATGTTGGTTTCGATAATGGAGTTGTGAAATTGAAAATGCAAGGATCTTGTACGGGATGCCCGAGCTCAGGAGTCACATTGAAAAATGGAATCGAGAATATGTTGACATTCTACGTTCCAGAAGTCAAAGAAGTCATCGAAGTGAAAGATGAATCCGACGATTTGGTAGAAAGAGAACTCAAGAAGTTTGAGCAATCAAGAGGAATTAAAGAATAAATATAGAATTAATGTAGTAGAAATATAATAAATAGTTTATTGGTTAAATGGATCAACATCTGAGAGATCGCATCCACCATTCTTTCTTCTGGCCCTTCTCTTTTTTGTTCTCACTTTTCTTTGGTTCTTCGTCACTCATCGCTGGAATAGTGATTGTCTGTTCAGCGATTACTGCATCATCCTCCTCGTCGACCTGTTCCGTTTCACTTTCCTCTTCTTCTTTGACTCCACGATGAAAAACAAAGATGGATGACACGAATTGTTGTTCGTCTGCGGCGGATACATTCATCTTCTTCATGCTTCTTTCAGCCATCACCTCAGCAACCGGTTTCATGACAAGTCGTTGCTCGAGTTTCTTACGAAGACAACGGACGGAAAGTGGGCCACAACGAACTGATGGCCTGAAGATAAAAGTTGGATTATTAGTGATGTACATGATTTACATTTGATTAGTGACAGATGGCTTATTTTCAATCACTGTTATCAATCCACTATTCGAAGATGACGATGGAACATCCCTATCACTATCAGTGTTATCATTATTCAAATGAATATCAGCTGATGGAATAGCATCAATATCAGCCACCACTTTCTCTTGTTCTTGTTCAATTGCTGTCATTTCACCCTCTTCCTCAATCTTTTTCACTGGTTCCAATGGTTTACTTCTTGCAGTTGTATGTGCTGTCATGATCGCATTTGTCCATTTTCCGATGTCGTCATCACGAAGGAAGATGTGAACATTTCCACGTGGATAACGGATCTTGACATGACAACGACGGTAACGGATGTGACGACCTTTGTAGGAATCACAGTTGGTCAGGATGCAGTTGGCAGAACGAAGATCGATGATCAAACCTAAACATACAGATTACATTCTTATCATTTATCTGTTATCAATTACCTCTATCTACCTCTTGATATAAAACCAAGAATCCATGTTTAGTGATGGTAGCTGAACGCATACACAATGCAGACAAATGATCAGGGAGCAAGAGGTATTTGGTACGCAACAGTGTCATTATGGATCCTTTTGCCAACACATCCGACTCATGTACTCTCCAATTGGAGGAGTTTGGGAGTGGAACATACTATAATATTATTATATAACATCATATCATATTATTAGTAAGTACTTTGTTGAACTTCTTGGCAATCGGAAGTGTTTCGCTTCGAACTTTCTTCGGGGCGGCAATCATTGTGTTAGTTGTTAGTGATTGGTTAGTATTGCAGTTGCAAGGAATAAGCTGATTCCTCCGACTGACCCCTTCTGTTATTTTGCCAACTCACACGTTATATTCAGTGTCACGTTTAATTTTATAAGATTTAAGAAATAAAAACTGGGACAATTTGAAGTCTTTATTTAAATTAAAATATTGGAGTCATCATTCGTAATCTTCTTCATGACTGATTTGAACTGCGCAGACGTCGTCGAAGGATACTTTCACGCTCTGAAAAAAAATAGACATTAAGGTATAATTTTCGATCTTCTGAGAAAGTCTGCGAATTTTTGCCGGAATTCGGGGATTATGATTTTCAAAACTGAAAACTAGTAGAAAAAAGAGCATACCTCATTTGATGCTACTAACTTGGCCACAACTTCCATATGTTTTTTGTCTTTATCCACCATAATCGCTAGTTTTCCACGCATGTTTC
The DNA here is from genome assembly GCA_963573275.1 of Caenorhabditis uteleia. Taxonomy (NCBI): domain Eukaryota; kingdom Metazoa; phylum Nematoda; class Chromadorea; order Rhabditida; family Rhabditidae; genus Caenorhabditis; species Caenorhabditis uteleia. The sequence goes on from OY752136.1 coordinate 10,158,958, forward strand.
CTCCAACGATCATCAGTTTTTCTCCAATATTTCTAGGAATCACAGTTTCTAACCAACGTTGCTTCACATCTGCAAGAATAACGAATTTTATATGATAAATAAATTAATATTACTGTAATATGTAATTCCTCGATCATCTGCGACTGTGACATTTCTTCTTCCGGCAACATCAACTACTCGTACTTTTTGCATATATAACTTTCCTCTTTCATATCGACTATTGACGAATCTGACCAACAACTCACTCCGCACCCATAATACTTCTTCCTCTTCTTCTCTTTCTCTCTCGTCGTTTCTACTCGAAGAATGCGATTTTGAATCTGACGATCGTTCTGTTTTTGAATCGGACATATGTTTTTGATTGTGTTCGTCTATTCTCTTTTTTTCTTCATCATACTCTTTCTTATCTGAAATTCGACAATATTTATGAAACGCCGATATTAAATCTTACTTAAACATTTCGAATCTCTTTCGTATTCCTTCGCTGTCACTGCAACTACTACAAATTGACTGACTTTAATCTTCTTTCCTCCAATTGCTGCTTTCACAAAATAACTATTACTGTCATCATCCCTGCCTTCCACCTGAGTTTTAAAAATTTATTCTAAAAATTATTATTAAAATTTCTTACTTTTCCATACAAACCATTATGTCTTCCATCTACTATTTTGATAAAGCTTCCTGTTTTGATTTCTTCGATCGTCTCTTCTTTTCCACCCGTTGTGTTTTTCTTCCCGTTCGAATCTTGTTTCGGTGTAGCTCCAAGTCCTAATCCAGGCGGTCGTCGATTTGGTAATCGAAGTGCTACTTTTTGAGGAATTTTGCCGATTCCATCGCCATCTTTCCAATCACATCCTCTCAAAATAGCAAGTCCGAAACTTTCAATAGGAACTGCCGAATAATCTGCATCTTCGGTTTCAATTGTTGATATTGAATCTACTACGATTTTGTCTCGTGTATCACCATCAGCAGCTTCTTCGGAAGGTCCAGATGGACGCATCAATTCTAGTTTTGCTCGTTCTTCGTCTGTTATTGTTCCATTTTTCAACTTTTCTAATAGTTTTTGTGTTCTCCAGTCATCGGCTACCACCATTGGAATAGTTATTGCTTCTTTTTTCGCGTCTTCATCACCTCTGAAATGAAATAGTTATTTTCATTCAAATAAGGAAAAACTTACATTGTAGTACCGTCGTCGAAATGTGTGACTCTCCTTCTTTTCGCTCGCTGCTCTTCTTCCTCTCTTTCTCGTTCTTCCTCACTGTCATTTTCAACTAAATTAAAATAATTGTATTTATTAAAAAAGTGTGTCTTACCATTAACGGCAGTTTGCGCAGCTACTTGAAGTCTACTTTCCTCTCTTCTTCTCACTCCGAATGAAATTTTGGTCGCGCTAGTAGTCGCCAGTTGTTCTACCATGACTGTAATAATTTCCAATAGAAAAAGAGTTTAGCAAAGGAATATAGTTTCGAATAAAATAAAACAATTTCTTCGAACAACGTCCCTCGTTTCGTTTCGAAAATGATGTTGTGTTTTCTGCGCCACTTGGCTGCCGGCTGACGCTTTTTGAGTGTTGACGCAAACGTGGTTAATGCGTCTCGCAACGATTACGGTACGGTAACAAGCCGCCAAATTAGTAATTTTTGAATTTTGTCTCGAGTTTCGAATCATTCTTACTCATTTCGCCTTATGAAGTTCAACCTTTCTCATTTTCAGAATGACTTCTTGGAAAAAATATGATGTTTTGGATGTTTATCCGGGAAGAGAAAGCCAAACGATTGCCGAAACAGTCGATGTGATTACATCCAGGTCAGTTGCATAAATTCTTGATGATAAAACTAGGTTATTCTCAGACGAACAACACGTCGTAGCGGAGGACCTACTTTCATATTTGACAACTACACTGGCAAATGTGTGAAATATGGAGGGGATAACGAGGCAGAAGATGCTCCCGACGTTGATGTGAGTTTATTTGCGCTGTTCAGCTAAAGAAAGAAACTAATCAGACCGCCGAACAAAAGGTGCAAATCAGAAAGAGACACGAGTCGGTATACATGGGAAATCGGCCACATTTGCTTGATGCTTTGAAGCGTTTGAAAACCTCTGATGTGACGAAAAATGACACTCCAAAAATTGCTTCTAAACCGAGAAAAACACCAATGAAAAAGAAACGATCAACAGTGAACACGTCTTCATACAAAATAAAGGTGAGGAAGATTGGCTCATTAAAATAAGAGAACTTTTCAGAAAGAGGAACCTCCAGAGGAAGAAGGAACTGCTTCGTCACAAAAAACTGAGGTAAATAAAATCAAATTCCGCTATGAAAATAAAAATTAAGGATGATTTGGATCTGAACGGATTTCCAAACGACGTCGCCGATGTATCACTCGACCTAAATGACGGTATCCAGCCACCAGCTGAGCCAAATAACAATACGGCTGAACCAAACGTAGTTTTCTATTTTCGGCTGTTTTTTGAAATACAAATTTCAGTTGGAGTCGGGAAATTGGAAAAGAAAGAGAGACGAAGATTCGATTGAAATTCTTGAGAATGTTTCCATTACTCCGCAGAACAAGAAAATGAAGAAAAATATCGTTACTCCAAATAATGATTCTTCGCGAAACAACGCTATGGGAAGCTTTGCTTCCAACACGGTATTTTTAGACGATTATTATTAATTTTTTAGAATTTTTTTCAGTCAAAAACAGGTAACGGAAGTAACACCACTTCTTGTTCCTCTTCGTTCTCTTCGCTTCTATCTGGTATAGATTCATTCGGTTTTCAAACTGATGCGAATGGAAATTATAAGGTATGAAACTTTTTCCGCGTTTATGCCTTTTTTATCTTCCAGGATTTTATTGCCAAAATGACACCTGCGCATATCATGAAAGATATGGTGGAGCATCCGCAACTGGCAGTTAAATTCTTTAACTCCGAAGTAAGCATACATAAACTTCAGAACCCTCAATAAGTTTTGTTTAGTTCTTTCAAGCGCTTCACAACTTCAACGATTTCTGTTCGAATCCTAGATCTACAATTGAAGATCTCAATGTCAACAAATTCCAGGAAACCATCGAAGGTAGTTTTGTAATAATAATTGGTTGAATATACGTCTTGTTACAGAGGATGGTGTTATTGTCGAAGAACCGTTGCCGATGCATCCGGTCGTATTTCCCACGGATATCAAAAAGAGAGAACTCGAGTGAGACTGATAAGAAAATCAATAAATTTCATCAAACATTTCAGAAAGCAAGCTGAACTTGAAGCTAACGAGATCCACAATCGTATGTTGGCACAATCACAGCTCTATTCGCAGAATTTGTATACTCATTTTCAACAAATGAACGCATCAAGCTCAAATCCACTCTACTTCGCAAATCAACAACATCCTAATTATTATTATCCAAACGTTCACACTACCACTTATGCTTCTGATTATGGAGCAGGTCCGTCGAATAATCAATCCCAGTATTGATTTTCATATTTTATTGCCTTAATCAAATACTTAATAGATTCCCATTTCTAATATCCCCTCTGTTTTATAATTTTTATTAATATTGTTGGGAATGCATTATATTATTGTTTGATATATGCTACCTTTTATTCAAATGTATCGTCAACCCATTTAGTTAGTTTCATCGAACACAAATAAATCACCATTTGACGCGATTCTTGTATTCTTCCTTCACACAAAGTCTCTTGACAATTTCATAACCAACAACAACTAGGCCGGAATAAACCGAGTTGGCAATGAATCTGAAAGTATGGTTTCAACATTATCATATTTTCGCTTTCCTAGCCAACCTTGGTGTCAATCCTTTAGTGAAAATAGCATATTGTTCATCTTTCCACATTGTTGTGAATGTTTGTCGATATGATGCTCTATGCATCTGAAGTCTGATTCTGAATAACTCCATTGGATTGGTTGCCAATGTTGATACTGCTCCTCCGATTGTTGCCGCAATCGCCTGATCAATCAATAAACTTCTATTTGTTGCCGGATGTAATTTATTGAACAATGCTTGAAGCCAATAATAAGTTGGCCAAAATGTGAACATTTGTGGACAATAAACAGCCGCCGATGCCCAGAATCCACGATAGAATCCTTTGAATCCATCAACAGAATATATTGCACGAGTAACACTCGGACCAAGACCAACTCCCTTATTCACATAATATCTATTAATTAATCATTATCATATCAATATCCAATTGATAACATACGCCACTTTATCAATAACAGCTTTATCATGTCCGGCAGTCAATTTATCAGTATTCTTGTATATCATCATATATTGTGCAATAATATCCGTTGGTACAAATATCGACTGATAAGTGATATGATATATATTGATATATGATATGGTATACCTGTGATGCCAAACTAGCCATACCACCTGATATGGCTGATGAGAATGATACTGATTGACATCCTTTCTCGTGCATTACTGATCGACACTTTTCAAATATTGTTGAATATATGAATGAGCAACCAATTTGGGGTACTGTTATCCAGAATCCCTGAATATCAATTGATAATAATGATAACACAACTGATAGCATACTCGATAAAGTCCTCGAAATCCCTCTCGTTTTGAAATATCAGTATATGCGTGGAATGTACTACGGTATACCGTATTCTGTTTTTGTAATTGAAGTTGACTACGAAGAACAGCAAGTGGATAGATTGCACTACGGATACTCCATGTACTATATTTGGATTGATTATTGATATGATAATGATAATGATATGATACCTGAATAATGCAGATGGATAAAACTTATATAGATTCATATGTTCCCAATTGACAACAGTTAATGGATCCGATGATCCCGGTTTGCCTGGTTTTGCATAACAATCACGGGGTGCTGATGGACACTTTGATTCGCTAACGATTTGAGGCATTTCAAAACTGAACGACATGATTCGAATCGCGAATATTCGACCGATTGATGAATCAACGACACAAACAAGACAAGAAAATGAATACGGTATATCAGTTGATTGATATAATAAATGAAGTGTTATGATTACACGTTTACGTTATTATTAATATTATTTTGATTCAAATATGATTTGCCATATAATATTGAACCGTTTACAGTATTCCCACTGATTCCATCTGCATTTGATACTCAGCCAACTGATAAAACTCTCAATATTGAATATGTTGTCAACTATATCCCCTATATTGTGTATTGAATTGTACATATTCCCATACCCGAATCCAATCATATTCTTCTCCTTTTTCTATCCTTGTTCCTCATTTTCCCTCTTTTTGCCCCAACAATTTCATTCATTTCCATGTGTATTTCATTCCTTTTCCATTATATTAAATAGTATATCAGTTCTCCAATCCCTTATCATCCCTTATCTCCATATCATTTTTCTCCATCTTTTTTCATCTTCAAATCCTTCATTTAATCCTTTCACCAAATCCATATCTTATGAAAATTCAAAGTAGTCAATATGAAATATTAAAAGGTATGGAAACATGAAAATGGAAAAGAAAGAAAGAAAGAAAGAGAGAAAACGAGAGAGAAAGAGGCGAGAATGATGATGACCATTTGGTATTTCTGCCGCCGCCGCAACGCCTTAAAGTAAGTCGCGTTGCGGTGGGCGAGAGAGCATATGAAATAGAGAGAATTAGAGAAAGAAAGAGAAGGAAGAGAGTGGAGAGATATAGAGAAGGAAATAGGAAGAAGTAGAAGAAAAAGAAGAAGAAGAAGAAGAAGGAGTAGAAGAAGAAGAGGAATGCTTTGGCTGCTTTCGCTCCTCATAGTTTGTGTACTAATAGTTTGCCTCATTCTATCTATGTTATTCCCCCTTTTCACTACAATGCTCTTCTCATTTCTTATACCTTTTCGCCTTGTTTATCAACATTATATTGACTAATTCAATTATATTTTGCAAACATCTCTAAATTTCAACTCATAAATTACTCCTTATCATATTAGCAATTCCCTTCATCTGCATCTCTCGTTCTGTCCGAATGCACCACTTCATTCAAAATGACTGTCTGCGTCTCTCATCACACACTCTCTCTCTTTCTCATATTGTTTCCATAACAATAACTTGTTCATATTATTTTGATTCGTCATTTCAATCGATGACGAATGTATGATTACATTGAGTTGAATGTATGATTATTATCATAATATCAAATGTTCCATGAGAATCAATATCATTTTGTTATCAATTCCTTTTTCCGTTTTCCATCTAAATTCATACATTTCCTCTATATTTTTTATTTCTTTTCAACAATGACTCATTCCTTCGTTTCCTTTCGTATATTCAATTCTCCATTCGTTTTTTCTTTCGTTTAATTTCCGGAGTGAGATAGTATCCCATAGATATAATCAATTGATCATTCCATCCATCCATCCATCTCCTATTCCTGCTCCTTCTATTCTTTCGTTTTCCATTTCCGACGCCGTCAGTTGCAGAATTATAAATTGCATTTCTTCTTCTTCTCCTTCGTATTTTTTCTTTATTCGGAAATTGGCTCATCTATCATCTCAAGGGCTATTTTCAAGATGAGCTCCTCCTCCTCCTCGTTTTCCATTTTCTTTGTTTTGTTGTTTTCCATTTCACTCCGCCTATTCATACGGTAGAATGATTTGACTCGAATATGACTGACTGACACACCTTGGCTCAATTGTCACTTCTATCTAGGTGCAGCATACAATCACTCCTTATCACTCCTTATCACCTCTATCAATCTACTCCAACATCTCCTCATAACTTGTTCTTGTTCCCATCCACATGTCTTATTCAACCTGTTTTCCTTCTTCTCTTATTCCCTTCTAATACCTAAATTGACCACTTTCGTTTTTTTCTGAAAGGTCAAAACCATTTGAATTGTTGTAAATTGACGTCTACAAATGTCAAACTTTCAATGATTTCCATTTTATTTTCAACAACTTGTGATCATTGTACCTGATAGCAGAGGGCAGAAAAACGATAGAAAATGATTGAATTGAATGAAAAAGGAAAAAAGGGGAAATGGGCAAAAAGATAGACAATCGATTTACTATTTACGAAGAAGAACAAGTCAATCAATCGGTAGAGGTGGTGGTGGTCAATCTAACTATTATCATTATTATTATTAGTATTACTCTTTTATTTACTGATAAACAACTCTGATATTGATTATCAGTTGATTATTAATGACTAATAAAGGTAGGAAGAATATCAAGAATAAAACAACATGATATGATAATTGAATAACTATCATATCAAAATTCTCCATTCAATCTTTCTCTTCGTTTTTTGTCGTTATCTCAAAACTTGATAACTTTTCTGCAAACCGATTATATATAAATATTTAATACTTTCTTCTTCTTCTTCTTCTTCATTTCTTTCCTTCTTCTTCGTTTTTCTACTATAATATAATATTTCATACATTTTGTGTGAATTGAAATTTGATCATAAACGGAATAACACATACTACACAATACAATTCTCTCCATCTATCTATATTTTTTCTCTTACCTTCTTTCATTGTTTTGTTTATTCGAATATTTTCAGATTTCAATATAGATAAAAACAATTGCCCGCCGGGTAACAGGCAACAGGAAGAGGCACCGAAACACACATTTCTACTTCCAAAGGGTACGTTTTCTATATTCTCACTTGCTAAAGAAAAAAACGGCCGAAACAACTTCATATGAAACCATTGTCTGCGTCTCTTGTTCTCCATTATCTCTCTCGGTTACTCATCATTATTGTTGTTTTTCTATACAAAACATTTGTAGTTGTTGACATGCGTAGTACTGTATTGTAGACTGAGTACCAAATGTAACTAAACATGTAATAATCCATCCAAATATCTCCATCCATCCACTCTATTCCATTCTGTTTTGCTCATTGTCCAACTACAATATCCCTCCCTCCCTATACTATATATGACTACCTCCATCCATCCATCCATCCATATATCCATCCATTCCACATATATTCTTCTTCTTCTTCATATATCCATTTTGTGTTTCCCCCTTGCAATAACTGCCTTCGTCTCGTTTTTCTTGTTCAATTTGTCTCGAAAAGAAGAACTAATTAACATTTTGCTCACAAGTGCTTATGGAAGCATAAGTAACCAAATTAGTAGCAAAAGTAGACAAACGTTGTCCTTCTCCTTCTCCTTCTTCTCTTCCTTTTTTCCTTCTTTTTCTTGTTACTATTCATCCATCTATACGATACATATCTTGTGTTGAGCAGCAATAAACAGAAGACGAAAAATGAGATGAAGAAGCCACCTAATTAGTAGAAAACTACGGTAGATGATGGATAATACGAATATAGAGAGAAATAGAGAAAGAAAGAAAGAAGGATAGAATACAAATCAAGTGGATAAATAGATGGAATAAAAAAGAGATGGAGAACAAAAAAGACAACAAATATGTACAAATAACAATTTAATCTCTTTTCCTATTGTAGTTTTCATTGTTTTTTCAATTATTCGTTTTCGAGATATTCATGTGATTATCAAATGATAATTGATATGTCTAGACACTTTGTGATTCCTGATAATTATTCAAATATCGACCAGTACATCCTTCCCATCCATTCTATAATATCCAACATGTTCCCTATATTGATGTGTATGTTGATATGGTCTATCCTAGTATCCACATATATCCAACCGTTCAATCCCTCTCTCGTTCTCTTTCATTTTATCTCTTCGTTCTGTTTGTTTTTCTTTCTTCTTGCAATCGAAATGCCGTCGGTTCTTTTTCCTCTTCTTTTTTTCTTCTTTCGTATTGTTAACATGTGACATTTCTATCTATTTTTCATGTTTTTTCTAGCAGTTTCTTCCCTCATTTCATACAAATTGCAGTCGTTTTCCTCGCCTCTTTCTCATAATTAGCATCCTTTTCTCACTCTCCAATTCATTGACGTCAATTCCTCCATCTCCTCCATCTCCTTCTCCTTCTTCTCCTCCTACTCATTCCTTATATATATTCTATTGATTCTTGCTCATTATAATAATAGTGATAAGTCGTTGATAACATCCATCTCCTCCATCTCCATCTCCTTCTCCTATTCCTTCCCCTATTCCTTCTCTTTTCCTTTTTCATTTCTCACCAAACAGATAGAGTGTTGAGCTTTTGAACTCGACGAAATATCGACTTCAGCTGATGTGTCGTTATTCAAAAACAGAAGGAATACATGAATAATATGCTCTCTTCCCCTTCCACTTCTTCCTTCTATAATAATAATAGCACCTTTGAATAATGGATTTTGAAGGGAGAAATAGTAATACGAAAAGTACCTCAAATGTCAATCATTCTATCGAAATGACATCTATTATTAGGACGACGAATAAGGTTAACACATGTAGGTGTGTAGATGCACCACACATTGTCTATATAAATAGTTCAGCTTGAGTTACTCCGAACCATCTTTTATCGTGGTGCCAAATTTAAAACTACGTCGTTTCATTAGATACTCAGTCATTGAATGTCCTTTGTGAATATCAAATGTTATTGTTATTCCCCATCTAGAGTGGGTGTTAATTGTTTATATCTATCCCCTTTTTCATTCCATTTCTTTCACCTTTTCATCTTTTTCTTCTGATTATTATTCGTCTAATCTAATCACAAGTATATTTTTTGATTGAATTTTGGTTTGTGCAGGTGTAAATATCACTCCTTTCCTCTCCTTTTTCTTCTCTTTTTTCCATCCAAATAATATGGATAATTGAAGTATGCAATGTGTATGTTAGAGTGTTGTATAGATGTATGCATACACATTTTTCGAAACCTTTTTCCTTCCTTTTTTCAATTCTTCGTCTTTTTTCCTTCTTCTTCTTCCTTTTTTTCTGCCGTCGATTCACCACCACCAATGCTTTCATCTTCTCTTTTTTTCATTTCTTTTTCGTTTTTCTCTCTCTGTTGATTCGACATCTATTTTAATGAGAATGATTTGAACAATCGAATGTTTGATCTGATTGTGAATATGTTCCTCTTTTATTACAATTCATTTCAATTCTCTCTCTTATCTTTCACATTTACAACAAGGTTTGAACTATTAGTTACGCAGGTTTAGATTGAGAATACATCATTTGTAAGTTCATCTAAATCATTGATGTTCAAACTCACAAGTACTTCCATTGAATAGTTTCCCAAATAACATGTTCTTCAGTAGATCAATGTCCCTCCCGTTTCATTCTGTTATCCTAGTCGTGTTAACACAACAATTGTATCAATTGTTGTTCGAATTGTTCGAATTAAAATGTCATTTCATTGTTCTTCTCTCCCCCCTGAACATGCTCCTTCCATTTCATAAATATCCTTCTCTTCCATCTATATTATCACTTTCCCTTCTATTTCTCTCCTTCTGCTCCTTCTTCTCCATCCTTCTCTCATTCATCCAACCATCATTTATCACTCACAGCATACTCATTCCTTTCCTTCCATTCCATCTTTCTCTCCATCTCTTTTTCCATCTCGTTCCAACACTCGAGAGCAGAAGCAGCGAGAATTTTCATTCATTCATAGATATTATAATATCCATCGCTCGTCTCGTCTAACAATCTGCGTCTTCTATCATCTAATCTGCCTCTCAATCCTAAATAATCTCTAATCAAAAAGCCGTCGGCGCCCCTGTTTAGATATTAGATATCGATAGATTAGTAGAGGCAACAGACACACATACATAGGCTCCTCTTTCGTTTTCCTTCTCATCCAGCTCCCTCTACTACCACTACTACTACTATAACTTGCCTCTATTTTCTCTTTTTCCATCTCATTCTCTCTATTTTCATTGCGTTTTTATCCTCCGTCCCTTTCCATCTCCATCTTCTACTTCCACTTCTTCTTCCTCCTCTCCTTCTTCTTCTTCTCCTTCTTCTCCTTTTCAGTCCATTTGTGCTCCCCTTCTATGTGTGAGCTTCTCTCACCCTCAGAAGCCGTCGCTGCTCCTTCTCCTTGTGCTCCTTTCGTGTCGCACCCTTTTCGTGTCCACCATCACCCTACCAACACAATTCATCTCGCCCCAAACAACCAACGAAGAATGCCAAAAAAGGAGGCGAACCTAATCAATCAAACAGCTCCCTCCCTCCTCCTCCTTCTCCTCCCGTGCTCCCGTGCTCTCCGCTTTCTCAAATACATCGTCTTTTGTCTTCTACTCTCCCACTTTTTGAAATGTTTGCAACTCTGACACATTCGTCGATGAATATGTTGTACTTTTTCCTCGAAATTTTCCCATTTGAATACATTTTCATGTCTACCAACCACTTCGTTTATATCTTTGAGGGAGTATATTCCAAAAGTTCTTCAGTACTGATACTATGTTGGTTATCACCTCGAGCTCTTTCTCAACTTTTAATCTCATAATTCTTGACTTCAAACAACTTCTGAATAAAGAATATGCTTTTGGGAACTTTATCAGACAAGGAAGTATCAAAAAATTAGGAGGTCGAATATAATTTGATAATCTGATGGATAGTAGACATCAACTGATATATGAGTTGTCATGATATAAAGTTGTCAGATGTTTCATCGTCGAACTATCAGTTATGTCATTCACATCATAGTATCAACTAATCCTTTCGATAACTCTTTATCATAATCATCGAATCCATTTGACATCATGTCCCTCTCCTCCTTCCTCCTCCTTCCTTCTCCTTCCTTCTATTCCTTCCATTCCTTCTCCTCCTCCTTCTCATCCATTTCTAATCCTTTCCCCTTCTTATCATTCTCGACTGGTGATTACAAAGAATAAGATTTATGATGGGTCATCTATTTTCTCTCATTCTCTTTCTCATTCATTTAGTAATAAGATCCTCAACTTCTCCTTCCTTTCTATATTTTCACACCTTTCTTCTTTTGATAACTAGTCACTTCTCATTCCTGTTTCATCCTTCCTCATCCTTCCATATACATCCTTCTATTCCCGTTTCCTCCTCCTCCATCTCCTCCTTCTTCTCCTCCTTCTTCATCTTCTAGCATGTAAATGAACTCATGCATACTATATTATCTCTTTTTCCCCGTCTTCATCGTCTTCTTCTTCTTCTCCTCCTTCGCCGTTTTTTGCGCCAAACGCCACACCCACCCTTCACCCCTTCTCCTCTTTTTAATTCATTTCCATATTTTCAGTTGTTCCAACGAGTTCCCTACCGCGTTCAGAAATTTCGAAGCGAAAGTGGGCGTCCGAGGAATGTCATATAGGTATGTTAACTGATAACTAATCCGACTGATCACACTGATCCGCCTGATCCGACTGCTCCGTGGTCACTCTATCAGTTGGCTGAGTATCAAATGTATGCACTATGCGTTTAATACTCAGTCAACTCCATCTATTCCTATCATAAAATACTCGAACAAGAATATGTGGTGTTTGCACAGAATACATCTCATTAGACGTCATCTCCATATATTTTGAAATCCCTAAATATTTCAAAACCTCACGAAACCCCGCCCATTATCTCGTCGTCCGCCACTATAGTAATATTAAATTGGCTTGTAAATATATATTATTTTGATAAAATGAGAGGAGGAGGAGAAGGCCGGCCTTCATTCTGTTATTAGTTGTTTTTCGGTCGATTCCTTCTCATGGGACATAGATATTATAGTGGCTGATTTCGCAAAATAACCTACTCTATTTGTCGAGCCAACCAACACACCATTATTACTATTTTGAATATTATCACAAGTAAGGCAGGTTGAATATATATATATCAGATAAGTATTTCATTCCAATTATAATTCAATTTCATCACCTGCTCCTTCCCTTCTGACGTATTATCATATAATATTGTCAGTCTTCTTCTTCTTTCTTCTTCTTCCTTTTTGATATTATTTGACGTCAGAAACAAACTCAACGAATTGTAACCAACTGAAAAAAGTATAGAAAAACAAAAAAGGAGAAGGAAAAAGATAGGAGAAGAAGGAGAATAGTTGGGTGTGAGAAGAAGAAGAAGAAGTTGTGTTTCTTTGTAGTTTTTATTCTGCAATATACTAATCCTTCTCAAATACAATATGTTGATATACGGCAATATTATTCGATCGACAACTTATTCTTGTTCGAGTACTTCAATGTACCGCTGTTACTTATTATGTACTTGTCAAGGTGAGAAACGCCAAAGGACAACACCAACAACAACAAATAATATCACTGGGAAAGAGGAACAGAAAGGCAATTGTGTACATTCATCATCATATTTACAACCAACACTAATCAACCACCAACCACATCAACAACAACAACAACAACAACAACATCCAGTTAGTATTGTGGTTCCATCTGACGATCTACATTATCTACAATTATCAATGATGAATGCAAGCACAAAGTTTAGTGACAACTATGATGTAAAAGAAGAATTGGGAAAGTGAGTTGATATGGGATAGACAGGTGATAATGAAAGGGATTGATATTGTAGAGGTGCTTTCTCAGTTGTCCGTCGATGTGTTCATAAAACATCGGCACTTGAATTCGCTGCCAAAATAATCAACACAAAGAAATTATCAGCGAGAGATTTCCAAAAGTTGGAAAGAGAAGCAAGGATATGCAGAAAGTTGCAACATTCGAACATTGGTGAGTGATAAGAGAAAGTGATAAGTGATATAACAGAGTGATTATAGTTCGGCTACATGACAGTATCCAAGAGGAATCATTCCATTATTTGGTATTCGATCTGTGAGTTTATACAATTATTTGTATTCAATCATAAATACAATATATATATTTGTAGTGTCACTGGTGGTGAATTGTTCGAAGATATTGTAGCTCGTGAATTCTATTCAGAAGCAGATGCCAGGTTTGATTTTGTAGTTATATCAAATACAAATTGAGTTATAATAATACTCAATTATATATTTTCTAGTTGCTGCATTTCACAAATATTAGAAGGTGTTAATTATTGTCATCAGCGCGGAATTGTTCATAGAGATATGAAGGTCTGAATGAGTGCACAATGTGTGCTTCGCTGCGTTTTGAAATGCTAACAGAATTGAAGAGGCGGTTGATATTTGAAATGAATAAACACAACAACAACTTGATACTAATCTTATGCAGTTTGTTCTTGTTTTTCAGTCATTGCATTCAACAAATACTCGAATCGATTGCTTATTGTCATTCTAACAGTATTGTTCATCGAGATTTGAAGGTACTTACACTCTATTTGCAGTTGTCATATAATACTCAAATATCATCGAATAGCTAACAACCATGTCCATTTTCAGCCAGAGAATCTTCTTCTTGCATCAAAAGCCAAAGGAGCTGCTGTTAAACTGGCTGATTTTGGATTGGCAATCGAGGTATCACAAGATACAGAAGCATGGTTCGGATTTGCTGGAACACCAGGATATTTGTCACCAGAAGTATTGAAGAAGGATCCATACGGAAAACCAGTTGATATCTGGGCATGTGGTGTTATCCTCTATATTCTCTTGGTTGGTTATCCACCATTCTGGGATGAGGATCAACACCGTCTTTATGCTCAAATCAAGGCTGGAGCCTATGATGTAAGAGAATATCAATATTCGATTGAAAACTATTTGATTATATTACAGTATCCAAGCCCAGAATGGGATACTGTCACTCCAGAGGCGAAAAGCTTGATTGACAGTATGTTGACTGTCAATCCAAAGAAGCGTATCACAGCTGATCAAGCACTCAAAGTACCATGGATTTGCGTATGTTTCAATATTCAAATATATAACTATTCATTATAAATAACTATATATAATTATAGAATCGCGAACGTGTTGCCTCAGCAATCCATCGTCAAGATACAGTTGATTGTTTGAAGAAGTTCAATGCTCGTAGAAAGCTGAAGGTATGTGTATCGAATGTTGTCATCAATCTCCCTCATCATTCCTTCATTCATCCATCATTTCTTTTGTATATATTCAATTGTTTCTCTCTATCAATTCCTCCATTTTCATTGTTCATCCATTTCCATCTTTTTTTCATTTCTACTAGTTTTCTCAAACCTTTTTCGAGTTTTGTCATTGCGCGTTTTTTGAATCATTTTAGTTATCAACATTTAATTATCAATTCAGTTGTCGCAAATTCGAATGCATGGCTAAAAAAGACAAAAAAGAAAGAAATAAGTGACAGTTAAAAATACTGAGTAGATATGCTGTGTTGTGATTTTTATTTGAATATAATAATTTGTTATGTGTAGGATAATAAGTAGAAAAAGTACAAATAGGCGGTTTAAAACGAAAAGAAATGGACGAATAGTTTTGTGATTATCTTTGAAAATGAATCAACTGATAATGCAATTACGTAAATGAAGTGTCGGAAATGTATCAACAAAATATATATATTAGATGGAATATCGATCGAATTCATTCCATTAGCGCTTACTAGATTGATTGATTGTTAGTTTAAACGGTTCGGCATGTTTCGTGTATTTGTCATATCATTTCATTCATTATTCATTATTTCACACCAATCATCAATCGTGTGCACCATTTGATATCTTTCTATTATTTTTTCTATGTGTTGTGTGCTATTCTTTCCTCTTTTTTTCCATCCTGATTCAATCCTATTGTTGATTTCCCTTGAATGTATATAATTATTGAGATGTCTCTCCTTCTACTTCTTCCTTCTTCTTCTGCCTTCTTCTTATCATTATTATCACTCTCCTTCTCCTTCTCCATCTCCTTCCTTCCTTCTTCCCTCATGTTTCCTTCTCCTTCTCCTCCTCTCCTTTTTGATGTGCATTGCTCATATTAGGCGGCAATATCGGCTGTCAAAATGGTCACTCGTATGTCGGGTGTTCTTCGAACATCTGATTCCACTGGATCAGTTGCATCAAATGGATCAATGACGCACGATGCGTCGAATGTTGCCGGCACATCTTCGCAGCCCACAAGTCCCGCCGCCGAGGTATATATACTTACCCTGACAATCCCCAAACAAACCACTCAACCCTATACACCAAAATTACCCAAATTATCCCATCAAATCATAAACATTTTCGAGAAATAATAATCCAAATAAGAGATGATATCGGAGATACTACAGACAATATTGACACATTTCAACTGCTGACTGAGTAACAAACGAATACTTGATTGTTGCATACATTTGATACTCAGTCAGCGGATGAGACAACTTCTAGTAATTGTATCTCATTGTTTGTCTGTCTTGATATAATATATCAATCCACCTAAACAATGTGATTATTTGTCTCCAATATCATCTATATTTCAATGCCTTTCCCAATTACCGCTAAGCCGCTTACCATATATCTAACACCGAATAACATAATAACACAAATAGAAGGGTATCATAATGTTGTTGTTATTGTCATAGTTATCACAACAACAACATCATCTTATTCTTCTATACCTTTTTTATTTTCATTTTCAAATGACATATGTGTTGGACATTGCTAACCAATTATAGTATATCAATAGACTATTAATAATCAAATATGTTAGTTGATTCCTCATTTTACCGAATAATCGCCCATCAGAAGGTGTTGCCATTTCATTCATTTCATTTATCATTTCCCTTCCAATTTTCGCCGTTTTTTTCATTCGATTCCTAAGTTTTTTGTCGGTTAGAAATGCCTAATGCATGTGTCTCTTTTATTTCCAAAACAAAAAAAACAACCAAAAAAGAAAGTAAGAAATGAAATATGAGTGTGAATGTGTCATCATATTCCTCTCGCATACCATATTCCCCTTATCCCCCACCCAATCACCCATATTTCCCCCATCTGATTCCGCATGTTTTGTGTTTCTTTTGTATCTTGTCAATTGTGCCGTGTTTTCTTCTTCTTCTTTTTCTGTTATGTTCGTGTTTTTTCAGTTTGGCGCGCTTTCAATCTAGTTTCAATCGAATCCATATCAGATATTCTTTCCATCCATATTATTTATTTATTCTATTATTTTCAATTATTCATTGACTTGTTTTCAGTAGATTCAGTCATATCAGTCAGATCTTCTACTTTTATCCTATCTCTAATTTTACTTTTTATTTCGTATTCATATGGTGTATATAGGGTGTATATACCCTTGTGTCACACCATTCATACCCACCCCTGTCCGTCCTTTTTTCCATTTTTCTTTTCAACAAAAACACACATCCTATCATTCAGTTATTCTTTCCTTTTTTCGATTCAATCAGTTTTTTCGTTGTTTTTGCATTCCAATTCCCGGGCCCAAAATATGAGAAATTCGGTAAAATTTGGAAGTTAAATGTGTCCTAACAGCGCTTTTTCTCATTTTGTTAATTGGATAATTATTCTAATTTCTACTATCACATTTGTAATTATTTCGTCGAATAACATTCACACCGCAGCAGCAGCCATATCACAATCACTTAAAATATACCCCTTTATCAGTTGAATAATACAAGTATTTTACTACTATTATCATGTGAAATATTTGGATTATTATCAAATATACTCACACATATTATCATAAATATTCATCGGATACATGTGATTATTGGTAGATCAAGTACTTCTCCCTTCAAATATCCCTACAGTACCCCTATTTGATCTACCGTATCCCTGTTTCCGATGTATATTTTGAATTCCTTGCTTTTTATGGGAAGGCACCTCACATTGGGATATCACAATCTGTTATCACTTATCAATTAATCATTTTAGGGAGCCATCCTGACAACAATGATTGCCACTCGCAACTTATCCAGTAAGTCTACACTTTTTATTTTTGTTTATTGAATTATTATTTGAAAAGAAAAATACACTTGGTAAGAAATGAATTGAAATGTCAAAATAGAAAGATTATCATATAATTCCAGTGAAATTAATCAAATGTTAGATCTTTTTGAAGTGTGAAATTGAATACGTACCGGAAGGAAATGTAGTTGATTTGATAGATATATATGTTAGTCATATGAGATTAACACAACACAATACAACATTGATATGGATACACATATCAGTCTAATCTCTTTCACATTTTCAATTGGCTTCTTCTTCTTCTATTTCTTTTGGTGTTTTCGATTGTATCCATCCATCTATCCATACATCCTTCCGTCCTTTTTTCATTTGATAGGTGCTCCTCACTTTTCATCTTCCTCAAGTGATTTCTTTCGGCCACAAATCATTACACATTGGCCTCGTCCTGCCTCAGGATCTCGCGCCTTCTTCCTCTTTTTCATCTCTTCTATTTATACACCATTTCATTTGTCGTCAATTCGTGACTCCAATCATACAAATTATTATCTATCTATCTATCTAGTATTCAGTTGTTATTCAATATTCCTTCTTCTTCATTCATATATATGCTGACTTCATTTTCATTTGCCGAATGAGCAACAATTATGAACATGGAAGTAGTACGACAAAGAAGATTGCGAATGCGATTGCAGAGTTAGTAACTCGTAGATCATCGCCGTCGATAAGAAGAAAAACGGAAGTTGATATATCAAGGAATCGAAAAGTATCAGCACCGGGTGGACTGCAACACGCACTTGTACCCGTCATTGATGTAGTCGTCGCAACTGGAGCAATTGCGAATTCAACGTCATCACATGAAAACTTGTGTAAAACAACAACTGATCATGGTATGACGATTGTTTGATTTTATACGTTTTTATACTGTCTATGTCATATGTGATAAGCATTTGAGTCATCGAAAGAATGAAAAAAAGAATGAAAAAGTATAACAATAGTTAGTTGATAGTCTTATTCCATTTTGAATTGAAAAGTGTTTTGGTAGGAATGAATCAAATAAATAACATGCTTTGACAACTCAATCAATCATCAATTATTCCCTTTTGTATTTCTACTTTCAAAGTTGTTTGATCCTTCTTCATTTTACCCACTCTATTGACCTTCAACCTCATCTCAAAAATGCATAGATGCTCGGGGAGCAAGTAGAAGAATACAACAACTCTTGAAGAAGGAGAAGAAACAATCCACCATTCTCTTCTCTTTTTCTGTTTGCTCACAACTTTACTTTCGTGGGCATAATATAATAAAATTCAATATATATAGTTGGTATCCCATGGATACACAAGTCCTCCTTTCAATTTCCTCTTCATTTCATCCATCTCCTCCTTCTCCTCCTTCTTCTCCTTCCTCCATCCATACTTGTCACTACTCTTTCTATTCCTCCTCCTCCTCCAGCTCGTTTTTCCTCGTCTCACTCTGTGTTTGTTGGTTATTATTCGGAAACCCTTCCTCCTTTTTCTTCTTCTCTTTTCTTGGTCTTGCCACACCTTTTTTCGATATACATGATACTCTCTTAAGGCGATGAACGACAAAAACCGCGACGCTTAACCGCCCCGCATTTCCAGTCGTATTCATTCGTTTCTCGTTATCACTCAAGTGTTCCTTCTTCTTCTTCTTTACTTCGTTTCCTTTTTCTCTTCTTCTGTCTTGTTCACCATATATTCATTATCATTCAAGAATGGACACATTGTTTGCAAAACTGAAAATAGGAAGTAAGCGAAA
Source organism: Caenorhabditis uteleia (assembly GCA_963573275.1). NCBI lineage: Eukaryota > Metazoa > Nematoda > Chromadorea > Rhabditida > Rhabditidae > Caenorhabditis > Caenorhabditis uteleia. The sequence continues at coordinate 10,178,352 of OY752136.1, forward strand.
GAAAAAAGTGGTAGGAGCAGCTGGAAAGACACGATCGAAGACACCGGTGCAATCGCCGAGGTCGGCTGCTCCGAATGATAACTGCTCACTGAGCTCGGCATTCACAGCCTCATCATCGACAGTTTCTGCACCAACAACACCGATTATTGAGGTTGTTGAAAGATGTCAACAAGTGGAAATTGAGAAAAAAACAAAAGATATGGAGAAGGAGAAGGAGACAATTGGTAGGTTGTAGTAGGTAGACACGAGACACTCTTACTGTACTACAAATATTTTGATTTGCCCTCTTCTCATCCATTTATCCGCACATGAGAAACCCAAAATTTTCATCTTATATTTTCGTTTTTGTTTCTCTCATCCTCTTCAATCTACACACTCTCTCCTAATTTGTGGCTCCCGCGGGAAGTTAGACAGAGAAAGAGTTGTCTTTACACACAGGCAGGGCTCTTTCTATGTTGCTCTATCTATCTATCTCACAATCTCTTTCAATCTCATTTCATATCCTTGTTCAATTGGCCCCCGCAATCTTTCGTCATCATTAAATCTATATACATTATATGTCAATTATATTCGAAATCCTTATCAGTATCACATATTCACTTTCAATTCTTGGCTGTTTTTGTGCATTTTTCTATATAACATGGAAACCAAACAATCGAATTGAAAGTATGTATATCCATTCGTTTGTATTCATTCATTCAATCCACTCAATTCGATTTCATCCGATTAAGGCGATGTTGATTTGTGAAAAGAAAGATGATATGAATATATCCAATGTTCTTCTTTTCCTTTTTCCCTTTTCTCCTATACATCGACCATTTCTATTTGATTTTTTCGGCCCATTTGAGTATGAAATAGTGCGTGAAAATGAGAGAAATATAGATAGACAGACGAAACACCATTTATATATATGTATTTCCTATTTAACATACCATCCAATTCATATTGATTTTCCTCATAATAATTATTCCAAATATAATAATATCAATCTATGAATTTTCTTCGTTTCAGTGGCAAGTGTGAGTAGTCTTTTGTGTCTTCTCAAATTCAATTCATTTCATGTTACCAAGTGTATTTTTATGAATGCAAAAATATTGAATGGAGCGTGTTTTTCCTATCTTTTGAAATGCATGCAATTGTGTAGGAATGTTATGAATAATAAGAATAATATGGGGAGACAAGGATACGAACAACCATGTTATTCGACAAATTAAGACGAATACAAAATATATAGAAGAGATACGGTAGGAATAAGGGGTAGATCATACAAATGGAATGAATGATAGACAAATGACGTGACTTGGGATAATTTAACAAATGGCTGAGTATCAAATGAATATAGGATTAGGAATACATTGATATGAGAAATAGATAGAGAAGGAATGAAATAGAATGAATGTCGTACCGCTATGGATTGCTGTCTATTGATATTATTAAAGATTTAGGCCGCAACTTGCTCAACAAAAAAGAACAAGGGCCTCCGTCGACAATCAAGGAATCATCTGAATCATCACAAACAATTGATGATAACGATTCGGAAAAAGGTAACGATGAGTGATATATATAGGATATATGTCCTTCTTTTCATATCTTTTTTTCATAATTCTTTCAAAATGTTTTCCATTTATACTATATCAACACACACACACATTTCCCTATTTCGTTTATGTTTAGTTTCATTTTATATATATCTCTTTCAAACAAAAAAGACAAAAATCATTGAAAAACAACAAAAAAATTTCGAGACTCAAATAGATATTTGGAAAAGTGAAAAGTGTACTATACATTCCAAAAAAGAACAGCTTATCAGCTTATCAACCATTCTTGATCCTTATTGATTTTTATCAATGTGTCCATGTAATATCATACAAATGTCCATGTTATTCCCAATATTGTCATGCTTTTCCACCATATTTATATATATCCAAATGTGTGTCACTCTCTCTCTTTCTCTCCATCTAATCCTAATCCTAATAATAATAATATAATAATCCATTTTGATACCCAATTACTTATCAACCCGTAATAATAATAAATGTTTGTCCCTATGTGTCGCATCTCTTCTGCTTTACCATTTTTCATTTATTGTCATTCAATTCGTCCATTTTTCATCACCATTTTTTGCCAATATACGACGATTCGAAAACAAACAAAAAATAATGACAGATAAGAGTTAGAATAGTCTGTGAAATATGGAAGTAAAATAACACAGAGAAAAAACAATCGAATAGTCCAATCACACTGATTTTCGGCACTAATAACAACTTTTTGTATGTCTAGCTTCTCTCTTTCCATCACACTATTTCCTTCTTTTCTACTTCTCATCTGTCTCTCACTCTTTCATTATCTCTCTCTCTTTTTCTCCCACACTTATTATATTTTGCTGTCGTCGTTTGTTGGCAAGAATTGAAGAAGATGAGTGAGACTATTATATTGAATTATTATTCATGAAAAATGAGTATATGTGGTGGAGATGTGTCCACGTATTGATAGTAGTGATAATAGTGATATCAGTGATAGTAGTAGTAGCTGATACCCTCAACTACATATGTGTATCTATGGTTTTTATCTTTTTCGTTTACTCTTTTCTATTCGCTTTCGTCAAAGCTTTTTCGTCAATTTCGCATGTTGTGCATGTTGATTTCGTAGTCAAATTATCCGAAAAAAGTGAACGAAATTGATATAAATCATATAGATACAATCTATGATTTGTGTATGTATATGTGTCGATATATAATGATATCTCCTATGTCTTTATCCTTATCACTTATCATATCACTTGCCCCTGTCCCTCTTACACCCAACTCATGCTCAATAGTTGTTGGCTTCGCAGGTGGCGGTCAATTGAAACACGAGAATACAGTTGTGAGAGCGGATGGTGGTCCGATATCCGGTGGTGGTGGTGTCATATCATCGAATTCATCGACTGCTAGCAAATCATCATCATCAACATTGTCAGGTAGGATGATCCTCTCTCTCACATCTCATATCCAGCCACTCCTTCCCAATACTAATCATAGCATGATTGTGCATATTATTCTCATTTAACGCTGCATGATGCTACTAATTTCCGCTGATTGTTATTTCATTGAAACAACGAAATATACTTGTAATGTGTGTATGGCATAACAATTGAATGGTGTGTGCTGCTATATTAAATCCCCCTTTCTTCTCACAAATTTCTTCTTTTTTCTTTTTGGAATGTGGCGTGGCACTCACATTTACCCTTGTTTTCTCTTCTGTTTGAGGAAACTTGATACAATGTTAGGGGAATGAAAAAGAAGAAGAATGAAGGAGGAGAAGAAGGAAAAGGAGAAGGAAAAGGAAAGAAAGAGATAAAATATGGGATGATTACAGAAATGATGAAATGATAATGGAATGACTCGGGTGGGTCAAATGGACGTATATCAGAATACAAATACAATTAGTAGATCGATAGAAAAAGACAGGAATCGTAGTTGTAGATGGCACCAAACATCCGTTTAATTGAGATTAGACTTGTTTGTTCGTGATAAGAGGATTGATCATTGTAGCAGCCAAACAAGACAAAATAAAGAATTGATAGAAGAGATATGTTGAGGAGGACTACTTTCGAGTATTTTATGTTTTAGTTCACTCTCAAATGCATTCCTAGTTTATTATTAATCATTTCATGAAGAGTTTGAGTAGTTTATAAGTGTTTTCTAGTAATAGTTGTGAATAGTGTTAGATAAGTAGTTATACAAGGAATACTCAAATCCCATGTAGTATGTCAAAACATGATCATTGTATACTTATCTAATGTCTTGATCTTCAAAGATTGAGAAATCTTTCGTTTCTTTTTTGACGTCTGGCAGTCTTTACGAATTCGTTGAGACAACACGGCTTATCGTTATTTCGAGGTGGAGAAAAAAGAAAAGAAAAGGAAAGAAGGAGCAAGAGAGAGAGGAGCAGGAGTGAGTTTGTTGCCATCTCCTTCTACTCCATCTTCCTCTCCTTCCTCTATTCCTTCTATTCCTTCTTCTCCTTCTTCTTTACTCCCTAATCTTCTTCTTCTTCTTCGTTCTTCTCGTCACCATTACTTATTTTTGACTCAAAAAAAAGAAAATAATAATAATATATGAGTTTGATGGTTTCAATCGATACATCATTATGAGCAATCTTGGTGGTAAGTTTCGATTGATTAGGTTGATTGCATGATTATCATTTGAGTAGCACCCCGCACTAATCATTATCTTATCATTTATCAATAGTAATATATTCCCTTGATATTTTGGAATGTTGTGACCCACCCGAAATGGAATACCCAAAAAAGGCCTCATTTCATTTGGTTTATCCTCGATTTTCAGCTCAAAAACAAGAAATTGTGCGGGTGACACAACAGTTATTAGATGCGATATCCTGTAAAGATTTTGATACATACACGTATGTTATCACAACTGATAACTGATAATCAAATGATTGTTTTATAGAAGGTTATGTGATGGTTCGATGACATGTTTCGAACCAGAGGCATTGGGAAATCTAATTGAAGGCATCGAATTTCATCGGTTTTACTTTGATGGTTAGTTTTTGATGTCTCTATTTGAAACAAATGATGGTTGTGTTTAGGATCGAGGAAGAATACAATTCACACAACAATGTTGAATCCGAATGTGCATATTGTTGGAGAAGACGGAGCATGTATTGCATATGTTAAACTCACACAGTTCTTAGATAGGTTAGTAGATAGAAGAAAGAACGGGGATAAACAACAATTGTTAACAAAATAAAGAGATGATAAGAGAGATAGAGAGATAGTCATATGATAGGAACAGATATCAAGTGATAATGATGAGGGAGTGTGTAAGAATTAGAGACTGAGACAGTATAGGGATTGATTGAGTTAGAAGCAACTATAAGGTTAAGGAATATTGTAATTTACAGAAATGGCGAAGCCCATACCCGTCAATCACAAGAATCGCGAGTATGGTCAAAGAAACAGGGTAGATGGGTGTGTATACATGTACATCGATCAACACAACCGGCTACAAATACAACAATCTCTGAGTTCTAGATATATACCCGATAGGAACTATTTATACAATCCAATCCAATCCAATCAATACCAATCCATCCATCAGCCATTTCAGTTATTTTTCCTCTTTCCTCTTTTCATTGTTCATTTTCTTTCCTTTTTTGTTTCTGATAATTGATGACCAAATATTGAATATTTTCCTCTTTTTTCATCATTTTTCTCTGCTTCTTTTCCTTGTTTTTTGTCTCATTTTATCCTATTCCTTTTTGGGTAATTATAATCTAACAACTCTCTCAAATGTATTTCCTCCTTCTTTTCCTTCCCTTTTCCTTCCCTTTTCCCCCGTTGCTCCTCTGTCTTTTTTATCTTTTTCTCGAACAAATTTCTAGCATTTTGTGTCCATTTCATCTAATTTATTTATAAATGAATCCACCCCGTTCCCTTTATATATTCTTAAAGTATCTTTCTACTAGCATTTTGTTCACTTTTCCATCTCCTCCATCCCCTTTTCCTTCCCTTCCTTCCCCATTTTTCCCCAAATCCCCCTATTTTCTAGTCTTTTCTCTTGTCCCCCGAAATAACTAATTCTGTTAAGGCACACAACAAAATGAGTCTATTCTTTCAACCCCCGATTACATTACAACATTGAACCGCATCTATTTATATTCTATTATAGTATCCATAATATTAGTCAATCGATAATCATTATCAGTTCATCATTTATCAATTGATTAATATTTGATATTTGTGATTCTTTGTGTTTGTGTACAGATATCTATGAATGGAATGAATGTGTGATATATTATAACAATCAATACAACCAATACAGATAATATTCATATAAAACACACACTATATATACATCAACAATATTCAAATACTCTCATAATTAATAGCAGTTTTAACCCTGCTCATTTGCTCATTCATCGGTATTCCTCTCCTTTTCGCTTCTTGTTCCACAATACTATTCTGTACTTTCATCATTTCATCAAAACTTCCGATCCCTTCGATTCTTCCTCTATTCACATATACAACTTGATCGGATTGTTGCATTGTTGCCAATCGATGTGCAATCACAAGTACAGTCAAGTTATGATTCTTCAATAGATTGTTAAGTGTCATCCTTATCAAATAATCAGATGTTGCATCCAATGCACTCGTTGCCTCATCAAATATCAATATCTTAGGTTTGCCTATCAATGCTCTCGCAATTGCAATCCGTTGTTTCTGCCCTCCACTCAATTTACATCCGTGTTCACCAACCTATACTTTATCTCTTATCATTCTTATCAATCCCTATCAACAACCCACCATAGTATCAAATCCATTCTCAAATGATTGTATAAAATCAAGTGCATTTGCCAATGTAGCCGCCTCTTCCAATTGTTCCTCACTGATCCTATCCGGATATTCTGCCCCCAATAGTATATTTTCTCTGATCGAACATGTAAATAACACTGGTTCCTGTCCGACAGTCCCGATTGAATGTCTCCATTTTGTTGGATTGATATCCCGTAGATCAATTCCATCTACAGTAATCCTTCCTTTTGATGGATCATATAATCTCAACATTAGATTCGCAATCGATGATTTTCCACTTCCACTTGGTCCGATAACTGCTGTTATTTTGCCACGTGGAATTTCGAATGAAATATTTTCGAGTGTACTCTTTCGACCGGAATATGCAAATGATACATTATCAAATCTGAATATAATATAATTATACAAATAGTTATGATAGTGAACAATACTTGATAGTATTCAATATATCAATTTTGTTGATTCCATTATTCAAATTGATCACTGGTTGTGTATTCTTCAATTCGAGTAACCGACTACTTGCCCCTAATCCTTTCATAACTTCATTATAAAAACCAGATATATTCGATAGACTGGCAGCTGCCAAAACAGCATATAAACAGAATGATGACAATTCACCTGAACAATGATATCAACATATTGATATACTGATAAGATTGTATACCATATGTAATATGTCCTTCATTGATTAAATGACTACCGTAAAATAATATAGATGAGAATGCAGAATATCCGGTGAATTGAAACTGAATCAACAAATGATAACTGATAACTGATAATCACTTACTGATCCGATAAGTGATCCCTTTGCCAATGCTTCTGTCTTTGATATATCCAATATCAACTGTCCTTTCTTTGTATATTCCTCAATCGA